>OW052247.1:55420000-56102500 GCA_932526585.2 Philonthus cognatus
TACAATTGATTTTAATTTTGTTATGAGTATTTTGTCAGGAAGTGCTTTAATATGTCGTGAAAGTTTATTGTAAAGTTTTACTGGTTGTATCACACAAGAATTGTGGATATAATTATGGCTATGCTTTGGTATTGTTAGTTGTTTGTTTCTAACATTATATGAGTGTTTACTTTGAGAGATATTATATAGGTGTACATTATTTATGACAAATTTTATTGATTCAAATATATATATATATATATACCAATAACAGTCATTATTTTCAGTTGTTTAAATAATGGACGACATTCTGTGCGAGGTTTTTTATTACAAATTGCTCTTAAGAGTCTCTTTTGTGTCACAAATACCTTTTGTATGTTCTGTTTAGTCGTATCATGATTAAAGATTATAAAATGGCCAACTTATATGCATGATCTGATTTGTATAGAGTATTTTTGAAATTTGTTGGTTAAAGTATGTAAATATTCCGATAATTTAATTAAAACGTTTGTTTCGATGTGGTGTGCGTTTAGAATTTTAATGAATTATCTCACTGGAAGATTAGTTTATCTAGTATAGTTTAAAATGTGTAATGCTGGAGTGATGGGGTTTTCGTAGATGTTTAGTGTGAAGCAAGATGGAGATTGTAATGGACAGAAACGAATTTGGCAAAGTGTCCGCACCTGTGACTCGCATTACAATTTGCGACCCCTCCGACTCGACTCACAACCTCCTTCCTGGGTCAAAACTTATGGCCAAAAACCACTATACAGCACAATTACCCGGACGGTCCCACACTTCACCAATCTATTTATGATAGTGGGCTCTAAACTTTATAGTCGAAATTCACTACATGTACTAATGGTAAAACATCAATATAATTTTTTTCTTAAAAATTGTTAATGTACACAGATGCCACAAAATACGTAGAAGGTAACAATAGTTGCTCTCGCAGAAAAAAAAATTAGAACATTTGCGTAAAATACATAAGTCGCTCTGCATCCCGGCGCACCCACCATAATTGTTAGCGTATTTTGCACAGCATTCGCGTATTTCTACTATTAACACGTTGGCTGCCGTGTGAATTAAATATGATTCACGTTAAATGGAAATCTCTGTGTGTAAAAATATTCCGCCAGTCAACATGTTAAGCAACCTTATGCCAATTGAAATTTTAATTTAATTTCATAGTTTGATAATGACTAGCTTGTAGCAGAGCTGGGACGAATCCTCGTAAAAAGGATTCGAATCACGAATCCGAATCACCTGATAGGATTCGAATCACGAATACCCGAATAAAGGATTCGTAAGAGATAAATATGATTCGAATTCTGTTTTTTCGAATCACGAATACAAATCCTTTAAGAATAAATTTGATTTTATTATTTTTTTCAACCATTTATAAATAAATATCGTTACCAGTTGTTTTAACAAAAATATTTAAAACATAATTATTTATTATTAACACTGAACATCGTTGATAACAGACTAAACATCTGATTCCCTGTTACTCTGATTAAAGATGTATTTGTGTGTTTCTGAACATCACTTCAAATCAGTGTTTTGTACGCGTGGCGCATGAAGTAAAATTTCGAGTTTAGAAAAGCCCGAAAATTTGTCTCGGGTCGCTGCGCGACCCTCGACAAATTTTCATGGGGCTTTTCTAAACTCGAAATTTTACTTCATGCTTAGTCTGGGAGTGGAAAACACTTGATTATAGCTTCAAATTGAGCTCTATTATAAAATCAACGAATGCCTGGAAATTACGTAGATAAAAAATTCACTAAATATTATTAAAACTGGGAAAGTCAGAGAAAAGTCATGGAATTATATTCAAATTGACTAAAACACTAACAAAAAAGCCATATGACATTATTAAATTTATCACAATCAGCAGGCAAATTACAAAACAAAATATACTGGTTTTTACTTATTATGTTTAAATTTTATAGCAAATTCAGTTTGATTTTATTAGAAATATCTATGTCCCGAGAAATCCAGGGAGTTTTTCTGACGTCACACAGGAAATTCCTCGCGTGACGTGAAAAGTCAATGTATTTAAACTAACAAGGTCGACTCGGTTTTAAATTACAACAACCCTATACACTAACCACCTTGGTTGCTAACGTCACGCGTGGAAGTCCTCACGTGACGTCAATAATCAAGGCACAGCTTGGTTGATGTCGTCACGCGTGGAAATCCGTACGTGACGTCAAAACCAAGATTATTACTGTGCAAGGTTATCTCAATTTAACTGAGCCGACCTTATCACGCGCGGAAATTCTCACATGACGTCAAAATCAAAGTCATTACTGTATAAGGTCGACTCGGTTTTAACTAAGACAGTCTTGTATAAGGTTGTCTTCATTTAAACTAGTGTTTTCCACTCCCAGACTAAGCATGAAGTAAAATTTCGAGTTTAGAAAAGCCCCGTGAAAATTTGTCGAGGGTCGCGCAGCGACCCGAGACAAATTTTCGGGCTTTTCTAAACTCGAAATTTTACTTCATGCGCCACGCGTATAAAACAGTAATTTAAAGAGAAATTTGAAAACACACAAATGACATTTTCCATGTTAATTGATCCTCACAACTAATTCGAATTATTTTTGACGATTCAAATCCTTTTGTAAGTATTCAAATCTTCTGATAAATATTCGAATCTTTTTATAAATATTCGAATCCTTTTATAAATATTCGAATCCTTTCATAAGGATTCGAATTCTTTTATATGGATTCGAATCACCCACATTTGGATTCGAATACGAATCCTCTTAAGAAAATGTAACGAATCCGGATCATGAATCCAGTTGAACTAAAGTATTCGAATGTCTCTTTTGAATCCTCTAAAAGGATTCCTGCCCAGCTCTGGCTTGTAGTCGAAACTATAGTCACTGAAAGGTAAATGTAATAAATGTGGTTGTTTCACCACTATTATTATTTAGTTAAGTGTCTTAATTAAATTGTTTTAATTAAATTTCATAGTTGTTTAGAAGTAATTGTTTCAATAAGGAAGGCTTGGCCATGGGAAACCCACTAAGCCACCTCATGGCGGAGATATTTATGGATAACTTTGAAGAGGGATTATCTCAGTTGCCGGTCTTTAAGAAATGCGTTTATTGGTTCAGGTACGTCGATGATGTTATTTTAGCGTTCAATGGCACCGACAGACAATTAGATTCATTTTTAAATCTGTTAAATTCACAACATAATAAAATACAATTTACAAAAGAAATAGAAACAGAGGGTTCCATAAATTTTTTAGACTTAACCATAAAAAGAATTAATAATAGACATGATTTTTCAATTTTTCACAAACCAACACATACAGACACAACGATTAATTATAAATCCAACCATCCAATCTCACACAAATTAGCTGCTTACCATAGTATGGTACATAGGTTACTATCAATCCCAATGGCACAACATAATTACGATAAAGAATTAAACATTATTTTTCAAATTGCATACAAAAACGGTTTCAAAAAATCTATAATTGAAAAAATAGTACAAACAAAACAAAGACATAAAACAATTAATTCTATTTACCCTATTATCAAAGACAAATCTATAAAAAACTATTCATCACTAACATACACAGGAGAAATAAGCAATAAAGTCGCGAAAATGTTGGAAAAAATAAATATTAAGGTAGCATTTAAAACAAATAATACAATAGGGAAAATAATTAAAAATAACAAAGATAAAACCCGTATAACTCAACAAAGTGGAGTCTATTTGCTAAATTGCAAAGACTGTCCTAAGACATATGTAGGACAAACCGGAAGGTCGTTCAAAGAAAGAATCAAAGAGCACAAAACCTCTTATGAACAAAGGAAAACCAACTCCACATACTCCAACCACCTCATCGAAGAAAACCACCACTTCGACGAAAACTTCAAAGTGCTTCACAGAGAAGAAAAAGGCCGGAAACTTAACATCTTGGAGAGCATGGAAATTAATAAAAGAAAATACACAGGACAACTTTTGAACGACCAATTAGACTTAACAAACTCACCACTCCTAAATTTAAATTTCACTGAAAAACCCACCCCCCCATAAACATTGTATATATACCTGTACTGACAAATGTAATTTATCATTTCTTCGCCTGAAGAAGCCACAGTGTGGCGAAACAATTGTAGCGAGTTTACAATATATATTTGAAAGTTTTAAATTATTTTATTTTATTTATATAAAAGTGTTTCAATAAGTGTTTGATTGAATCGTACTTTTAATATTTTTGAAATATTTTTTTACCGATAATTTGCAATTTTATTCATGCTTTATGTCAATTTCATATACAGTACTTTATTTTCTGAATGAACTATGTGCTTACCTAACTAAAGACATTACTACATGAGTGATCAGTATTCAAACACATTATTAATAGTTTTTGTTCCTTACTTATTTTTTTAGCAGACTCTTTATAAATATCGGTTTCTTGATAACATTTTATTGTCGCCATCAATTTCTAAAACCCACATATGTACTCGTACGAGAGAAACTAGACAAAACAGAATTATAATTAGTAACATTAGCAACAGCATCAGTAGCAATAGCAGCAGTAATTGGTCGTTGTAAGCGCAGCATTAACGAGGGATAATGCGAAACCGTTAGTTGTACAAGAGCTTAAATTATCCCCCGAGCCCGAGGAATACGTTAAATATTGAAACGCGAATCCTTTATTCTTCGGTGCTGCCGAGGGAAATGTTTGTACGGCTTGTTAAACTTACAACTAGCCCAACAACACAAATCGCTACGAGGACCAGCCATCCTCCTCCTGCCATTTGTTGGTTTATTGTGAATAATTTAGCCATACAATCAACATTATGGGGGTTTCTTAACACACATAACACACACCAGTTTACGCTGGATAAGCGACTGAGGAAAATTCACGCAAATGCCCAACCGAAACCATAATTACTCACTTAGTACCTCACTGATTTATTCAAGAAGGGATCCACATCGTTTGGGATCAATTATTAAATATTCACAAAGGAGTACGAGTATATGCGTTTTAATGGTTAACTAATCAATAATTTGTTAATATTTCAATCTCTTGTTTACGGATTTAAATTAAGAATTCCTTAGCCCAGCAATTATAGAGTTAACTCAAAAAGTTGATTTTAGGTAAAATTCTACATTTCATTTAATGATTTCTAAGAATGACTTATTGTTTTACATACTGTGAAGTTTTCTTTTAAATTTACATATTGTATACGCTGTAAATGTAAGGCATTCGTCGATTTTGTATAAAAATGTGCAATATAAAGTTTAGAATGAGTATTTCCACTCCCAGACTAAGCATGAAGTAAAATTTCGAGTTTAGAAAAGCCCCGCGTAGAAAATTTGTCGAGGGTCGCGCAGCGACCCGAGACAAATTTTCACGGGGCTTTTCTAAACTCGAAATTTTACTTCATGCGCCACACGTATAAAACACTGAAATATCGTGAAGTTAGAAATAGACTGAAAACATTTTTTTTTTAATGGGTAATAATAGAGATATTTAAACAAAAAAATATTTACGTTTTTCTTTATATATTTTCAAGTCAACATAAATAATATAATATAATAAATTAACTTATTTAGTAATTTAATTAACATAAAATTAATAATGTTGCGTATATGTATCAATAGCGCCTAATGGATTAAGCAAGATTATTTTTTTAAGTTACCTTGTCACTGCATTAACCCAAATACTCCCGAATTAATTTTTTTTTAAAAATTAAAAGTTTTTTGCAATTTTATGATTAATTGGTATTTCTTGAATATTTTTTAATAAGCACTTTATGTTATAAAGTTAATAGTTTACCAGATATAGACCGTCCTTTATAAAGGACAACGGGAAGGTTAATATATTGAAAGTAAACGTATATCTATATATAAACTCAGCAATATTCCAAATATATTTTAAAGAAATAATCTATATTCAACAAAAAATACATATAATTTATATATTTACAGACAAATAAAATTAGAGCGTATGATATTCCAAAAAACAGTTTTTTGGATGCAAACCTACATTGCACTTATTGCACTGAAATTGCACTTTTTTTGTGGCATAATCGGCATCTAATTTGTGTTTCTTTGTATGCAATTAGATGATCCTTTTCGTCGAATCGGGAATATTCATTTGGTTGTGCACTAGGTCGTCCTCGTTTCGTTGTTTTCTTGATGTTTTCCAAAATGCTCATTGCAAGGGATCTACGGAAGGTATATTGATCCTGTTTTCCACCATATTCTCGTTGAAGCTGCCATGCATTATGAATTGCCATATCAAGGCAATGACTTATTATGGGAAAGTACCATTTTTGCCTCTAACTCCGACTCTATAAAGACTAATATTTTGGTCTGCCCTGTCGACACCTCTCATATTTTTGTTGTATTTTTTTATCAAATCCGGCTGAGGTACAGAATTTTTTTTCTTTTCTTTCAGGGAAAATCGAGCCACATTACATGTCGGCAGCACGCTATCTGTATTGGAAGCTATTGTAACTATATTGTTATCATTCCACTTACATACTATTATGTTTTCCTGTTTCTCCAAGGCATACACAAAGGTTCCCCTTGGCTCTTTCTGTAGTTCTTTGGCAGTTTTTATTGCAGATACATGTATTCTATTTTCTCTCAGTGTTCCAGTAGCCTATATTTTTCTATCTCTGAGTACCAAAAGCAAATCCCAAGAAGTAAAAAAATTATCGATGTATAAATGATACGGGTAACTACCTTTTTCTTCAAGAATACTATCGACAAATGTTAGTACCACACTCGCACCCAATCCTAAGTTCTTGTATCGTTCTGACAGCTTTGTGCTGGAACCTTGATAAGGTTGAAACGATTCTATGTAACCTGTTCTAGAAGTAGCCATCCAAAACTTATAACCTCATCTAATAGGTTTTCCTCTGATGAACTGCTTGGAACCATGTCCGCCAAAGTAGGGCACCATTGACTCATCAATACTATGATATTCGTTCAGAGGGGCAAGTGAAATAAACTTGTTGTTCAAAACGTCTAATAATGGGCCGACCTTAGCAAATTTATGTGAAACATTTAAATTTGTATTATCGCTACAATGCAGATTTTGCATTATAAAATTAAAACGGTTTCTTGAAATTGCGTCATATACTATTTTGTGATTAGCATCAGAACTGTTTTCCCAATACAGTGATCTTCTTGGGACAGTAGTATAACCACTATAAATAAGGACTCCAAAAAAAAGCTTTTATTTCTTCTACACTTATGTCTCCACATCTGTTATTTTGTACTGCGTAAAGATTGCTTTAATCAGTTAACATTTGCCAAACATCCTTATCAAAGAATAGGTAGAAAAATTCTAAGTTTGTAAATTTATTATTAGGCTCACATGGTTGGTTCCAGATCGGCAAACGATTTGTAATGTCGCTGTGACTACATTTATAATTTTTTGGTCTCTTCTTATATTTCATGAAATTTGATAAGGGAATTTCATCGTCACTGCTATCACTGTCGCTACAATCACTGTCACTATCGATAATATTAGTTTTGGAAGAAGGTTCAGCCATCGAATTTAAAATACTACCAGAAAGGTTGCCCATGACAACATTTTCCTCATCGCCGGAGTCTTCATCGGTAACAACTTCATTTGCATTAATAGGTGGAAAAACAGCTACACTATCTGGTAGTATTGCATCATCAGCAATGTTCTCTGCTTCCTCCAACAATTCACTTAGAGTCAAGGGTCTGTGTCTGTTCAAATAACTGAAAACACAGTATATTGAGCCACTGGCCTTTATAAAGGACAATTATGATTTCGTGCGTATATTCCAAATACAAAATGAAAATCTAACCTCACAAACCTGTGGTTATTTAAATATAACTATATTAATTACATTTTATGCAACGAAGAACATATTTAATTTATTATGATTAAATAATTCTTACCTCAATCTGTCCATGACACAAAAGAAAAAACTCGATGCACAACAAATATTTTTCTGGATGTTATACGCAGTTAAAATGTGTTCAATTTTGCTAATATGTATCACATGTACATTATTCTTAAAGAATGTGGTGCCATCTTACTATCATTACTTAAAATAATACACAAGAAACATAGGTTTCTGTAACACATATTGGCGACCTTTTAAAAGGACAATGGAACCATTTGGGTTAAAAAACTACAGTCATAATTTTGAGACAGTATTTATGATACGCAGTGAGTGAGATTGTAAATTTATAAAACTAAATTTGAAATAAATATAATATGTATCCTTAATAAAAGCAATAAATCGGTGATAAAGAAAACGCAGTAGTGAGCAGTGAGCGTAAAGGGAATATGTGTTTAAATTTCGATATCGTTCCACCGATGATATATCGAATCCGCTTCCCGGGGCAGAAACCGTATGAAAAATGCCCCGAAATGAGAGATAATAGAAAAATAATAATAACTCCGGCGTTTTGCGGGATCGCCTTGGATTGGCCCGAAATGAAATGAATGAATCAAATATAGAGTGGAAGCATATTAAAAGCAACATATCAACTTTCCTCCGTCCCGCTCTATCTGGGCCGGGACACAGTGGGACAGTGGACAGTGACCGGTAATTGTTTCATGTAAGAGATATGATCTCTATTTTTATAACAAACTTTTTCAATTTCACGCTTTCGGTCCGTCCTCTCTGTCCTCCGGTTCTCCTTCTCTCGCAATAAAACTGTAAAGGGAAATCTACAATTCCCGGAAAACCGGTTCGAGAGGTGAATTTATCGCGCGGCGCGCTTTTCCGCATTTCCATGGGACACCGAAGCGAGAACAGCCGCGACTCCCGACTCCATAAATCACTTATCGATGGACTTTAATATCCCTCCTATCATATGATTACTTGCGCTGGATTACATTTCCTGCTGCTACTGCTAAAAGAAAAAAATAATAATCTAAAAAACTACAGGTTATACTCTAACGTATCATTTTTAAACATTCTATTTAATTTATTAAGCTATTTAAAACATCAACTATCTCTAAAAGTAAAGAGGTAGACAGTTGCGGTTTTGCTCGTTCTTTTAAGCATAGAAGGCGCTTTTGTTTTCGCTATAAAGTTGCTACGCTAAAGTTGATGTGAAACCGGTTTACTTTTATTTCATAGTCACCTAACTCTTGCACAGCATCTTGGTAGTGTTAACTGCAAGTTTCTATCTCTTTTATTATAACAATAATAACAAACAGTCTTTATTCCTGTCAAAATATACATACAGAGAGTTTTATATAACACCGAACATTTTGATAACGAGAATTTTTCTTTAATGTATCCATATGCATACGTTCCACATTTTCCGATGCTCGGTTTATTACAAGAATCCAATTTGAAGCTTTAAGCGAGTGTTTTCCACTCCCAGGCTAAGCATGAAGTAAAATTTCGAGTTTAGAAAAGCCTGAAAATTTGGTTTGGTCGCGTAGCGCGAAGCGCGGAGCGGTCAAACCAAATTTTCAGGCTTTTCTAAACTCGAAATTTTACTTCATGCGCCACCGGTACAAAACATTGATTCAATGTAAAGTTTAGCAGTATGTTTTAAACTTCGTAATATGTCAGTGTTTTGTACCGGTGGCGCATGAAGTAAAATTTCGAGTTTAGAAAAGCCTGAAAATTTGGTTTGGCCGCTCCGCGCTTCGCGCTACGCGACCAAACCAAATTTTCAGGCTTTTCTAAACTCGAAATTTTACTTCATGCTTAGCCTGGGAGTGGAAAACACTCTCTTAAAGATTCAAATTAAATTATTTTAATAAACCAAGCATCGAAAAATGTGCAACGTATGCATATGGATACTTCAAAGAAAAATTCTTGTTATGAAAATGTTCGGTGTTACATAAAACTCTTTGTATACAGATAAACATATACTTAATGTAGGAATCTGCGTGAAAGGCTACACGTAAATACTAGTTTCAATAATTCTAATATATTAAACATAAATTGTTAAAATTTTATATTCTACTGACTTTATTTCTTACTATTTTCTTGTTAAGTTATTAACGGTTTCTGCTGTTCTTGCATTTGTGGAATACACAGTCGAATGCTTCGAAACTGGATCTTTTTCTGTAGCTACATTTCTAGATCTCAGTAAAGCATTTGACTGTGTATCTCACACGATTCTGATTAATAAACTAGCAAAATATAGCTTTTCTGTAAATAGCATCAGCCTACTGCAATCCTATTTACAAAATAGAAAGCAAAAGGTTTTCATTGACGGTGAACAATCTAGCTATTGCCTAATAGAAAACGGTGTACCTCAAGGGTCAGTCTTAGGGCCATTATTATTTTTGATCTTTACAAACGACTTCCCAGACAAAATCGGACAAAATAATTCGGTATTGTTTGCCGACGACACCACTCTTTTAAGTACGGGTAGTAGTTTAGTAGAAGCATCGGAACTAAATGTCGCCACTAAATCAAATGAAGCGAAGTGGTTTGCCTCTAACAAATTGTGTTTAAACAACAGTAAGACGGTTGAAATGCTATTTACGCTCAGAAAAAAAGATGCTGAAAATGACGAATATGCAGAGACTGTCCGGTTTTTGGGTATCCATCTTGATTCTAAATTAACATGGTTTGCTCATGGCAATTACTTAAGTGGAAAATTAAATAAGTTGGTATTTGGTTTAAGAGTATTATCAAATAAAGTATCCCGCACCGTTCTGAGAACAGCATACTATGGAACTTTCCACTGTCACTTAATATATGGCATCCTTGGGGCTATGCATCTTGTAGGCATCTTGTAGGCATCGGATCTTCAAATTGCAGACGAGCAGTAAGAATAGTTGCTGGTGCTAAGTATCAAGAAGAATGTAGAATTTATTTTAAGCAATTGCAAATACTAACCCTACCATGTATCTACATCCTTGAATGTTTGATGTACGTTAAACGTAATATTGCAGCTATGCCAGTACGTAATTACTCATATAAGACCAGAGGAAAATCTGACTTGAATTTGCCACACTCGAGATTACAGAGATCCCTAACTGGAACAAGATATCACGGCATTAAGTTCTTTAATCACCTTAGTCATAGCACACGAAATCTTCCGCTCAATAAATTCCGAGAAGTGCTAGAAGAAGTCCTTCTCGAGCATGCTTATTTCAACACATGAGTTTTTTGATAATGACATCTAACACTTTATTTTTGGACCCATACTCTTGCATATTGTCTATTTTAATCTGTATGTACCATTTTTGTTTGTTCGACTACATGTTAATGTATCTTCTGTATTTTATACACTTTTTTTTGTACATCTATTTATTATTTATCTATTGTAACTTGACTTGTGTAAAACTATTGTTATAACATCAATAAATTGAAATTGAAAAATTGAAAACTTCTATTCTTTTTCTAAAATTCTCAGACTTTGCTTTAACGTCGAAAAAAAAAACAAATCGTTGCACTGAAAGAGGAATTACAGTCGCTCAAAGTTGATTTAAAAGAAATATATTTTTCAATTTCTGATAGTTTATGTTAAATTACATTTTGATAAAATGCAATGTAATAGACTTTGTTTCAACGTAAAAAAAATAGATGCAATGACAAACGAATTACAGTCGCTTTAAGTTGACTAAAATAAATGTATTTTTTAAGTACTGATCATTTGAGTTGTCCATTAAAAAAAAATATAATAAACGAAACGTCATGTTTTGATAAAATTTACTGATATTGCTAAGAACTTCTCAGACTTTGTCTTAACATTATAGAAAACAAAATCGATGCACTGACAGAGGAATTAGAGACGCTTGAAGTTGATTATAAAATTAACATCTTAAAAAACAAAATCGATGCACTTACATAGGAATTACAGACGCTTAAAGTTGATTATAAAATATAATCACAATAATTTTTTTTGTTACACAATTTAAACTTTAGTTTGATATTTTGAAAAATCTAGCAGATATTTACATTTTGAATATCGTCCAACAAAGTGTATTTATTTATATAAGTAATAAGTAATATATTTGTACTATAACATAAAGGTTTTACACGAGTCAAAATACATAATATAATAAATAGCTTAAGCTATAAATTGACAAATACATGAAATATACATACATTAAATATAAAGTTCCAAGTAAAATCAAAGTTGACAAAATAAATTAAGTCATACAAAAATATAATACACATCTCACAAACTTGTTAACAGACAAATAAGTCAGATGGTTTATTTATTTATTTATTTATTTTCACCCAACAGACATACAGTCCACTTACAGGGATTTAAACTAAAATTACATGTTATAACACAAATATATATAAGTAAATACAATAATTAATAATATCCTAATACATTAAGTAGTTGACAAGTATAAAATGCGTTTATTGGTTGACATGTCACTATTTAAAAATTCGTTAATTCTATAAACGCAGGTTCGTGCAAGAAAATGTTTTATTCTGTTTTTAAATTGAATAGGTGGCAGAGACTTTAATACTTCTGGTAAGGCATTATAGAGCTTGGGTCCAAAATAGGAAATCCCAGTGCACGACTTAGTTAATCTCAGCTTTGGTATATCTAATAATATGCCGGATATAGTATTTCGCCCACTGATCTCTCTACGAGTTCCATAAGAATGCAGATGTGTTCTTACGTGCATTAAGCATTCTAAGATAAACAATGATGGCTAGGTAAGAATATTTAATGCTTTAAAAGTTTCTGTACAATCTTCCTGGAAGGACAATCTACCAATGATTCTAATCGCTTTGCATTTCATAAGTTTTACGTTGATTTGATAATCGGTTGATTTTTTTTTATAATCAAATAAAAAACATTCTAAAAAACATTGATTTTATTGCATTATTTCCACTTTGGCTCAATATTTTATTAAAACGTGTTGACATTTTTCAATTTTCTTTAAAACAGATGTTAGTTCTACTAAAATTAAGTATATTCTGTGAATTTTCTGTTGATTGTGTGAAACTTTAATGTTTAACAATTTTAAAAATAAAATAAAACCCTTTAATTAATCACTTTTACTTTTACGAAATTTCAACTTTGATTTGATAATTTAGGAAATCCAAGTGAGACATTTAAATTTCGATAACGGTCAAACAAAATGTATTTATGCCTGTACAACGATGTGATTTTAAAATTTACGAAATGACGCGGTAATTTTAATAATTCGTTGAACAAACGTCAGTGTAAACTCGACATTTTCTTTGTCTCAACATAATTCCACCTTGACGCGATAATTCGGAAAAACAAATCGACATATTTGCATTGTCTATTAAGAATGTTGGAGCTTGTTTATTTTCTAATTAACACTGCAATTTTGAAATTTATTGAATGACACATTCATTTTTTAAAAATTCTTTAAACAAATTCCAGCCTAAACTCGACATTTGTCTTGTAATTGGGATGTAATTTTCCTGTTGGGCAATAAAGACTTATTATTGTTTCCTTTGTCTCAACAAAATTTTACTTTGACGCGATATTTAAGAAAAGCCAATTGACATATTTGCTCTCAACCTATTGAAGCTCATTAATTTCCAAGAAAATGCTGTACTTTTAAAATTTACAAAGTGGTGCGTTCATTTTTTATAATTCCTCAATCAAATTTCTGCGCGAAACTTTTCTTTGTTTCAGCAAAATTCCACTTTGACGCAATATTTCGGAAAAACCAATTAACATATTTGCATTTTCTCTTTATAATATAGAAGCTCGTTCGTTTTCAAGAAAACGCTGTAATTTAAAAATTTACGGAGTGACGCGTTTATTTGTCTCTAAATAAATTTCTGCGTGAACTCGACATTTTTTTTGTCTTAGCAAAATTCTACTTTTACGCGATATTTCGGAAAAACCAATTGACATATTTGCATTTTCTGTGATTTTGAAAAAAAAACGCTTTCATTTTTTCATAATTTATCAAACAAACTTATTTATTTATTTATTTATTTAACGGAAAATCCATTTTACAAATTAATATTTAACTAAATATAATTACTACAACAACATAATTACTACAATAATAAAATATAAATACAATATAATATATTATAATATAAATTTGACTTATTAAACTAAGAAAAATTACAAATATTTATTCGCTTAAGTCTTACCATGAATTGTGAGGGTGAGAAAGAGTTGAAAATGTCAAAGTTTGGATGTACAGATAATGTATTGGCTGTTCGCATAAACCTTGAAAGTGGGCTATTATATCCGTAATTTGTCTTATGAAGTTGAAGACGAAATATAGGTAAATATCTAGTTGGGCGATTGGTTAAATTAATAGTGAAATTAATTTGTGATAAAAGATATGGACAATTAACAGCATTACAAATTAATTTATGATAAAACAACAAGTCGGCATACACCCGGCGACAACATATATTGTTCCGATGATAATATCTCTAAATTTGTGCTAGAATCGAAACCTAACTTGTACGCAAGCACCTTTAAAAATTTGTTTTGTACGTTTTCCAAAGCACTGATATAAACGCGTTGTGATGGTGCCCATACACAAGATCCATACTCTAGATGAGAACGTACAAAAGCGAAACTTACGCGTTTAAACTCGGTAGTTTCTTTGATCAACATATTTTTTTTTAATTATTATGAAACTATAAAATTGTGTATTATTATTATTTGGCTTTCATCATTTTTATAAAGCAGTTTAATTTAAAGTATCGAACGAGTGTTTTCCACTCCCAGGTTAAGCATGAAGTAAAATTTCGAGTTTAGAAAAGCCTGAAAATTTGGATTTGCCGTCACGAGCGAAGCGAGTGACGGCAAATCCAAATTTTCAGGCTTTTCTAATCTCGAAATTTTACTTCATGCGCCACGCGTATAAAACACTGACTTCAAGTGCAATCTTTGACCAATTCATTAGAGTAAAATAAATCTAGTGTGTCAATTATCAATTGTTTAAATAACGAGAAAAGAGCGCACATCGTCATTAAAAAAATCTAGTATGTCAATTATCATTTGCTTAAATGACGAGAAAAGTGCGTACATCGCTATTTAAAAAAATAAATCTAATATGTCAATTATCAATTGTATAAATGACGCTAAAAGTGCTCACATCGCCATTTAAAACAATAAATCTAATATGTCAGTTATCAATTGTTTAAATGACGAGAAAAGTGCGCACGTCACCATTTAAAAAAATAAATCTAATATATCAGTTATCAATTGTTTAAATGACGAGAGAAGTGCGCACATCGCCATTTAGAAAAATAATCTAGTATGTCATTTATCAATTCTTTAAATGACGAGAAAAAGGGGCACATCGCCATTTTTTTATTTTTTTGCCTCGATTACAATTGTATGCAATAATTAATTGCAAACTATGAATCATAAACACCATTTATATTACTACAAAATTTATTATAAAAGGAACATGAAAATCACAGAAAGGAAAACTAATGAAGCCATAACTCAAGTCCGTCTGAACGGTAATTCCTTGGCTAAAACTTAGTGTTTTGAATCGGTCTGAATTGAAATCGGTGGGCTGGGGGGCGGGGACGAGACCGGTCTTAATTAATATCGAGGAGAGTAAAACACCTGCGGTTTTCAAACACTGTATCTTTGATTAATGCGACAGTCGAATCGCATTGTGCTTTTGAAAATGTATCACTCCGAACCCCTCGCCCCCCGCCAGATTGATGTCCTACACCACCGGCGTTCGCATTGTTTGAAATCCGAAGGTGGTAAATTCATTAAAGCCAACGGCAGACTTCAATTTCCTTTCTGGGTATCCAATAAATAATTATTTATTTACTACAGGATGTAATTATATTATAAATTACACTTTAAATCACGTTTTCATACAAACTGCATTCATTTAATAACGAAATTGTTAAGGCACATAATGGTTGAGAGTTCAATTTGTATTGTTTTTAATCTAAACAAAGCACATAGTACTTTCAACTTTAATGCTAATTAAATTTAAATAAACACGATCCGTTTTTTTCCTAACAAAGCGATATAATTCTTTCGCTCTTTTTCTTTTACTATTGTTTGGCCGCTTCGCGCTACGCGACCAAACCAAATTTACAAACTTTTCTAAACTCAAAATTTTACTTAATGCTTAATCTGGGAGTGCAAAACACTGGTTTAAGTCTTTTATAATTTCTAATAAGCTTCCTTTTTTGTTCTGCGTAATTCTGTTCTATTTCACGGTTATTCTCCATAATTATAAGGAATTATACTAATAATATATAAAATTACGAAAAAACTATTCGTGAAAATGCAAACAGTGTCTTAATTAATAAGACAATTTAAGACGATAAATATCCATTGAAACAACTACTTCCCGTGCAAATACACCTCCGGATATTGAACTATACAATGAAATATTTAAAATCTTATTTAATTTGATTTGTTACAACGCTCTATTAAAGTATATGTAACGTTTAGGTCAAATTCTCTTCAAACCAACTAACAATACAATTTTAAATAAAAGGAGAGATAGCAACAAATTAGAAGTGAATGGACTTGGATTAAAACTAATGTCTTAGGCCATCTATAGACGCGTTTCGAGATTTATCTCTCTTCAGTATAGCTTTGCTTATGACGTTTAAAAAATTAGGAATTAAATTAAAACAAACTTACTTGAAAAAAGTGTTGTGTGTGGAATGAACAGGTACACACACACACACAACACTTTTTCCAAGTAAGTTTGTTTTAATTTAATTCCTAATTTTTGCGACTGGTATTTCATTAGGCTCTGTACACACAGTTACTAAATTACATAAATTTCATCCATTCAAAATGCAAATATTTCAAGAGTTAACCGAGGGTGATTTCGATAGGTGAGTTGAGTTTTGTGAACAAATGACTGCAGCGATTAATGATAATACCATTCATGTAAAGAATATCTGCTTCACTGATGAATGCCCATTTTATCTAAATGGATTTGTTAATAAGCATAACTGCAGGTATTGGAGCAATGAAAATCTTCATGCTTTTGTAGAAGGGCATACTCAGTACCCCTAAAAAAATAATGTATGGGCAGGCATTTTAGGAAACAAAGTGATTGGGCCATTGTTTATTAATGGGAATTTAAATGGAGGCATTTATTTAGATATGTTGGAAAATACCATCAATCCGCTTATCACTGAAACCATTGAAAACCAAATCGAAGACGATGGAAACCCTATACTTGATGAGGCTGAAATATATTTCCAGCAAGACGGCGCTCCTCCTCACTATGTTCTTCCGGTTCGGCAATGGCTAGACGACGAATTTTCAGATAAATGGATTGGGCGAAGAGGGCCTATAGAATGGCCTGCTAGATCTCCTGATTTGTCGCCATTAGACTTTTTTCTATGGGGCCATTTAAAATCTATTGTGTTCACTCCCCAACCTGAAAGTTTAGATGAACTTCGTCAACGCATCACCGAAAGCTGCCGTGATCTCCCACAACATGTTTTTGAAAATGTCCGGCAGGAATTTGAACATCGCCTATATCATTGTTTGGCCAATAACGGGCAACATTTTGAACACTTAATAAAATAAAAAGTGATATTTTCGTGTGTTTTTTTTTTTCTATCTGAGCAAATTAAGATAAATAAAGATTTTTCTAATTTTTCCGTAAACAAATCGACCTATTTTAAAAATTCAAACGTCAAAATAAAGCACTATGAAAAACCTTTCAAACAAGCTATTACTTGATACCCCTTGTCGTTTAAAATTTTTAAGGGGATGACCCCGGGGGGCAGAGGGTAAAAGGGGGTGAAGTCGTTTTTGGTTAAAAAGTTGTCCCCCTTGGGAAATCTTTGGACGTGTCTCGGCGTTTTTTTCTTTTAATCAGTGGATTTCCATAAATCCGCGTTGGGAAGTTTTCAAATGAACACCCTGTATAATACCTATCATTATTTGCCTGAAGAAGCTACAGAGTAGCAAAACAATTGTAGTGATTTAAATAAATTGTTGAAAATCATAAATAGTTTGCTATTATATTAGGTGCAAATTAATAGCCATACCTCTCTTAAACAATTGTAAATAATGTACCTATTTCAATTTATTATAAAATTATAAATGTCGAGATTATTTGTTAACAGGTCAGGTGATTTCATAATTGAAATTAGTACACGTATACCCTTCTCCTGTCAATACTTAGCGGTGTGTGAGTGAGTGTGTGCATGTGCGGGGTTGAGGGAAGAAGGAAACTCGGAAATTGCGTTAGAGCTGATTTCCCCCCCGCTGAAACTCGTGCCCAACTTGGAAATTAATATAATTGACTCGGTGATCTTGCAATCGAGTTTGCCAAACTATCAGCCGATCTACTCAACTGGCTAAGTCCACTGTCCGGACTTGGGTTGACTCACTGACTGACTCCATATATTCTACACTGGTTCGATTCATGGAGATACTTACCGGATGAGTGGATGGTCAGGCCAATCAATCCACTATTTGTTATATGTGGGGGAAAGGGGAGGGCACTATGATGGGGATTATGGACCCCCCTTTTGTCTATGTGTGCTTCTACTGAATCGATTTCGCATAACTGTTAACTGGCACTAATACGATTACTTATTACCTCCAACAACACCAAACTATGTTAACATACTGTGTATGTGCACTTATGCTCACGAAAAGACAACTTTAAATATGTTATACGTGTATGCATGCAAAGTGCTGATATCACTAACAAGCTATAGGGATTACAGTGATTTAATAATTTAGTTAAATTTACAATCTATATAAGCTGGGACGAATCCTCGTAAAAAAGATTCGAATCACGAATTCGTGATTCGAAAAAACGGGATTCAAATCTATGATTCGAATCATATTTATCTCTAACGAATCCTTTATTCGAGTATTCGTGATTCGAATCATATTAGGTGATTCAATATGATTCGAATCACGAATACTCGAATAAATGATTCGTTAGAGATAAATATGATTCGAATCATAGATTTGAATCCCGTTGTTTCGAATCACGAATACAAATACTTTAAAAATAAATTTTATTTTATTTTTTTGCAACTATTAACAAATAAGTATCGTTACCAGCTGTTTTAGCAAAAATATTCAAAATCTAATTATTTATTATTAACATTGAACATCGTTGATAACAGACTAAATACCTAATTCCCTGTTACTCTTATTAAAGATGAATTTGTGTGTTTCTGAACTTCACTTCAAATCAGTGTTTTGTACGCGTGGCGCATGAAGTAAAATTTCGAGTTTAGAAAAGCCCGAAAATTTGTCTCGGGTCGCTGCGCGACCCTCGACAAATTTTCACGGGGCTTTTCTAAACTCGAAATTTTACTTCATGCTTAGCCTGGGAGTGGAAACAGCCGTTCAAAACTTCAAATTGAACTATTTTATAAAATCGACGAATGCCTGAAAATTACGCGAATAAAAAATTCACTGAATAGCATTAAAACCGGGATAGTCAGAGAAAAGTCATGGAGTTATATTCAAATTGACCAAAACACTAATAAAAAAGCCATATGATATTATTAAACTTGTCAAAATCAGCAGGCAAATTACAAAACGCGAAAAAATTTATAAAATTACCTTAAATATTGACAGAAACAATAAAAACATATTAACAAAATGGGGGTTTCCAACAGAAGAAAGTTATATTCAAAGGCCAGTGAAAAAATCTTGAATCAGGGAAATGTCGGAAAAATTAAATATCCAGTTTGTGGCTACCACGTCAGTTTTACTTCAAATGATATTAAACAAAATTGTAAATACTAGATTATTATCTTTAAAAACATTTTCAGTCATTTGATGTTCTTATCCAGACTAAGCATGACGTAAAATTTCGAGTTTAAATTTTCTGGGCTTTTCTAAACTCGAAATTTTACTTCATGCGCCACGCATATAAAACAGTGATTTAACGAGAAATTTAAAAACACAAAGGACATTTTTTGTGTTAATGCTCACAATTAATTCATATTATTTTTTGACGATTCAAATCCCTTTGTAAGTTTTCGAATCCTTTTATAAATATTCGAATCCTTTTAGTTGGTTCCCATAATAGTTGGTTCCCGTTCTTGATTTGGTAAGACGGGCCCAACGTTTATCACAGAAGGGCCCGTCTTACCAAATTAAGAACGGGAACCAACTACTATGGCATTGTATTTTACAATAAGTTGCCACTGCACATTCGCACACTCCCGTTGAAAAAATTCCTAGAAGTGATTAAACATTTCTTGTTATCTAAAGCCTACTATAACATTGATGAATTTGTAGCCGAGAGATTTGTGATGTAGGCGTATATGTATTAAAAATTTTATGTTTTACAAAATTTTATATTTGTTATATTATTTTATCTTACCTCGTATTTATCTTAATAGCATTTTATATAGTTATCCAATATTTTAATTTTTTATTATCTAATATTATATATTGATATCCTCAACTGCTTTGTTGATTTCAATATGTCTGTTGTGGCCAGTATTTTACTATATTATTAATTAATTCTACACATATATATATCCGGAACTTCTCGTTGATTTTAAAGTGCTGGTAGTGTCCACTATTTTAAAATGTTATGACATGTTTGTAGTGTTGTATCATTTTAACTATCACCTACTGGAAGAAAGCCACGTTAACACAATAACACATAAACACAAATGTTGGAGTAAATTAACCTCATGTTACTATGTCAAACCTCCTCAATGTATATTATCGTCCTGACTTGAGTAAATCCTCTGTATATTAGCACGAATAAATTATTATTATTATTATTAACTTTCCACTCGACTCTGTTGTCGGTTATTATTATTATTAATATTATTATTATTATTATTAACTTTCCACTCGACTCTGTTGTCGGTTATTATTATTATTAATATTATTATTATTATTATTAATATAAATATTCGAATACTTTTATAAAGATTCGAATCACCCACATTTGGATTTGAATACGAATCCTCTTATAAAAATGTAGCGAATCCGGATCACGAATCCAGTTGAACTAAAGTATTCGAATGCCTCTTTTGAATCCTCTAAAAGGATTCGAATCCAGGATTCGAACCCTGAATGAATCGTATCCTGCCCAGCTCTGCATTCTGTAAAGTTTAATGTTTGGTATTATTTGCACAGATACAGAGCAAACTGTAATAAAAAATGATTTTTTGTAAATTTTATTCGTTGAACTTTACTTGAAATGTGTGTTTTATACTGGTGGCGCATGAAGTAAAATTTCGAGTTTAGATAAGCCCGAAAATTTGGTTTGGCCGCTCCTCTTTGCGGAGCGACCAAACCAAATTTTCAGGCTTTCCTAAACTCAAAATTCTACTTCATGCTCAACTAAGGAGTGGAATCATTCGTTAGATATAAAATTCAATAAAATAATTCAGCGGACAAAACATTTTTACAAACATAAACAGGCTCAGTCAACTTAGTCCCCCGAAGTTTGACATTTTTGAAAAAAACTATTGCGCTAGACGAGCCTTAGCTAGTCCAAGCTAGCGCCATAAAAATTAGAGCTAGCGCCATTTAGATAAGAAAGTTACAGAGGATTCTTCAGAGCTAGCGCCAGCTAACGCTACCAATTTAAAAGCTAGCGCCACTTTCACAACCCCAAAAAATGATAAACTATTTTCAATTCTAGAGGAATCCGAATAGTGTAAAAAAAACTTGAAAAATCCAAACTCGGGGGCTAGCATCAACCTAGCTAGCGCCACAAAAATTAGAACTAGCGCCATTTAGAAAAGAAAGTTATAGGAGTTTGAACTTTCGGGGGGCTAGGTTGATGCTAGATTTATCAAGTATTTTTACACTATTCGGATTCCTCAGAGCTAGCGCCAGCTAGCTTGATTAAAAAAATCTCATTTCGGGGGGCTAGAGTTGAAAATATTTTTTCATTTTTTGGGGTTGTGAAAGTGGCGCTAGCTTTTAAATTGGTAGCGCTAGCTGGCGCTAGCTCTGAAGAATCTGAATAGTGTAAAAAAACTTGATAAATTTAGCATCAACCTAGCCCCCCGAAAGTTCAAACCCCTATAACTTTCTTTTCTAAATGGCGCTACCTCTAATTTTTGTGGCGCTAGCTGGCGCTAGCTAAGGCCTGTCTAGCGCAGTAGTTTTTTTTTTTTCAAAAACGTAAATGGGTAAAATTTAATTAATTTAAGTTGGTACACATGAAAACGCGATGTTGACACGTTTATTCAAGCAATAGTTCATATCTAACTAATAACATGTAGATTGTGTTCTATTTTTACGAACTGATAGTATCATATCTGTACGGGTTTAAATAAATAAATAAATAAATAAATAATTAATAAATAAATAAATACGTTTATTGTCCAACAGAATAAACCAATTTAGGACATATAAATTAACAAAATTAATATGCTATAATATGTAAAACTAACAAAAATCAATATAATATAGTATGAAAATTAAACAGTATGACATTTAATAAAAATAAATCGATTAACCTCAATGATAATTGGAAATTACAAAAATTATCCGCAATTAAAGGAATAATTATAAAATTAATTCAAAAAACTATTCAAAACAATTACTTAAACCCTTTCCGCGCACAGACAAATTTATAAAATAAATAAGATATAATTTGTAAAATTTACAAAAATTAAATATTATGTAAATAAGCAATGCAATACAAACGAATAATCAATAGTATTATTTTCAATAACAATATTAGACAATCAAATATTCAGTAAATTATATAAATATATCCTGAAACAGGATTTTAGCATTGCGGCTCATATGATTAATGGGCGGGTTTCATCGAAATTAATTAGTATTAAACTATAACAATATTAGCAGCAATTCTATTATAAAGGCTGTATAACTTTTATTTCAAACGCGATATTTAGTGTATCTAATTATCGCCTGGAGCAATTTTTTTATGATATGTCGGTATACTTCTTGAAAGATGAAATCCCTGTATTCTTAAAATGTTAATTCTTCTTGTATAATTAACATAAAATAATTTCTATGTTACATTAAAAAAGTCAAACAAGAATAATTCAAATTCAAAACTATTTGAATTAGAGAAAATAAGCTTACGCTTCTTATAGTTTGCACACTTTTAACATAATATATAAAATCACAAAAATGTTATTCGTAAAAATGCGTCTTCGCGAATAACATTTTCGTAATTTTATATATTATATTAAAAAAATGTTCTTATAAAAGAGAGTTCAAATAAAATTCTTTGTAAGACCTGAAGTTTTATTAAGAAAATGAAGATAAATTTGACGCACAATAAATCCGTTATGTAAGACAGTAGATTCTCGGTAATTAGGCGGATTTATGGGTCGGACAGTTGATTGCGATAAAAATAGTGGAATTAAATTAGCATTAATATTTAGCGTTTGTGGGATGAGAATGGGGAGCGAATGTGGGTTGAGGGTGAGAAGGCGATGGGTTGTAATTTATTCGAGCATTTAATTGGATACCTGTCTGCGGTTGCTGCTGAGGCCATATCTGATATAGTAATTCCGCGAGGGGTTAAATAAAGAGGGCTATGTAAATTTTAAACTATCTCGGCCGATAAATCAGCCACCAGGTATACGGTATATGAGGATGTAAGGAATCGAAAAGGGCGAAATTTTACCGGGTAACACGTCAATTTGTGTGTGTATAACGCGAGTGAGGGGGTGGGTGCTGGTAGGGTGCATTATTAGTCTCTCTCTTGTTGGTATAACTGGTATACGCGGTTAATTTATTGTCTCGTGTCGGATATGCGGAGGTTCCTGCTAACAATGAATTTATTTGCTTTATGTTGCTGATTTGTGTATTGTTTCGATCCACGATCCACTCTCTCTCCCACTGCACGTTTTAATGCGCCCTTATTAATTCCATTTATTCACTTTTTTAATTGACTTCATAACAAACTCCATTTAACTTTAACAAAGCTCTGTGTGGAGGGCAGGACTGTACGTACTCACATCAATGGCCACTTCACTTTGTTACATTTGCACACATTTGCATATTTCGCTTTTATTGTTCTCTAATTTGTTGTGAAGTCATCATCACTACTAATTTTTTATATTTCCTTAAAAAAAATCTATATTTACTCATAGTGTACCAAAATATTATTAGTAATTACCCAAATTAATACAAAACTCTAAGATTCACTATTTTTAAAATAATACTCAGACTCAGAGGAGTTCAGCAACTATTTTTGGGGAAACATTGGTGTATCATAGTACTTTCCCCGATATTTTAACAATTATTAATTGATACACTAAAATTATTTCATTAGGAAATTCACATGTTATTTGGAGATAAGAAGGAACAACGATTAATCTTCCACAATAATAAAAATTAATCTTTGAAACTTATACATATTGCACATTAAAGCTTTGCGAATGAATTGACATTATTTCTTCTTCATATTGCATTTATTTATTGAAGAATTTTTCTTTTAGGTAAACATGTGCATAAGCTGTAAATTTTCCGACATGCGTTGTTTTTTAGAAAAGTTCAATTTGAAGCTTTAAACGAGTGTTTTCCACTCCCAGATTAAGCATGAAGTAAAATTTCGAGTTTAGAAAAGCCCCGCGTAGAAAATTTGTCGAGGGTCGCGCAGCGACCCGAGACAAATTTTCACGGGGCTTTTCTAAACTCGAAATTTTACTTCATGCGCCACGCGTATAAAACACTGATTTCAAGTGAGGTTCAAATATATATTAATTTCGCAGTATTTTAGTGTTTCATACGCGTGGCGCATGAAGTAAAATTTCGAGTTTAGAAAAGCCCAGAAAATTTGTCTCGGGTCGCTGCGCGACCCTCGACAAATTTTCACGGGGCTTTTCTAAACTCGAAATTTTACTTCATGCTTAGTCTGGGAGTGGAAAACACTCGTTTAAAGCTTTAAATTAAACCATAAAAATAACTAATAACCAAAGATTTGAAAAAATAAACTCATTTTGGAATACGTATACTTTAAAGAAAAACTCCCTGTATTTTATACTTTGCACTATTTAGATTTTATGATTAATCCTATTGTACACTTTATGTATATCTGAACCTCACTTGGAATCACTGTTATATATGCATGGCGCATGAAGTAAAATTTCGAGTTTAGAAAAGCCCAGAAAATTTGTCTCGGGCTTTTTCTACACTCGATATTTTATTTTTAAGAGTTCAATTTGAAGCTTTAAACGAGTGTTATCCACTCCCGGACTAAGCATGAAGTAAAATTTCGAGTTTAGAAAAGCCCCGTGAAAATTTGTCGAGGGTCGCGCAGCGACCCGAGACAAATTTTCTGGGCTTTTCTAAACTCGAAATTTTACTTCATGCGCCACGCGTATAAAAAACTGAGTTCAAGTGAGGTTCAAATGTACATAGATTTCACAGTATTTTAGTGTTTTATACACGTGGCGCATGAAGTAAAATTTCGACTTTAGAAAAGCCCAGAAAATTTGTCTCGGGCTTTTTCTACACTCGATATTTTATTTTTAAGAGTTCAATTCGAAGCTTAAATCGAGTGTTTTCCACTCCCAGACTAAGCATGAAGTAAAATTTCGAGTTTAGAAAAGCCCCGTGAAAATTTGTCGAGGTCGCGCAGCGACCCGAGGCAAATTTTCTGGGCTTTTCTAAACTCTAAATTTTACTTCATGCGCCACGCGTATAAAACACTGAGTTCAAGTGAGGTTCAAATATACATACATTTCACAGTATTTTAGTGTTTTATACACGTGGCGCATGAAGTAAAATTTCGAGTTTAGAAAAGCCCAGAAAATTTGTCTCGGGTCGCTGCGCGACCCTCGACAAATTTTCACGGGGCTTTTCTAAACTCGAAATTTTACTTCATGCTTAGTCTGGGAGTGAAAAACAACGTTTGAAATTTCAAATTGATCTCTTTTAAAAAACAACGAATATCTAAATATTTAAAGAAAATAATGTGAATTTAGAATACGTATACTTTAAAAAAAAACTCCGTGTTTACTCATATGGAATATCATACTAAAAAGGCATCTGTTTCATTATACAGTTGTATGTATGTCGATAGAAATTTAAATCATGAATATTTATCCAGTTTACTTGTGCCTTCTGTAATTCAATGCATATTCATTCATTCGCACAGCGCTAGGTAAACAATTAAACAACGCGCTCTGCACTTATCATTTTCATTATTCGTTGTGATAAAATTCGGCAGGCACTATAAACCAATACATAGTCAAAACTACTTTCTGCAATTTTGCTATTTCTGCGCCATCTCGTATCCCAAAAGCACATTACCAGTAAAAATTTGCCCTCTTAGCGATAATTTTCCATTAAATCAGTGTTTTATACACGTGGCGCATGAAGTAAAATTTCGAGTTAAGAAAAGCCAAATTTTGTTTTTATTAACTTGAAATTTTACTTTATGCTTAATGAAGTGACGGAAACCTATGTGAGTAAAAAAATAAAACAAAAATCAGAACTAGTTTTACTAGTTTAAAAATTACGCTGAGTGCAAGCTCTCAAAATTCAATGTTCATAGATAAATTCAATTACTTTTGAAAACACCGGTACTTTTTTTAAAAACTACCAGTTAATCGGTAAAGTATTACAAACCGTATACGAAATATTCTTGAAATCACTATTAGAACTCCCTAACTCTTTACGGTTTTGAACATTTTTGTTTGTTTTATATATAGTAAATTTTAGAGGGTATGTTTTATGTTTAGAGATGCGTCATTTTGAATCAATAAATATTTGAATAACAAGGCAATGTCTGTTCGTTTGATTTAAAGTTTAAAATGTTATAATCACGAATTTCACAGCGAGTGAAGAGGCGAAATTTCTGCAAACGTACATTTATTAATTAAATTATTAAAATTGTAGCAATTTCATGCCCGAATAATGAACTAATTAAATATGTATATATACAATTTCGAGCACTTACTAATTATTGATTAATTCACTTGATTGCGGTTTTTACTCGATGTTTTATTAATTTATTTATTCAATAACGGGTATACGATTTTACAATAACATTATTCACTAATTGCTCCTATAATTAAGGCACAAACATAATATATAAACAAGAAAAATTCAAATTCAAAACTATTTGAATTCGAGAAAATAAGCTTACGCTTCTTATAGTTTGCACACTTTAAACATAATATATAAAATTACGAAAAAAACGCAAAAAGCAAAGCTATACTGAAGAGAGTTAAATCTCGAAACGCGTCTATAGATTGCCTAAGACATTAATCTAAGTCCTTTCACTTCTAACTTGTTGCTATCTCTCCTTTCATTTTAAATTGTATTGTTAGTTGGTTTGAAGAGAATTTGACCTAAACGTTACATATACTTTAATATAGCGTTGTAACAAATCAAATTAAATAAGATTTTAAATATTTCATTGTATAATTCAATATCCGGAGGTGTATTTGCACGGGAAGTAGTTGTTTCAATGGATATTTATCGTCTTAAATTGTCTTATTAATTAAGACACTGTTTGCATTTTCACGAATAGTTTTTTCGTAATTTTATATATTATAATATATAAAATTACGAAAATGTTATTCGTGAAAAAGATTTTAAATATTTCATTGTATAATTTAATATCCGGAGGTGTATTTGCACGGGTAGTTGTAGTTGTTTCAATGGATATGTATTGTCTTAAGTTGTCTTATTTATTAAGACATTGTTTGCATTTTTACGAATAACATTTTCGTAATTTTATATATTATGTTTAAAGTGTGCAAACTAATATTTCATTGTATAATTTAATATCCGGAGGTGTATTTGCACGGGTAGTTTTAGTTGTTTCAATAGATATGTATTGTCTTAAGTTTTCTTATTTATTAAGACATTGTTTGCATTTTCACGAATAACATTTTCGTAATTTTATATATTATGTTTAAAGTGTGCAAACTATAAAAGGCGTAAGCTTATTTTCTCGAATTCAAATAGTTTTGAATTAGAATTATTTTTGTTAAAACACAAAGTTAAAGCAATATGACAGTTATATGATTTTACAACTAAATTAATCATCCGTTGTTTCTATAATTAAAAAAACAAAGTACAAGAAACGGGAAATAAAAAGGATTGCCCCGTGTTTTCGATTTGAAAAGCGTAGGTAATCCGTTCTGTCCTTTTGATTGACACGAAACATCGCTCGTCCCGGTCTCAAATAAAAAGCCCTTTATTCTTAGCCCTTTTAAAGTGTAAATTGAACTTCAGGTGTTTCCCTTGCGATCTCGAGATGTTTGGATATTCTCTCGGCTTTCAGATTAGATTTGCACTTTATGAATGGGATACTTCTTAAGATCTTTCTCTTTGCTCCGCTCTTCCTCAGTCTGCAGCCGTCCCTTTTCCTCGCTTATTTTTTTTTCTTCGCCCGAGCAGCCCACCTCTTCCTAATTCATTAATATAAATTGATTCTATTGAAGGAAACGCCTTTGTTAAAGGATGATGATTATTTTTCGACGCGTTTTATTTGTTGTATTTTTGTTAATCTCGGTGCTTTAATTATTTTTTAATTGAGTAATAAATTTTGTTTTAATTAGTGTATGTCCTTATACTAGTATCAAGAATCGCAGGAGAATACAACGATTGAAAATATATATTTATTTTTAAATGTACAAAATACAGATCATTACATTTAACTAGGCGATAAATTAAAAAAAAAACATTCGTGTTCATGATACCAAAGGTCATAAGATGTGACTTGTTTAACGTATCAAAAATGAATTGTGGTATCGAAATGGAATTATTTTTAGAAATATCACCTAATAAATTGCACAGATAAACTTCACAGAGAGAAGAGATAATTTACAGGCGAAGTAAAATTTCGAGTTTAGAAAAGCCCCGTGAAAATTTAAATTTTCTGGGCTTTTCTAAACTCGAAATTTTACTTCATGCACCACGCGTATAGAACACAGATTTTAAGAGAAGTTCCAATATACATAAATTTGACAATTTTATAGTGTTTTGAACGCGTGGCGCATGAAGTAAAATTTCGAGTTTAGAAAAGCCCTGAAAATTTGTCTCGGGTCGCTGCGCGACCCTCGACAAATTTTCACGGGGCTTTTCTAAACTCGAAATTTTACTTCATGCTTAGTCTGGGAGTGGAAACACTTGTTTAAAGCTTTAAATTGAATTATAAAATAAAAACAGGAAGTATCCGCAATTTTTGTATCAATTCAATGGTATGTCATTATTTTTATAAAATCACATCACTTTTTTTTAATTATTTTAGCTGTAAATAATCTGACATTCATTGATTTTTAAAGAAATTTAATTTGAAGCTTTAAACGAGTGTTTTCCACTCCCAGACTAAGCATGATGTAAAATTTCGAGTTTAGGGCTTTTCTAAACTCGAAATATTACTTCATGCGCCACCCGTATAAAACACTATAATATTGTCAAATCTATGTATATTTAAACTTCACTTAAAATCTGTGTTCTATTTCTGGGCTTTTCTAAACTCGAAATATTACTTCATGCGCCACCCGTATAAAACACTATAATATTGTCAAATCTATGTATATTTAAACTTCACTTAAAATCTGTGTTCTATTTAAATTTTCTGGGCTTTTCTAAACTCGAAATTTTACTTCATGCGCCACGTGTATAGAACACAGATTTTAAGTGAAGTTCGAATATACATAAATTTGACAATATTATAGTGTTTTATACGCGTGGCGCATGAAGTAAAATTTCGTGTTTAGAAAAGCCCAGAAAATTTGTCTCGGGTCGCTGCGCGACCCTCGACAAATTTTCACGGGGCTTTTCTAAACTCGAAATTTTACTTCATGCTTAGTCTGGGAGTGGAAAACACTCGTTTAAGGCTTCAAATTGAACTCTTTTAAAAATCAACGATTATCAGAAAATTTACAGCTACAATAATTGGGAAAAAGTAATGTGATTTTATAAAAATAATAACATACCATGGAATTGACACAATTGCGGATACTCCCTGTTTTTTTTATAATTTAATTTAAAACTTTAAACAAGTGTTTTCCACTCCCAGACTAAGCATGAAGTAAAATTTCGAGTTTAGAAAAGCCCCGTGAAAATTTGTCGAGGGTCGCGCAGCGACCCGAGACAAATTTTCTGGGCTTTTCTAAACTCGAAATTTTACTTCATGCGCCACGCGTATAGAACACAGATTTTAAGTGAAGTTCAAATATACATAAATTTCACAATATTATAGTGTTTTATACGCTTGGCGCATGAAGTAAAATTTCGAGTTTAGAAAGGCCCAGAAAATTTGTCTCGGGTCGCTGCGCGACCCTCGACAAATTTTCACGGGGCTTCTCTAAACTCGAAATTTTACTTCATGCTTAGTCTGGGAGTGAAAAATACTTGCTTAAAGCTTCAAATTGAATTAAGAAAAAAAAAACAGGGAATATCTGCAATTGTTGTATAAATTCCAAGGTATGTCATTATTTTTATAAAATTACATTACTTTTGGGCAGGTGGTGGCCGGGCTGTATCGCTCGGCGAGCCACAAGTTCGGGTTCGATTCCCGTGCACGGGGAGACTTTATTTAAAAAATAATGTCTCGTCGTGACCCTGGGGGTGGTATGAATGTGTGTGATTGTCCGAATGAATAGTTAAATAATACAAATTGAAATAAATTAGTTGATACAAAAATAAACATTGATGATGGCTAATGGGCAAGTTGCCAAGGCCAGGCAAAAGCCAAAAAAAAAAAAAAAACATTACTTTTTCTCAATTATTTTAACTTAGAAAAACGTAAAGTTTTAGGTGTGAACATTCATAGATTTAGAATTTTTCCCCCTACAAAAAAGTGAATACAGTTTGTCTCTAAAACAAATAGGAAAGCCAATATTTGAACACTTTAAAATCAACATGTGATTTCCTGTGTTGCGTCCGCTAAGTCACCCGGTTTATTAAATGGAATAAGCTCTATATAAATAATATAAGTATAAACATTATAAAAAACAATGAAACAAATATTATAAATTTACAAATCTCTAGTGGTGAAATGATTATAAAGTTTGAAGAATAATTAACAGCTTGGATTTTTCTTCTAAAACAGTCGAGTATTTTAACGTAAATATTTTTTCACTCGACTCCCTTTTAATACTTCGACTACTTTGTATAGTTTTAATCAATAAAGTGTGATAACACGGTAATTTCCCTTGAACGCAAAACCGATACCATCAACCGTACCATAATTAGTGGGTATTGTTCCCTCGCCTTCTGAAATTTATATTTTTCTATTAACGAAAAACGCTTCCGTTAATTATTTCCCACTTCTGATAATACCGCACGCATCGAAAATTGAATCCCTGATTCTTGTTATTAAATCCTCATGCATCTTTTTATAACACCTAAAGTGTATACAATTAGAAATCCAAGGCTTATTATAGAGGCGAAATTGATTATTGTGATGTAAAATCACTCAATGTTATGTAAATTGGCTGTTACTTTTTTAACACAAAACTATTAACGATCATTTTACTGTTGATCAGTTGAAATATAAATTTTGAATTTTATCATCAATCATTTAGTTAAATTGTATGTGTCACAGTTCCCTTCAATTCAGGTGTTTTATTTTAAATTAAAATGTTTGTTTTGTTTCGTACATCATCATAAATTACACCCTGTTTTCTAATGACTCTAAAGATGTCATATTTACGATACATCTTGTAAAATTGTTTATTCGATTACTAAGATATTTAACAATTTTGTTAGGTGTGAAAATTAAGTGAAAACGCCGTATTTATTGTTAATATTTTTCAAAATACTGTTAACATAAAAAAATCTTCAAATAATAGTTGAAGATCTCATAAAAAATTACAAAATGTATATATTATACGTTTTTAATAACTACAAACTTACGCCATTTTTTTTTAAATTAGAAATATGTACGTGTGTTCAAATTAACTTTTCCGATACTATTTTGAATAACTCAACAAATATTTTTTAACTTCCTATGGATTTTATACAGGAAGATTTTCGTTTGAGTATACATATCTCAGTTACAGCGTATATATGTAATCTTTCCCTGTAATTCGATATTTTCTGTTGGGAAATGAATAAACAAATAAATATGCTGTAAATCTTCAGATATAAGTTTTTTTAAGAGATCAGTTTGAAGCTTAGAACGAGTGTTTTCCACTCCCAGATTAGGGGGTATTATCACTAGGACAGCGTTTTTTCTTACGGTTTTTCAGAATTTTTATTTTTGAGAAATTTAATACATGCGATCTTGCGGTTTATTGCAACTTGTTTAAAGATTCATAAACTATAAAAAATGAATTTTAATTCTTTTCAATCGTCCGGCTAAACCTCTAAATCTGGCCTCAAAAAAGGCCGTGTCCGCCGTGTTTTTCCTCATGGCCGGAAAGATTTTTTCGATTCTGTGATTTGAAACGTAAAATGAAGTAGTAGTCATTAATCTGTATTAAATTATCTGGAGTTTGAACCACCGACAATAAAAAATCTCGATAAATAACAAAATGGAGGCCATTCGAAAAAAGTGGTCGCTTTTTGCCTCCCTTTTTCTGACTTTAAGGCTCTATGAAAAATATCAAATGTTAATATATTTGAATGACGGTGCTTCAAACTTCAGAGGAGAATGTGGAGAACCGAACACTAAAAGCTCAAGTCAATCCGTTTCATAGTTTGAAAAGAAAGTTTCCGGCCAGCGAAAAAAAAGTGGTTTCGAGAAAAACGCGTTTAAAGTTTTGACACAAGTTTTAACTATTTTTGGAGATTTTTGGCTTTAGTGAGCTATGCCAGCTCCGTACACTAGGCCCTCCTCTTCCTCTAAAAACTGGGTTTGAATGATTTACTCCTGCCAGCGTTGTTGGATGGCCTTATGAGTTGCTGGAGTCAGGCAAAATTCGTCCCACATCTCGCGCTCCGCGTCGGTCCGCACCGGAAAGCCTTGACTTGCAGGCCGATATGGATTCCCAGTGTCTCTATCGTCTTAAAAACTGCCGAGTATCCGTCGTTGAAAATGCTGGTAGCTATGAAAGACGCGATAGCGACGGTTTTTGCACCACAGTTGAGGTGCTTCGAAGCCAGCTTCCAGACACAAGCATTCAAACTTTCGTTTGAGTTCTGCGTATTTCCACCCAGCCACCTACTCAGCATTGTTTACTTCAACAAGCAAAAATCTAACTAACGAATTCGCCTATTGTAAAACGGCTTTCGGACATGAAACTAGATACTATCAAGTATCAATACATGCAAAAAAAATCATTTTTTTAAAACTTCCGAATGGTAAGCATGAAGTAAAATTTGGAGTTTAGAAAAGCATGAAAATTTGGTTTGGTCGTGCATCGCGTAGCGCTACGCGACCTTCAAAATCCTCGGAAGGAAGCCGGACATCTTGGACAGCTGTGGAGGTAATTCTAATCTAAGGCGGCCACCTCTGCCCTGTGCCGCCAACTCAGGGATATACGGCCTGGCCCTTATACAAGAACCCTGGAAATACAAGAGAGTTGTAAAGGGTCTAGGTAATACCGGAGGTAAATTAATATATGATACAAACTCCGAAAAAGTCAGGTCCTGCATTTTTGTGCGGAAAGACATAACCATCTTCAAATTGCACAACTTCTGCTTCCCAGATCTAGTCGCAGCGAAAGTGAAACTCTAGGATAAGGGATCCACACTCAAGGCCGTTATAGCCTCAGTATACCTCCCCTACGACTCCCCACAGCCCCCGCCTTCCAAGGAACTTGAGGAGCTCGCGAACTACTGCAGGACGAGGAGACTGCAGCTGTTGGTAGGTGCGGACGCCAACGTCCATCACCAATTCTGGGGCAGCTCAGACACCAACACAAGAGGTGAGTACCTATTAGATTTCTTAATGAACGCACTTTTGTTACAAAACAACGCGTGAAAATTTGTCGAGGGTCGCGCAACGACCCGAGACAAATTTTCTGGGCTTTTCTAAACTCGAAATTTTACTTCATGCGCCACGCACAAAACACAAATTTTAAGTGAAGTCCGAATATACATAAATTTGAAATTTTACTTCATGCTTAGTCTTAGAGTGAAAAACACTGGTTTAAAGCTTTAAATTGAAGTTAAAAAAAAAACAGGGAATATATGCAATTGTTGTATCAATTCCATTGTGTGTCATTATTTGTATAAAATCACATTACTTTTTCTAAATTATTTTAACTTAGAGAAACGTAAAGTTTTAAGTGTAAACATTCATAAATTTAGAATTTTTCCCTCTACAAAAAAGTGAAACACATTTTGTTTCTAAGGAAGCAACTATTTGAATACTTTAAAATTAACACATTTCCTATGTTGCCAAACCAACACCCGGTATGTATGATATATACAATTCTCTTCTTGTAAATAAAACACTTTTTGCTTTGTTTAACCACTGGATCTTACATTTAATTGTGTGACTAGTTTCGACTATCTAGTAGTCATTCTCAAACTACTACTACTTTAGTTTGAGAATGACTACTAGATAGTCGAAACTAGTCACACAATTAAATGTAAGATCCAATGGTTAAACAAAGTAAAAAGTGTTTTATTTACAAGTGTATTTAAGATGTACCACAAAGTGAACGCCTACAACACCAAACAATTCTCTTCATTTATAAATTTAAATTATTTTATAATAATATTACACAACAGTCATGCATGATCTTTAATTGCATTCACACATTAGCTTTTAACCACAGATCTTTCCTCCTCATAATTAAATAACAACGTTTTATTGACAAATGAACTTATAAATAAATGAACGCGGTAAACGAGTAAAACAGCTGGAAATGAAAACATAAGCTAACCTCGACAACGTTTGTGTTGGTGTGGTGGAAAATGATGGAGGATTATCTGAAGCGATTAATTAAGCCTGGATATAATTTAAAGTGTGTTAAGTTTAAGTGCTAATTAGAGTTCTTTATCTCTTTGCGGCCAACCGCGTTCAGAAATAAAATTAGTTTTGTCTTAATCCGTCTGTGCGAGTCAGGGACCATATTGCCCCCGAAAAGATAAAATGATAAATCCTCGCCCTCAGGTTAAATAACCAGCTTGGTTATATTCGCGTAGTCCTATTGAGGTTACTCCGGCACCTACACGTTGACCTCGGACTTAATGAAAACATTTCTTGAATGTATAATGCTGTTAAAGAACGAATGTTTTGCTTTAATTTTATTAAAAGAATATATTATTAATTCAAATTAAACAATAATTAATTTAAATATGGATAGACGCAATACTACTTATCAGAGCTGGGCAGAATTCGAATCATTCAGGATTCGAATCCTGGATTCGAATCCTTTTAGAGGATTCAAATGAGGCATTCGAATACTTTAGTTCAACTGGATTCGTGATCCGGATTCGTTGCGTTTTTTTCAGAGGATTAGTTATTCGAATCCATATGTGGGTGATTCAAATCCTTATAAAAGGATTCGAATATTTATAAAAGGATTCGAATATTTATAAAAGGATTCGAATATTTATAAAAGGATTCGAGAATTTATAAAAGGATTCGAATACTTACAAAAGGATTTGAATCGTCAAAAATAATTCGAATTAATTGTGAGGATTAACAGGAAAAATGTCTTTTGTGTGTTTTTAAATTTCTTGTTAAATCACTGTTCTATACGCGTGGCGCATAAAGTAAAATTTCGAGTTTAGAAAAGCCCCGTGAAAATTTGTCTCGGGTCGCTGCGCGACCCTCGACAAATTTTCACGGGGCTTTTCTAAACTCGAAATTTTACTTCATGCTTAGTCTGGGTGTGAAAAACACTCGTTTAAAGCTTTGAATTGAACCTAATAAAAAACAAGAAATGTCTAATGATTTACAGAAAATAGGCTGTTTTGCGGAAAACAATATTTCTACTAGCAGAAACAACTAGCACTATTACCAGCCAGAACTTCTAGCTCAGATGGTTGTAGCTTCAGGTATTTTGCTACCAGTAGACGAGGCCTGTACTAGTACTACTAAGTACTATTAGCCGAAAGAACCACTTCTACAAAATGTAACGTTTACTTTTTTCAGTTAAAAACGATTTGTCCACTAGCAGAAAGAACTGCCGCTATTAGCAGACAGAGCTTCTAGTTCCGCAGACGGAGCCTGTACTACTACTACTAGTAACAGAAAAACTAGTGGTAGTAGAATAGAAAGCTACTATTAAGCTGAAAGAAGAACCAAGGCCGCAGCCAGAAAAAAAAATCGGAGGAGGTTATAAACATTTCGTGGGGGGGCTTAGGGGAAAATATTGTTTATGCTCTTACAGTCCCGCTTTTACATACAAAAATTTATCATTTTGAAAATTTCCGGGGGTTTTGAACCCCCCACATCTCCCCTCCTCCTCCGGCTACGGTCTTGAGAACAACTGGTACCAGCCAGAAGAATTACTACAGCAGAAAGAACTACCGCTATTAACGGAGCTTCCAGTTCAGATGGCTCTAGCTTCAGATGTCTTACCATCAGCAGACGGAACCTGTAGTACAGGTTCCGTCCGTACTAGTAGTAGAAAGACCTACTCTTAGTAGTAGTAGAAGGAACAAAATAGTAATTGTTCTTTCTACTACTGAAAGGGCGAACGCTACGAGCACAAAGAAATTGTACTACTAGCTGAAATACTACTACTACTGATAGAAACGTTTACTTTTTAGCAGCACATGGTATTTCTACTAGCAGAAACAACTACCGCTATTGGCAGACAAGGCTTCTGGTTCTGATGGTTCTAGCTTCAAATCTTGCCACCGGCAGATGGAGCCTGAACCACTACTAGTAGCAGAAAGACCTATCAGTCGTTTTTTTGTAGCAAAAAATACAATTTCTACTAGCAGAAAGAACTACTATTATTAACAGAGCGTCTAGTTCAGATGGTTCTGGCTTATCGTGTCTTGCCACCAGGAGACGGAGCCTGTACTACATCTAGTTGCAGAAAGTCCTCATAATAGTAGAAGGAACAAAATAGTAGTTGTTTCATCCACTACTAAAAGGACGATTGCTGCTAGCAGAAAGAACTTGTACTACTAGCTGAAAGATAGATAGTTTACTTCTTTTAACATAAAACGCACTTCTACTAGAAGATTAAAAATGCATGTTTTTTCTTTGTCGCCGCCGTTGTTTAACAAACGCCAATTGTGTATAATATTAATTACCGAGTGTTTTTTTGAGAATTAATTATTATCTTCATTATGGTTTATAATTATTCATATTTCTTCGGAGCAAACAGATACAGGAAGTTCTTCTTTTAAGTATATGTTTTCCAAATTCAAGCTATATTCTCTAAATTTTTAGATATTCCTCGTTTTTTTAAGTTCAATTTGAAACTTTAAATGAGTGTTTTCCACTCCCAGGCTAAGCATGAAGTAAAATTTCGAGTTTAGAAAAGCCCCGTGAAAATTTGTCGAGGGTCGCGCAGCGACCCGAGACAAATTTTCGGGCTTTTCTAAACTCGAAATTTTACTTCATGCGCCACGTGTACAGAACACTGATTTGAAGTAAAGTCCAGAAACACACAAATACATCTTTAATCAGAGTAACGGGGAGTCAGATATTTAGTCTGTTATCAACGATGTTCAGTGTTAATAATAAATAATTAGGTTTTGAATATTTTTGTTAAAACAACTGGTAACGATATTTATATAATAATGGTTGCAAACAAATAATAAAATCAAATTTATTCTTAAAGGATTTGTATTCGTGATTCGAAAAAAACAGGATTCGAATCTTTTATTCGAATCATATTTATCTCTTACGAATCCTTTATTCGAGTATTCGTGATTAAAATCATATTAGGTGATTCGGATTCGTGATTCAAATCCTTTTTACGAGGATTCGTCCCAGCTCTGCTACTTATTATCTTTATATTCTAGCAATTAAGTTTATATTTCTCTGTGACGATTGTTAAACTATTTATCACATAATAAAAGAATTTATATATTTATATATATATATATATATATATATATATATATATATATATATATATATATATATATATATATATATATATATATATATATTAATATATTAATTTTGTTTCATAATTTTAAATATTATTTTGAATACACGAGGGGTGATCAAAAATGTAAGGTTACAAAATGTATACGTTTTATTGCAGGCTTCGTAACCTTTCCTTTTGATCACCCCTCATAACTGGCGATTATGCATAATTACCAGAATGTCATATTTTTAATAAAATGTAAAAATAATTTATCAAGAATAAAATAAACCATAGATTCATATAAAAAATGTCAGTTTTATATTGATGGTAATCATAGGGTAGCAACCTTCGTTAAAACGAAGTCATTAAATATTATTACTTTTCCCTGTATTTAATGATGTTTTATAATTAAGTAAATTAACAATCCCTATTTAGAACTACAAGGTTTTGATTTTAAAAAAATGAAAATCCCACATGTCAGTTTTTTGTCAATATATTTCACTGTTTGTCAAAAGACTTTCTCTTTTTCACAAATTAAGTTTTCGTTTTATACAAAATTAATAAATATATTGTAAGTTAAATACAGCGATTTTTTTATGTGTTTCGAATGAGTGTTTCCACTTCCAGATTAAGCATGAAGTAAAATTTCGAGTTTAGAAAAGCCTGAAAATTTGTTTTTTTTTTAAATGTTGGGATTATTTATAGTGAAAAAATATTTTTAGGCTTTTCTAAACTCAAAATTTTACTTCATGCGCCACGCGTATTAGGCACTCATTTCTAGTGAAATCTTCAACCAATTGGTTAGAGTGAAATAAATTTAGTATGTGCTATCAATTGTTTAAATGACAAGGCTGTGCTAGGATGGAACCACAAATATTTTTTTGCAGTTGCTCTAAATCACCCTGTACGTAAATGACACTTTGGAAATAAAGAAATACGTGTTTAATTAATTTCTCACTTAACCCGCGATGAAACATTTTTGAATCTAATTCTGGATATTTAATTAAAACACTTGGTTTGTTTTACTGATTTATATTTTCTCCGATTGTCTTCAAGGAGGAATGTGAAAAAAATATTTAAGCATTGTTGCTTGGATAGTTTTTGTACATTTCTGCTTGAAAACAACCAATGATCGAAACTAGTTGGAGAAAATATAAATCAGTGAAACAAACCAAGTGTTTTAATTAAATATTCAGAATTAAATTAAAGAAATATGAATAGTATTAGTGGCTTATTTATATTTTATTTTTATATTTCACAAATTGCAAGATTCTAATTATGCATAATTAGTATAATAGCGATCGATATATGAAAAAGTGGAAAACAGTGTTTTCCATTAATCCGCCATTTACATACATATTAAATGCACGTCTACGTAGAAATTATTAGCCTCACCAACACACATTTACGCAAGGGTGGGAAATGTGTGTTGGTGAGGCTAATAATTTCTAAATAAAATGAAACAATTCTTAACCCTTTACATTATTTTATTTTTTTTTTCATAAAACTTTACTTTATTGGAAAATTGTCTCCTCTGCCGGTAAAGCAATGCAAGTCGAAGTCTCCCGGTGCCTTATGAAAGATAAGGATATTACTTCGGAAAAGTTGTCTTGGCTTGTGCACTAGAAAATTGCAGCTTATACCTATATAAGCATAAGCGCGCATGAAGGGAAGATTGATTATTTTTCATTACCTAGAGCCCGGATTATTATTAAATTTTATATTAATTTTTTCCCTTTCGTGGCGTTCCTCCCGGAAGATGTTTCAAGTTTTTAATACGCGAATTTATAAAAGTTTATTATAGAGAAGAGAAAAAAAGTGGATACGAAAACTTTTACTTTTACTTTGTTGGCCGTAAAAAAAAGTTGATGATGTAAATTAATCGATTTCGATAGGTGTACTAAAATGTTTTCCGTGTAAGGAAACAAAAACAAAAAATATTTTATACTATAAAAAATGTGATAATACAAAAAGGCAGCTATATCAGGGTGGCGACCAGGGTTGTTAAAAAAAACCTTTTTTCATTTGAATTAAAATAAACAGTTTTTTTTTAACAAAACGTGTTTTCTTATTGAACCAGAGTTTAAAACATTAACAATTAAAAACATGTTGAAAACGCGTTTAAAACAGAACATACAGGGCATTTTTCTTTTGAGTATACATATTCAGATAATTAAAGCGTTTTTTTTTTAATTACGGGAATTCGTTGTATCAAAGCGGTTAATTTGGGGGTTTTAACGAGTGTTTTCCACTCCCAGACTAAGCATGAAGTAAAATTTCGAGTTTAGAAAAGCCTAAAAATTTGGATTGGCTGCGTAGCGAAGCGGAGCGGCCAATCCAAATTAGGCTTTTCTAAACTCGAAATTTTACTTCATGCGCCACGCTTAAAAACACTAATTTACAGTGAAGTTCAAAAAACACACACATACAACAACACCATCACACACACACACACACACACACTTATAGACAACCTAATATACGTTAGAGTTATTGGGTTGCCCATACTGACTGTTTTAAACAATTTATTCAGAGCAGAATTTGACTCACGTGTTATTCATATCTACATATTAGATTGCCAAAGCCGTATATTTTAAACTCTTCGATATTTCATGTTTTTTTCGTGTGGCGCATGAAGTAAAATTTCGAGTTTAAAAAAGCCTAATTTGGATTGTCCGCTCCGCATAATATATTTATTTCACTCTAACAAAGTAGTTGAAGATGTCACGAAGTAAAATTTCGAGTTTTGAAGAGCCTAAAAATTTGGATTTGCTGGGGCGCGACTCGCTTCGTTCGCGCGCCCCAGTAAATCCAAATGTTCAGGCTTTTCTAAACGATAATAATAAGAATAAACCAAATGTTCATCCTTTTCTAAACCTTTTCTAAACTCCTTTTCTAATCCACTTCAAAAACATCATATGTCTGATTATCTGACAAATCAGGGTATGTATCGTATGTTCAATAAAATAAAACCTCTAGAGTGTCATTGAAAATATTGTAGGTTGGCAACTCTGAAATTATACATTATAAGAAACGTTTTATATGTCAATTTCTAAAGCGTGTAGCTATTTTTACACGTGTAAATAAACCCCGCCTGGACACATCACCATATACATATTTATTGCATTCTTTGATTAGTCTTACATAAAATTATGAGTAGTTGATGTTATTTATTTAAAAAAATTATGAATGACAATAAACCAGGTTTGTATTCGTGATTCGTAGATAAGGATCCAAATTCTTTGATTCGGATCAGATTTAATCGTTTTTTCATTTGGGGATTTGTAATTCGAATCATATTAAATGAGTGGATTCTGATTTATGATTTCAATTTTTTTTGTTTTGAGGATTCTACTCAGCTCTATTTGATATCCTACAATAAATCTAAGATAATCAAATTAAATAATATTAATAATAACTTTATTTCTCAACAGATAAATGTGCTTACAGAGAAATTTAATATTACCTTAATAATAATTTTTTATTGTTTCAACGGCTAAACCAAAGTTGATAATACCGGGTGACCCATTATAATTTATCCACTGGAATATCTTGTGAAATATGCATCGTAGAAAAAAATATTCCAAACAAAAGTTTAATGGTTTCGAGGGGGCCAACCGATCCTATAAAATGTTCGTCACCCCCACTCCCCGGGGGGTGGGAGAGGGGGGCAACTTTAGAATCTTAAATAGGAACCCCTATTTTTTATTTCAGATTCAGATTATACACCAAAAATGACGTAGGTTTTATACGAGATTTTTTTTTGAATTCGTGATAGATGGCGCTGTATTCGCTTAATTTATCCATTAGATTATCTCGACAAATATGCATCGTACAAATAAATGTCTCGAACAAAAGTTTAACGGTTTCGAGGTGGCCATCCGATCCCATGAAATGTTCGCCACGACTACCCTCCCGGGGGTGGAGGAGGGGGGCAACTTTGAATTCTTAAATAGGAACCCCTATTTTGTATTTCTGATTCGGATTCTACGGCAAATATTATGTAGGTTTTATCCAAAACATTTTTTTGAATTCTTGATAGATGGCGGTGTAGTCGCAAAAATGAAGACGTTTCCGGAAAAAAATGAAAAATTGCCTTCAAAAAATCAAAACAAACAATTCGACGACGCTTGCTTGGGTATTTTAATTCCGACTAGTTTTTCTGACACTTCGTACACAAACCTCGATGTCTTGTGACGTGAGAACTGAGAACGCTTTGTAGAAGAATCCGGAATGAGCGATTATTCTCCGAATGAAACCGTGGATAGTCTCCTTGTCCTAGGAGAATGTCGCCATTCTTATCGAAGAGCTTCGGCATTATACAGAAGACGATTTCCCCAACGGCAGCATCATCCCAATCATTCAGCGATTCGTCATATTGAATCGAGATGTAGGAGAGGAAATATTCAACGTCGACAGCGAAACCCCATCAATGATCATCGTATGAATCCGCGCATTTTAACAGTTTTAGCGATGATCCATTTGAACCCCCAGATATCACTTCGCGAAATACAGCACCAAATTGGCATCCCGAGAGAGACTGCGAGAAGATATTTAAAACACTCGAAGTATCACCCGTACCACGTGTGTTTGAACCAGGCATTAAGTGAACAGGATCATGAACAACGGCAAATGTTTTGTCAGTGGGCGATACAGCAAATGCAGAATGACGCAGACTTTTTCAAATTCGTGATGTTTTCTGACGAGGCTACATTCCGCAGTGACGGGTTATTGAATCTCCATAACAGTCACTATTGGTCGCCGGAAAACCCTCAGTGGATGAAGCAAGTGGACCACCAACACCGCTGGACTGTGAATGTGTGGTGCGGTATTGTCAACGGGTACTTAATCGGTCCATATTTTTTCGAGGGCACTGTAACCGGTGCGAATTACTTGAATTTTCTTCGAGACGATCTTCCCGGCTTAATCGAACATGTGGATATGGAGACAAGGATGAGACTGTGGTTTCAGCAAGATGGTGCTCCTCCACATTTTGCAAATATAGTGAAAACATATTTAGACCAAACGTATCCTGGCAAGTGGATAGGGAGAGGGGGTACAATTAGATATCCAGCAAGGTCACCAGATCTGAAAGATACTGTCTATCTGTTGAAATGTTAGCCCTATTAGGGCTACTTGATGTACAAAAGAATTATTGTAAAAAGACTAATGTTTAAATAAATTTAAAAAATCCGACCTAACATGCCGGCGGTAAGATGACGCTTCCTATGTCGATAGTGAACACAATTATGAATAGGTATTTTGTGTTGCAATCCGTCTGCCCGTTGACAAATAACAAGATTTATTTATCTACCAGGAGTTAAAAAGACTCGTGAAGTATATTTTACATACTTATTATTACTTATTTTCATTCCACGACTCACGGTCCCCGTAAATGCCGTTGAAAAACTAGTCGGAATTAAAATACCCAAGCAAGCGTCATCGAATTGTTTGTTTTGATTTTTTTAAGGCAATTTTTCATTTTTTCCGGAAACGTCTTCATTTTTGCGACTACACCGCCATCTATCAAGAATTCAAAAAAATGTTTTGGATAAAACCTACATAATATTTGCCGTAGAATCCGAATCAGAAATACAAAATAGGGGTTCCTATTTAAGAATTCAAAGTTGCCCCCCTCCTCCACCCCCGGGAGGGTAGTCGTGGCGAACATTTCATGGGATCGGATGGCCACCTCGAAACCATTAAACTTTTGTTCGAGACATTTATTTGTACGATGCATATTTGTCGAGATAATCTAATGGATAAATTAAGCGAATACAGCGCCATCTATCACGAATTCAAAAAAAATTCTCGTATAAAACCTACGTCATTTTTGGTGTATAATCTGAATCTGAAATAAAAAATAGGGATTCCTATTTAAGATTCTAAAGTTGCCCCCCTCTCCCACCCCCCGGGGAGTGGGGGTGACGAACATTTTATAGGATCGGTTGGCCCCCTCGAAACCATTAAACTTTTGTTTGGAATATTTTTTTCTACGATGCATATTTCACAAGATATTCCAGTGGATAAATTAAAATGGGTCACCCGGTATAATATTTCGATAATAATATTGAGTTTAATCAATAAATCGAATTAGTTATTTATAGGTAATGAAATGATTCGATTTAAAAATTGTATTAGTCCGCAAGGGGGAAGGGTAATAAGATTTTCGTGCGGGGAAAAAAGGGCAATATATCTTGATAGCGCAGAGGAGGAGCGGGAGAAGAAGTCGGTGCGCACCATTTACACTAATATATATCTTCTAATCGATGAGGGATGAAGTCAAGATATCTGGGCGACGGTTAATTGCATTCTTTGCAATGTCCATTACTAACTATCTTCCAGAAGCTGCTGAGTTATTACCATTTACTTTTTCGGGGGCGGTCTGAGGGGAGTAGGAGACACTCCACACCATCCACCCCTCGTCGGAATGCCCTTATTGATTGTTATTACCGCACTAACCGTTGCAACTAAACGGCTATTGAAGAATCTAACTGCCCATAAATGAGGGGAAGATATATTTTTTTCAAGGGTTTCATTTTATTGAAATGCTGTTTAATCTGCATTATGCACCTTGCAAATTTAATTAAGGAATTGATTTCTTTTTATAAGAGTTTTAAGTAATTTTACTTAGAAGTACAGTATTACCAAATAATTCAGCAATTTAAATATATTTTGTATACAGGGAATTCTATGAGCATTTTAGTAATTTACATCAAAATAGTGAACTGTATGGAGTATGTTTCCTGTATTTCTTGTAATTGAATGATTGATGTGAACCGGTAATTACAAACAGACTTGATAAAACAATTGTCGGATTCTTCTCCATTAATTTCGGACGTAACATGCACATTATTAGTTTGTTGATTGATGATAGATATCGATCCAAATTATAATTAACTCAATAATACAAATCCCATCGAGGTAGCTTAGAGAAGTATACTAAGTGATATGATTTCTGAAAATACCAATGTTAATGTATTGACATGCAATTGTTTTTTTTTTTCTAAATTATAAAAGCTTCAATTTAACTAATATTTATACCTAGCAAAGCTACTTGCAGGGAGGTTGCGTAATAAATGATAATTCTATTAAAAATATTAAAAGTGCGAATCTTATCGTAATCTACAACTAATTACTTTACATAAGTTTCTTTAGACCTATGCATATGGACTTTAAAGCGATTTTTATTTATAGAAAAAAGTTAGAATCTTGGAAATAGTGGAATCCTCTGGAGGGTCCGTATAGAAGGGGATGATGAAATGATATTCTGCACGGAGGCTGGTTATCTCCATATTTTAGAGTAGGAGAAACGGGGGGATTGGAAATTCCGCAAGCAATTTCTGTGCGGGCTAAAGGGCCCCCCCTTTTACAGACTGTTACTGCATCCGATATAAATACGACCGTCGTCGACGTCTCCGAGGATACAAATTAGAAATGTGCATATTAAATTGGTACGTTTGATTCGCATAATGCGGGACCACTGATGAAACGGATTCAATTCCCCCCGGTTATGCGAGGAGGAAGGGACGGGACGTGGAACTTGCCTATTCCTTCCTTGCTTACTTGCTCACTTGCTACTTGATACTTGCCCACCCCGGACCTTGGCTGGATGGGATGGGATGGGTCGTGTTGAATATTCCATCGTGTCGTGCATGTCATAATTTCTGCTATACATTACAAATACGGATCATTTCATCAACTCTGTATATCTAGCATTTATTATCTTTATTCCTATAATTTATGAGTATAGTGTAGCTTTGAATGTACTTAAGGAATAATGCTAAATAACATCTACTTCCTTTTAATTCGAATCACATAGTAAATCGACTATGAGATGTATACAAAAAATAAATAAAGCACTAATAACCTATCTTCAGACTTCTATTCTACTTGTATATATACATTTTTTGCAGAAAGTGACACTTATCAATAGATTTATACATTTTTCTCCTATTCTGAAATGTCTTACTTATGGGTCCATCACTGATTAGTAAATGTAATGCGATATTTCGTGATGTGATCGTTGCCATTGAAACTAATTCAGTTCTAGAGTTACGAAATACCAAATTCTTTACAACGGAATTAGTTACTATGGCAATATCTAAATAATAAAAAAAATCTTAACTGTGTGCGACCTGGAATACGCGAATCTGACAAAACGTCAGAAATTTCAAATTTTATACGCTCAGCGATACCGAATGGTGCCTTTGGATGAGACCTTTAGAGGTTTTATTTAAATAAACATACGTTATTATACTGTAATAACCTACAGATTTTGCTATGCTGCGTGAAATAAAAAATTGAACGGTATTCTATCTGATAATAAAACTGTAGTAAATATTTGAAAGATAAGTTATTTGAAACTTTTATATTTATTATTTAAATTTATTAAAACAAGTTTAATAATCCCAGTTTTCAAAAATGTATCGTAACTCCGCATATTAATGGTAATTTATGAATAAAATTTGAAATTTCGATGATGATTAACGGATGCAAATGCCCCTCCTCCCGATAAATCCCTGAAGAGAATTGGGAAATGCAAATAATAAATACGGGGAATTATAAAAGTTGGAAAAGATGAAAAAAATAGGCGGCGCGAAGAGGGCGGGCGAGGTGAAGTAACCAAGATTAAATTGGGCGTAATTAGAGAAAAAGGCCGGCAATAAAATGCGGGATTACTTCTCATTACTAACAGTTAAGAAGATGTATGGGCGAACATTTACCTTCATTCAAGTTACTCAAAGTCCGTAAAAGTGGGGGGCCTCTCTTTCCCACCAGCGCGCGCCTTCAAAAACCCCTCAAAAACAAAGCGTTAAAGATTACGCCGACTCTTTGCCGTTTTACTTATTCCCACACCGGCACTTTTACAATGCAACCCGTTTTACTAACGTAATGTATTTCTCGGATTTTCTTATTCAGTTTACGTTTAGTAATTTCGTTTGTTCTGGCTAACTTTACAAAAGAATTGGATATTTTTTAGTCGATTGATAGCTAAGACTAAGAACAAATGTTGAATTTGAATTTACTTAGTCATTTAGTGATGACTAACAAATGGGAAATTAGTCACTAGTCATGAATTTATTTCGTTGATTAATGACTAATCAATCAGCTAATAATTCAAATAATCGTTTTTTTTTTTTAGAGGCAAGGAACGGAAGTTAGGGTTATTTCTGCCCTAGCACCGCAGCCGTGTGGCTTATTGTACTTCTTCCGTTTCCGTAGTTAATCAAAGAGCTCTGTTTCATTAGCTAATTCCAGCAGATTTTCGATCATCCTTCCCATCAGGAAGTGGGTTGAATTCTCTTGGACAAGGTTTGCTTCCCTCCAGATAGTAAATGCCTCGCACTCGAATAGTACATTTAAGGTGTCTTTATCCTCTTCATATCATAGTCTGCATATTGGATCTTCTGTAAACAGTTTCATGTTATGCAGATGTTTCCTGATGGTGCAGTGTCCAGTTATGATGTTGACCATTCTTGTTTCTACTGAGTCTGAGGGCCTTAGATTTATTGTGGTTTCCACAGCGTGACTTTCGACTGCTCTTACGATCGTTCTGATAGAATTGTTGTCAAATGCTCCCTCAAAATCTATAAATGTGGCCAGTGCCACTGTTTTGTTTTTCAGCGTGTCCTCTATCTTTACTACCAGTTGGTGTAAGGCAGACTCACGTGATTTTCCAGCTTGAAACACGCCTTTCAGGCGATGAAGTGGCCTCTAATAGTGAGGTTTCCTTTATGTGTCTTTCAACTAGTTTATCCATCGTTTTAAGGAGGAACGATGTGAGGCAAATTGGTCTGTATCCCTTTGGCTAGGTTAGGTCCTTCCCAGGCTAAGGGATAAAGACCACTTTAAATTTCTTCCAGGTAGTAGGCACGTGTTTCAGTGCCAAGCTCGCCCTGAAAAGATTGCATAGCACCGGTAGAAAATGGTCAAGCCCTTGCTGCAAAAGCACTAGGTAAATCCCATCTTGTCCTGGTGATTTATATCGATGTAATGTCCCAATCGCCCACCTGATTCGTTCAAAGGTTATAACTTTCTTTAAAATTTCCCAGTCTTGTTTTGTTGCCGCCTTACTTGGGGTTACAAGCGCTTTGTGGATGCATTGTTTTACAAGATTTCAAATCCGGGGAAATGGGTTCTCATAAGGTTCTCCGCTGTTTCCTTACCAGTTTCTGTGAATTTTCCATCTGGTTTCTTCAGAGTTCTGCAAGAGGGGTGGGATGTTTTCGCTAGGATTTTGTGGAGTTTTGCTCCCTCGGGGATTTGGTCAATCTCCGAGCAGAATATCCTCCAAGCCTCCCGGCGCGCCAGGAGAATGCTGTACTCAGTCAGTGTTTTGGAGTATTCCTCCCACTGACCAGATATCTTCGCTCTGTTGTAAAGTCGGCGTGTGTCCCTCCTAAGTTTCGTTAGGTTTTCATTCTACCAGCTCTTTACTTTGCCAGTGGATCTCTTCATTGTGGGCAGTTTTTCTGGAAGGAGGTTAAAATGGCCTCTTGGACTTGTTCTGCAACAAGCTCTACATCCAGTTTATTTTTGATGTTTTTCTTGATATCTTTAAGGTGAATACCAAGGTCTACATGATATGTAACATGTCCTTCGTGGGTTTCGGAACTTGACTTCGGTCTCACGGGCTTGGCCGATCTCCAAGACTATGTAGCGGTGGTCGGAAAGGGATGGTTCGTCCGAGATATACCACTTCACTAGTTGTCTCGGGTCGCGCAGCGACAAGAGACAAATTTTATGGGCTTTTTTAAACTCGAAATTTTACTTCATGCGCCACACGTATAAAACACTATAATATTGTCAAATTTATGTATATTCAAACTTCACTAAAAATCTGTGTTTTATACGCGTGGCGCATGAAGTAAAATTTCGAGTTTAGAAAAGCTCCGTGAAAATTTGGCGGTGACCCGAGACTAATGAACAACTTTTAAAAGCATCGAATGTCTTAAAATTTACAGTAGAATGCTACACTCTTGTTGGAAACAAAATATAATAGTAAGTGTATAAAGTTCATATTATTTTGTTCCATAATTAGAGGAACGTTTCAACTATGATAATTTATTATGTTTTTTGAGAATAAAAGGGCATTAACTAAATCTAACAAAAATAGTCAACATCAAAGGAGAAATTTAATTTAATTTGCCTCGAAAAAATGACTTTTTCATTCAGGAGGCCGCCATTTTCTCTAAAAAATTTTTTTTTCAAAACTCAACAATCAATGACCGCTTTTACTCATTCTCAATGCAGCGCCATTGAAAATTTTGATTTCAGATGATTTTTACACATGCAAGCGCGGTCACCGCCAAACGCCTTTTGAGAAAGGTCTTCTGCAGGGAGCTGCGCCACGGGCCCCCAGGTGGTCCAAAGAGGTGGAAAAAATTGGTAATTAAAGACCAATGTACAACCAATAAACTGGTATAATTGCAGTTTCCTATCTTGTTTCGTTTTCGAGAAAAAACATCCCAAAATTCCGCATTTTTTTTAGCCTCGCAGGTAGGTATCACCCCTTAATTTATTTACGGAATTACCATTTCGTTATATATTTCCATTTCAAAGAATTTAAATACTTATGATTAAAACCAAACCTAATTGGTTAAAAAAATCCTTGTATGTAATATAATAGTATATTTCAACTTGGGTTTTTTTTTATTGTGGATAAATTTCAATTGCATTTTGTCATCAAAACCCAATAATAGATACAAAAATTATTTGAATGTAATAAAATCAATTTTATTATCACTAATATTTTACGAGTGAATAAAAATTTAGCGCGCATTAAGTAAAACCCTAACAGAATGAAAAATCGAGTTTTAAGTGTGTGGTCGTTAGTCTTCTCCAGCATAAACTAGCAATAAATTAAATTTAACAATAAACTTTGCCGTATGGGCATATAATAAGGTAAACCATAAAATCTTACGTCGTTTTATTATATATATTTTTTATCTTTTAGAAGGAGGAGTGTCGCATGAAATATGTGGCGGAATGCTCTCTCGTAAAGTATAATTTAAAACTTCATCTAGAAAAATACGTCCGAGTATTCTTTATGTGTGTGTGCTTTCTTAACATCACATCTGTTTAAATTCCGGTAAATGGTCCACAAAGACAAGTCTCCCACTTTCCCCGAGTTGTAATATATAATACGTTTTACTAAACCATACACACATATAAAAAAAACGTTATCCTTAAATTTGTTTTATTACTTAGAGTGTCTTAGAGTGATTATATTTTATGCAATGGCGAATAACATGTGCTGTATTTTTATGTAAGAAGAAAGTTTATTTTCTACAACAACAGAATGAACTACAGTAGCTCTAAGTTAGTTAATATTAATTTTTAAAGAATAACAACAAAAATATAATTAATTAATTTTCCATTTTTTGAGTTTCATTAAATTTTAATAAAACACGAACGCAAAGCATGTGCTATTTTATCAAAGAAAAAATGAATTCCTTTTCTTCATTGTCTTCTGTATCTATCACAAAAATTCGCCTCCAATCCCAACATCTTGAAAATCATCAATCCCTCGAAACCCCAACATAATCCCAAAAGTCAAATTCCCAGAACACACAATTCATCAATTCATATCAACATCACATACTGAGAGAAACAATCACAATGAGGTGGAATAACAGTGACTTGACAAAGACAACGTCAAATTTACAATAATTAAATTAATTACAATAAAATAAAAGCTGAAAGATCTATGGTCGATGGCCATTTTATAGAATCAATTTTAATTTCTGTATACAATTTATAATCTTTTTGTATCTAGAAATATTATGAAAATTCTATAAATAAAGATGTTATATTTATATATATATAATTCTCCAACCAATAAATAAATTACAGCACCTCAACGTTAATTAACAATACTTTAAAAAAAACAACAACAAAACGACAATCAATTAATTTTTCATTAATTTGAGTTCCATTAAATTTTGATTTAATACGGTAGAAAAAAATGTATTATATTTATTATGAATATTAAAAAAAGTAATATGAAATCCTTATTTTATCTGTATCCTAACGGATTAGCAAAAAGTGCTGGTTTCGAAAACATCAATTACAATTTTAAGGATCAGGAAAAGAAAATCGTATTGAATTATTATTTGAAATTGAAATTAATTAAATGAAATTGTTAATTACTCTTATGAAATGAAACTAAAATTGAATTGAATACATTCCCGTGGCAATTGCCATAAATAATGTAGCAGATAATGAAATAGCTTTTATACTTTCGGGTCTTCGGATTGTGATTAAAATAAAAGGATGTGGTGGGCGGTTGGTGGTGTAATATATGCATATAGTTTTATAAATCCATCCATGGTAAAAGGGCTGAAGGGCCGTTCGTAGATTATGAATGTGTAATCCCATTGTCGGATAACAATGTAGTCGGGCTCTTTGCTACCCAATAAAATGTACAAAGCGCATAGGAAAGTGTTATTACCGCGGGGACACAATAGGAGAGAGAGAAGAACGCGAACGAAACGCCGCAAACTGAAATTGTGGAATGGTCCACACAACGATAAATATGAGATACATACTATATATACGCGTACGTATAAGTGTAACAAGGCGGAATACAATATTGGCTCATTCCGAAATTTATATTGTCTGCGCCGATGAGAAGGGTCTCTCGTAAATTACACTTAAAAATGCGCGCCGCGTCGTTTTGTTAAGACTTTTTGTCTTTTCAATTTATGCTTCAACATTGCATTTTTTTTTCTTTTTAGTGGGAATAACTCATTCACTTTGCTTGCTGTTTCAAAACAATTACGTTATAATTTATATTTCTCATACAAACAATATAATATTTGTTCCTTTATTAATTACTTTTATACGTGAATTGTATTACCGGGTTTAATAATTTACTAGTAAACAATAAAACAAGCTACGTCTATGTACTAACAGCATTTAATGACATGCCTTCGACGAGGGTTTCCACTCCCAGACTAAGCATGAAGTAAAATTTCGAGTTTAGAAAAGCCTGAAAATTTGGTTTGGTCGCGTAGCGCGAAGCGCGGAGCGGCCAAACCAAATTTTCAGGCTTTTCTAAACTCGAAATTTTACTTCATGCGCCACGCGTACAAGATACTGATTTCAATTGAAGTTCACTTGTTCACAATATTTTAGTGCTTTCAGTGTTAAATACGCGTGGCGCATGAAGTAAAATTTCGAGCTTAGAAAAGCCTGAAAATTTGGTTTGGTCGCGTAGCGAATTGAATACATTCCCGTGGCAATAGCCATAAATAATGTAGCAGATAATGAAATAGCTTTTATACTTTCGGGTCTTCGGATTGTGAATAAAATAAAAGGATGTGGTGGGCGGTTGGTGGTGTAATATATGCATATAGTTTTATAAATCCATCCATGGTAAAAGGGCTGAAAGGCCACTCCCAGACTAAGCATGAAGTAAAATTTCGAGTTTAGAAAAGCCTGAAAATTTGGTTTGGTCGCGTAGCGCGAAGCGCGGAGCGGCCAAACCAAATTTTCAGGGTTTTCTAAACTCGAAATTTTACTTCATGCGCCACGCGTACAAGATACTGATTTCAATTGAAGTTCACTTGTTCACAATATTTTAGTGCTTTCAGTGTTAAATACGCGTGGCGCATGAAGTAAAATTTCGAGTTTAGAAAAGCCTGAAAATTTGGTTTGGTCGCTCCGCGCTTCGCGCTACGCGACCAAACCAAATTTTCAGGCTTTTCTAAACTCGAAATTTTACTTCATGCTTAGTCTGGGAGTGGAAACGCTCGTTTAAAGCTTTAAATTAAACTATTTTTCAAAAAATATTCAACCATCTTGAATACTTAAAACTAAAATTTGCTGTGTTGTTGAAATTAAAACAGAAAGTTTTCATATCAGATATATATTTTTTTTCTTAAGTTAGGTCAAATAATACAATGTATTAAACTAATTTATTTAGTTACTAATTTAAAAGAATATAATAAATAAACTTATTTTCACTAAAAAACATGTATATTTCAATGAAATATTTACCTTATTTCTGATTTATTTACAAGCAAGAAATCTGACAACAATATTAATATATTATATAACTATATAATTCATTCAAACAAAAAATGTTTAATGTCTAAAGATAAAAAAGTCAACTTTTTAGTTTAATAAAATACTATTTTTAATAAAAACACACAAATAATACGAAAACAGCTTTAGGTTTACTCAACCAACAAGTAGTAATAAATTAATCTCATTTTGTATCTACATTAAGTGCGCATTTGTTCATAACATGTGATTATATCCAAGGCTACTAAGCATTACAGTATCCTTATCTAATAATCAATTTCAAACACAAATAAATATCCAATCAATCTGCATAATTAAAAACCCATTAAAATATCAATATAAACCATCCTTATTCCAAAACAACAATTTTCCCCAACGAATTACAATAGTACAATGTATTCCGAACTGACCATTGCTTTGTTTTTTATATTTCAGGCAAGTTAAGTACATACATATTTTATTTGTTTATGTAGAAGTTTCTGGAGCATATATGATATTAATATGAACGTGCTTTTGAAGCGTATAATTAATTAAATATGTGTACATGTGAATGTGTTTTAAGGTGCCTGGATGTTTCACTTTGAAGCTTGCTTATGTGAAAAAATGCGATCCAAAGAGGCATTACAACTTTGATTTGAGTATTAATGTGACGAGGGATATTTTTGTTGATGGAGTTGGGAACTTAACAAAGCCCTTTGCTAGTCCTGTAGGTATATTTAATATGATTTACTAATGTAATTTGTGCATTTATAGTAGAAAAATTTCCAATTTTTGTAAAATAAGAATTGGATTTACTTTATACAGCGCGATTAAAAATGTTCAGTAGTCAAACATTAGGAAGTAGGTTTTTATCATGTTTCTTAATCATTAACATTTTAAGTATTTTAAGTATATTTAAAAACTTCTGTCCTCCTGTCCTTCGGTCCTTCTGTGATTCTGTCCTGTTTTTCTGTCCTTCTGTCCTGTCTTCTGTCCTTATGTCTTTCTGTCCTTCTGTCCTTCTGTCCTTCTGTCCTTCTGTCCTTCTGTCCTTCTGTCCTTCTGTCCTTCTGTGATTCTGTCCTTCTGTCCTTCTGTTCTTCTGTCCTTCTGTCCTTCTGTCCTTCTGTCCTTCTGTCCTTCTGTCCTTCTGTCCTTCTGTCCTTCTGTCCTTCTGTCCTTCTGTCCTTCTGTCCTTCTGTCCTTCTGTCCTTCTGTCCTTCTGTCCTTCTGTCCTTCTGTCCTTCTGTCCTTCTGTCCTTCTGTCCTTCTGTCCTTCTGTCCTTCTGTCCTGTCCTTCTGTCCTAATAGGCATATATGCCTTGGAAGCAGTGTAGTCAGCTGTACCAATTTTCGGTATGATTACTATTCTAGCTTGTTTCCAGGCCTTTGGAACATAACCCAGCGCCAGACTGGATCAGAACAGCTTCCCCACTGGCGGGAAAGATGCCGTCCGGTCCGGGTGCGTTAAAGGTGGAAAAGCTGTTAATTGCCTTTAGGGTATTTTCTTCATTTATCATTTCATGGGCTAGCTCCCAATCTTCTGTTGTTACTTAAGTGATACCAGTTTCCCCCCTGGCTTGCTTAGAAAGTATGGTGCAGCCAGAGAGGTCGTCGGTTATATCGCCATCCTTTCTCTGGACTCCCACAGACTGTTGGTGGGCTTGTGATAGAGCCTTCTTGAGCTAACATCTTGCGTGCTTTCGATGCCTTCACAGAAAGCTCGCCATGATGCTCGTTGGCATTACCTTGTGAGTTTTTTGTACTCTTTAAGGCGGGCCTTGTAAAAAGCCCAGTCAGAGCTCTATTTAGAGCGTTGAGCTCTATTATATGCTTTCCTGGCCTCACCTCTGAAGAAGTCGAGATCTAGGGTCCACCATGGGGTAGCTCTCACTGTCTCCGACCTTCTTTTAAGTGGGCAGGACAATTTGTAAGCCCTAATTATCGTTGCCTGCACTTCCTCCGCAAGGAGGTCTAGGCTGGCGCAGTTCTTAGGGTACTGCGTATTTATATCCCGCAGCCCCTCACCGAGGTGCACAATATATGCATCGGTAGGGTTTGCCAGGACTCGTTTGCCAGGACTCGTCTTTAGGCTTATCTGAAAAGTGACCCATCTGTGGTTAGACATGGACGCTTCTCGACTAACCTCCAGTTTGTCCTTTTTATTAGAGATACCTAGGCTAGCCATTGTGATATCGATCACACTCTGGCTGCGAGGGTTCACGAAAGTAGGTTCCGTCCCGCGGTTAAGTATCTCTATATCGTTACTTAATAAATAGTCATGCAAGGACTTGCCTCTGTTATCTGAAGTCCTGTTCCCCTATGAGATTTGGTGCGAATTTGAGTCGCAGTCTATGATAAGGGGTAGTCCCTCCCTCCTGCAGTACTCAACAAGTCCTTCCATTAACCTTGTTGGGGGCGGAACGGTGGACTCTCCAGGTAAGTAGACCACCGCCAGGAGTACGTCTCTTCCTTTGCCCATTGCTCCATTAACTCTTATCACGGTGGTGTCGCTATCGGAAAGTTGTGGCAACAAATAGGCTCCTATTTGCCTAGGTGCGTAGATCCTAGGTTTCGTGTTTGGCCTGTAAAATAAATTACCGGTTAACTTGCCCATACCACAGATCCTAGATCTTACGATCCAGGTTTCCTGTATGAGGGCCACAGTGTCCTTAGTCGTATCGAGGCGGTGGCACAGTGTTGCCGTAGCCGCTCTTAGATGACTTAGGTTACATTGGATAATAAATTGGATATGAATTACCTTGATGACACTATAAACTTAAGCTTTTTGAAACAATAGTAGTATCCAACCAACTTTTAGTAAAAATGCGGAAACAGAAAGTAGTTGTTTTCTCTTAGAAATTTTTTTAGATTTTCCTATAATATTGATCACATTAAAAAAAAATCTTGTTAAGAAGAGTTATAGATAATCGAAAAATTAGCATTTTATGCATATTCACTTTATGTCTTAGCTTTTTTAGTTATTTTAATTATATTGTTTTAAAAATGTCAATTTTACGAATTGATTACTATGAATAAGTGATGTCATTTTTGAACTTGTCAATATTAATATTTTGCGGAAAACTAAAAACATACGTGAGGCTTGCGAACAAAATTTAACAGGAATAAGAAATATTTTTTTGAAAAATAAGGTAGGTGAAAACACAAGTATCTAACATGGGGGAAAGTACTATGATAGACATATCAATTTTATTTTATTTAATATGGCCCTAATTATAATTAGGCTTATCTTGACAATTTATTAAAAAATGTTCCCTGAATATGACCTGGTGAATTGATTTTAGGTAGATCTAAAACTTGAGTTATCAAGGGACGGTAAGAAATTTGTACAGTTGTCCAGTTGGCATGAAAACAACTTTTGCAAATCATTAAAAACCTACGGTGGAAGATTATGGGACGATGCGCAAAGAGCTGCAAAAATGACACCCGGTGAATGTCCAATTAAACCTGTAATATAATTCGTTATTATTGACATACGAACAATAAAAAATATACCTTCATTTTCAGGGAGTATACACAGCAAGAAAATTTAAAGTGGACATGTCACTTGTTACTCACTTGGGTTTACCAAAAGGAGAAATTAAAATAACGATAAGTTTCCCAAATCGTAACTTGGATGGTTGTTATTATTTTGGGCTTAATAACTATTAATATTATATATTATGTAATCTATTGTATTTCTATCTAATTTTTTTTTTCTTATTATAAAATTTTGTTATTATAAAATTTCGTTATTGTAAAATTTCGTTATTGTAAAATTTCTAATATAGAATACACAAATAAGACAATTAATTTTGTTTGTATAACTGAGGATTTTATTGTGACTATAGTTTCGACAACTTCAACTTGTCATTATCAAACATAAAGTTAATTGTCTTATTTGTGTAAATAATGATGTATAACGAAGTAGAAGCCTCCACAGTGACCAGATTAATATAGAATAGTCCGTAATGTTACCTTATGCGTAATCTACAAGTGGGAACACTCTTTAAAGGTGAGCCATTAAATGCTATTAATTTTCCATAGAGCGACCAAACCAAATTTGCAGGCTTTTCTAGACTCGAAATTTTACTTGATGCTTAATCTAGGAGTGGACAACACTCGTTTATAGCTTCATCTTGAACTTTTCGAAAACAACGAATATCTGAAAATTTACAACGTATGTAGACTTTCACGAAACATTCTCTACATTTCATAAACCTTGAGAAATTCTATCATCTATATGCTGCAATTCTTAGGACTTCGTCGTTTTTTTTTAAGTTCAATTTGAAGTTTAAACGAGTGTTATCCACTCCCAGATTAAGCATGAAGTAAAATTTCGAGACCAAATCAAATTTTCAGGCTTTTCTAAACTCGAAATTTTCGCGGAGCGACCAAACCAAATTTTCAGGCTTTTCTAAACTCGAAATTTTACTTCATGCTTGATCTGGGAGTGGACGACACTCGTTTATAGCTTCAACTTAAACTCTTCAAAAACAACGACTATCTGAATATTTACAACGTATGTAGAATATGTAGACGTAAACGAAGAATTCTGTACATTTCATAAACCTTGAGAAATAGGTGATAGATGATAGATCTACATGTTGTAATTCTTCGGATCTCGTTGTTTCTTTTTTTAATTTATGTTCAATTTGAAGTTTAAACGAGTGTTTTCCACTCCCCGATTAAGCATGAAGTAAAATTTCGAGTTTAGAAAAGCCTGAAAATTTGGTTTGGTCGCGTAGCGCGTAGCGCTACGCGACCAAACCAAATTTTCAGGCTTTTCTAAACTCGAAATTTTACTTCATGCGCCCCGCGTATAAGCCACTGAATTATTGTGAAGTTCGCAATATACATTTAAACAGTATGCTAAAGACGTATATCTTAAACTTCACTTAAAACTAGTATTTTATACGAGTGGCGCATGAAGTAAAATTTCGAGTTTAGAAAAGCCCAAAAAATTTGTCTCGGGTCGCTGCGCGACCCTCGACAAATTTTCACGGGGCTTTTCTTAACTCGAAATTTTACTTCATGCTTAATCTGGGAGTGGAAAACACTCGTTTATAGCTTCAGCTTAAACTCTTTAAAAACAATAAATATCTAAAAATTTACAGCGTATGTAAACTTTAACGATAAATTCATTACATTTCATAAACCTTGAGAAATCATATTAGAAAAAATTGAATATAAGGGTATTCATATTAAACATCATTACAACTTATTTAAAATGGTGAATGGTTAACGTTTTCATAATTTATTATAAATTGATGGGATTTATGTGAAATAATTCAATAACACCGGTATACACACATTCAATTAAAATTAAATTAATAATTTACATGTTCTCTTTGCGCATTTATATTTAAATTCAGATTAACCAAACATACCTACATTGAAATTTTGGTAATTTACGTTTATGTTAAATAGAGTGTACGGAAGGCATTGTTTATGTTCGAAACGTGGTACACTCGCGAACACAAATCAATTACCGGCTTATAATAAACGGTCTACATTTTATATATGTGTATGTATTATCGTGTGTATATGACTTTGCTGGTGTATGCGTCCCGCATTAATATTTCGACTAATTACCATAAAGTGCTTTCGACAAAATATTATGAATTCGTGTTTTATTTCTAATAAAATTTTATTTATTTCTGAGTTATTCAATTCGTTCAAATATTTTTAAAATTCTTAAAAACAATGGATTATTTGTAACGATATTTCTGCAACTGACAATAGATGCCTAAAGTGGATTCCAATTTAGAATTTGTTAGATTTGTTTTCATCACAAGAAATGCCTCAAATAGTTTCATGTTTTGCTGTTATTAATTATTAATATTTATTATTTTTATATCAATAATTATTTTGAGTTCATCTGTTATTTTTAATATTTATATTTGAAATATTCTTTATGCGTTTCCGATTAAAAAAAGTGTATGTATATGGAAAGTGTTTGTGGGCGGAGTAGAAAAAGTAGAAGGAGAGTAATGTATGGATATTAAACGTCACAGGCTGTGGACCATTTATAAAAAGTATATGCGGGCTCTTCTACTTTCCACTCACTCCCACACTCCTCCAGTCTGACTTATCACCCAGATTAACTGGATACAAGGTCGGATTACTGCACACACCAACCTACACCACTAGCATCAATCCACTTAACTTTCATTACAAATTAAAATACTAAATAAGGGTTTTATAAATATATATATATATATATATATATATATTTTAATATTAAACAAATGTTCTCGAATATATATATATATATATAATATATACAAGAACATTTGTTTAATATTGAAATTTGTAACAGGAGATTGAATTAGAAAAAAAAAAAAAAAAAAATAGTCGAGTTAGTTATGAAACGTTAAACTAATAAACTGCTTCAAAATCTTAAATACATTACACAATTATTTTCAAGAAAAAACTTCAGTAAGTTCTTACATAAACAAGATATTAAAAATTTGCAAAACTGTATGCAAATTTTTAAGATCTTGTTGTTCATGTTTGTTGTGAATAATCATCTCAAATATGAAGAGTATTGTCTTGCCTTCTAACATCAGAGAATTTGACTCTGCTTGACTTTACAAATGTGTACTTCTGTGACAAGCAGGGCCGGAACTAGGGCGTGGCAAAGGAGGCATTTGCCACGGGCACATCAATCGTAGGGGCGCGAAGCCGCACAGTGGCAATTTGCCAAAAAGCTAAAAAACGTAATATCTTCTGAAATAATACTTGAAATGACTTGCGGCTAATATCGTTTGATTCATAAGGAAAAACTACAATGAGAATCATGAAACCACGTTGTACATATTTCGTTGTTTTTATTAGGGGCTAATTGCCGAGGGCGTCCGCTGAAACTCGTCGATCCAGGGGAGTTTTGTAGAAATGATGCTCATTCTGGTAATTTTATTGTGGAATTATGTTCACAAAAGAGAGATTAACTAAAGTAAGTAAACATCTTTCAATGGTATATAGAACAGGCGCAAAGGTGCTGTTTTATTTCCAGATAATTACCGTGGAAATAAAACAGCCCCATTGGGCCCCAAAATACGACCTGCATGTGGAATATAATAACAATACTAGTAACTTGTATAGTATAATGTGGAAATCCATATTAATTAATGAATATTGAGAACTGTTTCAATGTTTTATACCACTTTATTTTAATATTTTTACGACTCGAGTTTCGACTTAGTGTCATTTTCAAGGTATTCACCACTATTTAATACTTTTTAGTAATAGAAACATTGTAAATTTGTCAAACTTAAAAATGACACTAAATATGTCAAAACTCGAGTCGTAGAAATATTAACATAAAGTGGTATAAAACATTTAAACACTTCTCAATATTGAATAATAATAACAGTAACATTTATTTTTGCGACTTGTTGGGTCGCTAAAATAAGTGTTACTATTATTGTTATTATATTCCATGATGTGATTACATTGTAATTTTATCGCAGTAATGTCACGACTAGAAAAATTCCGATCCTTAAAAAATATCTATATTGAGTATCGATTATATCGTACATCAAAGTATCGATACGGTAAAATGTCGTAATAAAGAGTATCGATAGTCAAAATATCGATAGTTTCCGATACCAGATATTTTAGATTTATTATTTATTATTATTTAATACTGCAAATTACCTTTTAAAAATACTTTCCCTAAGATAAATAATGTTATCAGGAATAGCTTAATGACGGTTATCAAATTATCAAAATCGACCTTTTATAAACAAAAAAACATATAATAAATCAATGTTTAATACGCGTGGCGCATGAAGTAAAATTTCGAGTTTAGAAAAGCGTGAAAATTTGGATTTGCCGGGGCGCGACTCGCTTCGCTCGCGCGCCCCGGCAAATCCAAATTTTCACGCTTTTCTAAACTCGAAATTTTACTTCATGCTTAATCTGGGATTATAAAACACTCGTTAGAATTTCTCAAGAACTTTAAATTGAATTGTCTAGCGATAATCACAAATAAATGACCGAATAATAAGCGAGTTTATGACTGCTATCATAATCATAATTAAAATAATAATGATACTAAACTCAAAACTGTTGACATTTCATCATAATCACGACATATAGTTAAGAACTTGAAAATTACCGAAAATGGCGCAGAATTTATGAAAAGGATTGATATATTTAAATGTATAATTTAGGAATTTCACAAAAAGCGTCAAGATTTAAAAAATAGAACAAATAACTTCGTTTTCTTTCCTAGATTTACATTAGTTTTAAATATTCCGCGAGCACAAGCCAGTTTTTTTGCCACGGGCGCCAAAGGACCTAGTTTCAGCCTTGGTGACGAGTTTATAATCATGTATGTGTGGGATTGTATTTCGTCTCCTACATGTATTATTTTTGAATAAAGATTAATTTGAATTTGAATTGAATTTGAATCTTGCTTGGACATTTATAGCAAAAACTAATTTGATACTACAGGATTTTTAACAGGTCGATTTTTTTTATTGTTTTAAAAGATACTCTGATCCATCTAGAAAAAAGTAAAAAACGTTTTATATCTATCTAAAATCGTTTTCATTAAAAAAAGAACAAATAACTTAGTTTTCTTTCCTAGATTTACATTAGTTTTAAATATTCCACGAGCACAAGCCAGTTTTTTTGCAACGGGCGCCAAAGGACCTAGTTTCAGCCTTGGTGACGAGTTTATAATCATGTATGTGTGGGATTGTATTTCGTCTCCTATATGTATTATTTTTGAATAAAGATTTATTTGAATTTGAATCTTGCTTGGACATTTATAGCAAAAACTAATTTGATACTACAGGATTTTTAACAGGTCGATTTTATTAATTGTTTTAAAAGATACTCTGATCCATCTAGAAAAAAGTAAAAAACGTTTTATATCTATCTGAAATAGTTTTCATTAAAGTTTCGAGGTTTTTTCCAACCGCTTCGGACTACTCCTAAATTCAAATTTTTACCATATTTTTAATTTTTTCAATTCAAATGTTTACCTTATTATTAATTTTTTTCTATTCAAATTTTTACCTTTTGTGAATTTTTTCTATTCAAATGTTTACCTTATTGATAATTTTTTTCTATTCAAATTTTTACCTTATTGTGAATTTTTTTGTATCGAAATTTTTACCTTATTGTTATTTTTTTTTTTTCTATTCAAATTTTTACCTTCTTGTTAATTTTTTCTTTTCGAATCTTTACCTTATTGTTCAAACAACATTCCGCACAGAAATATGTACGAGATTTTCTATCAATAGAATTTTAGATTTTATATCTACAAATGAATACCCCTTTTAAGGTCAAAAATCGAACTATTAACTTCAAATCCTCGCCAATTACACAAAAATTAGTATTTTTAAAATTCCGTAAGCGTTTCTCGAGATATACTCATGTAGATTAAGATTTTTTTTTAAATTTTGTTCCAAACTCAATTTTACTGCACTTATGCTGCGTCCTGTGGAGCGCCTCAAATTACACCTGGCTAGCGGGAACGACTCCAGCGCCGCCATTTTGTAAGTTAATGTAATAAAAACAAATTGTGAACACTTCAAGACATGGTTAATAATATCCTTGAATATCATAATGATATTACTTTTTCTTCAGCCAAGAAAAAAATTGCATAAAAACAGAGAAAATTATAATAGGTCAGTGGGGGTCATGTGCAAATATTATTTTTAAATTAAAATATTAATACAAAAATCATCCAAGAAAATAATAAAGAAAAATCAACATCCAGTTAATACGAGACTAACATTAGTCGATCAATTTTTTTGTGTGAAAGAAATAACAAACGCAACATCGCCTTAAAACAATAAACAAGTTCCGGAGAAATGCTAACATATACAGAAAGATTCAGTTCAGGGTTTAACGAACGCAAACACAACAAGTGTGCGAAATCAGGAAAATTACGTTGACGTCAGAGAGGTATGGGTTTTGTGACCATATATGGTAATAGATATAGTCTACGCAACAAAATCAGGGGAGAAGAGAACTTTGAGAGCAGCAAAGAAACAATTCTAAAAAGCAGTTAGTTTTGGGACAAGGACGAGGAGAGTCAGTATTTGAATGGAAAAGGGTACAGTTGTGAATAGGAAGTTTCAGTGGGATTTAAGTTAGTGAATTAATGTTGATAAAAAGAGTTAAGCGATGTATTGAGAACAGAATTAGGGATAACAACGTTGGAGGGACCATTACGTAAGAGTAAAATTAATTCTACATCAAACCGACTAAGTTGAAATCAAACAAACAAAACCGGCGAAAAAATAATTTAAACATCTAGGAAAAGGGAAGAAAGGGGAAAGGGGGGGGGGAGAAAGAAGTGTGCATATTATATGAGTGAATAATGTAAGGGTCGAATGGTTAACAAGAATGAGGGATGTATGGTGGTTGATGTGTAAGGCGGACTTGAGCGAGAAAACGAGGTATATCCTACTAACTAATCGACCCAGTCGATTGATGTGGAAGGCCAAACCGAGTAAATATTGCGCTGTGTCCTACTAACTATCCACACGAATGAGGGATGTATGGTGGTTGATGTGTAAGGCTGACTTGAACGAGAAAACGAGGTATGTCCTACTAACTAATCGACCCAGTCGATTGATGTGTAAGGCCAAACCGAGTAAATATTGCCCTGTGTCCTACTAACTATCCACACGAATAAGGGATGTATTATGGTGGTTGATGTGTAAGACTGACTTGAACGAGAAAACGAGGTATGTCCTACTAACTAATCGACCCAGTCGATTGATGTGTAAGGCCAATCCGAGTTAGTATTGCGCTAAATATTCTACTAACTAATCACAAGAAAGACGAATTCGATTATGAGTGGACCGAGCTAAAAGGTCGTTCAACTCATTAATTGATAATGTATGGCGATTGATGTATAGGGCCGATGTGAGAGATTGTCCCACTAACTAATTGCAAGTGTGTCGAGTGTGTGTGAATCTAACTCCGGGATGGTTTTTGTGGGTTTCCCAACTTGTAATGCAAATGCAGTGGCTGGTTAATTTTGCTCCCAGAAGTAGAGTCATACAATTTTTGAGTTTAACTAAATGCACATGGCTTCTAAGCACAAACGTTGGATAAAATATTTTGTGAATATAAATAATATAAGACATACCAATTTATTAGAAATGTCATGAAGGGTTAATAAACTTTGCATACGTTAAGCTCATATCCTGTATTATTTATTGTCCACACATCTTTCTAGTCAAATTAAAAGGAAAGAAAGACACGGTATTTACGATAATGCATATTGGCACAAACAACGAACCTGGTAAATAAATTAAAGGGTTACCACACACACAACACAACGTAAAGAATAATATTAGATAAAATAAAGAAAAATTATAAATTTGTAGAATATCTAGGTTCGAATCATTACAAAATTATATCAAATTACTGTGACTTGTCAACAAGGAACTAGGCCCTGTTGACCATTTACAGTCATTTTGTATAATTGTCTCCGTTTTTCTGCTATATTTTTTTGCCAAGGCCAATAATTACGAAGAAGAAGCACAAAACGCTTTATTTTACCGCTTTACACTAGTATGTAATATTAAAGTAATTTAGTTATTTAAGTTACGTGAAGATTTTAAGTCACTTAATTAAAACGCAGTTATATTTCTTTCTTCACATTTATATAAAAGTGAAGAAAGAAATATAACTGCGTTTTAATTAAGTGTAGTATTAAATTTAAAATAAATAAGGGTTAGTTCTTTAATCTAGAAAAATTACTATAGAGATTTGATTTCTTTAAGGGCTTATTATATGTAAGAAAATGTGGTAAAATATTCAATAATTGCATAATAAATAAAATGTTTAAATTGATTTTTAAGTGCATAAATATTCATGAATAAAAATGTTTATCACAAGTGTCCCTTTCCTTGCGACGCGTCGCGACGCTCTTTCAGCTAGTGTGGACGAGGCCTTTGATCTCAGTAAAGTGCTATATAAAAATTTCCAATTTTATTAAATTTGCGGACACGAAATTGATTTCTTTGATATTTATAAAAGGGCTTATTTATTTTCGAGTTTTATTGCCACACGTTCTATGTACATGCATACATACATACCTCTTCTCGATCCCATTCTGAACATCATACCATCACTATGGGTAAAAATACTGTTTTAAATATATATTTATGAAAATATTTAAATTAAATATACAAAAACTAAAAAAAATTATGAATAATCTAAAGGAAAAGGAGGTAACAAAATTGAATTTGTGTTCAGTATTCCGGCACCAGATACCCACAGACGCGTTTCGGACTTGAAGGTCCTTTTCAGTGTGGAGTATTAGATGGCGTTAGTTATCGAATCCATTAAAAGGAGGTAAGTCTAAAATGTGAATATTTCACATATCTTCACTATGGGCCAAGAAAAAGGAGGTAAATCCAAAATGTTCTGCAAAGATCGCATTCGAATATTAAATTTACCATTTTTAATTACCTGTATAAGTTTGCCAATAATTTGTTTTAATTGGAAACAATATCATCGTTTTAAAGGGAAAAGTTATTAAATATACAGGGAATTTTTATTTTAAGTACTACGTTTAAATTATGATTTAGAGTACGCGGCATTTTATTTGTGGAGTTGCCCAGAATGCTAATTAAATAATGTAATGTATTTGAGGTTATAGTAACCTATATGGTAACAGTCAGTAGTGCCAATCTAATTTAAATTCAAAGCCTACTCTAAATCATGTTTTAAAAGATCGTACGGTATAATGCACATGCATTATACTGTACATTTTCCGACATTCCTTGTTTTTTAAAAGGGTTGAATTTAAAGGATTAAACGATTGTTTTCCACTCCCAGATTAAGCATGAAGTAAAATTTCGAGTTTAGAAAAGCCTGAAAATTTGGATTTGCCGGCGCACGAGCGAAGCGAGTCGCGCCGGCAAATCCAAATTTTCAGGCTTTTCTAAACTCGAAATTTTACTTCATGCGCCCCACGATTAAAACAGTGATTTCAAGTAATAACATATGAAAATTACTTCGCCTAATTAAATTAATTTAACTACGAGTAACTTATGAAATAATAAATAAAATATCCGATACTATTTTCTCAATAATCACTTGGTAAGAAAACATTTTTAAATATATTGGTTTTGTAAAATAAATTCACTTAGTTCTATTTTACTAATATGTATTATATTTTTCTACTAGGTTAACATTTACTCTTAATAATGGCAACAAGCCGAAACTAGTAGGAAAATAAAATACTTATAAATAAAACAAAACTAAGTGAATTTAATTTTTAAAACCAATATATTAAATAAAAATTATCATAAAATCACTTCAAAAATTAAACTGTATCATAGTGAAATAAATGAAGAGTTGATATGTTAAAAGTAGGTATTAAGTATTGGGTTTTAAGTAAAGTTTAAAATATACATCGTTAATATACTGCTATAGTGGCATATTGTAAACTTCACAATATTTCAGTGGTTTATACGCGTGGCGCATGAAGTATAATTTCGAGTTTAGAAAAGCCCCGTGAAAATTTGTCTCGGGTCGCTGCGCGACCCTCGACAAATTTTCACGGGGCTTTTCTAAACTCGAAATTTTACTTCATGCTTAGTCTGGGAGTGGAAAACACTCGTTAGTTTAAAATGTATCACAACTGTTAAAATGTTAAATGTAAGTATTTAGTATTTTGTTTTAAGTGAAGCTCAAAATATACGTCTTTACCATACTGCTATATTATTAATAATGGCATTAAGCCGAAACTTATACAAAAATAAAATACATATAAATGAGACAAAACTAAGTGAATTTAATTTATAAAACCAATATATTAAATAAATATTATCATAAAATCACTTAAATAATTAAACTGTATCATGGTGAAATAAATACGGTATTTGATATTTATTTTAAATGTTAAAAGTAGGTACTTAGTATATAGTTTTAAGTAAAGTTCAAAATATACGTCGTTAACATACTGCTATATTGGCATATTGTAAACTTCACAATATTTCAGTGGTTTATACGCGTGGCGCATGAAGTAAAATTTCGAGTTTAGAAAAGCCCCGTGAAAATTTGTCTCGGGTCGCTGCGCGACCCTCGACAAATTTTCTACGCGGGGCTTTTCTAAACTCGAAATTTTACTTCATGCTTAGTCTGGGAGTGTAAAACACTCGTTAGTTTAAAATATGTCACAACTGTTAAAATGTTAAAAGTAGGTAGGTATTTAGTATTTGATTTTCAGTGAAGCTCAAAATATACGTCTTTAGCATACTGCTATATTATTAGTAATGGCATCAAATCGAAACTAGTAGAAAAATAAAATACAAATAAATGAAACAAAACTAAGTGAATTTTATTTATAAAACCAATATAATAAATAAAAATTATCAAAAAATCACTTCAATAATTAAACTGTATCTAAGTGAAATAAATTAAGTATTTGATATTTATTTGAAATGTTAAAAGTAGGTATTTAGTATTTGGTTTTAAGTGAAGTTCTAAATATACGTCGTTAACACACCGCTATAGTTGCACATTATAAACTTCAAAATATGTCAGTGGTTTATACGCGTGGCGCATGAAGTAAAATTTCGAGTTTAGAAAAGCCCCGTGAAAATTTGTCTCGGGTCGCTGCGCGACCCTCGACAAATTTTCTACGCGGGGCTTTTCTAAACTCGAAATTCTACTTCATGCTTAGTCTGGGAGTGGAATACACTCGTTAGTTTAAAATATGTCACAACTGTAAAAATGTGTATCGTAACTGTCACACAACCAAACCAAATTTTCAGCCTTTTCTAAACTCGAAATTTTACTCCATGCTTAACCTGGGAGTGGAAGCACTTCAATTCGAACTTTAACTTAACTTTAACTTAACTTTAACTTAACTTTAACTTTATTTACGGAAATCTCCATTATAATGTTTACATTATACAATCATTTACACAATTGTTTATAATCCCAGGTAATCCTAAATAGTATTAATGAGTAATAATGAAGTAAACGGGTTTATAATTTCAAAACTGTTACACTAATTATCACAGTTTCATCACAGACATGTTACACATTAAATGTACAAATATTGTAAGTTAAAATATCAGTTATCACGTAATTAGAAATTGTATATCACAGGTATGTTTCACATTGAATATACAAATATTGTAAGATAAAATATCACAGATCAGTTATCATAGAAATTGTATATAACAGACATGCCAAGACAAAACGTTAACAACAAACCTAACAAACAACAAATTAATATGAATATACAATGATAAAACTGAGACAAAAATGCAACAAATAAATATGAGAGACAGATAAATAAAATAAATAAATAAATAAAAAGACAAATAGAAAGTAAAAAATAATATATTTACATACTACTGCTTTAGAACTAGATGACATCTGATAAATGAATGCGTTGTAATTTATTCTTAAAATGCGAAAAAGATTGAGCGAATAAATGAAAATCATCATTCTTCTCTAACGCGTTAGCATATCGCATCATTCGATGTATGGAACTAAACATTCCGTAGTTAGTTTTGTGAAACGGTATTCTGAATAATGGCTTTTGCCTTGACTGAGTATTCCTTGGAACATTAAAACTCAGTGCACCTACCAGCTCACTACAGTCAATAAAGCCATTAATCAATTTGTATAAGAACAAAATATCCAGAAACTTTCTCCTCTCCGCTAACGATTTAATATTCAGCTTAGTCAGCATTTGACTGTGACTAAACTCTATGCCTGGTTCAACTATTCTATAATGCATGATTCTTAAGAATTTGCTTTGCACTATTTCAATTTGCCTTATTGCGGTAGCAGTGTATGGAGCCTATAATGATGAACCATATTCTTAGTGAGGACGCACAAGTGCCAAGTACAAGGTTTTTAATGTATTAGGGCTAAAGTCCACAGCATATCTACGTACAAAACCTAATATAGACAAGCTTTTATTGCAAACTGCAGTAATGTGTTTCGAAAATCCGAGATTGGACGAAAAAAGTACACCAAGGTCTCGAACTTCCGAGACACGCTGCAGCTCGCAACTAATTTTCTACTACGACGATTACCTGAATACTTGCAGTATATTAGGAAGCGTATAATTTAAAGCAAAAATTCCTGTATAACATAAACCCGTAAGCAATATACAATTATACCCAATTCGTGAAAATCATATCCTATAACAATATAAATAAATTGATAATGGATGATAGTGAGACGTCGGTGTAATAATTCTTGGAATTTGATGTGTATAAATTTTTATGAGTATTGAAATCGTGAAATGTTTATTGGAAGTTAATGCATATTTATTAGATTGCCCGAGTCGATACATCCGGAAAATGTATATGAAAATATAGAGCTTTCGCAATCGATACAGACAGAATTTATGGTAATAATTCTCCCTTTCCCAAATGTCGCATTAGATTTTTATTGCGTGCCATCAATCACACATCCGAATGCAGCGGAGACGGAAAAAAAAGGGACGACACCGTTAGGTGTATCTTCAATTTTCCTAATGTATATTAGATAAAATACCATAAACTACACATTCATGAAAGTAATAAAATAATAATGAATAAAATCAAAAATATTATAACTGCAATACTAATTTTTGTATCTCTACCCTAGTAGGAATTAATCATCGATTTACAATTGTATCTAAAGGGTGTCTCAACAAGAGCGCCAGATTTGATTTTCAAGAAAAACACAAATATTCCTCTTTACCTTGAAATATAAACATTTGCTTAATTCGAAAAAAATAAACATGTTTTTCTAACATTTGATACAATGATTATTTAATATAAAATACAAATATATTCTAAATAATAATGTTCGTATTTTACTTCTCGGCCATTCCATAAATAAGTGCACACTTTTTGGGGGTACATCAGGGATTTTAGCGAATTTCACTTATATTATAAAGGCTATCAAGACATGGTTTTTGGTTGTTACTAGAGTTTAAACAAATGATTGTTTCAAAAATTATAACAATATAAACTTTTAGTGCACTTTTATTTTGCACTCAAAAATATCGTAAAACGTTACTGATACAATAAAAGTTATACTTGACTTTTTTATGCTTAAATGTTCAAAGTTTAAAATATTTTTTTTTTTCAAAACGAAAAAACTTTATTTAGATAGATTTTTTTCAATAAATAAAACAAATCTCACAAAATAATCAAATTCTCATGTTTTAATTTTTCTGAAAATAGTATATTATTCAACAAGCGCATAATGAAAGCTATTAATCATGAGAATGAGGTTTACGGAACGAGCCGCAGGCGAGTGAAGTAAATCATTCGAATGATTAATAGCCATTATGCGCGAGTAGAATACTATACATTATCCACAACCACAAAATGTATATTCATTCTTGCTTACTGCAACTTTTCAAGAATAAGAACATAATTCATTAAATCATTTACTTTTAATTATAACTAAGAAATACATATAATAATACTATTTATTAGGATTAATGTTAATAGTAACGTTAGAACAATTATTAAACACAATAGGGGGCATTGAAGTGGGTACACCAAAATTTACGGTTTGATCAAAAATATCGAAATTAACGGAATTTGTGCTGGAAGATGCAGCTGTTACATTATTTGCTGTCGATTCTATTGACGATGCAATTTTTCTGGCCGTTTCCTTTTTGTTTTCCAAAGAATCGTTAATATAGCCTTCTGCAACCGCAGTTGACTTCCATCCTCCATGACGTTTTAACACAGTGATGTCTCCACCAGCATCAACCAAAATGGTGGCTGAGGTTCTTCTAAAGCTATGGCCTGTATATTGCTCAGGATTGGGTAATTTCAAAAAACTGGCGATATCCCTTCCCATTTTTGTAAATTTATTAATACCAATTCGCTGTTTAGTACACTTTCCATTTTGAAAATTTTGAAAGAAATAATCACAGTTTATCTGCTTTCGGAGGCACAAATATTTTTTTACAATGTGGTAAAAATTACCAGATACTGTAAATTTCCTACAAATTTTAGTTTTTGTGGTTGGCACCTTAATCATATAGCAGGAATTAAGGTCTTCTTTATCTTTAATTTTCATGTTATACAGCTCATTTGAACGACAAGCGCCCATTAAACCCATAATTAATGCAACCTGAAGAAAAAATTACTGCAATTTTTAAAAAATATTAAAATAATTTAAAACTTACTTTTGTTGCAAGAAATTTGTCATCCGGTGCATTTGCAATGAAACTGTTAACATTTTCTGGGGAGAAAGTGTTGGCTTTTTTCGGAGTAAACCCTTCATTTTATCTTTTCAAAAAAGCTAGAAGTTTGCCATAGTTTCCAATATTGATGTTTTCAAATATTTTCAATGTACTTTTTAGCATCGAATACTTCTGCCACAACGATGAGGTGTTGTATTTTTTTGATAATTCAGTAAAATACACCAAAACTGCCGACTCAGTTGAAGAATGTGCTTTTTTCTCCTTTTTCCATTCACAAAGCGTGTTGTATGTACTTTGGTATATGTTGCGAGACTTTTTAGGCAACAAATTGATGGAAGCGATTTCTGCCGCGTCCCTTATTTCCGGGGGTGTCAACAAGTCATGATCGGATTCCATGTTGCTTCTTTCACCTTCGATAAACTATTAACCACACAATCACAACACAATTAACACAATTTGCTTTCAATTTATAAATTGTTTTTGTTTATGTCAAAATTGATTAACAAGAGGTATCCTGATTTTGTAGTGATTTCTTATTATTCACAGTTGAGCAGTGATAAGTCAAAATATTACTCACAGGTTTAATAACCTATTTATAATAAACGTCATTATTATTGACTCTTAGCATGTATAATTATAATATTATAGAGTGGTTGTGGATAAAAATATATATTATACCCTAATAATCGTTTTCAAAAAGATGGGCACTTTAAAACTTTTTGAGATATGATTTTTTTACCTAAGCAAATCTCACAAAATAATTAAATACTCATGTTTTAATTTTCTTGAAAGAAATATATGTTATACCCCAATCCTTCCTAAGAATGTTTCCATTTTCAAAAAGATGGGCACTTTAAATCTTTTTGAGATATGATTTTTTTACCCGAGCGCTGCATTGCCGCGAGGCGCTCACCGCGATCCGGGCCATTACACCATTAGCCGGAGCGCCTCATGTCAATGTAGCGCTTGGTTAAGAAATCATATCTCAATAAGTTTTAAAGTGCCCGCACTTTTCAAATCGGAAAAATTCTTAGGAAGAATCAGGGTATAACATATATTATTTTAAATAAAATTAAAACATGAGTATTTGATTATTTATTGAGATATGTTTTATTTATTAAAAAAAATCTATATAAATAAAGTTTTTTTATTTTGGAAAAAAATGTATTTTAAACTTTGAACATTTAAGCACAAAAAAGTACAGAATAACTTTTTTTGTATAGGTAACGGTTTACGATATTTTTGAGTTTAAAATAAAAGTGTACTAAAAGTTTATATTGTTATAACTTTTGACACAATAATTTGTTTAACCTCTAGTAACAACCAAACACCATATCTTGATAGCCTCTATAATATATGTGAAATTCGTTAAAATCCCTAATGTACCCCCAAAAAGTGTGCACTTATTTATGGAATGGCCATTCTATATTGTTATAATATGATCCCGTGATAACATTTTATTGTTACAAGATTATCAAATTGTTTTTCAATATTTAGGCAAGAATTAATTTATACTAGGGTAATAGTTAACAACATTTATGTAAATGGCTTCCGGTAATTTGATAAATAAATCGTAATGGTGAGCACGATAAAAACACGGGAAAGATATACGTCATGTTTTTTTTCTTTAATTTCGATTATTTGGTTATTTGCAGTTTATTCCGATGACAATATGACAATATCAGTTAGTATGGATGGAAGGGCCTGAGGGTCTCTTCGAGTCAGCAAGTTATCGTCAGCAATGGAAAGAAACGAGGGCGTTTAAACGTGGCGGTGGTGTGGGGCGCAAGGGGGCCGAATCGAGGAATCGACCCCTCGGGCTGCGACCCCGGCACTATTTTATGAACATGCACGATGGACTCCCCCTTCTTCTCAACAATAAACGTTCTGAATGTTACCATTATCGAAACGACAGCGTTCTAACTGAATTTATAACATACGACGTGAATGAAGATTCAGCAAATGTAATAACCATATTTTCAAAATTAACAAAATGTTTTAACTTAATAAATTTGGTTAATATCATATGTTCAATTAAAAAAAACCTCTAGGGTGCCATGATTTATTCTTTTTTCAAATTTTAGCTGGCTACACACTTCAGGAATTTAGTCGGTTGTAATCAATGTAATTCTTTATATGATTTATATGTTTTTTGTTATTTTTGTCATATATTACAATATGTATATGTACACTTATGTAATAAAATGGAGATTCCGTTAATAAATAAATAAATAAATATAAAACGTCAGACACAATAATTATAATGTTTATTTTTAGAAAATTTTGTATTGTGGAGGCTTCTACTTCGTTTTACATGTTAATTTATTAATAAAAACCGGTTTAACTTTGTATAACATAATTTATTTTTATGTGACTGTAGTTTCGGCAAATGTAGCTTGCCATTATCAAACATGTAGTACCACATGTTTGATAATGGCAAGCTAAATTTGCCGAAACTGCAGTCACATAAAAATAAATTGTGTTATACAAACAAAGTTAAACCGTTTTTTATTAATAGTATATTTTTATAGTTGCCAACCTAGAATATTTTCCATGACACTCTAGAGATTTGTTTTCAATTGAACATACAATACATTCAAAAGGCTGTTTACCTTTGGGCCGATTTTCTCAATATGTCCTAACTTATATTAATTATTCATGCCAGCCATATTTATACTTAATTGGCGTTTCGTGTAATCTGTATTAGTTTCACTTTGTATTACGTATGCAAGTAACATATATTTGGCTGAGTATGCAGCAGAGAATCAATTTAGGAGGAGCTGTCGAATGTTGGGTGTACGATGGTCCGCCATATAACGAATGAGGCTAACTGTAATTTCGCCGACCATTTCACATGTCAATCTCAAATGTTCGAAGTCAATTTAACATCAATCGGCGACAACTGTCACCTGTTGACGGGGGCCTAGACGAACACCCCTAGAGATTTAATTTGTATTATATAATAATTTAATACGTTTTTAGATAATACCTAGTAGTAAGTAAGTTTTATAATGATTTAATTTATTTATTTATTTATTTATTCCCAACAGAAATAATCCAATTACAGGGAAAATTTTAAAATATAACTTTTATATGAAAAATTAAACTAAATTATATATAAAGACTAATCTAAAAATATATTTATATATATACTCGTACATAACGATAATTATAAAAAAATTAAAAACAAAAAAGAGCCACTTTACAATTGTGGGAAAATTCAAAAGGACTTGACATAAATACATCGACATAATCTTCAACACTATGGTAACAATTTAACATATTATGCATAGGTGATTGAGAAAAGTGAAGAGTATTAGGTTTTTTGCTGTAGAACGTTAACGAATTGCGTGTGATAAATTTAGGAGCATGCACGCAAAGTATGTTAAGGAAAAACGGATTGTCCAAATGGTAGTGCACATGTTTGTATAACGTTAGTAGCAATATATATTTGTGACGCTGTATCATTAATCGAAAATTCATTAAGTAGCATGTCATAAGTGACAGTATCAAAAGGATACGCACCATGTATAAAATAATATAGATACTTAAGGAATTTTCTCTCAACTTTTTCCAAGGAATGAATATGACAGCGATAGTAAGGGCTCCAAACAGGCGCAGAATAATTAAGTTTGCTTAGAATGAATGAGTTAAATAATGGAATAATACTTTCCACATTGTTAAATTGTCTAAAATATCTTATAATAAAGCCTAACATTCTTAATGTTGATTGAATCGTACTAGTGAGATGGGGCACAAAGCTCAAACGTTGGTCAAATATAACACCAGGATCAGACATCACGGTTGTTCTGTTAATGAGATTGGCGTTAATTATATAATTAAACGTTACTGGATTTGACTTACGATAATATGATATGATGTTACATTTTTTTATATTAATACTAAGGCCATGCTTCACACACCAAGAATATAAATGATTAACGTTATTCTGGAGTACAACACAGTCTGAAATTGTATTTATTGTTCTAAACAGCTTAATATCGTCTGCATACATTAAAAATCTGCAGTTCAGTGCTTCAGTTATGGAGTTTATAAATATTATAAACAACAGTGGCCCAAGATTGGAACCCTGTGGAACACCACTAGTAGAAACATATGGTTGTGATTTATAGCCGTCAACTTCAACGATTTGCTGTCTATTATATAAATAAGACTTTATGACAGAAATAATATTATCATTGATGTTGTGCATATTAATAAAGAAAACACTTGGTTAAATTTTACTAATATTTCGTTTTTTATTCCAACTAGTTTCGACTTTGAGTCATTCTCAAGGGATATAACGAATGAGGCTAACTGTAATTTCGCCGACCATTTCACATGTCAATCTCAAATGTTCGAAGTCAATTTAACATCAATCGGCGACAACTGTCACCTGTTGACGGGGGCCTAGACGAACACCCCTAGAGATTTAATTTTTTTATATAATAATTTAATACGTTTTTAGATAATACCTTGTAGTAAGTAAGTTTTATAATGATTTAATAAAGAAAACACTTGGTTAAATTTTACAAATATTTAGGTTTTTTATTCCAACTAGTTTCGACTTTGAGTCATTCTCAAGGATAATGACTCAAAGTCGAAACTAGTTTGAATAAAAAACCAAAATATTAGTGAAATTTAACCAAGTGTTTTCTTTATTAAATCATAGTTAAATATGTTTTTCCACGTGAAAGATGAGAAACTTGTTCAAGATAAGTTTTATAATGTTTTAATGTGTTCGTTTCTAGATAATGCCTAGTAGTAAGTAAGTTAGTTCGTCTAAATGATGATTTAGAGTAGGCGGATTATTTTGTGCGGTTGCCCAGAACGCTAATTGAATAATAGAATACATTTGAGGTTATGGTAAACTATGTGTTAACAGTCAGTAGTACCAATCTAATTTAAAATTCAAAGCCTACTCTAATAATGTTTTAAGCGATTCCACGGTATGTTCTTAATCTATTATAATATTCAAAAATCATATTTAATCTTCTGTAGGAAACAATAGCTTTATTTAACCTATTACGGACCTTAGATGCATCCACGCAACATACTCGTTTTTTTTTTAATTAAATTACTATATAAGTTAATTTGATATTTTATATTATTTGACCTGACTTGAAAATGTATAAAGAAAACTGTAAATATTTTGTTATTTAAATATTTCGATTATTCCTCATAAAAAAATGGCACTGTATATCTAACTTTACAATATTTCAGCTTTTTATACGCGTGGCGCATGAAGTAAAATTTCGAGTTTAGAAAAGCCCCGTGAAAATTTGTCTCGGGTGGCTGGCGCGACCCTCGCCAAATTTTCTACGCGGGGCTTTTCTAAACTCGAAATTTTACTTCATGCTTAGTCTGGGAGTGGAAAACACTCGTTTAAAGCTTCAAATTGAACTTAAAAAAAAACAAGGAATATCTACAGATTTACAGAAAATCAGCCATGGAATTTGATAAAAAAAAACTTCCAATTAATTTTCCGACAAACAAATTTTCTACGCGGGGCTCTTCTAAACTCAAAATTTTACTTCATGCTTAGTCTGGGAGTGGAAAACACTCGTTTCATCATTAGACATTATTTTTCTGAACCCAATAATGCGCAATATGTTGTTTTCGAAAAATATTGCTGTCGAAAATAAATTGAAATAAATCTTCTATTTAAAATTGTATTTTTTTAAAATTAAATTAGTGTGCCTTGAAAAAAATATTTGAATCATCAATCTTAAAAATCCGGACTTCACTTCGAACCAATGTTTTATGCCTGTGACGCATGAAGTAAAATTTCGAGTTTAGAAAAGCCCAGTGAAAATTTGTCTCGGGTCGCTGCGCGACCCTCGACAAATTTTCTACGCGGTGCTTTTCTAAACTCGAAATTTTACTTCATACTTAGTCTGGGAGTGGAAAACACTTGTGTCATAATTAGACATTATTTTTCTGAACCCAATAATGCGCAATATGCTGTTTTCGCAAAATATTGCCGTCGAAAATAAATTGAAATAAATCTTCTATTTAAAATTGTATTTTTTAAAAATTAAATTAGTATGCCTTGAAAAAAAATGTTTGAATCATCAATCTTAAAAATTCGGACTTCATTTTGAAACAATGTTTTATGCCCGTGGCGCATGAAGTAAAATTTCGAGTTTAGAAAAGCCCCGTGAAAATTTGTCTCGGGTCGCTGGCGCGACCCTCGACAAATTTTCTACGCGGGGCTTTTCTAAACTCGAAATTTTACTTCATGCTTAGTCTGGGAGTGAAAAACAATCGTTTAATTATTAGACATTATTTTTCTAAACCCAATAATGCGCAATATGTTGTTGTCCAAAAATATTGTCGTCGAAAATAAATGGAAATAAATCTTCTATTTAAAATTATATTTAAAAAAAATTAAATTAGTGTGTCTTGGAAAAAACATTTGAATCATCAATTTTAAAAATCCGGACCACTTCGAACCAATGTTTTATACCCGTGGCGCATGGAGTAAAATTTCGAATTTAGAAAAGCCCCGTGAAAATTTGTCTCGGGTCGCTGGCGCGACCCTCGCGACAATTTTCTACGCGGGGCTTTTCTAAACTCGAAATTTTACTTCATGCTTAGTCTGGGTATGGAAAACACTTGTTTCATCACAAGACATTATTTTTCTGAAGCCAATAATGCGCAATATGTTGTTTTCCAAAAATATTGCAGTCGAAAATAAATTGAAATAAATCTTCTATATAAAATTATATTTTTTAAAAATTAAATTAGTGTCCCTTAAAAAAAAATTTAATAATCAATTTAAAAAATCCGGACTTCACTTTGAACCACTGTTTTATGCCCGTGGCGCATGAAGTAAAATTTCGAGTTTAGAAAAACCCCGTGAAAATTTGTCGAGACAAATTTTCTACGCGGGGCTTTTCTAAACTCGAAATTTTACTTCATGCTCAGTCTATGAGTGAAGATACTCGTTCTGAGCACATATAGCACATTTTTATATATAATCGATGACTGCCTAAAAATTTACATTGTACACATTATGTATATTTTAGAAGAAAATGCAGAGTATACAATAAGTCATTCATTGAAATCATAAAAATAAGTGGAACATTTTTACCTAAAACCAACTATTAGAGTTAACTCTATAATTGCCCGGACGTTAATAAGTTAAGAGCCGCTTTTACGATTCATAGTTTCACTTCTGATAACTTAACCTAAGGATCAAACCTTTGGTGTCTATTTTACAATTGCGAGGCAAAGCATTGCTGTGTGTAAAGCTGAGTAGTTACCTCACTGTCAGTCTACCCCGTGCTTTGAGCTTGAGTTAAACCTGTAGTGGGCCGTTTCTATGGATATACATTATTAGATTTCTTGTGACAAATTCATTTTCAATTTTGAAGTAGAGGTTAGCTTAGTATGGATAAATCCAAGAGACACACGCACGCGCTCAAATAAATAGTAATGTCAACTGAGTGAAAAATCTGTAGGTGACATCTGAAACAATAGTAAAATGGCAAGGCCGTTTACCAATGGTTTAAACTAGGCATTACATTACAGAGAGTCTACATTACCAAAAATGTAACTATTGATTGTAAAAGCGGCTTTAATTTAGCAAAATAACGTTATAAAATCAGCAAATTACTGCTACATTTCCAAGATCATTTTTTGCAATATTTATGATTTAATAATTAATTTATGATTAATTGCTTAAATTACTTAATAATATACAATCACAATTTGTAATTATTTATTCTTAATTGTTTACTTAATTCAAATGAAACGGTATTATTTAGTAGAATAAATTTAAAGAAATTAGTATGTCTAGTATGACTTGTTTTATACAACAATTAACTTAATTGGAGCAACTGCAGCTGAATTTCCAAACAGCTTCCAATTTTACGATCGCCTTGAGATCATCGCGGTTTCCATTTTAAAGCGTCCTTTCAGACTCTCGTTTTACCATTAAGAATTGGTTTTCCCATTAAAGGTAAGGTAAAATGACAGTTTTATTTGTAATTGCATAGCCTTATTTGATGTTTACTTGTATAGTAAATATAGTTGGTCTCTTAAACAATATATTTTCTGTCGTTACATTTTTCAATTTTTTGATAAATATAAATCATTTTAAAGCCTGTAATTTGAATTTGATTATATTCAAATTGATATTGATGAATCTCAATTTGTTTGAGTTTATTCTCAATTTGAAATTATTTTATATGCAGAGAGTTTCATGTAACACCGAACATTTTTATCCAATACATTTTGACACCTTTAATTTTAAAATAATGTGTAAATTGGGTTATATGACCATTACATGTTGTAGACAATCAATCGCAATTAATGCCTCAACTTGTACAGTCAGGAAGTTCTCCTTTTAAGTATACATGTCCCAATTACAGCGCATATGCAGTAAATCTTTAGATACTCGTATTGTTTAAAAGAGTTCAATTTTAAACTTCAAATGAGTGTGTTCCACTCCCAGACTAAGCATGAAGTAAAATTTCGAGTTTAGAAAAGCCTGAAAATTTGGTTTGGTCGCGTAGCGCGAAGCGCGGAGCGACCAAACCAAATTTTCAGGCTTTTCTAAACTCGAAATTTTACTTCATGCGCCACCGGTACAAAACACTGACATTACGAAGTTTAAAACACACCGCTATACTTTACATTGCATCAGTGTTTTGTACCGGTGGCTCATGAAGTAAAATTTCGAGTTTAGATAAGCCTGAAAATTTGGTTAGGCCGCTCCGCGCTTTGCGCTACGCGACCAAACCAAATTGTCAGGCTTTTCTAAACTCGAAATTTTACTTCATGCTTAGCCTGGGAGTGGAAAACACTGGTTTAAAGCTCCAAATTACATTCTCTTAATAAACCGAGCGTCAGCAAATGTACAATGTATGCTGATATATACTTAAACGAAAAATTCTCATGTTCAGTGTTACATAAAACTCTCTGTACGTCAGGTTGACGAGTCTAAATTTGAATTTGTTTATTATCAATTTGAAATTGACTAATCCCAACTTGGTTGTGTTAATTCTCAATTTGAATTTGTTAACTGCATATAAAATTGACAATTTCCAATATAAAATTGTTCATTCCCAATTTGAAATTGATTTTCCTAATTTGAAGTTGAAAAGGTATAGAAAGAAGATATGACAGTTTTATCTGTAATTGCATAGCCTTATTTGATGTTTATTTTTATAGTAAATATAGTAGGTTTCTTAAACAATATATTTTCGGTCGTTACATTTTTCAATATTTTGATAAATATAAATAGTGTATGAGTTTGAGGCGATTGAAAGTTTAAGAGCGCAGAGCTCATCACATTGACAAATGATGTGGAGCGTTCCCCATAAAACACCCATCTGCCAATCCTCGGAGAGAGAGGGATAGAGAGAGATGGCATGCGAGAGTATCGGCGCACATTTTGTATGTTGTCTGATGTATGGATGTTTGGATCTTCCGATGGATTGAAATGCATCTCAAGCGCCCGCATACGCCTGAAGAGCCGAGATAAAACCACAACGAAATGGCTAAATAACATACAGAGAACGATGATAAATCTACCAAGAGTAGCACACCACGTAAATCTAAACTCGACTAGATCTACACTCACTTCCAATAATATGCACATGAAATTATAGAAATTCGGTAACGTAATGTAAATTAAATATTTTAAAATCAAATGTTCGTAGTTTTGAATTATCTACATCCTGGGTCTCCAAACTATCTTCTTCGCGGGCCACAAATACAATTCTACATAATAAAGTCGGCCAAAATCCGATTAATTTTATAAAATTATGAAAAATTTAAGGAACAATTGTTACAATATTTCAAAATATGACATATACAAAAAAATTACAAACAATCGCTGGCCGGATTCGTGCAAGTCGCTGGCCGTAGTTTGGAGACCACTGATCTACATCATCAAGAAAGAAAATACAATCATTTCTCCAGCTATAAAGTTTAGCCAGAAAATGCATTTATAAAATAATTATAAGTATATGATTTAGACAGGGATTATTACAACAAAAGAATGTTTACTAAAATTGTGCCACTATTTCACTTCTAACTGAATTCACATTAAATTATAATATTCGGTAATGTAATATATAAATTAAGTATTTTAAAATCAAATTTTCGCAGTTTTGAGTTATCTACATCAAAAAAGAAAATACAATAACTTCTTCAGCTTGTCGTTCAGCAGACATTTTATTATTATAAGAATAATTTTAAGTATATAACTTCCATCAGATATTATAATATCGGTAAACTGATTTACCGGTATTGAAATGATCAAAATAAAAATTAAATCAAATCATATAGACAAGCTAACGGCACGAATCAAATTACCAGAGAGATGCAATTGATGCAGAAGAATCGCTTACAGCACAATAGAACATAAAGAAGATTTAACATAAAGAGAAATTAAGTTTGTCAATAGTTTGCAGAATATTTACAAAATATAAAAACAAATTAAAATTAATATCGACTTTATGCAACATTTTTGTTTTATTGAGACAAGTCTACTGATATTCATTGAAACAACTACTTCTCGAACTAATACCCCGACAGATATTGAATTATACAATGAATATTTGAATAGAAGGTACTAAAAACGAACTGAAGGACTACAGAAAACAAAACCTCAATTTAATGAAGAAAGAAAATACCTTACCTTTAATCCAAAATGCAGACAAAGTTTATATTTTAAATGATACGAAACTATTAGGGGTCAGTCGAATTAGACACTACAATTGAAAAAATTATTAAAAAACTCTGCCAATTTATGTCATATCGTCAAAGGGTACCTCCGGTTAAGTATGGTAAAATGCCCCTATCGTTTGATTTTTAAATTCACCTTTTAAGAGGGTGTCTTAGGGTGTAAAAATATGATCCCAATGGTTCTTAGTCCATGATTTCCCCTCCCCCCCTCGCAAGGTCAAGAAAGTGCTTTTTTCGGAATATCTTTTTTTTCTTGATTTCTATTAATAATTAAGATATCGAAAAATTCATGAGTATTGGTGACCTAAATACCCTTCTGTGTCATTTTTTGAAAATCATGCAAAGTCATTTAGGTAATAAAAAAAATCCTAAAAGTTTAAAATCGACTTTTCATTGGGTATTACCCCATGTAACCCGGTTGTTTACCTCAGCATCATATTTTCTTAGGAAAAATCTAGAAAAATATGCCTTAATATATGTTAATATTTTCCCGCGCCATCTTCAAAAATCAATTTTTCAATATTTTTCAGGGTTTTCGCCACTTTTCATGGAATTGCCCATATATATCTCAAATATGTATAGCATTTTAAGAAAGCATTTTTAAATACAAACATTTTGTTCTTTTTATCTCTGTAGCTTAAATATTGGCCGAGATATCACATTTTTAAGTTTTTCGAACGTTTCGTTTTAATCATCAAAGCGACGATAAACGTTCTGTTTTACATACAAATTTAATTTTTGCTATTTTATAAGGCATTTTATTAAAAATAAGGAAGTTAAATAATTAGAATTACAAAAATATTAAAAGATAAAGGAATGTAGAATGCACTTTAATATTTATATTTCAATCTATGTATACTATAATCTCATAACACCATAATAAAGGGTCCTTATAATACGACATTGGGATAACACATCTCGATATGCATAGTTTTTGAAGTGTATATCTTTATTTTATTAATATAAAGAAGACCTTTATTGACATAATAATACATTACATCTACTCTTCTCTTCCTCCTGCTTTCCCTCTCTTCCCCCAACTCCTCCACCGTCTTTTCCCCGGCTCCATCCCCTTTCATCCATTCCCTCACTCTTCTATTCCCTCTTACTCCCACCTATTCCTCCTTCAGCCCCTCGCACTCCTCCGCCAAATGACTCCACGTAGCCCTCCCTCGCTCATACATTACACACTTCCCGTACTCTTCCCCCATCCACACCGTCCTACCTCTCTCCCCTGACCCACACCTTACCCTCACCAGCACCACCCTTTCTTCCCTACTCCATCGCCCCTCCACCAAATACCTCGGCATTATTCCATGCACCTGCCAACTCCCGTACCTATCGTTGTATTCACTCCTCTCTATACACCCCAGTCTTTCCTGTGCTTCCACCTCCTTCTCCTTTACCCCCGCATCCACCTTCACCCCATTCCCCAGCCATTCCATCACCCACCCTCTCATACATTCTCCTTCTCTCGCTCCTCCATCTACCAGCTCTCCCATTCACGCACGTCACCCACACCGCCTTCACCAATCTCTCTTCCTCCAGATCCCATAACTCATCTCATAGCTAGCCATTCTCACAATTTCCTTACACTCTAGTTTCTCTGTATCTAAATATCTTAGTACTTATTGTGATCAATATCAAATACTTTATTTAAATAAAATAGTGAGTTATTTTTAACACACTTATATTTTTTCAAAGGTAACCACACATTTTTTATATTATATATATCGGGTGTGTATAAATTGGCGGATAATGTACACGTGGTGATATTCTTAGTAGAATTTTAAGCAAAATATCTTAATTCTAAAATGTTGTACCATGCTTTCTGAGCCTCCACGAGATCCTCAAAGTTTGAACATTCAATCGTTTCATATGCGTTATTATTCGATATTAATTTATAGAAAACCCTGCAATTTCGGTAGAATGACTAGTTTGAAGATTATTTGCCAGTGTGTGCAATCTTTCTATCTCAAACGTCCGTTTGTAACACTTCTTCATTACCTTATTTTTATATAAAGTACAGCCGGCAACGCCGACTTCCGCTTACTTCAGTGATAAATTTTGACACTTACTGTTACGAATTTATTTAAACTTGCTAGTTCCAATTTTGTGCTAATTCTGTTTTTCTCGTTATTATCGGTATTAGTATTAGTTCCTGCCTTTCAATGTTTTTGTGTTTCTGTGTTATTTTCGTGTTATTGTTTTGTTCATTTTTACGATTATTGAGTACGCCGACATGTAGATATATGGTGTACGGTTTCTGTAATAGAAATGCCCAAATGGCAAAACTAGATTATCGAGCGTTTTCAAAATCGGAGGCATTCTTCTACAAATGTATTTCGAAGGCTTCGATCAACGGTTAGGTGAAACGGGTATGCTTGTCCCCAAAAATGCGAAAAGTGGTCGGCCACGGCAGAGGCGCACACTACAACTTGAAAAGCAAGTTCTAGGTGCAACAGGAGAAGATCCCACCGTAAGTGCCCGAACATTTGCTGCCACATTAGATATCCCAAGACCATTCATGGTCCTACTATGTTCCGAGAAGGTTAAAAACAAGGTTAAAAACAGAATTGAAGCGGCGGTACTGGAAATTACACCATTACACCACTAGAAATACTGGAGCGAGTAATGAATACGATACAAAGGAGATTGCAACTGTGCTTAGAAGCAGATGGATTTCTTTCGAACAAAATAAATGAATTATGCTGTATCATTAAAAGAAAAAAAACGCCGCAGTACTGCAGTCAACATAAATCACTCAACTACGACAATCCAGATGCTTCGCCAATACCTTCTAGACTACTTTCAAAAGAGACTCGTTGCGACACATTTACTGAGCCCCACTCTACCATTATTACTCTTCTGATGCAACCCACGTCTCTAATCACAAGATTAATGAAAAAACATGACAGCCCGTAAATGCGACGTTGCCAAATGTCCATTTCTTTTAAATGCCTTTTGATGGTATATGAAGCATGATATGACATTTTTGCGTCGGCATTTTCTATTCAGAATTTTATGTAGAATATCGTCATGTGTAAAAATTTTAAGATATATGGGCAATTCCATGAAAAATGGTAAATAAACCCTAAAAAATCTTGAAAAAATGATTTTTGAAGATGGCGCGGGAAAATATCAATATATCTTAAGGCATATTTTTGTAGACTTTTGCTAAGAAAATATGATGCTGTGGTGAACAACCGGGTTACATGGGGTAATAGGTAATAAAAAATCGATTTAGAACTTTTAGGAATTTTTTTTATTACATAAATGACCTTGCATGAGTTTGAAAAAAACTACACAGAAGGGTATTTACATCACCTATACTCATGAATTTTTCGATATCATAGTTATTAATAGAAATCAAGAAAAAAAAAATTAATTCCCAAAAAATCACATTCTTGACCTTGCGAGGTGGGGAGGGGAGATCATGGACCAAAAACCATTGGAATCTTATTTTTACACCTTAACACACCCTCCTAAAAGGTAAATTTAAAAATCAAACGATAGGGGCATTTTTCCATACTTAACCGGAGGTACCCTTTACAAACGAAATACTCTATACGTTCTATAAATATCAATTTTTTGTTGATAAGAAGAATAGTCTACAGTTTTGGAGTAATTTTTAACTGGAAGTTAAGAAAAACTAATTTTATGGAAACATGTTGGACAATCAAAGTTTTAAAAATTCACAACATTAAAACTCTTTAAGAAATCTTCATATTAATACATGTGGTTGTTAAAAAGACATTATTGCTCTTTCAGAATATGTCAATAACAAAAATACGTCATCAACTGTTTTCGAATTTCTGCCTTTTACATATTATTTATTTAGGAATAAATGATTTTTTATTTGTATGCTGAAACCATATTAACAAATTTTGAAAAATTCTAGACAGACAAACAGTTTCAAGTTTAAAAATCGTTATAGACCTAATGAATGATTATAACCATTATTGAAAATTGTTCCATGCCCAGTGTACCGCCGGGTAAACACGTTAAAAACTGACTTAACAGAACAACCCTGTATATATGATAAATAGGTGGAGAAATGGAGCACGAGATGCCAATGTTATGTATGAGTATGAAGAGTAGGGGGAGGAGGGTTGATGTTGAGGATGCGGAAAACGTCCGAAATCCCTCAGTGCCAATCTGCAGCGACACTCTAGGGATCCGAGACGGCGGTGGTCTTAAGGAACGCTCCACAACCCCGAAACCCTCGTCTCTGAACCCGCCGATGCGGAATTATGCTTACTGGGGATTTCTTATTATTTCACTCGAATATTCCTGCTACGTAATAATAACAACTACACTTCGCCAATTCCACTGTGAAACATGAAAAAAGGAAAACCGCAGAATTTATTACAATTTCACTCGTTACTTCAATACACAGGGATTTTTTTATTTTTAGTACACATAAATACAAAGCCAAGTGCTTACGCTAGAAATTTTCGAACATTCGTTGTTTTTTTTTTTTTAAAAAGTTCATTTTGATGATTCTATCGAGTGTTTTCACTCCCAGACTAAGCATGAAGTAAAATTTCGAGTTAGCTTTTCTAAACTCGAAATTTTACTTCATGCGTATAAAATACTGAAATATTGTAAAATATATGTATATTTGAAACTCACTTGAAATCAGTGTTTTATACGCGTGTCGCATGAAGTAAAATTTCGAGTTTAGAAAAGCCCAGAATTTTCACGGGGCTTTTCTAAACTCGAAATTTTACTTCATGCTTAGTCTGGGAGTGGACAACACTCGTTTAAGTTTATTCTAAAGCTTTAAACAAGTGATTTAGACTCCCAGACTCCCAGAAACTCGAAATTTTACTTCATGCGCCACGCGTATAAATCACTAAAATATTGTGAAATTTTAATATATTCGAAATTCACTTAAAATCTGTGTTTTATAAGCGTGGTGCATGAAGTAAAATTTCGAGTTTAGAAAAGCCCCGTGAAAATTTGTCTCGGGTCGCTGCGCGACCCTCGACAAATTTTCACGGGGCTTTTCTAAACTCGAAATTTTACTTCATGCTTAGTCTGGGAGTGGACAACACTCGCTTAAAGCTTCAAATTGAACTTTTTTTAAAACCAACGAATCTCAGAAAATTTACAAATTATGCATATTTACCTAAAGTTTACCATGAAGTAACCACATTTAAATTCAGCGGGTATATGTGAACCACATTTAAATTCAGCGGGTATATGTGACGTAAGCAATCTCTACCCCTACTCTAAAATCTTTGATTCTGTCGATCCTTTTTACCGTATACCCGACCGTCCTTGGGTTAAACCTCTGCCAGTAAACCATAAAAAAAATCAGGAGTCGTGGCGGAAAGACCGCAAGTCGATAGCCCAGACAGACAAACCTTGATTTTTTTAAAAAAGCTGTATATAAATTAAATATAAATGTATTTGTAAAGTCTAAATAAAGATATGTGTCTCTTTCTCTTTCAGGAGTTGTATGTGATGATAAAAAATAAATAAAACGCTGATGGAATCACAAGGTGATGTTATCCTTTTACAGGCGTAAGTGGGCGATGCTCGTTTTGACAAATATGCGGGTTGTGAGGAGTGGGCGGGGGAGGAGATGGTATGATTGAGTTGCAGGGGGAGAGGCACAGGATCTGTTGTTCAGGAGAGCAAGGATAGCAAGGATGGCAAGGATGACATCCGGCGCACTTCCTGGAGCACACTTCCGGTCGCATTGTCCTGGATTTATGTCCTGGCCATCGTCTGTCTGCATTGTCCTGCTCACTGTCACATACACACACATACACACAATAGCCGCATTGCAGTTTCTCACTAGTCCTAAACTATACAACAACACCCGCGAGCGCACATACGATAATTGTCTTAGTAACAAAAAAATTACTTCTATGAAAAGTTATCAAAATTATAAGACAGTTTTTAATTGAAAAATATGTATGACATTGGTTTTAGTATCTTCATTCATATAACTTTCTTTAGTATATCGCATGCGTCAAAATCAACGGACACGTATCATAGTGAAGTTCAGCTATATGTAGAGTTATTTAAATTAAAAAAAAAAACACTTAGTATTGTTTCACAAATTAAAACTTTATTCCGACTAGTCACGGTTTGTTAGACCATTTTCAAAGGAATGTAACATTGAATATGGTCTAACAAACGGAAACTAGTCGAAATAAAGTTTTAATTTGTGAAACAATACCAAGTGTTTTTTAATTTGAATAACTTTGCATATTCTAAAACACTTGTAAAAAGCTTTAAATTAAACGATTAAATAACGAAATAACAAATTATCTTTATTGAATTAAAAGTAAAAATACAAGATATACAAAATACAGCGTGAACCTAAAAGAAAAAAATACCTGTGTATGACCTACAAGTTTTATTAAATTTAATATAATATTATAAAATAAACCTTAATATTTATAGAAATTGAAGCATACTACTTTTTTTTAGAAGCTAGCTGCATTTATCAGCAAAGCCCACTTCGGCATATTCGGGCATTCGGTGCCAAACCGTACGTATTTTATAGTGGCGGCAATAAATAACGTTGTTCAGCTGCAAAGTAATCTACCATACATGTTTCGATTAATATTTTCGGACTTGCCATTTATCACCAATCTACATGATTCATATCCTTCCTACACCTCTATTCATTATCATCCATACGAATTTACATCTTTTTATTCGATCCGACCTTTCCTCCTCAACAAAAATCACGGCTCGTTTCCATTCACCGATTAAAACGAAAAAACAGCCATTCTTCCAATTTACTTCAGTGTTTTTTGCAAGCACGAGAAATTTATTTGAGTTCATCGATTTAATAATTCCTAGATTGTTTATGAAAGCATTTTTATTCAATTATTGTAAATCTGGCGCATTCACCATTTTTATATATGTTATTGAAAAACATTTGATTGAACCAATGTATGCCTGGCGCATCCGCCATTTTTAAATATATTGATGAATTTTCAATAAAATTAATAAAAACGAATATATTTTTATTGAAGGTCTTAGGCATAAAATAAAATTTCGAGTTTAAACAAGCCTGAAAATTTGGTTTGGTGGCTCTAAATTTTCCAAACCAAATTTTCGGTCTTTTTTAAACTCGAAATTTTATTTCATGCACCACCCGCACAAAATACTGAAATTGTAAGGTTCAAAAAAACAAAAATATAATAATAGCAGTATATTTTTTTAACGTAAATAGATTATATAAATATTTCGTTTAAATTTGGCCCACGGTGACATTTGCTTTTTACTTTTCTCCGTATGTAATATGAACATTTTTAAATCAATTTTAGTAGCTGTTCTAAACTCGAAATTTTACTTCATGCGCCACGCGTATTAGACACTGAAAGCGCTGAAATATTGTGAACGAGTAAACCTCGCTTGGAATCAGTGTTTTATACGCGTGGCGCATGAAGTAAAATTTCGAGTTTAGAAAAGCCTGAAAATTTGGTTTGGTCGCTCCGCGCTTCGCGCTACGCGACCAAACCAAATTTTCAGGCTTTTCTAAACTCGAAATTTTACTTCATGCTTAACCTGGGAGTGGAAAACACTCGTTTAAACTTCAAATTGACCTCTTTTAAGAAAACAACGAATATTTTAAAATTTACAACAAGTAATTGGGATATGTATACTCAAAAGAAAAATTCACAAGAAATTAAAATTTAAAGCTTTTCTTAAAGAAAGAAGACTAATGTACTCGCGACCTAAATAGTATGACATTGTCATTTAACGTCAAAACTGTCGACCATACTCTCTAAAAAATTTGAACCACACATTCCTCATCAATGAGTCATAGGACTCCTCTTCCGAATTCTAATATACACATATTTTGTATTTAATTTTGTTTAGTCTCCCTTAAAAAATCTTTGTATAAAATGAAACGTTCTAATTGAATTTAAACTACATTATTTCGCTCATAAATTATATTTGAATTTCTTTGCGAAAATTCTGTTTAAAACATATTAAATCTCAAATTTCAATTAAATCCAAGAACGGCGAAATAAACATTTTTATTCATTAGAAGATCCGAATCCACCTACAGACAAAACAGACACAAGACGACGACTGTCTTTTCTCTCCAGGGGTATCTCGTTACGTTTCCGTTCCTGAAAATAATAGAGCCGGTCTCTTTTCTTACGATTCCTGAATATACATAAATCTCGATCTGGAAACGCAAACGGAGAAGAGACGCAGAAGGGCCTCGGCCGGAGTTATACGGTGTAATACGCATGAAAGGGCCTACGCAAAATGAACTTGTGTAGGTACAGTCCAGTGCACAGTCCCTTTGATATTTCCCTCACACTTAATTAGCCGTCGCCGACATAAGCGCAAGCACCAGACGTGCTGGATGGTTCAATGGGCGGAGATTCGGATGGGTTGAAAGGTTGGTCATTGCACATCATCATCGTTATCATTATGCTGGGGGCTGTGGCAGCCTTGAAAATTATAGAGGCGCCGATGTTCATTTATAATTATTACACGCGTCGGTGAATGGTTTTTGGGTTTACGTTCAGAGAATGGTGTTGGTGTCTATTTTTAATTATTCAATTAGATGATTCGTTTAAAGCTCACTAATTCACCCTATTTGTATTCGATTAATTCAGTTGAAATAAATAGTGATCTTTAAAACAACCTTACATTTTATAGATCACTATTTATTTTAAGTGAATTAATCGAATACAAAGGAGGTGGATTAGTATTTTCTTATTAGTTTATCGACAAATTCTCACAGGGCTTTTCTTAACTGGAAATTTTACTTAATGCTTAGTCTGGGAGTGGAAAACACTCGTTTGTAGCTTGAAATTGAACTCTTTAAGAAAATAACGTGAACATTTTCTTCTAGGTAAACATATGCATAAGCTGTAAATTTTCCCACATCCGTTGTTTTTCAAAAGAGCCTAATTTGAAACTTTAAACGAGTGCTTTCCACTCCCAGACTAAGCATGAAGTAAAATTTTGAGTTAAGAAAAGCCCCGTGAAAATTTGTCGGGGGTTGCGCAGCGACCCGAGACAAATTTTCTGGGCTTTTATAAACTCGAAATTTTACTTCATGCGCCACGCGTATAAAACACTGATTTCAAGTAAGGTTTAAATATACATAAATTCACAAATTTTTGGCGCATGAAGTAAAATTTCGAGTTTAGAGTCATATATGACGAATGTATCTGTTCTATGTATGGTTAACACATAATAAATAATATTTTATTGTATGGTATTGTACTAATTAAAAATTGTGTTGATATTGTTTCTAAGAATTTATGCCTTTATTAAGAAAATTACGTAGCAGATTAATGCTTTCTAATATGAAATGACTAAATGCTTAGGACATATTTTATTCTTATCGCGAATTGGATAATAAAATAAATAGGGGACGAGGGCAACGAGTGGAATTATAATATATATTTTTAGGCCGCGCGCGGGGGTGAAGGAGAAGAGTGGATGAGGAATAGAATATATCGATCGATTTCGTGAAACGTTTGTATCTCCTTTTGGGATTCATTCCAACACGCGCAATTGAACTAATTCGACATGGCGTCGCGTTATCCCGTCGTTTCACTCAATTCCTCATCTTTGTACCAAATGTATTCCAACTTTGTATATAGTATGTATTCTTCAATAAATATTTCACTCAAACTCCATGTGAAAAGTTATTAGTATAAGGATATATTTGACTTTTATACACAAAAATATTTGTTAACATTAATTTATCAGGAAAGTCATAATCGTGAATAACAAAAAGCGATTTTTGCTCATATGCGTGTATGTGTATGTGCACAGATTATATTTATCATTCATACGTCAGGCTCTCGGGTATTCATTGTGGGTATTTATTTAAAAATTCCGGACTTATGATGCGTGCGTTTAATTAAAATGCACGCCGAGCCAATAAATTCTGCGCCCTCTGCAGAACAAAAAATAATTAAAAAAAGAGCGTGAGAATTAATCACGCATAATGAGATAAAGGATAATGCGCGAGAGTGCCCACTTGGGACCCGAGTGTTGTTTAATTTAAATCAAAAAATTTTGACGTGTTAATCCGTGAGGGATCGTGGATAATCTCGCTTGTTTTTTTTTCCGTTTAATATGAATGAAATATCCGCAATGTGTATAATTTATGTTTATAGCTGGAAAATATAAGCTATGAATACAATCAAGCATTAAAGCATTAACAAATCCTAAATAAAAAATTTTATGTCCGGTTTTACCAACTTTAGTTTAATGCTATTCAAAGATTAAATTTATTTGTCGATTAAAATATACATTTTCTATGTCATTAACGTAAAAATATATAAATTAATACATTTTTTGTCAAGTGTTTGTTTAACTACTACCTAATTATATTCGGCAATTAACCATTTGTCAAAATAACTGACATTGGTGAGAGTCGACATAAGCTTTTAAATGAAAACAAAAACTGACACCATATACTTATGAAAAGGAAGTAAATGCATTTATAGTTTATTTACGGATAACCTTTTTACAATACAAAATATAAAACAAACTGGTAATAGATCCTAAAACAAATAAGATTACAATAAATATACACAAAATATCGCACAAAACATATTAAAACATTACAGAAAAGATACATCAATATTTCTTTTACACACTCATATTATATATACAGGGTGTCCCATTAGTGCGGTCTCGGAAGATATCTCAGCTCTCGTTAAAGATAGAAAAAAAATGTTTGCACGAAATTTGCTTGATTTTAAGAGCTGCATAACCTAAAATTATTTTCAAATATACAGGGTGTCCCATTATTCCATACTTAATACCAACTTTGTTATTTTAAATGGAACACCCTATATATTATTTTTTTATTTGATCCGCCTTTAAATAACCTACACAAAGATATATCATTATCGGCACTTTAGGTAATTCGTTACTTAAAAAAAAAATATTTTTTGAAAATGTTGGCAGTTTTAGTACTTTACTTAAAAATTCACTGTGTTCGTATTTTTTAAGATACCAGTCTGAAATTTTACACACATATGCAGTAAAGAATGCTCTATCCATTGACTATAACACATTTTAATATTACTTATAAAACCTAGTAAAAAACTACCCTCGAATATTTAATATTTAAAATGTACATTACTTCATTTTTTTAAATGGGACATCCTATATTTTTTTATTTTATCAAATCCGCAATAAAAAATGCTTTATTTCTTGTATATCATACCCTTTATCTATTTTCATTAGTTTTGGAGATATTAACATTTTTCTGTCAAATATAGGGTATACAAAAAATAAAGCATTTTTCATTTCGGATCTGATAAAGTAAAGAAATATAGGGTGTCCCATTTAAGAAAATAAAGTTATGTACATTTTAAATATTAAATATTAGAAGGTAGTTTTTTATTAGGTTTTATAAGTAATATTATAATGTGTTATAATCAATGGATAGAGCATTCTTTACTGCATATGTGTGTAAAATTACAGACTGATATTTAAAAAAATAAGGACACAGTGAATTTTTAAGTAAAGTACTAAAACTGCCAAAATTTTCAAAAAATATTTTTTTCTGAAGTAACAAATAACCTAAAGTGCCAATAATGATATATCTTTGTGTAGGTTATTTAAAGGCGGATCAAATAAAAAAATAATATATAGGGTGTTCCATTTAAAATAACAAAGTTGGTATTAAGTATGGAATAATGGGACACCCTGTATATTTGAAAATAATTTTAGGCTATGCAGCTCTTAAAATCAAGCAAATTTCGTGAAAACATTTTTTTTCTATCTTTAACGAGAGCTGAGATATCTTCCGAGACCGCACTAATGGGACACCCTGTATATACATATATATATATATATATATATATATATATATATATATATATATATATATATATATATATATATATATATATTATAAATATAATAAAAGAAATAGCAACTAATAACGATTATAGTTCTGATATCATAGACAAATTAATTAAGAGAAAAAAACACTAGAAGTTTTTTTTTATCAACTGCCTACCACAAAAATTTAAAAAAAATCATAAAGGTTAAAATATTAAATATTATTTTGACGAATCCACTAAACTTGAGTAAATTATTTGTAAATAATAAACCACCAATTTCTTGAATTAATTTCTCATCTGGCACTTGGTGAAACATATTAGAATATGTAAAGTTATTTAAATAAAAAACACTTGGTATTGTTTCACAAATTAAAACTTTATTCCGACTAGTTTCGATTTGTTAGACCATTTTCAAAGGAATGTGAATGTTTTTTTTTTATTATTTAAATAACTTTACATATAAACCACCAATTAATTAAAATCAAAAATGCAGTATTTACGAAATCAATGTACATTGGACAAACGGGTAGAAGTTTTGAAAAAAGACTAGATGAACATAAAAAATCCATCCTAAATAACAAACAAATTACGGGGTTTGCCCGTCATTGCATCGCATCCAATCATTTTTTTTAATTCAGACGATTTCCAAATTTTATAATTAGGTAATAAGGGACGAGAATTTAATTTTAGAGAAGTCCTGGAAATTAGCAAGGCAATAAAATAGGGAAAACACATCGTAAACGAGTACTAAGACATCTGGAACTCCCCAATTCTTAAAGCCCTTGTTACCTGACCTTCAAAAAAAATATGTATATATAACTTGTAAAATTATTTTCTGTATTACTCCTTGAGAATAGCGATAAGTCGAAACTAGTCGGAGAGAATAAAAAAAATAGTAGTGAAACCAACCAAGTGACTTTTATTTAATTATCAATAGTGTAAACATGTTTTATCAAGTGATTAATGAGAACCAAATTGAAGATATATACTTCAATTTTCTCCGGAGAATCTCAATTGTTTTTGTATACATTCACGAACTAAACCGTAAACCAAAAATCGGAAATATATTATTAGAAGGTCATGTATTATTTTTCATTATGACATTTACGACACACATTTTTATAACTCTGACATATTTTAAAGTAACGAGTGTCTTCCACTCTCAGACTAAGCAGGAAGAAAAGTTTCGAGTTTAGAAAAGCCCCGCGTAGAATATTTTTACGGGGCTTTCCTAAACTGCAAATTTTACTTCATACGCCACGCGTATAAACCATTGATTTAAAGTTAAAGTTAAAACAACATACTGCTGAGATGTGAAAGATATTTACGCTTTGAACCTGAACTAAACCGTAAACCAAAAACCGAAAATTTATTATTAGATAGTCATGTAATTGTTTTTCTTTATGACACTTGTGGCACATATTTTGATAGTTGTGTCATATTTTAAACTAACGAGTGACTTCCACTCCCAGGCTACGCATGAAGTAAAATTTCGAGTTTAGAAAAGCCCCGCGTAGAAAATTTGTCGAGGGTCGCGCAGCGACCCGGGACAAATTTTCACGGGGCTTTTCTAAACTCGAAATTTTACTTCATGCGCCACGCGTATAAACCAGTGATTTAAAGTAAAGTTAAAAATATTAACTGCTGAGATGTGACAGATATTTACTAACATATAGCAAAGAAATAATGCAAATAGTTTTTATTTTGTAAATATTTTGTAAGTGTGATAATAATAATAAAAGTTAAAGAAATTCAGTTTGCGACACTTTTTCTTAATTTTAATATTTAAATCATCATCAGTGTATTTATTAAGATATAAACATATTTCAAAAATTAAAACAATTGATCGGAGCTGAGCTGAAAACCGCAAAAAACGTTCTTTTTTCGGAACGAAAACCGGAACCAAACCACTCGGTATATGTATTTTATTTATATTTTATTATATTTTATTAATTGAACCAAACCGAAAACCGGAACGCAAAAAATTACGGTTCGAAGCCCTGGCAAAAATATAAATAAATTAATAGTAAAAACACAATAATATTTTTTAGAGCTGATGATAATTAGTTCTTTTAGATAACAAATGGCATTGATTATTGCAACACAATAATTTAAAAAAATCATATCCGAATAGTTTTGGTGAATGTGCCGGGAAATGATTTACCAAATCTCGCTGTACAATTTAGAATGAAATTACGGGAACATACAATACTAATCAACAATAATATTTGTAGTAATACAATCAGAATCAGATGGATTAGTGCAATCGGGGAACGATTAGGGCCAAATTGTTTACGTCGAACGGTTAATCGAACAACAATTTATTGCATCCCTTCCACACACACATACACGCGCCTACATCAACGACCGCACACACGCAAAACATTCACTAGTATGTATAAATATTCCTCTCTCCCTTTCTCTCTCTGTGCAATTTATCCGAGTGAATGGGATAGAAACAATATGGAGCAATATACATACACACACACACACACAGGCACACGCAGAAACAAAAGATACGTCGGAATCAATTTCAAGTGAAATTCCGTTACGTAACATGGGTGCATTACAACCGGGGAATTGGAAATGCTATCAAATTAAACATCAAAGACGCATGGGAAATATATTTCTCTTTGCTGGTGTTTTTTTTTAAATTGAATAATAAGAAATTTAAATTAATATAGAATTTCAATTTATTTTCTTTAAAAAACATGTATACTCGTTGTAGGTATACCAAATATAGAAATCGGTGTGTCGGTTTCTTGGAAAACCTTTAATAAATTAAGGTAGTTTAAAAATTGTAAATTAAGTTACAAAAATAGGATTTTCTGCATGATAATGGAAAGTAATTTGTGCTATCTGTATTTTTTACTGGCCCCTGAGCAAATAAATATATTAAAAATAATACCACAACACAATATAATTTTCTGCATAAACACATTAATACACAAACCTACTGAATTACCGGTAATTAAAAAAAGTTAGTAAATTTACAATCACTACTTACCAAGCCTGGTTACACACATAAGTATACATATACTGATGCATACTCTGTAAATGTTCTGGCATTCCTTGTTTTTATAAAAGTATTTAATTTAAAACTTCTAACCATTGTTTCCACTTGTTGATTGAGCATGAAGTTAAATTTGAATATAGAAAAACCTGAACATTTGGTTGGAACAAACTAAATCCTCAGGTTTTTTTGAACTTAAAATATGTCTTCATTCTTAGTGTGGGAGTGGAAGCACTTATATAATTTTTATTTTAAGTATATATACCTGCATATCTCAAACCAAATTGCTGAAGCTTTGAAATTGTAAGATTTGGTTAAACGCAAAACAAATTTGTAAAATTAATTAATGTGAGAATTAACATAAAATCAAGTTGAATTTAGTTTGTACTTTACTTGAAATCAGTGGTTTACACGCCTGGCGCATGAAGTACAATTTCGAGTTTAGAAAAGCCTGAAAATTTGGATTTGTCGGGGCGCGACTCGTTTCGCTCGCGCGCCTCGGCAAAAAAAAACTCGAAATTTTACTTCATGTTTATTCTTTGAGTGAAATCCCTAGTTAGATAATCAATCAGAAACTTATTTGAGTATAAATTACTCAAAATGAATGGAATTTAATTGAATAGATAAAAAGTTGAGTTTTAAAAATGCATATTAAATAAAAATGCAAAAAATATTTTTTTTATAATTTGCAAAACTACAAATTTTACTTCATGCTTACTTTACAAATTAAAGCACTTGTTAGAAACACTTAAAAGAAAACGCTCTGTATTTAACGTCCTTGTACATTATTTAATTATATTTAAAAAAAAGGGGATTCCGTTTGATAAAAAGAGAAAGTCATTTGACAAATAGTAAAATATGTTGATACAAAACTGACATGTGGAATTTTTATATTATAAAAAGGGAATTTCATTTTGTTACATGGAGAAAATTTGTCTAGATAAAACACGAAATGTCTACTGCTCACAGAAATAGTCCGAATGAAAACATAATTTCGGGTTTTGTCCAGACAAATCGCGTTGTGTCCTCATAATTATAGATAAGTCCTAACATGATGAGTGTCATAAAAATGTAAAATTGGTAAAGTTGTAATAACAGAAGCTCAACGTTAATCGAAATCATCGAAAATATAAGAACATTGCGCTATATTTTGACACTCGCAATAAATTAATGAAATAAAAACAAATGAACAAATTCTGAGAAAATATTGATTTCTATTTACATAATATATAAAATTACGAAAAAACTATTCGTGAAAATGCAAACAATACAATCAATTAATAAGACAACTTAAGACGATAAATATCCATTGAAACAACTACTTCTCGTGCAAATACACCTCCGGATATTAAATTATACAATGAAATATTTAATTTGGTTTGTTACAACGCTCTATTAAAGTATATGTAACGTTTAGGTCAAATTCTCCTCAAACCAACTAATAATACAAATTTAAAATGAAAGGAGAGATAGCAACAAATTAGAAGTGAAAGGACTTGAATTAAAACTTTGATTTCTTTGTTTTTTATGTAAAAAATAAAAACAAAATTAAGCCGATAAAACTAGAGGAGCTGGAAGTTGGGGCTCAATTATAAAAAATACGAGACATTCTCTAGCGTTTTTTCCGAAATTATAAAATATATCGATCAAACACACAGCACAAAAAATTATTGGAAATTATCACTTCGTTGTATAAACAAAGTAACAAATTATTTGTAAGGAGTATATTTAAATCTACTTTACTTTAAATTAGTGTTTTTCACGCGTGGTGCATGAGGTAAAATTTCGAGTTTAGAATAGCCTGAAAATTTCGGTTTGCTGGGGCGTGCGAGAGTTCTTTTTACCCTTCAGGCTTATTATGTGGTAAAAATACTAAGTGAATTAATATAAATCGTTATGTATATGAGATTCGGAATAGAGAATATGTAATTCATGAGTCCATTGTATACAACTGTTGGAGGAAAGTGTGAACCCTTAAGTGTCAGACAGTGAATAAAAAGAGGCGACAGATACACACACACCGTTCGTGCAACAGTGAACTAGAAGGGTATGAGGGGTGAGATAGGACCGGAAGGGACGCTAAAATATTATCAGTGAAACAATAGGTCTGTGCATCGTGGTCAGCGCGCCGGCTCACATTGTAAAACAAATTAAAAAAATATTATGGCTCCCTTTTTTCGGGCCATGAAAAAAAAAGGAGCGAGCACAGAAAGCCGAAAGCCGGCGGCCCGGGGACTAAAAAGGGATGAGTTACGGCCCTATAAAACTGCGCCGTCAGTTGTGCTATCGTATTTAATGAGATGTGATGCTGATGACTATGACCACACACACACATACATACACACGCATTCATACACGCGGCCAACACATGCAGACATGGACAAACTAGAAGTTTGCAATTGGCTGCATTCATTTTTACTAACAGGCGTAATTTATTGCGCGGCCGGTTTCAGCTGCACTTTTTGACAGCGCCCTTTATATTTATATTTTCATGGGTGCGAGTTACGACTAAAATATATAAATATAATGCGCACTTTACTACATTTATGTTAAATTGAGTTTTAATAATTTAATTTTGAACTTTGTGTTGCAATGTTATATATGTATAACGTGTCTATTTGTACATTTATCGACTTTTATAATTACTGACAATTCGGTCAATTTGCTAATCAAAACCGCTTTACCGATAATTTATCACTAAATCATAATATCGTTTTAGTGGTAAAACTAATTAAATACATCGAAATTAATAGAATTTAATGGCTTCCCATTAACAAGAATTATCGCCCCTTGATTAAGCATGAAGTGAAATTTCGAGTATAGAAAAGCCTGATAAGGCCTCTCTTAGTTTCACTTCATGCGTCACGAGTATAAAACTCTGTTTTTAAATGAGTCGTTTAGCTAAAAAACCGGCCATCTCCTATCAGCATACTTTTCACGAGAGGTAAAAAACGTTTAACACAAAGGCCGCTGAACAAATAAATTTTAGATTACACAGAGATAAAAGTACTTAGAGAGTAGAATTCGATAACCTATACTTTGATACTTTAATAAATAAAATATTTCTGATTTTCAACTTTTTGTATTTATTTTCACTACAATTGTTTCGCTACTCTGTAGTTTCTTTAGGTGAAGAATGGTAATGATGATCATTACAGATAAATTTACATTATATATACACAGTTTTATGGCATGGGGGTGGAGCGAGGATCTTTTCTCAGCCTGATCAGTGGAGAGTTGGATAGTTCAATCTGTTTGTTCAGCAAGAGGCCTGATGAATGTTTTTTTTATTTATTTCCAGGTTTTCCATTAGGTTTAATTTTCTTCCTTTGCTAGCGATGTGGAGGATTTTGAATTTTTTGTTGAAATGGTGGTTTTCTTTTTTTAAATGATTAGCATATATTGAGGTGTCCTTATCATTTAGGAATGCTTTATGGTGTCCATTAATTTGTTCCTCAAATGCTCTCCCTGTTTGTCCAATATATACCTTAGGGCAGAGCTGGGCAGGATTCGAATCATTCAGGATTCGATTCCCGGATTCGAATCCTTTTATAGGATTCAACAGAGGTATTCGAATACTTTAGTGAAAACGGATTCGTGATCCGGATTCGTTACATTTTTTTAAAAGGATTCGTATTCGAATCCAGACGTAGATGATTCGAACCCTTATAAAAGGATTCGAATTCTTATAAAAGGATTCGAATCCTTATAAAAGGAATCGAATCCTTATAAAAGCATTCGAATCCTCATACACGGATTCAAATCCTCCTAAATAATTCGAATCATCGGTATTCAGGCTGGGATTCGAATTCGATTAATTCAAATAGTTAAATATTCTAATATGAATATTTAAATCAATAAATTATTCATATTTAAATATAAATATTGAAATTTTTGAATAATTCAAATATTTGTGAATGAATATTTGGTTACTTAACCATGAAAAATATCCAACGTTAATAGTATATTTTTAACTTCACTTGAAATCAACCGATGGAATAAAATATTACTGGTTACAAATAATAGATTCAAATTTATTTTTAAAGGATTTGTATCCGTGATTCAAAAATGAGGATTCGAATCTTTGATTCGAATCATATTTTTCACTTACGAATCCTTTATTAGAGTATTCGTGATTCGAATCATATTAGGTGATTCGGATTCGTGATTCGAATGCTGTTTTTGAGGATTCATCCCAGCTCTGCCTTAGGGCAATCACTACAGTGTAACTGTTTTGTCTTTACTGTTTTTTATTATTTTTGAGAAAGTGTTATTTGATCTGACAGCTATTTTAATGTCTATTTTTTTTAAATATTTACTAATGTTTTGGCTTAAATTACCACTATATGTTAGTGAACCGTATCGTGTATCTTTGTATATTTCTGAAAAAAATATCAAGGTATTAATTATTTGTTGTTCTTTCTGTCTTATTAATTTATTTACAATATCTATTGTAAAATTATTTTCAATTGCGATGTATTTAATTATGTTTATTTCTTTTCTAAAACTTTCGTCTGGCATTGGCATTACAAAAGAAATGGGATGAAATGAATTATTGTTTATTGTTGTATATGTGTGTGTGGGTTTGTGAAAAATTGAAAATTCATGTTTGGTGTTAGTATTTTTGATTGTCAAATCTAAGAAATGAATGCACTTATTATGTGATTGACATGCAACTGAATTTTTTTATTCTAAATTATAGAAGCTTCAATTTGACTAATATTTATATCTAGCAACGCTACTTGCAAGGAGGTTGCGTAATAAATGATTATTCTATTAAACATATTAGAAGTGTGAATCTTTTCGTAATCTGGAGTGGAGAGTTGGAGAAAATTAAGTGCCTAAGTAATCAACAATACTTTACTTTGATACCATCGATTTGAATTTGAAGCCCCTGCAATTTTTTTAAATTTGGATTTGGAACAAACTTTGGACTAGACCAGTTTTAGAACAAACTGGACTGAATATGGACGGTTATGGAACAAAATATCTTTTAGGAATCATTTCTATTTGACCGTCTATCGTTTGTGAAATGAAATTATTCCCACAGTTATCCCAACAGTAGGCGTACAGTCAGGTCCAACGGAAATTGTAAGTAAAAATAGCTAGCGATGTTTGTTTTTTATATACCAGCATTAACTCCTTTCGCATAAAATCCCAACTAGTTAACCACTACCTCTCCAATAATCCTGCCCATATTAATATGATGGCGGAAACCAAATTCCCAAACCCCATCACTTTCCGTAATTGGTCATCTATTCAAATCCCTGCCTCTGTATACAACCAAAACCGACGAGGTGGCGCTTCAATATTAACCCATCCCTCCATATCATTAGGGAAAGCCAATCCGCCTCGTATAAACAATATATTCAATGAATGTATACATGCAACCCTCAATTTCCCATCCTTTCAAAGCCATCTATTCCTGGTGTACATCCATCCTTCTTCGGTCATTGAAGACACAATATTCACGAAAGCCTCCCTATACGACAATGCTATTATTATGGGAGACTTCAATACAAATACTGCCAAGAAAAAGCATTTGTCACATTTCCTCTCCCACTCCAATTTTATCCAAGTTAAAACCGATCCAACCTTCATTATGTATCAACACCAAACTTCCACCCCTGATATCCTATTATGTACCAACAATTTAAAACCCCTTATCCACTCAGTCCAACTAGTTTCAGATTTATGTTCAGACCATCTTTCAATTTCCTTCAAACTCAAAGTCCAACATAATCCTACCCAAATATTACTTGAATCCACACCAGATTTTAAAAATGCAAACATCCTACAAATATCGAATGACATCCAACAATTTATAAATTACCACCCAGAAATAGAAACCTGTACCACTCTCCAGTTTAACAAACTACTGACAAAATCGATAGTCCTACATACCCCACAAATTCCCAAACAACACTACAAATATCCTTTGCCCAAATTTATCCTCCTCTTAATAAAATATAAAAGACAACTATACCGAGACTATAGAAAGTTAGAGGACGAACAAGTCAAAATGACATTTAACAGACTAAACAAGGACATAAATAAACTCATCATTGAATACAAAACCCACAAATGGCTGGAAACATGCAATAATATTAACGACCGACAAGGCAAGAGATACTGGACTGAAATAAAAAAACTCAGCAAATACAAAACTTACAACGTTATCTCTGAAATTATTGACCCAACAACAAACGACATACGAACAACAGACCAAGACATTTCAGAAATATTTGCAAACAATTTTAAAAACGTCTATAAAATGACACACGACACATCTTTTGACAATGACTTTTTTGAGACAGTAAACAGTTGGTATGAAAACCGCATCCTCCCCGAACCCCCACCTCCCCCTCCCCCCGACGACAGACTTGATGAAGAAACATACTTTAAAATACTCCATAAGTCAAAAAATACAGCACCTGGACACGACAAAATACACAGACTAATACTAAAAGCCCTTCCCTCTACCATTAATACATACATCCTAAAACTACTCAATTTTAATTATACTCGTCAAATTTTTCCCTCTAAATGGAAACACGGAACATTAACCTGCATCCATAAACCTAAAACTGACCCTCTACAATCAAATAACTACCGTCCTATAACCCTCCTCCCCGTGATCGGAAAATTGTACGAATCCCTCCTTAAAGAAAAAAATATTCAACCATGCATTACCTCAAATCCCGATCTACCAATATGGCTTCCTACCAAATCGCTCCACAACACTCCCTTTAACTATCCTTACATCCAATTGCCAAACAGCTCATCTAGAAGGCAAAAAATCGGCCACTGTTTTTCTTGATGTATCTAAGGCCTTCGATTCCGTTTGGCACCGAGGCCTTGTGTATAAATGCAGTATCCTTAATCTACCCAACCAACTCATCAACCTAATCCAAAACGTCCTTCTCAATCGCAAACTTCAAATCCGTATACGACAAACCTTATCCTCGAAATTTTATCCCGAACAAGGTGTTCCTCAAGGTTCCCCTCTATCTCCTCTATTATACAACATATATTGCTCCGACTTATACCATCCCAATCCCAACTTCATAGACCCAACCTGTTATGCCCTGCAGTTTGCGGATGATACTGCCTTAATCACCCATTCATCAACCCTAGCCTCAACCCTAAACTCCCTTCAACAATTTATAAACCGATCAGCCACTTGGTTTTCCAAGTGGAGGCCTAAAATTAATCCCAACAAATCCCAACTCTTCCTACCCTACCATCGTATTACAATAAATCCTCTTTCCATAACCATCAACGGTTCCACTATATACTCCTTCCCATTATGTAAATACCTAGGAATCCTTTTAGACCCAAAACTATCCTTTAAAAAACACACCTCCGATATAAAAGCAAACATCGTAAAGCGAGCGAAACATTTCCGTTGCCTGACTTACAAAAATCAAGGAATTAGTACCAATACCTGTACTAAAATTTATAAAATGATTTGCCGTCCCATCCTAGACTACAGCTCCATCCTATACATAAATCTAAAGAAACTCCTAAACAATAGCAGAAGAATATTCCACTCTTCGAATACTGCAACCTACTCTAACATCTTCAGCACCATTTAAGTTTTGTTGGCTCTCTAAAATCTGAGAATAAAAAGACAAAAACGAAACATTTTTCCAGTTGCCCCCAAAATAGTTCTTTAGCAGGTTTTCAACAACTGTTAATTTCAGAGAGTTACTTGTGACATTTCTAACTGGTATGACCTTTGGTTTAATATTTTTAAATATTTTGCCTTTTTTAAATACAGATTTTGAATTCCAAAAATTTCTCTATAGTTGACAGTGATATTGCTGTTGTTTTTTTTTTTTACCAAAAAAGCGATTTTGATCCAAACCTTTTGAACATATTGTGTAAAAGTGTTTAAAGAATCATTGTGTGGAATAAAAGTAATTTTATGAAATCGTAGAGATGGCCGGTTTTGGAACTAGACGACTCAATTAATAATCTTGATTTTTTACACAGAATTACATTTTATTAAATATCGTATGTTCAACAAAAAAAAAACCTCTAGAGTGCCATGATTTTATCTTTTTTAAAATTTAAGTTAGCTACACGCTGTAGGAATTGACATATAAAACGTCAAACATAATAATTATAATGTATAATTTTCTAACGTTTAATTTTAAAAAGAGCGCATATTTGGTTGCAGACGCTAAATGTCTGCAATTGAGAATATTGTTTTTAGAGTATTTTTTTTTTTTTTGGTTTCGACGGTCTGCCAGGTGTCGAGTCAGTTTTCGTTAGGGTAGAGCGAGAGAGCGTACGCTAGCGCAGTTTTCAAGTAATAGTTGTGATATTTTATTACCATTTCGCGAGGTTTCTCTTCAATAGAGGTGAGATAGTTAGATTCAAGTGATTTTTAATCCTAAAATCTCCGAATTATTTAGGAACCTCCAGTTTTGGGTCTCAAGATAAATCGTTTTTATTTGGGGCTCCATTTTAACACCGGTCGCCGTGTTGCCAGAACAGGTGTTGCCGTGGAGCTACAATTTAACACCAGGTGCGGTGTTGTCAATTCCTCGACCTTGCTGCGTTCCTGCGTTGCCGATTTCATTCGCAGTGTTCAAAATAACAACAGTTGCGTGTACCTATGGACCCTTTTTGAGCTCTGTGGTCATATTGGGGAGAATTGCTACCTGTGGAGGAGGATTCCTGATTGGGAGTAGAGGAGCATCGGGAGAGAAATTAAGATAAGTGCTAATTTAATTCGAGTTTCCTGACAATTACTGTGTGCGGCGTGAATCGCGTAAGTGACCTTCGTAAAATACGCGTTACTGCAGAAAGATAAAAAAAAGGACAATTTTAGATATATACCGCCATAGACCGGTGAAGCTCTAGGTGGCGCCCAACTTGTTTTGTTTCTTTAGTTATTTAGTATTATTTACTAACATTAGATAAGTAGGCATTTTTTTGTTTGTTTGTTAAACCGAACAAAACTTTAATTTACTTTCCACTTTTGTTTTGAATAAAATTTTTGTTGGTTCTATAAAAAAATAAAAGAAAACTATTATTCACGTTAATCCCATACCCACGCCCGCTCCGCAATTTAATGAGCAGCCGGAGGTCTCAATTTCATAATTGCCAACCTACAATATTTTCTATGACACTCTAGAGATTATATTTTATTGAACATACTATATCTAGTTACCTTTGACTTTTCAAAAATTTTACAAGTATCATTATATTAAGCTCCTAAAACTAGTGCAGTTTTAGGAGCTGCTCATCTACTGCTCATCCGTCTCTTTATCTCTTGAAGTTTCCAAGATCAAAAAAAACTCCCCCTGTATAAGAAATATTTTTTTTGATATGCTCAATAATTTCAATCATTGCTAAATTTAAAAAAAATCGGTTTAGAAGACTCTGAAAAGAAATTGATGCGAAACTACACGTTACATTATTATTTATCTTTTCTAAGTGATTAATTTATCACACACAGGCCCGGTATTATAAACGATTAATAAATCTTTAATTGATGAGGCGGATACATGATGAAACTCCATAATACTATTTGAAATAAAACAACGCAGTTGGGAGGGTTTCACTTTTATTGTTGAACACTGCAACATGTTTCACCACACAGTGGCTTCATCAGGCAGATGAAATAATTTTTTATTAACATTATTTCATCTGCCTGATGAAGCCACTGTGTGGTGAAACATGTTGCAGTGTTCAACAATAAAAGTGAAACCCTCCCAACTGCGTTGTTTTATTTCAAATAGATTAATAAATCATTAGATAACTTTATGTGGAGTACATTTATTTACGTAGTAAACTGATGGGCAAATTAAATTGCGTATAATAAAACAAACCTACTAAATACAGAGCAATTCTAGAAATTAATAATTTAGTTAGTAGATTAGCGACAGAAATTATACATTTTCATTGTGGCGATAAGTGATAACACCAATTTTTAAAATTGAATTGTCAATCTTTTAAATTGAATCGTCAATCAAATTGGAAATTTAGTATAATTCCTTCTAATTATAGAGAATAACCGTGGAATAGGACAGAATTACACAGAACAATAAACAGAAAGCTTATTAGAAATTATAAAACACCTAAACGAGTGTTTTCCACTCCCAGGCTAAGCATGAAGTAAAATTTCGAGTTTAGAAAAGCCTGAAAATTTGGTTTGGTCGCGTAGCGCGCAGCGCGGAGCGGCCAAACCAAATTTTCAGGCTTTTCTAAACTCGAAATTTTACTTCATGCGCCACGCGTACAAGACACTGATTTCAAGTGAAGTTCACTTATTCACAATATTTCAGTATTTAATACGCGTGGCGCATGAAGTAAAATTTCGAGTTTAGAAAAGCCTGAAAATTTGGTTTGGTCGCTCCACGCTGCGCGCTACGCGACCAAACCAAATTTTCAGGCTTTTCTAAACTCGAAATTTTACTTCATGCTTTGTCTGGGAGTGGAAAACACTCGTTTAAGTCTTTTATAATTTTTAATGAGCTTTTTTTTGTGCTGAGTAATTTTGTCCTATTTAACGGTTTTTCTTCATAATTATAAAGGATTATAATAAATTTCCAATTTGATTGACGATTCACTTTGAACACTTCTTCAAAATAAGTAATAAGAAAAGTATTTAAATATCAAAATATTTACATGTTCTTACACACATTCTCAAGTCAGGTCAAATAATAGAATGTATCAAATTAACTTATTTAGTATTTTAATTAGCAAAAAAATTAATAATGTTGCTTCGTTGCAACAATGGCGCTTAATAGGTTAATAACTTCCCACGGAAAATTAAAGTAAAAAATATCCTCTTTTTCTAGTTATCTGAGACTATAATACAAACAAATGGTTAATAATACCATCGTTGTGTAACGATATAACAGCAGTTACACGGAATAATTTACAATGAATCAAAATTTAATTAAAACCAAATCCCTGAAAGCAAAACAGGCGCCATTATTAAGCGATAGCGACGGTTATTATATATTTTCCGTTTTATTTTCGTGGTCCGTTTGCTTTGGTTTTAATTAATACGGTCTTTGCGGTGTTTCGCCGTCGTCAATTGAGGTCGTTACAAGACATTCAGACCGAGTTTCCCTTCCCTTTAACTTATAATGGAAACGTAAATTGAAACCGAGACAACTGTTGAAAGACGCATTTTTACAATTTCCACTTTGTTGACGTAATGAAGACGTCGCCGCGCACTCACCCACTTACCCACATTCCTTTCTCATCGCTCCGCATTTTTTGTATTTTTATTTTTAATTTTCCGCCCCTTATTACTCCTTCCTCGTTGATTCTTTTTTTTCACTCTCAGCTGTTTTCGTTATTACTAAGACGTTTTGCGAGCAATCACAGCGCTAATTTTAATTTATAATTTGTGAAATTAATTGCATGTTTACCTAATTTGAATGACAAATAAATAAGGACTTATTTTATAAATTTAAAAACAAGTTACAAAATATTTTAATTTATGCATACATTATTTGTTGATTTTTACAAGTGTAGAGAAAAGCTTTGGGTTTCACTATTCTTTAATTAATTTCGAGTAGAAAATTCTAATACAGGGAATTTCTTTTAGGCACACATATGCATAACTGTAAATCTTTAGATATTAATTGTTCTTCAAAAGAGGTACAATTGTAGCTATAAACGGGTGTTTTCCACTCCCAGATTAAGCATGAAGTAAAATTTCGAGTTTAGAAAAGCCTGAAAATTTGGTTTGGTCGCGTAGCGCGAAGCGCGGAGCGACCAAACCAAATTTTCAGGCTTTTCTAAACTCGAAATTTTACTTCATGCGCCATGCGTATAAACACTGATTTATTCTGAAGTTTAAAGTATATATCATTAGCACACTGCTTTAGTAGTATTTTATAAACCAAAAACCAAAGACCAAATTTTCAGGCTTTTCTAAACTCGAAATTTTACTTCATGCGCCACGCGTATAAACACTGATTTATTCTGAAGTTTAAAGTATATATCTTTAGCACACTGCTTTAGTAGTATTTTATAAACTTCACTTTAAATCAGTGTTTTATACGCGCGGCGCATGAAGTAAAAGTTCGAGTTTAGAAAAGCCTGAAAATTTGGTTTTTGGTTTTTGGTTTATAAAATACTACTAAAGCAGTGTGCTAAAGATATATACTTTAAACTTCAGAATAAATCAGTGTTTATACGCGTGGCGCATGAAGTAAAATTTCGAGTTTAGATAAGCCTGAAAATTTGGTTTGGTCGCTCCGCGCTTCGCGCTACGCGACCAAACCAAATTTTCAGGCTTATCTAAACTCGAAATTTTACTTCATGCTTAATCTGGGAGTGGAAAACACCCGTTTATAGCTACAATTGTACCTCTTTTGAAGAACAATTAATATCTAAAGATTTACAGTTATGCATATGTGTGCCTAAAAGAAATTGATTGAATGTATCCACAACCCATCTCCACATTTGTACCTCCATCTTATTTCTTGAATCTTGGAGACGTTCACTTTGTGGTACATTTTCAATTTGATATAAAGAAAACACTTAACTTTTTTATACCACTTTTATTTTACTTCTGTGACTAGTTTCAATTATACGGTAATCATTGTAAAACTAAGTTTGACAATGATTACCGTGTAATTGAAACTAGTCACAAAAGTAAAATAAAAGTGATATAAATAAGTTAAGTGTTTTCTTTATATCCATCTTTTTTTGTTATTTTACGCTCATATCCCGTGACTTCAAAGATTCTCAAATAATGTTTAGGGTAAAGTTAAAGAAAAAATACTGAAATATAAGTGACTTATAAAAAGCAATAATTAATACTGAAATAAACATAAACATTACATTATTTTTTATCATCGTTATCTCTCGCACCCTTCGGAGGGAATAAAGTGAGGGCATAGCGGAGTGCAGGACATAAAGAGGGTCGCAGGGTCGGAGTCGGAGTCGTAGCCGGAGTTGGAGTCGTTTACTTATCGTAGAACAATATTAGACGGGGTCAGCGAGAATTTTTATTATGTTTTATAGTAGCCATAACAATGTTCAAATTGTGACCCTCTAAACTGTCTCATCTCTTTCTATCTATATGTGTCTGTGTGTGGGTGTGTTTTGTGTGCTGGATGTGAGTGTGCATTTTTTCCCCCAGAAAGACCATTCAGTTGTCGTTAAGAAGTAATCTTGCACCGGCAAAAAATATTAGGAGGCCGGAAGGCAAAAAAGGCGACCGGGACGCTTTAATAAATAACCCCGGACTCGAGACCAAAGACAAATTGTTGAGTTTGTTAGGGCAGAGGAAGGTACTTGACGTACGTCTTTGTTGTTATGATGTAATATTTATTTATTGTCTGTTAAAAAAAAGAAAATAAAAACAACCTGCAGTTGAGCATGTTCACACAATAAATTCAAAAAACATCTGAATTTAATCTAATATTCAATAGTAATAAAAAGCGCATACATTATTTTCTTTACTGTTTTTATTTAAGTATTATATGTACATTTCGGACACTAAGTGTCTATTATCAATAGTTAACCAACAAAAATTACAAAGGTGTCGGTGTATTTATATAATAAAACGGATTTGGGAAACGGATTAGTGGAAAAACCTAAAAGTAATTATTACAATGATAGACCCTATCTTTTGAAACTAGCCGCTTGTGGGGAATGCCACAGTTTTATTAGCGTTAACACCTGTACTGGAATAAGTCAAGCAGGGGATTACTCAACGGGCCCATATCGAAATTTAGCAGATCATAAAGGTTCTTTTTCATTACAATCTCTTCTATCATGTTTAAATTGTAAGATGATGACAGTTTAAATAAATTGACATTATTTTTGTTAAACTTGTGTTCTGTTTCTAGAATGTGGTGTATAAAGGCTGATTTATAAGGGTTTTCATTTTTGATGTGGCATAAATGTTCTTTGAATCTAGTATTCACGATTCTTTTTATTTGTCCTACATATATTTTGTACAATTACTGCTACTGATTGAATAAACTCCTGATAAGAATAATTTGTCTTGTTTTTAAAAGTGTTGCCTAATAATCTGCTAAGTTATGTATTTGAGTAATAAGCTGGGGGGAAATTAAATTTTTTGAAAATGTTATTAACCACTTAACCTGCCGACAAATTTCTGTCCAAGAAATTTATCTTTTAAGTATACATTGTTGTTTTTGAAAAGCGTTTAATTTTATGCTTTTAACGAAAGTGTTTTTACTCTATGAAGTAAAATTTCAAGTTTAGAAAATCCTGAAAACCTGGATTTGCCCGCGCGGTTTGCTGCGCTCGCGCCTTCAAATTTAAACTTTCAGGCGTTTCAAGTTGAATGGAATTTTACTTCATGCGGGAACGTTTAAAACACTGATTTCAAGTGATGTTAAAAATAAATTGTTTACTTTAGATGTCACGTTAATACATTTTATAAATGTGTATTTCGTGTTACCAAATTTTTCAAGAGGGTTTAATTTTTTTTATAGGAAGTCATCTGAACGAATTTTTATTTCCCGAAAAGCAGGGAAAATTCGCCGATTTGTTGCTTGTGTAGCTTTATCGTTGATTACTAGGGCTCTTAATTTTTGAAAATCCATAATATATTTAATTTTTTTTATAGGAAGTCATCTGAACGAATTTTTATTTCGCCGATTTGTTGCTTGTGTAGCTTTATCGTTGATTACTAGGGCTCTTAATTTTTGAAAATCCATAATATATTTAATAAATTATAGATAAAATATATGTGATTTTCAACTTGAAATCCATAATAAATTTAATAAATTATAAATGAAATATTTGTGATTTTCAACTTTTTATATTTACTTTCACAACAATTGTTTCGATACGCTGCACAGTGGTCTGGGCGGCTTTCAGTTTTCAGTATTTTCTTGGAAATATAAACATAAAAATAAAAATAAACTTTAAAATAGAATGTTTGATATTTAATTATTTTTTTGTATTTAGAAAATACTGATACGGAATAATATTGGAATTGATTTATAATTCAAAAAATAATTTGTATTTTAAATGAAGTATACAAATAAACAGAACTCTTAATGAAATAAAAATTAACAGTACTCTTCTTGTGAAGTCAACACAAATTAAAATTTACCCAATAAAAAAATAAAGATAATCAATCTATCCTCTATTTCAACAAGTATTAACAAAAAACTACAAATAAATAGTAAAATTATACAAATAGCAGTAATTTGTATTACACTAGGCAACAAACTCAGAAAAAAGTTTTGTTTATTTAGTTTTTTTAGGTTTTTCAATTATAAAGCAGAGCTGGGACGAATCCTCGTAAAATGGATTCGAATCACCTAATATGATTCGAATCACTAATACTCGAATAAAGGATTCGTAAGAGATAAATATGATTCGAATCAAAGATTCGAATCCTGTTTTTCGAATCACGATTACAAATCCTTTAAGAATAAATTTGATTTTATTATTGTTTTGCAACCATTAACATAAAAATATCGTTTCCAGTTGTTTTAACAAAAATATTCAAAACATTATTATTTATTATTAACACTGTACATAATTGATAACAGACTAAATATCTGATTCCCTGTTACTCTGAGAAAAGATGTTCATATTTGTGTGTTTTTGAACTTTACTTCAAATCAGTGTTTTGTACGCGTGGCGCATGAAGTAAACTCGAAATTTTACTTCATGCTTATCCTAGGAGTGGAAACAGACGTTCAAAACTTCAAATTGAACTCTATTATAAAATTAACGAATGGCTGGAAATTACGTAAATAAAAAATTCACTGAATGTCATTAAAACCGGGGAAGTCAGAGAAAAGTCATGGAATTATATTCAAAATTATTAAAATACTAACAAAAAAGCCATATGATATTATTAAACTTGTCAAAATCAGTAGGCAAATTACAAAACACGAAAAAATGTATAAAACTAACTTAAATATTAACAAAAACAATTTCCCACAGAAGAAAATCATATTAAAAGGTCAGGGAAAAAAATCTTGAATCAGGGAAATGCCGGAAAAATTTAACATTTTAGATTGTGGCTACTGTGTTAGTTTTCCTTCAAATAGTATTAAACAAAATTATGGAAACTGCTACAAGCATAACAAATTTCAAATTGATGTCTCAAAAAATTTAAAAGAAACTGTGGGGTTTTCTCGCATTTTGGTCGGTTTCAAGCCAGTGTTCAGGTGAAGAATTTTAATGATTTTATTATTTTTAAAAATATTTTGAGTCATTTAATGTTCTTATCAAAGTATTCAGTTTGAAGTTTCGAACGAGCATTTCCACTCCCAGACTAAGCATGAAGTAAAATTTCGAGTTTAGAAAAGCCCCGTGAAAATTTGGCGAGGGTCGCGCAGCGACCTAAGACAAATTTTCTGGGCTTTTCGAATTTACGAATCCTCTTAAAAAAATGTAACGAATCCGGATGACTAATCCAGTTGAACTAAAGTATTCGAATGCCTCTTTTGAATCCTTTAAAAGGATTCGAATCCTGAATGACTCGAATCCTGCCCAGCTCTGCTATAAAGTATAAGGACTGCACCTATTCGATTTTTGAAAATATGGATTTTTTTTAGAAATACATTTGTTTTAACATAATGCAGAATTTTAGTTATAGAATAACGATTTAAAACAGAACTCTAAGCTGCAATTATTCGAAATACAATCTTAAGCTGTAAAAAGCTTGAAACGATAATTATGTTAACATATAAAAGGAAATAAGTTATTTTTTCTTTATATAATAGACAGTATTGCTTTCCCTAACTACATACCAAATATATATATAATCCTTCCATCCCCCTGTTATTCCACCTGCCTTAATAGCGTCTATCTATATTGTAAATATCTAGATGAATCCTTTGGCCATATTTCTCAATCATATATTCTAAATTTAATCTAAAAATGCCCAAATAAGGATACAAAAAATGCACCTTAAGTCACATTCTGCAACACGGTCTTTTATAATTGTTGGTAATATTTTAAAAGTTCATAAATTATCACTTATGATTATAATGACAACAAATTACATTTTTGAAAGCATATCAGGTATTTCTTTCAGTTGTTGTTTTCAATGTTTTCCTCCAATTCTTCACATTTCAATTTCGTTTCAATTTACGGAGCAGTGTAAATACTGGCTTTTATTATAGCAATTGGCACATTAGAGAATATTTTTCTGATGCACTAGAAGACTTCTGGAGTTATTTTTAAAGTCTTACCGATCTGTTTGATAAGTCTAAGTTTAATGTGAAGTGGTAAAAAAATGTAAATTTTGGAAATTCAATTCTTATGAATACCGTTCTCTTGAGTTGGAATACATTTTTTTCTAAGATGCCAGTTGCGTGTAAGATATTTTTTTTGTTTGCTTTACTATTGCAAAGGTATAAAAAAATGAATATTACAATATACAACCCTTACACGTAATAATAATATTCACTAGATTCTATACAAACTCCCCAGGACGATATTTTCACTGATTTATTAATAAAATATGTATTAAACAAAATCTTGACAGTTGAAAAAACAAATAAATTGGCAACAATCAATGTCATAGCCAGCTTCATTTTAGAAGAAAAAAATGACATAAACAAATTTGTTGTTGCCTAGTGTTATCAATAAGAAAACTAAAAATAAAAATTAAAACACACAAACTTATAAAATTCTAAAATCAACAAAAGTCATAATTATGGCATAATAATTTACCATTTTTTTATATCATGTCCCTATGTATTCGTATTCCCTGTATATTTGCGGATATTCGTTGATTTATAAAAGAATTCAATTTAAAGTTCGAACGAGTGTTTGCAATCCCAGACTAAGCATAAAGTAAAATTTCGAGTTTAGAAAAGCCCCGCGTAGAAAATTTGTCGAGGGTCGCGCAGCGACCCGGGACAAATTTTCACGGGGCTTTTCTAAACTCGAAATTTTACTTTATGCGCCACGCGTATAGACCACTGATTTACAGTAAAATTAAAAAAATGTTACGCTTAGATGTGATGGTGATCAATATTTACCTAGATATAGCAAAAACATGCAAGAATTACTTTTTTGTAAATAGTTTTGGAATAATAATAAAATATTGTTGATATTTATATCATTATATCTTTAACGGGTAAAGTGTTATGATTGACACATCACCGTTTTTACAAGTGATGTCATTTCCGGTGAAACCGGAAGTGCAAATAAGGTTTATGGAAGATCTGTAAACTCGAATTTGTGTTTAGTACAAGCATAACAAATTTCAAATTGATGTCTCACAAAATTTAAAAGAAACTGTGGGGTTTTCTCGCATTTTGGTCGGTTTCAAACCAGTGTTCAGGTGAAGAATTTTAATGATTTTATGTTTTTTGGTTTAGTTATAATAACATGAACGTATTAAAGAAATACATATTCGTAATAAAACCCTTTTAGCGTTTAAAATTTCAAATTGTTTACTCTACACAATCTGAACGTTTAAAATAAAATATATCGTAGGCATGTATATTTGAAATTGATGGATGGATGGTTAGTTCAATCTTTCGTATCGGACTCAATAAGGCGGACTTAGAAATCCGATTTGAAACCTCAGCAGATTATTGGGATTCGCGGCCTCTCTGTCGGCCATGCCAAATCCATCCCCCGGGACTGTTGCTCCTCTTACCCACCCTTCTCTGTATTATAGGGCCCCCCTATGCCCAACACACACATGCACGCACCCACACACTGTACAGTATATGATGCGCCTTGGGTATACTCGATCAAGTCCGAAGACTGACCGCCTCCGGGAATACCTACAAGACGAAGGGAAACCGATTTATTACGGCAACTCAATTCACATTGATTTTAATCAAATCTGTTTTGATAGATTTGCAGAAATATTGATTTTGATTAATTGACTACAATATTTTAAAACAAAAATATAAATAAAATTGCCAATTCTTGGTTGCAGAATACTTGAAACATTAAAAGTGCCGCGATTATTTTCGCAGTCTACAACAAGTAGTCTTGCAAAGACTATATCAACAATTTAAAACAAGTCGGCAAAATTAATTTGACTGATTTTAGTCAAATTTCTTTTACTGTATATTGTGCGCATATTTACACAGTTTTATAGGTTTTCGGTAATTAGTATTAGTATTTTTCAGTGTATTACTAACTTTACAATATTCCAGTGTTCCATACGCATGGCGCATGAAGTAAAATTTCCAGTTTAGAAAACTCATGCTTAACCTTTGAGTGGAAACTATCGTTCGAAACTTTATTATACTAAAAAGTTATTGCGTATACATTGTGTATATTTAAAAAAAAAATTCAGGTTTTCTAAACTCGAAATTTTACTTCATGCGCCACGCGTATAAAACACTGAAATATTGTGAATTTAGAAAAACACTGACATTTTTTTTTAATAGGTTTCTTCATATATTTCACGTCAGATCAAATAATATAATGTATCAAATTAACTTATTTAGTAATTTAATTAACAATAATTCTTTGTAAAAAGGGTTTCCCGTGAGAGAATAAATAAATGAATAAATAATAATGAATGGGTTAATAATTAAGGGGTTAAATATATGTTTCTATAAATTTCATGAACAAATAAAATAAAATATTGTTAAATTTGATTGCAATTATTAGAATTTATAAGGTAATAAGTAATTTTCAAATTGCTGTATGTACAGAAAAAAAATTATACCGCTTATAGGTACAATTATAAGTCTTCAGGATAAATAATTCCATGAAAATCATTTTATATTGGGTGGGGTAAATTATATTTCAAAAGTCACACAAAACTCATGATGTCAAAATTAGTTTGAAATCTCAGATAATTTTACTAAGAGAAAACTATTTTAAATATTACTGTAAAAAAAAAATTTAAAAAATTCTTGAAATTGTTGTCATGAGTCTTCAGAGTAAATAATTCTTTAAAAATAATTGCAATTTTTAATTTATTAAGAAATAACAATTTTTTGGTAACACAAATTTCTCAATTAAATAACTTCTCTAAAATTAAAATTATGAGATTCTTAAATGGGCTGTAACACAATACAAATAACTAATGAGTTTTGCCTGACACTTTTATTACGATAAAATATTATATGTTCAATAAAAAATAATAAAAAACTCAAGAGTGCTATGATTTTGTCTTTTTAAAATTTATGTTAGCTCCACACTTTAGGAATTGTTATGTAAAACGCCAGACAAAATAATTATAATGTATAATTTCAGAGTTGCCATTCTACAATATATTCAATAGCACTCTAAGGTTTTATTTTATTAAACATACGATATCTAGGTAGTATCACAAATTCGATATATATTTTTATTCTAATTCTAGCACATTAAATCAGTGTTTTATACGCGTGGCGCATGAAGCAAAATTTCGAGTTTAGAGAAGCCCAGAAAATTTAAAACAAGGTGTAAAATATTTGTTTTGTGTGTTTTTAAATTTCTCGTTATATCAGTGTTTTATACGCGTGGCGCATGAAGTAAAATTTCGAGTTTAGAAAAGCCCGAAAATTTGTCTCGGGTCGCTGCGCGACCCTCGACAAATTTTCACGGGGCTTTTTTAAACTCGAAATTTTACTTCATGCTTAGTCAGGGAGTGGAAAACAGAGTCGCGGCGTAGGCAACCCAACGTACGCGTATGTTGAACGAGTTGCATATATTAAAACATTAAACTCCGTTAAAAATACTTATTAATCGATGCAAATACAGAACAATGTGTTAAAACAAGGTGTAAAATATTTGTTTTGTGTGTTTTTAAATTTCTCGTTATATCAGTGTTTTATACGCGTGGCGCATGAAGTAAAATTTCGAGTTTAGAAAAGCCCGAAAATTTGTCTCGGGTCGCGCAGCGACCCGAGACAAATTTTCACGGGGCTTTTCTAAACTCGAAATTTTACTTCATGCTTAGTCTGGGAGTGGAAAACACTCGTTTAAAGCTTCGAATTAAACTCTTTTAAAAATCAGCGAATGTCGGAAAATGTACAGCGAATGTGTACCTAACAGACAAAATTTTCATATGCAAACAGACTCACCTCCAAACTAAAAGAGAGGTTAACAAATAAAAGAGATAACTCCATAGAACATTACCTAATAAACCTTGACCCCACTACGGCTACAGATTATTCGCTCTGGAAAGCGACTAGGAAGCTAAAGGCACAACCCCCCACTGCGTAAAGCTGACAACACGTGGGCCAGAAATGATGCAGAAAAGGCGCAGGAGTTTGCAAACCACCAATCCACTGTTTTCATCCCAAACCCTGATGAAGGATCCTCTAAAACCGACTCACCAACCATGCCCTACCAACTCGACCTACCTATACCCAAAGCAACCTCCAAAGAGGTTGTAAAAACTATTCAAAAACTTAAACCAAAGAAAGCACCTGGCTACGGCCAAGGTGCTTAAAGAACTACCAAATATTAGATTCACCTTTCTAGTAAATATGTTCAAGAAAAGTAGAATCCCACCACGATGGAAAGTCGCACAATTTTCACGGGGCTTTTCTAAACTCGAAATTTTACTTCATGCTTAGTCTGGGAGTGGAAATCACTTGTTTAAAGCTATAAAGTAAACTTAAGAAAAAACAGGGAATATCTCAAGATTAACAGAAAATAGGCTGACTTTGGAATACGTATATTTTTAAGAACCACTTGTTTCAAGCTTCAAAGTGAACTTTAAAAAAAACAATGAATATCTCAAGATTTACAGAAATTAGCTGACTTTGGAATATGTGTATTTTTAAGAAAAACTCTTTGTATAATGTAAATACATATTTAAGAGTCTTTTCCACTTTTTGACGAAATTGAGTCAGCTCTCCCTGGCGGATTATTTTGTACATTATTTGGACTGAATTTTACATTTTAATTTGTACATCACGATTTATTTGACTGAAACCGGTTGGTTTTCACTAATACCGGTTGGTCGACACTTAACACTAACACAAAGGCTTATTTTAATTACACTTATTTTTAACACAAAATATTAAGAATCTATCTATAAAAGTACAGCGAAACCGGAAAGAAAGGTTATGATAGACCCAAAAACGTAACGAAATCAACGTCATTGTTCTCTCTCGCACGAACTATGGCCTGCGGGGAGAGGAAAACATGGAATGATACTATTCTGTCGTACCTTGTAACACAAATGTGTTCATATGTGTTACGCCCATCGACGTACCTTGGGTTACCACCGGAAAGAGAGGTTATGATAGACTCATAAATATAACGAAATCAACGTCATTGTTCTCTCTCGCACAAACTATGGCCTGCGGGGAAAGGGGTAGGGGAAAACATGGAATAATACAATTCTGTCGTATCTTGTAACACATATGTGTTCATATATGTTACGCCCATCGACGTACCTTGGGTTTAACCGTCCAGCCACTAACGACGTGATTTATTTAAATAAATAAAAAGTACACCCCTTTCCGCGTATTAATTCATTCCTGTATAATTACACAAAATAAACATAAAATGAATATAATTACACATGCATAAATAAACTGCAGAGTTATGCAACTATTAAATAATAATACATTTTACAAATAGATCGAAACACTAATTCACAGGATGCGCAAACAATTGGAAAAACAACAAATAAAACAATCGTGAGTGTTTTCCAAATGTATTAATACAACACAACGTTTATGCATAATTAGCAATACATGTGTTTACAAAAGTTAGGAAAAAAACCTGGGGCATTACGTTAATGCGCGTATAATTACAACAAATATTTACGGTAATAATTAAAATAATATGGAATGTATGAGATAAATTAAAATAATATGGAATGTAGGAGATAAATTTGTGGCTGTATAGAATTAAAATTTGTCCGCTTGATAATTCTGATAATTGAATATTAACGATCGGATAAATTATTGGATGGATATTGCGATATTATTTATGTAAAGATTTTAATTAAATCCGCTTTGTATTGTAATTTTTAAACAAGCATTACACAATTTTGTGTGAAAATATCGGGATTCATAATTATGTGTGGTTAAAAATACATTAGCGAGTTTGCATTTTTTTTATAACAGGCAATGTTTTAATAAAAAAAGAACTAAAGTGCTAATGATCTCACCGAAAATATAAATGTGAATATATTAATAAAAATATGTGTTAATTAATTTAAAAAAATTCAAATACTCTGGAAGAGCTTTAAAATAACGCATTTATTTTACAGGGTAGTCTATTATTTATTCAATAGGGTGTTGCTCTTATTTGTTTATTAGTATTGCGTGTTAAATTTTAGATATGATGAAAAAAATTCATACTGAACCTGTGGTGAAATATATTTATTAATAGTAGAACTTTGATTCATAACTATGTGTGCTTAAGGGGCCCGCCGTGGCCGAGCGGTTGAGCCGCTGGTTTCGCCAATCGTTCACGGCGGTGATCTGGGTTCGATTCCCAGCCGGGGCGAGTAATTTTTCTAACGAAAAATATTCGTCCCGGAGTCCATGGGTGTGTGTGAATGTGTTGTGACGTCCAAATATATAGTTATAGATAATTAGCAATAAGTTAAAGAAATAAAAACAAAATACAAATATAAATAAAATGATGTTGGCTAATGGGCAAGTTCCCAAGGCCAGGCAAAAGCCAAACCCAATAAAAAACTTAAAAATAATGTGTGCTTAAAAAAATACATTAACGAGTTTGCAATTTTTTATGACAGGCAGTGCTTTAATAAAAAAGATCTATAGAGGTTATGAGCTCGCGGAAAATATATAATAAAATGTGAATATTTTAATAAAATATGTGTTAATTTAATTAATAAAAATTTAAATTCACTGGAAGAGTTTTAAAATACGCATTTATTTTACAGGGTGGTGTATTATTTATTTAATAAAGTGGTGCTCTTATTTATTTAATAGTATTGGTTTATTTCACAGATTTTTATTTTAACTTGTAATGTATCTCTCAGTTTAATATATATTTAATGTGTTTATGAATAACTCCGTATATATTTATTATTATAGTGTAATTATCTCCTTGTACAGACAATTTTGGAAATAGAAAATAATCCGCATTTCAAATATTTTTCACATTCTAAATCTTTTATTAGTAATTATAATTTCGTTTTGTTTTGTTAATGCGTACACATAATCAGTGTTTTATCGTATCACTGAAGAAATAGAGTTGTTCTAGTGTTAAGGAGAATACATCTACTTCGGCAGTTGATTAAGAAAGTGAATTCTAAATCTTTATATTAAATCTTAAACTCTGAATCTTCGAACTCTAAATCCTAAATCTAAGCCTGTTTCAATCTGTAAATTAATTTATTAAGGATCACATCGAATACTAAGTAAAACTATAAACTTTGAATTTCTGTTGTTGGACACAAGTTAACTAAATCGCGTCATCAACTACAAATACAGGAAATCTAAAAATTTGGTTTGGCCGCTCCGCGCTTCGCGCTACGCGACTAAACCAAATTTTCAGGCTTTTCTAAACTCGAAATTTTACTTCATGCTTAGCCTGGGAGTGGAAAACACTCGTTTAAAGTTCTAATTGAATTCTCTTAATAAACCGAGCGTCGAAAAATATACAACGAAATGCATATGTATACTTATAAGAAATATTCTAGTTATGAAAATGTTCGCTGTTACATAAAACTCTCTGTATATATTTACTTGTTTATAGATATAGTTTGCAATTAAAAATAAACTATAAAAAACAGTCAGGCCCAGCCCAGCCCGGCCCGGTGTCATATTTTCGACTGGAAGCCCAGCCTGGCCCGGCCCGTGCAGTGCTCTAATACAGAGTGTCTTATTATTGCGTACTCGAAAGATATTTCAGCTTTTATTAAAGATAGAAATAAAAATCTGTATCAAAGTTAAAGTCAAACAACTTTGGTATAGATTTCTTTTTAAAGTTAAACTTCTGCGCCCATTTGAAAAAGCTATAAATCTCGAACAATTTTTGTGAGAGTTTCAAATAAAGATTTGGTCTCAAATTCTTAGTAAATGGTTATAAGTCTTTGTGAAGCCTTAACACTTTGTATAGTCTTAGTAAAAAGTTCTAAGTCTAACTACTTGGTCCTAAAACTCTCAGTAGAAAGTTAATAAAAAGAAAGTCAGACAATAATTATAATGTATATTTTCAGAGTTTTTAACCTAGAATAATTTCCATGGCACTCTAGAGATTTTGTTTTTAATTGAACATACGATACAAAGAATTATAGCATTTTTTGTAGACAGGAAAATCTTAGAAAAATGTTGAAACAATTAACAGCACCTAATTGTTTACTAAATTTTAAAGTTGTGCTTCGTCTTAAAATAGTCTACAAAGAGCGTTGAAGCTTTTATCTTATTTCAGTCTTAAACTATTTTATACACGGTTTTAGGTCAGTATCCTAGAAATCTTTGTGAATCTTCAAACTTTTAGTAGACAATGTAAAGTTTTAGTAGTCTTAAAACTGTCTGCAGTTATATATATATATATATATATATATATATATATATATATATCATAAATATGAACTTATAAGTAAGAATCTTATTATAAACCCATTAAGCTATTGATGCAATAACGCAACATTAATAAGTTTTTGTTGATTAAATGACTTAATAATTTAATTTTAATACATTAAATGGTTTGATCTGATTTAAGAATGTGTGAGGAAGCATGTAAATATTTTTCTATTTAAATATTTCGATTATTACTCAAAATAATATATATATTGTGGAGGCTTCTACTTCGTTATGCATGTTAATTTCACAATAAAACCCTTTTTACATTGTTTGTATAACCCTTTTTTTTGTTATACAAAGTCAAAAGTGTTATATTTTGAAGAAAGAAATGTGTTCAGTGTATTTCTAACTCCACAATATTTCAGTATTTTATACGCGTGGCGCATAAAGTAAAATTTCGAGTTTAGAAAAGCCTGAAAATTTGGATTTGCCTGGGCGCAACTCGCTTCGCTCGCGCGCCCCGGTAAATCCAAATTTTCAGGTTTTTCTAAACTCGAAATTTTACTTCATGCTTAATCAATTAGTGGAAACACTCTCTAGATGATTTAAATTAAATGCTTTGCGAAAATGGGTCACTTAAAAGAGCTTCTCCTCTGGAACCATAGGGTCGTAGGTTCGAATCCCACCGGAAAGTGTCACATTTAAAAACAGGCACTTCAAGGCACAATTTATAATTCCAACAACAGGGTTGTTAAGAAAAATAAAAAAAATTTCATTTTAATTAAAACAGTTTTTTTTTCATTGAAACAGCGTTTAAAACAATTACAATTAAAAACATTTCAAAGCACGTTTAAGACGTGTTTAAAACAGAAAGAACATATAGGGCATTTTTCTTTTGATTATACATATCCCGATAATTACAGCGCTTTTTGATTTTGCGGGAATTGGTTGTTTAAAAGCGGTTAATTTGAGGCTTTTAACGAGTGTTTTCCACTCCCAGACTAAGCATGAAGTAAAATTTCGAGTTTAGAAAAGCCTAAAAATTTGGATTGGCCGCGTAGCGAAGCGGAGCGGCCAATCCAAATTAGGCTTTTCTAAACTCGAAATTTTACTTCATGCGCCACGCTTAAAAACACTGATTTACAGTGAAGTTCAAAAAACACACACATTCTACAACGATTATAGGCAACCTAATATACGTTAGTGGGTTAGTGGGTTGCCTTTAATCACTGTTTTAAACAATTTGTTCAGCGCTGAATTTGGCTCATGTTTTATTCACATCTACATTTATTCACATCTACATATTGTTTTGGATTGTGTTTAAAGAAAAATATTCAAAACCTAATTATTTATTATTAACACTGATCATCGTTGATAACAGACTAAATATCTGATTCCGTGCTCCTCTGATTGAAGATGGTATTGTGCGTTTTGAACTACACTTAAAATCAGTGTTTTGTATGCGTGGCGCATGAAGTAAAATTTCGAGTTTAGAAAAGCCCCGTGAAAATTTGTCTCGGGTCGCTGCGCGACCCTCGACAAATTTTCTACGCGGGGCTTTTCTAAACTCGAAATTTTACTTCATGCTTAGTCTGGGAGTGGACAATACTCGTTCTTAAAAGTTTTAAATTGAAGGATCACTCTAGATTACTAAGTTTATTACCATTTTATAAACGCTACAGCTCGAAAGGCCAATCATGGTCTTCGGAGACCGAAGGACTACAGGGAATCGAAGTTTTTTTTACAAGAAAACGACGAATATTTAAAAGTTTACAGCATGGATAGCAAAGAAAACATCAAATTTTGAAAAAATATCGAATTTGGGTTGGTTTTCAGTGCATTTTTAACTTCACTTTAAATCAGTAAGTTATACGCGTGGCGCATGAAGTAAAATTTCGAGTTTAGAAAAGCCCCGTAAAAACTTATTGGATTGCTAATGCCGTAAATTTTTCTAATTAAATGCTTTGCGATAATGGGTCATTTAAAAGAGCATCTCCTCTGGGACAATAGGGTCGTGGATTCGAATCCCACCGGAAAGTGTCACATTCTTATGGAAAAATTAGCACCCTCTAGAGCAGTGGTCTCCAATCTACGGCCCGCGACTTGCATGAATCCGGCCCGCGATTGTTTGTAATTTTTTTGTAAATGTCTGATTTTTCCCAATCTGTATATGCCCTGGTTCCGGCACAACTGGTAGTTATGATTTTAGTGTTGGAGTTTGAAAATAAAAACTTGTTAACAAACAACACTTATATTGAACACACTGTACAAATATTTACAAGTACACGATGTAGAATAAAATATGATGTGTCTCTGACGAGAACTCAAATGCAAGTCGTGAAATATTTTCTGTTTACCAACTACAAAATGCGTTTTTCTTAATACTAGTGGGGGTGACAATTATATTTTGGAGAAAGGGCCGCGCGTCGGTCAAACGCAGGTCAAAAAATGCAAATTAGTTGCGGACCTTTCTGCGCGTCCCAAGACTAACAGATGTTGGAATACTGAGAATTTGAGTCTTTGTTTAGATTTCTGGAAATTGTGTAGATTGTCACAATTTCCAGGATGGGCCGTAATAACTTTATAAAAATAAGTGCCTTTCAAAACTACGAACAAAGCATAGATTTAAGCGTAATATTCCAACATCCTCAATAAACAAGGAAGAAAACATTTTACAGCGAACTACAAAATTACAATAAAAATAACTCTAAGGAATGAAATATTCAATTTTGAACAATGTCATACTTTGAAATATTGTAACAATTGTTCCTTAAATTTTTCATAATTTTATAAAATTTATCGGATCTTGGCCGACTTTATTATGTAGAATTGTATTTGTGGCCCGCGAAGAAGATAGTTTGGAGACCCAGGCTCTAGAGCCACTAATATTGTCTGAATAGGATTGTGATATTCTGGGGTGAGTTATTTTAAATGGAATTAGTTAATAAAAATGAGTATGAACTATTTAGTAAAATCTCAAGGCTAGGGAAACTGAAAACAAGAATAGTATTTATCTCTGTTGTACTAAAGTTAGATCCAATTTTTTATTTAAAATGTTAATATGGAAATGTATAGTATTTTACTTATTATTTTTTTTTTGCGGTTCCCAAGACTTGAAATTGTACGTAAATTTCCGCAGACGTGGACGGATTTCGCTTCGGAAGGGAAAATATGGGAAATAATTTGCTGCGTCGAGTGGAGAGAAATTTTTATTTGGTCCGTCCGTTCGCAAATTGCCGGCCTTTATTTTATTTTTATTTAAATCAGCGATCGCATTTCAAGCGGGGGAGAGAACGCAAGTGAAACGGCAAACGATATCGACATCGGCCGGAACGGCGCAAAAAGGAAACGCGAACAAATCTAATATGATCCTAGTTTTCACAAGAGCAAACAAGAAAGTCGAGGAACGGAAATAGTTATTTGCTTTAAACTTAAAATTCAGTAACTATCTTTAATACATGTAATTGTAAACATTCGAAATTGGGTATTTTTTTAATATAGTTTGTCTATAGACGATTTTTTTTTCTTTTAAATGTACATATAGGAAAATATACGAATATTATCTTAACTTTATATTTTATAAGAAATATTCTTTTAAGTACACAGGATATGTATACAATTTTTTTTTATAGTTGTCTGTGGTTGATTTGTTTCTTTTAACCCTCCGTCGGGCGCACCTCTGGACCACCCGAGTTCGGACGCAATGTGCCTGGCGGGCACAGGTCTGTAAATGACCGTTTTTAGGTACAAATATTAATTTAAACTCCCTAAAATTAACCACTGAGCTTTAAAAGGATGTGTTACGGGGTGGGGTGCTTCGTAGTTGGAATTTATATAAAATCTTCGTTAAACAATTGAGGTGTTAAACGAAGACCCACATCGCAACTTCCGGCTAGCTATTTAGTCACTTAATAATAAAATTATGCTTACCAGGGTAATCACTTCACTGATTCTAAGTTAAAAGGTAAATGAAAGGTTTGAAATTGAACTTTAAAAGTAAATGAAAACTTTAGTCAAACAGTAACGAAATGTATTAACACGAAACAAATTAAACAACGAATATTAATTTACAAATGAAGATAGAAAAATAAACAAGCAAAAGAAAAAAACATGAAATACAATTAAAAAAATAGCTTAGTACGACCACTGGGTCGTAAAGAATACTTGTAAAAACTTTCGCGGACGTGGACGCGGACCGAAATTTAGCGTAGTGACGATGCACGGTTCGAAGACTTTTTCGAAGTGATGTTGACGGGTCAACAGACTTTTTTTGAAGTCGTGTTGACGGGTCAACAGACTTTTTTGAAGTGATGTTTAGCCCTTGAGGCCGGCGGTATTTATTTGGTTTTTGGTCAACCCTCTTCCGTCTTCCCCTCTGGCGACCACCAACTTTCGTTGGCCTAAAGAAAAATGACCAAAATTAATATTAAATATTAATATTTTGAAATACAAAATATGTCATTATATGCGCGATATGATTCTGCGTCCGGGCATATATGACATATTTTGATTCGAGCTAAGAACGGGGTTTAATAGACGTTTAATTTAATTAAGCCGAAGGGGTTGACCGAATTTGCCTAAAAGTAATACCAACGATGTGGAATGATAAAGCGCATCGTTTGGTATACCTAGCAACAATATTCATAAATAACGCCCGTGGTTATGTTGCAGCTGAAATATTGTTGAATGAACAAATTGACGACGCTTACGGAAAAGCGCCGGTAACAGATGTGTACTAAATAAAATAAGAAATTTGATGCAAAAATACATTTAATAACTACAAAATAAGTAATACTGTATTTAAAATAATAAAAGAAAACAAAAGTAATTAAATTTTGAAAAGGGCATAAAATAATAATTTTCAAACATTGAAACTACCTAAAAAAACACATATTGTATTGTAAGGTAAGATTCAATCAGAATCAGACATCTCATTTTCATTCGAATTTATGCATTGGCATAAAGAAAAACAAGGCTGGCAGACCAACATTTGATGGCTCATACAGATGGCTTTGTGACATTTTCGACATTGATATTGAGACACTCTTCTTACTCCTGTATCCTCAGTGCAATTGACACATCTACGTCTTTTGGAAGGCTGGGGAGGCGGTGATTGTTCTCGGTCAACTTTAGGGAGGAATCTCTTCATCCGAACTTGTAGGCCAAGGGGTATTCCAGCGGCATTCATGTTTCTTCTGTGTATTTGATCAATCACTAGTTCGTGTGACAACTGATTCAGAAATAATCGTCTTCGTTTAGATTCAAGTTTATTCCCGAAATAAATGACGTTTGAATTTATCCCACCAATATTCAACATTGAAAAGAATATCACCATTCGCCACCGCTTGGTGTTTCGGCTTACACTGTAAGTAGCACACATTTAATCTACAGTGTCAACACCACTCTTGGTTGAATTGTAGAATGTGATAATCTCTGGCTTCATTTTTTCGCCAGATTGAGGATCAATGTTGTCATCGTCATGCAGGGTTGATACAAGAATAACATTTTTTCTTTCGCGCGGGATGTACGAAACCAATAGTTTATCATCGCTGAAGCCAAACATACTGGTATTTGCCTTTCTCCCTTTAACGTTTACAAAGGCTGTTGGCAACTGTCTTTTATTTTTTCTGACAGTTCCAACGTATGAAAGTTTATTTGTTTTCAAATCATCGATTAAATTAAGGGTGTCCGACCTATACATCACATTTTTAAATATCACATTAATAAATATCACATACCAAAATATCACATATACGTAAATATCACACGTATAAATACAACAAAAAAAATATCACATCTCAGAAATATCACACATTTTTATTGCAAATGTATTGCAGTTTAATTGAAAATATATTACACTTTTAACACAAATTTATTATAAATGTGTTACAAATGTATATATGTCTTATAAATGTGGCTTACAAATTCTGCTTAAAAACGCTTACGAAACGATTACGACGTGCATCGCTAGACCTTTAAGGTAATCAATGACTGATTTTTTGTCGTATTTCGATACCATCTTGTCGATGGTTTCATCCCGAATTTCGTACTTGCGCTTTTTTTTTTTTTTGGACTGGTCGTCCTGCATTCAATTGCGTCAGTGTCACCTCTGTTCGCGATTGCTCCTTCTTCAGGGCTTGAAGAAACTTCCAAAAGTCAAGTCGCGCACGTAGTAATCGCTTTTTTAATTGTCCGTGCCACGCTTCGATTGAGTTGTTAGTTCGCGATAATCCGTTTATTACGGATTCATAGTGGTTCCAAATTTCTACGTCGGTTAACCACTGATTTTTAATAGATCTGATAAATCATCCTTATTAGTCTTGTAGTAATCGATTTTCAATAATTTTTTAAACGCGGCACGGACATCTCTTGGCAGGACGAATGTCAGACTTATAATCATTTTTACAAACTGCTCATATTCTTTGTCATTCGCATATCGCGTTTGATACCATGTACATTAAACGTGTCGATAAACAGCCTGGCCCAGGTGAAATAGGCATCCTTTGACCGTTGCATCGGAAAAGATTTCGTTATACGCATTTATCGCCGCTTGTTCGAAGTCTGTTATTATTCGCGACACCAAACAACGCCTCATTTTCGACCTCAGGTGCGCGAAAACTTCTTTATACGATCTTTCCGATTTATCGCTCATAAAGACGTAGACTAACGGAACTTTCGTGTCATTAATAATGCCCTGTATCGTGTATAATTGTTTAAAAATGTCGGGAACTGTGTCGAAAGTACCGTCGGAAAACCATTCCTCAGTTTTCGATAATAATTTTATATTCGAACTCGTCGAGCAAATAATGACGCGTTTCCCGTTCAAATTACCATCGAACGAAATGAAGGGTTTTCCGTTAAGCGTTGAAGTGACGTCTTTGGGCAATATCAAATCACGTGCAGAAGTCGGGTTGGTCAGGTGAGCACCATCGGCATTACGCGTGCGGTTGACGGTGCGCGCCAGCGATACTAAAGATGGCATATGACTTGCTGTAGCTTCGGAAACCGTCGATAGAGCATTTGTGACGATGACCGTCGATGGCTCGTGCGTTCTTTTCGCCCGACGTCGAATGCCTGCAACGACCTTCTTGACTTCAACTTCCGCCGCACTGGGTGTGTGAGTGTGCTGCGGTTCGTGTAAAACGGTGCCTGTAATAATTAGCTGGATAAATACCGATGTCACACTAATATTGTATTCAAAAAATAGATTAATAATTGTTTATACATACCCGTTCGCTTATCCGTGTCCGTACGCGCGAAAGCATCGCAATTCAGCATTTTCCATCCCGTGCATCGCCAATGAATGTTTGTCTTGGTGCAGCGAAATTTTGAGTACGTAAAACCGGAATGCAACAATAAATTGTTACCCTTTTGGCCGCGTATAAACTGCAGAACCATCGTGCCGATTCAGTGCCGATTTCTGTCACAATGTTTGACTGACAACGGAACACTTTCAACTGTTCATTTTCAACTGAATTTTGTCAGATTCGAAATTCTACATTAGAAAAACTATTCCAAAATATTATTGTAATGTGACGATTGAAAATTTGGACTGTAAAAATATGTGATATTTTGACATGTGATATTTTTTTTGTTATATTTATACGTGTGATATTTTGGTATGTGATATTTTTGACATGTGATATTTTGGCACGTGATATTTTTGTTTTGTGATATTGAGGTCTAGAGCCTAAATTAAGGTCGCTAAACCAATTATCCGCCGTTATGTTCCGACCAGATTCAAATACGGGCTCAGCCATTCTCCTCACCACGTCAAGCAAATATGGCATAAAACTTTTTGCCCTTGTTGACGCGCGGATGGTTTACACAGTCAATTTAGAAATTTATGCTGGACAACAGCCTCTAGGACCTTTCTGTCTCAGCAACAAACCAAGTTTGTTGCTGAGACAGAAAGGTCCTAGAGGCTGTTGTCCAGCATAAATGTCTAAATTGACTGTGTAAACCATCCGCGCGTCAACAAGAGCAAAAAGTTTTATGCCATATTTGCTTGGTTTTGAGGATATATATTGCTGAAATACACATCTCCCTCGAAAGCCTGGAAGCATTTCGTCTATAGTGAGGTTCTCCCCAGAAGTATAGCTCTTCAGGCAATTTTCCACAAATTTGTCGAAAACTTCTCGAACTGGGGCCAGGCGGTCATATATTTTTCTTTCGGTTCAGGTTGTTCGGTCGTCAAAACGAAGGCAACGAATAAGTGTCATGAACCGTTTGAGATTCATAACGAGCCTGAATTTTTCGATGCCATCGCCTTCTCTCCCCCAAAGTTCTTCCAGACTCTGGCGATTCGCTCTATATGCTCCTGCTAGATACAGTAAACCGATGAAAGCCTTTATTTCAATTACATCAGTGGGTCTGATGTCTCTTTCTCTAGAAAATTGATCTTTTATGGAGTCAATGTACAGGTTTGTGTATTTGACAATCAATTCCAGAATATCGCCAGTGAATAAATTATTCCAACATTCAAATGCAGTTTCAGCATTCTTTGCATTTCCTTTAACTCCTGGAAGGTGAATGCAAACTTGTGGGACCCCCGACGTCGACTTTTTTTGGGTGGCTTACTGGCCCACTTGGTCTTTCCATCTTTCCCTATATACACGTTTTCCTTTGTTTCTTCATCTGTCTCCTCACCAGATTGCTCAGTTTCTGAATTGAGAACACATTTTTCAACTTCATCTTCAGAATAAATGTCACTTTCTTCCCCTAAATCTTCAGTCTGTGAGTGGTCTCCTTCATCTTCATCCTCCAACAACTGCCTTAATTCATCGACATGACTCGGGTTTGAGAAATAATAAACTTTTTTGGCCATTGGAGCAGAGAACCTGAACAAAAAAGGAAAAAAAATGGAAATTATGACAATGTGCTCTAGAGGCCACCTCTATATTTTTTACTTTTTTCTATAAAATATCCACAAACATAATAGTTTTATATCATGAAATTAACTAAGTAAACAATTGAGATGGAATAAACAACAAATTACGTACCTTAAAATAACTGACGAAATCATGCGCAATGAGCCTAACAGAACACGAACGATGATACTACTCACATGAGAAACTGAGTAGGGGGAGATCAACCGCCTCATCGAGACCGTAAGGTACTGGAAGGGGCGGTGACCGACGCCGCGCCGGTGGCGAGTGAGTAATAAAAGTTCTTGGCCTGTGCCTGTCAGATCAGGTGCGCCCGACGGAGGGTTAAGTATACACACACGAAAATATACGAATATTATCGTAACTTTATATTTTATCGAAAATATTCTTTTAAGTACACGCGATATGTATACAAAGAATTTTACTTTTAAAAAAGTGGTTTTAGCACGTATGCAGAGTTTCAAAGTATGTGAAAATCAACGAGATTACCAGAAAACTTCTTCAAATTTTAACAAAAATGCAATAATTAGTAATATTTAAAAAAAGTACGAATCATCTAAATAAACAAATATGGTATAACTAAAAAATGTATAACTCCGTCAATTTCAGTCCGGTTTCAACAAATTGATTCGTTTTGGATTCGTTTTAAAGTCCTCTATCGACACAATATATAATTTGACCATTAGCCTAGACCGTTTAATATTAGGGTAGACCAAAATTAAAAAAAGGAATAAATCAACCTTTTCAAACTTTAGAGGGCTAGGGCTCGGTAACGCGATGGGAGTTTTTCTTTAAAGTATAAGTATTCTAAATTAAGATTATTATCTTTAAATATTTAGAGATTCGTTGTTTTTTAAAAGAGTTCAATTTGAAATTTTAAACGAGTGTTTTCCACTCCCAGACGAAGCATGAAGTAAAATTTCGAGTTTAGAAAAGCCCCGTGAAAATTTGTCGAGGGTCGCGCAGCGACCCGAGACAAATTTTCTGGGCTTTTCTAAACTCGAAATTTTACTTCATGCGCCACGCGTATTAAACACTAAAATATTGTGAAATTTATGTACATTCGAACTTCGCTTAAAATCTATTTTATACGCGTGGCGCATGAAGTAAAATTTCGAGTTTAGAAAAGCCCAGAAAATTTGTCTCGGGTCGCTGCGCGACCCTCGACTAATTTTCACGGGGCTTTTCTAAACTCGAAATTTTACTTCATGCTTAGTCTGGGAGTGGAAAACACTCGTTTAAAATTTCCAATTGAACTCTTTTAAAAAACAACGAATCTCTAAATATTTAAAGAAAATAATCTGAATTTACAATACTTATACTTTAAAGAAAAACTCCCATCGCGTAACCGAGCCCTAACCCTCTAAAGTTTAAAAAGGTTGATTTATTCCTTTTTTTAAATTTTGGTCTATCCTAATATATAATCATCTAAATAAACAAATATGGTATAACTAAAAAATGTATTACTCCGTCAATTTCAGGCCGGATTCAACAAATTAATTCGTTTTGGATTCGTTTTAAAGTCCTCTATCGACACAATATATAATTTGACCATTAGCCTAGACCGTTTAATATTAGGGTAGACCAAAATTAAAAAAAAGGAATAAATCAACCTTTTTAAACTTTAGAGGGCTAGGGCTCGGTAACGCGATGGGAGTTTTTCTTTAAAGTATAAGTATTCTAAATTCAGATTATTTTCTTTAAATATTTAGAGATTCGTTGTTTTTTAAAAGAGTTCAATTTGAAATTTTAAACGAGTGTTTTCCACTCCCAGACGAAGCATGAAGTAAAATTTCGAGTTTAGAAAAGCCCCGTGAAAATTTGTCGAGGGTCGCGCAGCGACCCGAGACAAATTTTCTGGGCTTTTCTAAACTCGAAATTTTACTTCATGCGCCACGCGTATAAAACAGATTTTGAGTGAAGTTCTAATGTACATAAATTTCACAATATTTTAGTGTTTAATACGCGTGGCGCATGAAGTAAAATTTCGAGTTTAGAAAAGCCCAGAAAATTTGTCTCGGGTCGCTGCGCGACCCTCGACAAATTTTCACGGGGCTTTTCTAAACTCGAAATTTTACTTCATGCTTAGTCTGGGAGTGGAAAACACTTGTTTAAAGCTTCAATTGAACTCGAGTTTAGAAAAGCCCCGTGAAAATTAGTCGAGGGTCGCTCGCCATTTTCACGGGGCTTTTCTAAACTCGAAATTTTACTTCATGCTTCGTCTGGGAGTGGAAAACACTCGTTTAAAATTTCCAATTGAACTCTTTTAAAAAACAACGAATCTCTAAATATTTAAAGAAAATAATCTGAATTTACAATACTTATACTTTAAAGAAAAACTCCCATCGCGTAACCGAGCCCTAACCCTCTAAAGTTTAAAAAGGTTGATTTATTCCTTTTTTTAAATTTTGGTCTACCCTAATATATAATCATCTAACTAAACAAATATGGTATAACTAAAAAATGTATAACTCCGTCAATTTCAGTCCGGTTTCAACAAATTAATTCGTTTTGGATTCGTTTTAAAGTCCTCTATCGACACAATATATAATTTGACCATTAGCCTAGACCGTTTAATATTAGGGTAGACCAAAATTTAAAAAAAGGAATAAATCAACCTTTTTAAACTTTAGAGGGCTAGGGCTGGGTTACACGATGGGAGTTTTTCTTTAAAGTATAAGTATTCTAAATTCAGATTATTTTCTTTAAATATTTAGAGATTCGTTGTTTTTTAAAAGAGTTCAATTGGAAATTTTAAACGAGTGTTTTCCACTCCCAGACGAAGCATGAAGTAAAATTTCGAGTTTAGAAAAGCCCCGTGAAAATTTGTCGAGGGTCGCGCAGCGACCCGAGACAAATTTTCTGGGCTTTTCTAAACTCGAAATTTCACTTCATGCGCCACGCGTATTAAACACTAAAATATTGTGAAATTTATGTACATTCGAACTTCACTCAAAATCTGTTTTATACGCGTGGCGCATGAAGTAAAATGTCGAGTTTAGAAAAGCCCAGAAAATCTCTAAACTCGACATTTTACTTCATGCGCCACGCGTATAAAACAGATTTTGAGTGAAGTTCGAATGTACATAAATTTCACAATATTTTAGTGTTTAATACGCGTGGCGCATGAAGTAAAATTTCGAGTTTAGAAAAGCCCAGAAAATTTGTCTCGGGTCGCTGCGCGACCCTCGACAAATTTTCACGGGGCTTTTCTAAACTCGAAATTTTACTTCATGCTTCGTCTGGGAGTGGAAAACACTCGTTTAAAATTTCAAATTGAACTCTTTTAAAAAACAACGAATCTCTAAATATTTAAAAAAAATAATCTGAATTTAGAATACTTATACGTATACAAATTTTCATGAGGCTTTTCTAAACTCGAAATTTTACTTCATGCTTAGTCTGGGAGTGGAAAACACTTGTTTAAAGCTTCAATTGAACTCTTTTAAAAAACAACGGATGTCGGAAAATTTACAGTTTATGCACATGTTTATCAAGAAGAAAAAATTCCTGTATTTATATTGTAGACAAACAGTTAAATTCTGGCAACATAAAATATATATTTATGTTATTTACAACTACAACTGATAAACACATGTTATAATATTGTAAACAAATCAAGTTTTGATGTTAGTTAGATATTATAATTTAATCTTAATACACGTTCAATTCCACAATGAGATAAATTAAATTGAGTTGATTTGAATATAATAATTCGGACAAAGTGTGTAATATGTTAGTAATAGAGCGAGTAATTCGGCAGTGTTAAATTAATTGCGTTAGAGTTGATTGAGCAGAAGGCAGAAGGCAGTAAGCGGAAAGGGGTAGGCGTATTTATGTGGCACTTCCTGTGTACAGAAAGCCATCTTCCCATCTATCCGTCCTCCTTCCACCCCCTTGAACACTTGAATACATTTACCTAAAGCGACCCGAATTGAACTAATGGTCATTGGGAAAACTAAAATAATTAATTATCCCAACAGCGCGCTCTTCGGTTCACCACTGATTGTCCATTATTCCAATGAAATTCAAACAAACTATTACCTATGTACTTAATAGTGCGTTGGGAGGGTTATGTACGCCTACTTATATGCTTATGTACGTAGTCAACTTGATATATAATTTTGTTATTACAGGAAACTTCCTATTACGCATTTGTAATTTACTGTATTGTTTGTTTGTGTAATTATGTCTTTGACGAGGACACGATGATAATTTTCGTTCATGAGCTTGAATTACCAAACGTTCTCAAATTGGGCGAGTAATTAGTTAATTATTCACACTCGGTATTATGTGAATGTTGATCCCACAAAGGGTTGCCTATTAGTGTGTCTATTTACCATGTACTGGTATTTTTAATGAATTACATTAGTGTTTTTATACACTATATTTTACTGGAGTTTATATTTAAATTCCCATTTTTAGTTTTATTATGATATTATTCAGCTTGAAAAACAGGCACTTCAAGACACAATTTATAATATTTCTTAAATTACTTTCTCATTTATCACTTGGTGAAACATTTTGAAATAATATTAAAGGATAAATTAACGAGACGATCATTTCATACACGATTAGAAAAACATAAGAAATCAATTTTAAATAATAAACATAATACAGGAATTGCCAAATACTGTATTAACAAAAATCATTTTATAGATACCAATAATTGTAAGATTTCATGCTCAGGTAATAAAGGACCAATTTTAAATCTTAGAGAGGGCTTAGAAATTAATAGAGTCATAAATTGTGGAAAACACCTCGTCAACGACAACGATGAGATTTGGAATTCCTCAATTGCAAAATCCCTTATTACCTAATTATCTATAAGCCGGTCGGTTTCTTCTGTAATCCACTTTTGATAATGTCGTAAAAAGCGAAACTAGTCTAGTAAATAGAAACAAATAGTGAAACAAACCAAGTGTTTTTAATTTCCTATCCGCCCATTTTCCCGAATACATTTTCCCGAATATATTTTTCCCGAATTACGTTTTTCCTGAATAATACATTTCCCGAAAACACTTTACCGAATACTACTTTCCTGAATCAACTTTCCCGAATGATGTTTTTCCCGAACTAAACTATCAAAACCCAAATAGGGTTTTTCTAGTTTAGGTGAATACTTCCAGAAACTGAAGTCAGAATTTAGCTTATATTTACTGTTTAGTTGAGGCTGTTAGTTGTTAAAACTCCATAATATCACTTTAATAAAACACTTAATTTGTTTAGGTTTCAAAATTGTATTTATTGTATTTATTTCTTTCGAAAACGGAAAATCTCCAATTTTATACAATGATTACAAAATATAACTTATATCTAATACCTAAAGTCTATTTACCTAAAAATAGGTACATTATGCACATTAATGAGAAACAAAAAATATTAAGGTGATGGAGTTTTGCAAGCAGCAAATTACGTTTAAAAGTATTTATAGAATCAGCAAATAAATCAAAATTTTCAAAACGCTGTAACAAATTTGCAAAACGCATTATCCTCGAAAGTGGACTGCTATAAGTGTAAACCGTACGATGATATTCTGTTGTAAATAGTTTATATTTGATTCAGGAACAATACCTTTCGGGAAATTGGATTCGGGAAATGGGATTCGGGATTTCTTATTTTCAGGAAATATGGCGTTCGCGAAAAAGGTCATTCGGGAAAATATATTCGGGAAAGTGTACGGTAACCTTTCAATTTATCCTAATAATACAATTTAACACAATTTATAATTCCAACAACAGGGTTGTTAAGATATAACGTTTTTTTCATTTTTATTAAAACAAAAAGTGTTTTTTTAATCAAACGTATTTATTTTAATAATAATAATAATAATAATATTAATCTTTATTACCCAACAGGCAAAAACCCAATTACAGAGTAACAACTATAAACTAAAATAATCATTCGAATAAAAATGTTAAAAAATATATATATTTTAAAATCTCTTTCCTATAAGATCGGTAATGGGAATACCAGAAATCTTGAAACTCTAATGACTAGTTTTGGTCTAGACACTTTAAGCAGCAAAAGAGTTTCTGCGATTATGATGCTGTTTCATAAAATTATTAATGTGGATGTTGAATGCCCTGATATTCTGTCTCAAATTGACTTCCATATTAGCGCTGATAACAAATTAACACGCTACAGACCTTTATTCCGAATACCGTTCCACAGGACTAATTATGGTATCAACAATTGTTTCAGTCAATTTATGCGCTTTGCTAATAATTTTTCACGCAATTCTAACTTTGATTTATTTTCTATGTCTCAGCAGGAATTGATGCGTTATTTAAAAGTTGTTGACATGAATGCAGTGACAAATATGTAATAATTGACTTATTTATTCGTAGTTTATTTAATTTAATTTAAGTTTTATTGTATTTTATTTATTCTTATATAAATTTTAAATTGTAGTATTTTGTAATAATGGAGTTTCCGAAAAAAAAGATATTATTATTATTATTATATATAAGGAAATGTATATATAACTTACAAGATAAATAAATTAAATTAAATTAAGTGTAAAAAAAACAATAATACAGTAGGTAGTCAATCGCCGTTAACCTTAAAAACATTAACAATTTGAAACATTTTAAAACACGTTATGTATGATATGTTTAAAACAGATGTGTGTTCCTGTATATTCTACAGGGCATTTCTCTTTTGAGTATACATATCCCGATAATTACAGCGTTTTTTTTTTTTTTAATTTTGTGGGAATTGGTTGTTTAAAAGCGGTTAATTTGAGGCTTTTAACGAGTGTTTTCCACTCCCAGACTAAGCATGAAGTAAAATTTCGAGTTTAGAAAAGCCTAAAAATTTGGATTGGCCGCGTAGCGAAGCGGAGCGGCCAATCCAAATTAGGCTTTTCTAAACTCGAAATTTTACTTCATGCGCCACGCTTAAAAACACTGATTTACAATAAAGTTAAAAAAACACACACATACAACAACGATTATAGGCAACCTAATATACGTTTGAGTTATTGGGTTGCCTATAATCACTGTTTTAAACAATTTGTGTAGCGCAGAATTTGACTCATGTTTTATTCACATCTACTTATTGGATTGCTAATGCTGTATATTTTAAACTTTGTGATATTTCAGTGTTTCATACGTGTGGCGCATGAAGTAAAATTTCGAGTTTAGAAAAGCCTAATTTGGATTGGCCGCTCCGCTTCGCTACGCGGCCAATCCAAATTTTCAGGCTTTTCTAAACTCGAAATTTTACTTCATGCTTAGTCTGGGAGTGGAAAACTCTCGTCTAAAAATTCAAATTGAATCTTCTTGAAAAACAACGAATGTCGTAAAATTAACACTGTATGCATATGGATGAAAGAAAAATTCCCTGTATTTAAAAATCTCATTAATGCGCACATATTTGATATTTTCTTGTAATAAAATGTGATGTTTAATAATGTAATTTGAAATATCTTTAAGAGATTAGCTAAAATTTAAAAATGTAAACAAAAAATAATAATGAAGTAGTGTAAATTACAATTTAGCAAATTTAAAATAATTTTAAAAAAACGTTTCAAACAAATTTAACGTTTAAAACATGTTTTAAACAAATTTAATATTTAAAACATGTTTAAAACAAAACCGTTTAAAATACGACGGCTATTTTAAAACATGTTTAAAACACTGTTTTAAATCAAAGTGTTTTAAACATAACAACATGCAAATAATCATCAACATTTTCAGGCTTACCTAAACTAGAAATTTTTCTTTATACTTAGTCAGAGTTTCCACTCCCTGATTAAGCATACAAAAAAAAACACTTGCTACAGGTTTATATGTTAGCCAAATAGCACAATGACCGAATTTTCTAGTTCACCCGGTATAAGAAAAAACATGTTTGTCGTGATTTTACAAGAAAACTGTTTTCTTTGATTAAATCGCATCAGAAATTATTTAAAGACATTTTTATTTTTGATAAACTATTATAATTACTAGAACACTTGCTACATGTTTATATATTAGCCAAATAGCACAATGACCGGATTTTCTAGTTCACCCGGTATAAGAGAAAATATGTTTGTCGTGATTTTACAAGAAAACTGTTTTCTTTGATTAAATCGCATTAGAAATTATTTAAAGACATTTTTATTTTTGATAAACTATTATAATTACTAGAACACTTACTACATGTTTAAATATTAGCCAAATAGCACAATGACCGGATTTTCTAGTTCACCCGGTATAAGAGAAAATATGTTTGTCGTGATTTTACAAGAAAACTGTTTTCTTTGATTAAATCGCATCAGAAATTATTTAAAGACATTTTTATTTTTGATAAACTATTATAATTACTAGAACACTTGCTACATGATTAAATATTAGCCAAATAGCACAATGACCGGATTTTCTAGTTCACCCGGTATAAGAGAAAATATGTTTGTCGTGATTTTACAAGAAAACTGTTTTCTTTGATTAAATCGCATCAGAAATTATTTAAAGACATTTTTATTTTTGATAAACTATTATAATTACTAGAACACTTGCTACATGTTTAAATATTAGCCAAATAGCACAATGACCGGATTTTCTAGTTCACCCGGTATAAGAGAAAACATGTTTGTCGTGATTTTACAAGAAAACTGTTTTCTTTGATTAAATCGCATCAGAAATTATTTAAAGACATTTTTATTTTTGATAAACTATTATAATTACTAGAACACTTGCTACATGTTTAAATATTAGCCAAATAGCACAATGACCGGATTTTCTAGTTCACCCGGTATAAGAGAAAATATGTTTGTCGTGATTTTACAAGAAAACTGTTTTCTTTGATTAAATCGCCTCAGAAATTATTTAAAGACATTTTTATTTTTGATAAACTATTATAATTACTAGAACACTTGCTACATGTTTATATATTAGCCAAATAGCACAATGACCGGATTTTCTAGTTCACCCGGTATAAGAGAAAATATGTTTGTCGTGATTTTACAAGAAAACTGTTTTCTTTGATTAAATCGCATCAGAAATTATTTAAAGACATTTTTATTTTTGATAAGTTATTATAATTGCTAGAACACTGGCTACATGTTTAAATATTAGCCAAATAGCACAATAACCGGATTTTCTAGTTCACCCGGCATAAAAGAAAATATGCCTGTCGTGATTTTACGAGAAAACTCTTTTCTTTGATTAAATGGTATTAGAAATTTTATAGAGACATTTTTATTTTTGATAAGTTATAATTACTACCAATGTCATATATGCGTGGTTTATGGTACAGTAAATTAATTGGTTGTATACAAACAACTGCAAGATTATGTTCTTTGTAAAGTTTCGCGGCATTTAAGCAATTATTGGCTTCATTAATTTCAAGACTAAACAAAAACTTAATCCATCGCCGATCGACAAACGAGCCTCGATTTCCCTCGAGGGCACTTATCGAGGTGGCTGTTGCAATTAAGACAACACCACTTAATTGAAAACTCTTCAGGCGAACGAATCTGTACCTCTTATTACGAACGAATCTGTACCTCTTATTACTCATTAATCTTGAAAACAGAAGCTATTACTTCCTTTATTAATATAAACTCGTATATCAAATAAAAAAGGGCATAAAATGGTAAGGAATTAAAAACCTTACGCAAGACAGGACAAAATGGAGAAGTTTGTACTCTACTGGACAACAAATAATATAAATACAAAATTTGTTGTATATATGAGTGTATATTGTATATATATATATATATATATATATTTTGCCTTACACCACACAGTGGTAGAAAGGTCAATGATTAAAAAAAATATATATCAAATATTCTAATTAATTTTATCAATACATTTTTTTAAATATATATATATATGTATTTATATATATATTTTTTTGCCTTACACCAATATATATATATATATATATATATATATATATATATATATATATATATATATATATATATATATATATATATATATATATATATATATATATATATATATATATATATATATATATATATATATATATATATATATATATATATATATATATATATATATATATATATATATATATATATAGATTTTTGCCTTACACCACACAGTTGTAGAAAGGTCAATGATTAAAAAAAAATATATATCAAATATTCTAATTAATTTTATCAATACATTTTTTAAATATATTGATATAAACTCTATACTATTTCAGTGGCGCGGTCAGGATTTTGCCTTAGGAGGTGCTCAAACAACGTAAGTATAAGCTTTAGCAGTATGTTTTAAACTTCACTTTTAATCAGTGTTTTGTACCCGTGACGCATGAAGGAAAATTTCGAGTTTAGAAAAGCCTGACAATTTGGTTTGTTTATTACTCATTAGTCTTGAAAACAAAAGCTATTGCTTCCTTTATTAATATAAACGTGTATATCAAATATTCTAACTATTTTTGAAAAAAATCTAGGCTAGGATTTTGTCTTAGGGAGTGCCCAAATAAGTACATAAATCAATACATTTTTTAAAAAATTTATTGATATAAACTCTACACTATTTCAATAGCGCAGCCAGGATTTTGTCTTAGAGGGTGCCGAAGCAACGTGAGTAAAAGCGTTAGCAGTATGTTTTAAACTTCACATTAAATCAGTGTTTTGTACGCGTGACGCATAAAGTAAAATTTCGAGTTTAGAAAAGCCTGAAAATTTTGTTTGGTTGCTCCGCTTCGCTCCGCTTCGCGACGCGACTAAACCAAATTTTCAGGCTTTTATAAACTCCAAATTTTAATTCATGCTTAACCCATTAAGCGCCATTGATGCATAGTCGCATCATTATTATTTTTTTGTTAATTAAATTACTAAATAAGTTAAATTGATTTACTATATTATTTGACCTGACTTGAAAATGTATGAAGAAATATGTAGATATTTTGTAGTTTAAGTTTTTTTTGATTATTACTCATTTGGAAAAAAATGTCAGTGTATTTCTAACTTCACAATATTTCAGTATTGTATACGCGTGGCGCATGAAGTAAAATTTCGAGTTTAGAAAAGCCTGAAAATTTGGCTCGGTCGCTCCGCTTCGCTACGCGCCCGAGCCAAATTTTCAGGCTTTTCTAAACTCGAAATTTTACTTCATGCTTAGTCTGGGAGTGGAAACACTCGTTTTAAACATTATATTGCACGCTGTTATATAAAACTGACGAATGCCTGAAAATTTACAAAGTATACATTCTGTATATTTAAACGAAAAATTCACACTATGGAATACAATAAGTTATTTATAGAAATCATAATAAGTGCAGAATTTTACGTAAAATCAATTTTCAGAGTTAACTCTATAGTTGCTCGGCCGTTAATAGGTTAATCAAGGAGAAGAAACACTCGTTAGAAGCTTTAAAATTATCGCTTTTATAAAAACAAAGAATGCCTGAACATTTTACTATAAAAAAGTGAATACAAAAACGTTAAAAGTATTATTTAATTAAATAGTTCAAATGTTTCACAAAGTAACCGCCTCCACCACTAAATATATACTATACAGGTAGTTTTACTTTACAGTAGGTATAGATATCCTGATATATACGCTGATTATGATATCTATACCTACTTAAAAAAAACTACCTATATAGGTATATGCGTTTAAAATTTCAATATACAGGATGTCCCATTGGTGCGTTCTCGGAAGATATCTCAGCTCTTGTTTAAGATAGAAAAAAATTTCTGTACTAAAGTTGCTCGATCTTAGGGGCTGCATAACCTGAACATATTTTAACGTATACAGAGTGCGCTATAAAGACAGTAGCGGGTGCAACTTACTTATTTGAGATGGATCAGCTGTATATTATTTGGTATTAGAATACCTCATAAAAATTAAGTGTCGTTTTATTAAATACATTCAGTTTATGTCGTACCGTATCGGAGTTATTTGGCATTTATGAGGAAAATGACATTTCAAATTGTTTCATAAACCTAAAATATCTCCGAAACTAAACGAGATAAAGAGTTGCAGTTTTTTAAATTCTCTTGAGAAAAACGGCGCTATTGGCTGCATTATAAAGCTGTTACGCATAAGTTATTTAATAAAAATAATCCGGTTTATACATTTTCAATCAAGGGTAACTTGATTTTTTTTAAATAAAACCAAATAATTTTTTTAACAAAAATCAGTTTAAAATTCTTTTTTTTTTTTTCTTTTCGTTCAGGTTCATTAATTTCGATTTTTTAAGGTCATTATATTACACCGGACACTTATTTCTCATTAATCATTATCATTACCAAATGTACATACTTCACGGACCGCCTAGAAATGATATTCCTTTTCACACTTAATGTTTTAAATGTTGCTACATACATTTCGGATACAAAGTGACCATTATCAATGGATCAACACTTAACACATTCAAATAAACGTGTGAAGAAAGGTTAGGTTAGGTTAGGTTAGGTTAGGTTAGGTTACCGGCAGACCTCCTGCTTGAGGAGAGGGTCAAAGTGTACGAGGAAGTGAAAGCGGGCGGGGGACCGGAAATCAGTAAAAAAGAAGCTCGCGCGCAAACAATGCGAAAGTGGCAGCAGAGATGGGAGGCAGACGAGGACGGGAAAGGCAAATGGACGAAAAAACTCATTCGAGATATTGAAGGGTGGGTGGGCAGAGGTCACGGGTCCACGACACATTGGACAACCCAGGTACTCTCTGGGCATGGGTGCTTCCAAGAGTACTGGGCCCGGATCCGGAAAGTCGAGAGCGAACAGTGTTTATACTGCGACGCGGCGGTGGATAGCGCCGAACACACGCTGCTGGATTGCCCCCAGTGGGAGACAGAAAGAGGCACGATGCATACGGTATTGGGGGAGGAAGCGAACGCCGAAACGCTTGTTCCACTCATGCTGGAGGCACAGGAGAAATGGGATTCGCTGGAGGTATTTGCCGAGACGGTGCTGCGAAGGAAAGATGACGACACACGGAGGATGGCGGCGGCAAGGGTAAACCGGTAGAGCAAGAAGAGAGAGAGAGAGAGAGATAGAAAAAGTGCCAACGCGCAGTAAAAAGGTTATCCGGGCGAAGAATGCTGGAAAGTGATCCCACCGGTTACCTAGACGAAAAGAGAGGTGGTTTGGTGGGTAGCTCCCCTTAGAAGGGGAGGAGTCCCACACACCCCCTGTTGAAGGGAAGGTGCGTAACGCATTCCACCTCTCTATAATAAAAAAAAAAAGGTTAGGTTAGGTTAGGTACCTTGTCAGAATAGTCCAGGCGTACCTGAATAGCAGAGTAATTATGGTAGGCAAGGCTGGCAAAATAGAAATGACCTGTGGTGTACCTCAGGGCTCTATATTAGGGCCCACGTTGTGGAATTTATTCTACGACTCTGTTCTCGATCTGGTCCTACCGCAAGGCACTGCACCCATAGCCTTTGCCGACGTTCTTGGCATAATAGTCACAGGAAGGAACAGAGAAGCAATCGAGACCAGAGCGAATATATCTCTGAGGGCCGTGTCCAAATGGATGAAGGACAACAGGCTGAGCCTTGCCAAAGAAAAGACAGAGGTGGTAATTATCCAAGGCAGAATCACCATTAGAGAGTTAAATGTCGAAATAGAGGGTAAGATCATGTAGGCCTCTAAGGCCGAAAAATACCTCGGCGTGTGGCTAGGGAGAGACCTTAGTATGAGGGAACACATCGTGGAGACTGCAGTCAAGGCAGACAGAGCTGTTTACGGCTTGAGCCGTATAATGCCCAACATTGGTGGCCCTAGGACTGCGAGAAGAAGGCTGATTTGCTCTACAGCCGAATTGATTCTACTATATGCAGCACCTATATGGTCAGACTGGCTACAAACAGCCAAGTACAGGAGAGTCATGGCCGGAGTCCAGAGGAGAGCAGCTCTTCGAATAGCAAAAGCCTACAGGATAGTCTCTAGCAAGGCCATACAAGTTATTGCAGGTGCTACACCCATTGACTTATTGGCTGAGCAAAGAAGCTACAATAAAGGCCAGAACACCGTGCTATCAAGAAAGGAAGTGAAGGAGAAATCCCTCCAAAAGTGGCAGGCGAGGTGGAAAATAAACGACGGGAAAGGAGAACACACGAGAGGATTAATCCGAGAGATCCGGCCGTGGATTGAGAGAAGACATGGCGAGCTCTTGTATGCGTTCACCTAATTACTGACCGGACACAGCTGCTTTAACCACTACCTAAAGCGGTTTAACAAAAGAAAAAGCGACGTATGCACCTACTGCGCAGAAGTAGACGACGCGGAGCACACCTTTCTTGAGTGCCCGAGATTGACAGTTGAGAGGGAAGAAGCCGAGAAGGGACTGGGGACGCTAGAGAGCTGCAAACGCCTAGTTCAAAAAATGCTGGAAACCGATAAAACATGGGCAGCAGAACGAAACATGGTCGACAAAATTATTCACAAGAAGGAGGAAGAAGAAAGAAAAAAGGAAAGGCAGACGTAGAGCTGTGCTTTCTCTTGTGTTGAGGGGGGGGGGGGGGGCAGAAAACAACAGCCACAGCCTACCTACTCTGAAGTAATGCCAAGAGGCGGTCAGAGTAGGTCACGAAAAGGCAGATAGGGGTTTTTAGTAGATCGGTTTGAGTAGCCAAACCACCCCCACACTACCACGTCAACCTGGCGACGTGGTGTCTGATGCTGTGACAGCGAAACAGATTTTCCCCCTCAAAAAAAAAAGGTTAGGTTAAGTTAGATTACGTTAGGTTAGGTGACTATTATCAATGGATTACCCTTAATACATTCAAATAAACGTGTAAAGAAAGGTTAGGTTAGGTGACTATTATCAATGGATTAACATAATACATTCAAATCAACGTGTAAAGAAAGGTTATTAGTGGTTTATTCGTCAAATTATTTTGATCTTTACGTAACTCTATCAATCAACTTAATCAGTGTTAATTATTTAAATATTTACAATGTATCACAAAGTAACCGCCTCCACCACAAGATATTTAGATCAGAACCTTGTTAACGCTGAAATTAATTATTGTAAATAATTAGGTGTACAAAATTGAATGCGTGTAACTACTATTGCCATCTTTCGGAGAATATAATAGCTAATTACATATTTCCACATAACAAATATACATATTTCTGTAAATTATTTAAACTATAATAAGTACATACAATTTTGAAATGCGTTGGAATACAATTATTATTTTTATTTAAAATCAACATTATTACAAATATGTCATTATTTTCTAATATTTCATTAAATTGTAAGTTATAATTTTTTTTTAAAACATTACTTAAAAATTACTAGGAGCCACAACTAGTCAGAATTTTTTAATAAAACATGTAATAAGTTTAAAAAAACGAGTCGTTATAGTATTTCAATATATCTTTAAAGAATTCTGTAAAGTGTAAAATTATTTTTAATTTACTCTTTCGGCAAGTAGCAGTACTTCAAAGTAAAAGAGTAGAAGTAGAATACCGTAGTAGAATATTTACTCTTTTCCACAAGGTAGATTGCTACTATTTTACAGTAAAGTGTAGTAAACGATCAATACCTCTAGCTTGTGTAATTCCCACATAAAGTCGTGTACTGTATTATCGGCTTACACGAATTGCCCCAGATGTAAATCAATTGCGAGTGATCTATTGAAATATATTCTAAACTGTTGAATATAAAGTTTCTTTGTAAATGGATGTATATCCCTTAAGAAATAAGGTGATTATTATTACTAAACAAAAAAAGTGTTTTCTTGCATTATTTCTCAGCTGGCCCTTTATTTGTGAAACAATACCAAGTTGTTTTTAATTTAAAGCCACTGAACAAACTCATTCAAATAATGTTTTATTAACATTAATACAACGTTTAATGTTGCTAAAATGTTGATATAACGTTATTTGTTAGCGTTTTGCTCAGTGGGAATAACTTTACATAAAAAAAAGTTTTAAAAATAATCTGATTTTACGATATAAATCAGTTTTATATTGATTTAATACTAGTATTATAATTATTATTTCATTTATTTTAATCATATTTTTATTAAATAATAATTTTGTTTTAATTAAATCTAAGAAATTTTACATATTTCTATAATAAATAAAGTTGTTTAATCCGGACATTAATAAAAATATGTCAGATATTAAAAATTCATCCGTGTAGTAAAATATGCTTACTTATAAAAACTTCACAAATTATAATTAGTTAAAAATATCAGAGTTTGAGATTCTTGGAAAAATTATAAACATGATATAATAGTTGAAAAAATGGTAAACATGTTATAGTTAAGCTGAATTATAAATATAAATGTATACGTAAAAACCCCCATATCCCTTGGCTACGGCCTTGCTACTTGGCAAGTGTAAACATTTTTATAGTAATGGCGATTATAAATTAACCTAATCTTTCAACTACTGGTAATTCGGTAATTTTCTGAATCTAAACAATTTTTCTGCGCTTTTCTAAACTCGAAATTTTACTTCATGCGCTACGCGTATAAAACACAGATTTTAAGTGAATTTTGAATATACATAAATTTCACAATATTTTAGTGATTTATACGCGTGGCGCATGAATTAAAATTTCGAGTTTAGAAAAGCCCAGAAAATTTTTCTCGGGTCGCTGCGCGACCCTCGACAAATTTTCACGGGCTTTTCTAAACTCGAAATTTTACTTCATGCTTAATCTGGGATTGTAAACTCTCGTTAGAAACCTTAAATTGAACGCTTGTAAAAAGCAGCCGATGCCTAAAATTTTTTTACGCAAGCATCAGGAAGTGGAATAATTAAAATAAACATTTTCTGATTTCAGTTTTTAATAACAATAAATTTAGTTTACTTGTACTTATTTTTAAATCGTTCTAATAAATCTCTAGTTTGTGATTTGAAAAAAAAAAACACTTTTTTGAATTTCACTAATATTTTGTTTTTTTATTCAAAGATCTCTACTTTGTTTACCATCTGTAACGTACCTTTTAAATACGTAAAATTAATATATTCCGCATAAACATTGTATACATTTTGTGTATTGTAATAAAATCTGATTTTAATTAGCAAACACAACGTGTAATAAATACGATTCATGTTCATCATCCAAGTTTTTACTACCATGAGTGATCATTAAATTTTACATGGTTTTGAGGTGCGTGCTGGAGTAATTATCATTAGTAATAAGGATGGATAATTTGAGTCGAGTTCCGGATTTATAAAATATTTATGATGTGTACTTATTGCTTATTTATCAATGTGGACATGTTTGTATAAAGTGAGTATTTTTTTATTACATCTCATTAATAACAATCGTCATCATTTAGCAGTAAAAGTGTGCATTTGTTTGGTATGTCTATGATTATTAATGATGCATGCAAATATTTGATCAACAATGACCTAATTTTTTGACATAGAGTGAATTTTTCTTTTCAGTATACATACAGGGATTGTTTCTTTTAAGTATACATATCCTGGTGTTTACTCTATAAATGTATAGGCATTTCTTGTTTAATTTGAAGATAATATATAAAATTACGAAAAAACTATTTGTGAAAATGCAAACAATGTCTTAATTAATAAGACAACTTAAGACGATAAATATTCATTGATACAACTACTATCCGTGCAAATACACCTCCGGATATTGAATTATACAATGAAATATTCAAACAAGATAAATTCAAATTCTAAACTATTTGAATTCGAGAAAATAAGCTTAGGCTTCTTATAGTTTGCACACTTTAAACATAATATATAAAATTACGAAAAAACTATTTGTAACAAATCAAATTAAATAAGATTTTAAATATTCCATTGTATAATTCAATATCCGGAGGTGTATTTGCACGGGAAGTAGTTGTTTCAATGGATATTTATCGTCTTAAGTTGTATTATTAATTAAGACATTGTTTGCATTTTCACGAATACGTTTTTCGTAATTTTATATATTTTAAATGAAATATTTAAAATCTTATTTAATTTGATTTGTTAGAACGCTCTATTAAAGTATATGTAAGGTTTAGGTCAAATTCATTTCAATCCAACTAACAAATACATATTTAAAATAAAAGGAAAGATAACAAAAAAAATTAGAAGTGAAAGGACTTCGATTAAAACTAATTTCTTAGGCCATCTATAGACGCGTTTCGAGATTTATCTCTCTTCAGTATAGCTTTGCTTATGACGTTATTAAAAATTTTTGGAATAAATTAAAATTAACTTACTTGGAAAATGTGTTTTGTGTGGAATGAACAGGTACGAGAAATTTTATATATTATATTTAATGTGTGCAAACTATAAGAAGCGTAAGCTTATTTTCTCGAATTCAAATAGTTTTAAATTTGAATTTATCTTGTTTAATTTGAAGCTTTAAACGAGTGTTTTCCACTCCCAGGTTAAGCATGAAGTAAAATTTCGAGTTTAGAAAAGCCTAAAAATTTGGTTTGGTCGCGTAGCGAAGCGAAGCGACTAAACCAAATTTTCAGGCTTTTCTAAACTCGAAATTTTACTTCATGCGCCACGCGCTCAAATATTGTAAAGTTTAAAATGAACCGCTAAAGCATTATTATAAAGCAGTATAATTTAAACTTTTATCAACTTTTTGGGGAAAAGCGGCAGAATTCAAAAATTATGGTTGTATTTTTTAGCCAGAACTTTGTTTTTATTTAGCCAATATTTCTCTAAACTTTTGTCAACTTTTTCAGGGCAAGTTAAAAATATAAGTGGGTTTTTTAGATAAAATTAAAAATTGCCAGATATAGACGTGTAAAATGTTTTCATTCTTGCCATGAACAAACTTAACAATTTGTCAATTTTTTAATCGTATTATTTGCATATATATTATTATAATCTAACATAAAGTTAAGTTGAATTTGCCAATTATTATTTAAAAAATTTGTTTTTATATTTTATTATTTTTATTTAAAAATTCCCTGACTTTTCAATAAAAAGGCTTAATTTCCCTGACTTTTCCAACACTTTTCCTGATTAATAAAATCCCTTCACTGTCCCAAATTCGGTTGGTTGCTACGCTAAAAAATTAAATGTATTTCTTTTGAAATGTTTGCAAAGGATGCGGATTAATTTCTTGGAGAAAACACTGTCGAGATTTTTTTTGTCACATATCATGAATTCTCAATAGAATATCGACAAACCAATTTTGATTTACTAAAAATGTATGAAATTATTATTATTATTTAATTTAGCACGTCCTTAATTGACGGTGAGTAAATTGACACGGTTTTCAAAACAAGTGTCCATATCGCTATGGAGGGAGATTGAGGTGAGAACGAACTATTGCTGTGGTGTTTAGAATTACAGACTTTTGGAGCTGAATGTAGGTGAGTGGAGGTAGCTTAATTTTTAGGAGGTTATCGTGCAGCATCTTTGGTATTACTCCTGTTGACGATAGTACAATAGGTAAGACATATACCTCTTTCTGCTTCCACATATTCCTAATTTCGTCTGCCAGGGGTTTGTACTTGTTATTTTTTTCCTGCCAGGCAGCCTGCATGTTATGAGTATTATTATTATTATTATTATTATGATTATTATTACCAGTAATTGAAAAAGTCGGAAAATATACAAACCCCATCCATGACCTGTCTGTGACAAGAAATAGTGAATGCGCCGGGTAACCCCTTACTTTTTTTTATTATTGTTAATTTGATGATGTTTTTATATTTATTTTTTTATGAAATTTATATCACATCTTCCAGATAAATTTAATTATATTCAGAGCAAAATCACCTGGCACTAGTATCATCACATCCCAGCTGACATACATTTTTTTCAGACATCTTTTTAATACCACTCGCGTCATCCTTTTATATAACCAGTTAGCTATCTAGTGTTTTTTTATCACTTTTTTTGTTCCAGTGCGTAAAAATGTATTTCGTGTAATTACTTCCAATAAATTTTCCGACACTCTCAGAATGAAGGGTGTTTTATCGAGAGGAAATAATCGACGTTTTTAGGGGGTGGATAGGGATGGAAACAGGACGTGGGAGAGAAACAGAATGGTGTTTGTGTAAACATTTAGAAAACTGCTCCCAAAAGTGTACGGAATTTATTTGGTTGTCGGATTTGTTTTTGTAGAGTGCTCCAGTTTGAGATACGTTTTAGTTCTATTTCATTAATATTTAAAGAGAGTGAGATGTGTTTAATTATTCTTAAAAGGTTTATATATGATAATGTCTTTAATTAAAAAGTTCTAAAGGTTGTTAAAGTTCAAGAATAGTTTCCTTAAAATAATTTGCGGTTTCTACTTTAGAAAATCAACGAGGTTTGTGAACGTCAGATAAGAGTACTTTTAAATAAAACGCTTTTAACTTTGTTTAACCACTATATTCTGCACCTAATTTGTGACTATAGTTTCGACCATCTAGTAGTCATTATCAAACTAAAAACTTTTAGTTTGATAGTGATAATGACTACTAGATAGCAGAGCTGGGCAGGACTCGAATCATTCAGGATTCGAATCCTTTTAGAGGATTGAAAAGAGCCATTCGAATACTTTAGTTCCACTGAATTCATGATCCGGATTCGTTACATTTTTATAAGAGAATTATGTATTCGAATCCAATTTTACTTTGTTTAACCACTATATTCTGCACCTAATTTGAGACTATAGTTTCGACCATCTAGTAGTCATTATCAAACTAAAAACTTTTAGTTTGATAGTGATAATGACTACTAGATAGCAGAGATGGGCAGGACTCGAATCATTCAGGATTCGAATCCTATTAGAGGATTGAAAAGAGCCATTCGAATACTTTAGTTCCACTGAATTCGTGATTCCGATTCGTTACATTTTTATAAGAGAATTTGTATTCGAATCCAAATATGGGTGATTCGAATCCTAATAAAAGGATTCGAATGTTAACAAAAGGATTCAAATATTTATAAAAGTATTCGAATACTTACAAAGGGATTTGAATCGTCAAAAATAATTCGAATTAATTGTGAGGATTAACATGAAAAATGTGTTTTGTGTGTTTTTAAATTTCTCGTTAAATCACTGTTTTATACGCGTGGCGCATGAAGTAAAATTTCGAGTTTAGAAAAGCCCAGAAAATTTGTCTCGGGTCGCTGCGCGACCCTCGACAAATTTTCACGGGGCTTTTCTAAACTCGAAATTTTACTTCATGCTTAGTCTGGGAGTGGAAACTTCAAACTGATTGCTTTGATAAGAATATCAAATGACTGAAAATATTTTTAAAGATAATAATCTAGTTTTCAAAATTTGGTTTATTATTATTTGAAGTAAAACTGACAAGGTAGCCAATCTGAAATGTTAAATTTTTCCGACATTTCTTTGATTCAAAAGTTTTTCCCTGGCCTTTTAATATAACTTTCTTCTGTGGGAAATCCCTATTTTGTTAAATTGTTTTTATTATTTCTTGAATAACTTTCTCATTATCACAAATAGTGAAACAAACCAAGTGTTTTTAATTTATCCTTCAATATTGTTTTTATAATTTTTGTTAATATTTAAGTTAATTTTATAAATATTTACGTTTTTTCAAATTTGCCTGCTGATTTTGACAAATTTAATAATATCATATGGCTTTTTTGTTAATGTTTTGATCAATTTGAATATAATTCTATGACTTTTCTCTGACTATCCCGGTTTTAATGATATTCAGTGAATTTTTCATTTGCATAATTTTCAGGCATTCGTCGATTTTATAATAGAGTTCAATTTGAACTTTTAAACGGATGTTTCCACTCCCAGGCTAAGCATGAAGTAAAATTTCGAGTTTAGAAAAGCCCCGTGAAAATTTGTCGAAGGTCGCGCAGCGACCCGAGACAAATTTTCAGGCTTTTCTAAACTCGAAATTTTACTTCATGCGCCACGCGTACAAAACACTGATTTGAAGTGAAGTTCAGAAACACACAAATACATCTTTAATCAGACTAACAGGGAATTAGGAATTTAGTCTGTTATCAGCGATGTTCAGTGTTAATAATAAATAATTGGGTTTTGAATATTTTTGTTAAAACAACTGGTAGCGATATTTATATGTTAATAGTTGCAAAAAATAATAAAATCAAATTTAATCTTAAAGGAATTGTATTCGTGATTCAAAAAAACGGGATTCGAATCTTTGATTCGAATCAGATTTATCTCTTATTAATCCTTTATTCGAGTATTCGTGATTCGAATCATATTAAGTGATTAGGTTTCGTGATTCGACTCCTTTTTACGAGGATTCGTCCCAGTTCTGCTAGATAGTCGGAACTATGGTCACAAATTAAGTGCAAAATATAGTGGTTAAACAATATAAAAAGTGTTTTATTTATAAGGGTATTGAAGATGTACCACAAAGTGAACGCCTACAACACAAAACAGTCAAAAATTATTATTTATTTTTATTTTTAATTGCTCAATTGAAAAATTGAATTACTAATAATAGGATCGTTAATTAAGAGGCCATCACGATAATGAATCAAATTTAAACTGAAACTGTTATTATTTATTATTCAACATGGTCTAAACTAGAAATTTGACTGCATGCTTAATGAAGGAATGGAAACCCTCGTTAAAGGTAAGTAATTAAATCCTATTAATTATCCATGTATTTAATGAAAACGATATTATAATTTATCGGTTTATCGTCAAATGATCAGTAATCCAATCCGGTTTTGATTCATTAATTTCTCGAATTACCGGTAATTTAAAAAATCGGTAAATTTCTAATCCCTATATGAGATATTCACTTCTTATAAACTTTTAATTGAGTCTACAATTAAAAGTTTATATAAATCTAACACTTGGTGTTGTTTGAACACTGAATTAAAAACTGGTTGAAAATTAATAATAGAATTGGTTATTGCTTCACTGTTTGTTTTTATTTTTAACTGACTAGTTTCGGTCAGAGGACTATTATCAAAGTAATTACAAGACTTCGCTGTTTATTTTGAGTAATGTGAAGTATTTAATCACTAATTAAAACTGGTTGATTTCCTTTCTTCACATTTATTTGTTTCTGTGTTATGTACCAGTGGAATCGCTGCTTATTGGCATTGAGGGGGTGGTGTGTTTTTTGGACGACATCCTGATTACCGGTCGTACAAAGAAAGAACATATTCAACGACTTAATCAGGTATTAAAGATTTTGCAAGATGCTGGGTTAAAGATTGCTGTTAATAAATGTGAAATCTTTCAAAAAAGTGTTAAATATCTTGGATTTATAATTAATAAGGATGGACTTCATCCATGTGATGATAAAATAGAAGCAATTAAAGATGCACCAGAGCCTAAAAATGTATCTCAATTAAAATCGTTTCTAGGACTTGTCAACTATTACGGTAAATTTATTCGAAATTTGTCAACAACTTTGAATCCTCTTTACAATTTACTAAAGAAATCAATTAAATGGCATTGGTCACCCGAATGCCATGAAGCGTTTAATATTATTAAAAATAAATTATCATCAAATGACGTATTGGTCCATTTTCAGCCTAACTTGCCAATTAAATTAATTGTAGATGCATCAGATTATGGCATAGGGGCATTAATTAGCCATGTTTTCCAAGATAAAACGGAGAAACCAATAGCATACGCTTCACGTACATTAAATAGTAGCGAATTAAAATATTCACAAATAGAAAAAGAGGGCCTAGCAATAATTTTTGGGGTATTTAAATTTAATGACTATTTGTTCGGGAATAATTTTACAATAGTGACAGATCATAAACCCTTGCTGTATATATTCAACCCTACCAAGGGCATTCCTCAATTTTCGGCAAATAAATTACGCCGTTGGGCAGTAATATTATCTAGTTTTAATTATAAAATTGAATATGTAAAATCGGACAAGAACGCTGCCGATAGTTTATCTAGATTACCTCTCCAAACAAGTGAAAACGAAGTTGGTGATGGTATCGATTTTAATTATCGTGATTATTTCTCAAATATTGATGAAATTTTAATCAAAATCGATGATATTAGAAATGCTTTTAAAACTGATAAATTGTTATTAGAAATTTTAAAATTCGTAAAGACTGGTCTAAACTAAACGATTTGAATGTTCAATAGAATCGAGTTGTTTATTATGGAATAATAGGCTAGTTATTCCTTACATATTACATAATAAAATTTTACAACAGTTACATTCAACTCATTTAGGAATAGTTAAAATGAAGGCAATAGATAGATCCTATTTTTGGTAGGCAAAGATAGACCAATCTATTGAACAGTTTGTAAGGTCATGTAATGCATGTAATTTAAATTCTAGTAGTCCCACAAAAGCCAGGTTGTCTCCTTGGCCATGGCCTGAAAGAACTTGGCAGAGGATTTATATTGACTTTTGTGGACCTTTCTGCAATAAATATATTTTGGTAATATTCGATACGCATTCAAAATGGCTGGAAGCATTTTTTATGAATACTATTAATTCGTCTGAGAAGATTAAAATTTTGAGAGATGCATTTGCTAGGTTTGGTCTACCTACAACACTGGTCTCTGACAATGGAGTCGAACTTATATCAAACGAATTTAAACATTTTATTGGTAGCAACGGCATCGAGCATATTTTTACACCACCTTCAATCCAATGGGGCAGCGGAATCATCAGTCAAAATTATTAAGAATGCTTTAAGACAGGCATTATTAGAAAATCCTAAGAGTAACTTAGATTATTGTCTTGCAAAGTTCCTATTTTATTATAGAAATTCTAAACATTCCACAACAGGAGTTGCACCAACTGAATTAATGTTCAGACACAAGATAAGCGATCGATTCAGTTATCCAATGGGGCAGCGGAATCATCAGTCAAAATTATTAAGAATGCTTTAAAAAAAGGCATTATTACAAAATCCTAAGAGTAGCTTAGATTATTGTCTTGCAAAGTTCCTATTTGATTATAGAAATTCTAAACATTCCACAACAGGAGTTGTACCAACTGAATTAATGTTCAGACACAAGATAAGCGATCGATTCAGTTTATTACTTCCACGAAATTCTAATTTGACTAAATTTGTTAAAAATAACCAAAATAAACAAGCTTCCAATTTTGGGGGTAAAAATAAAAGATTTTCAGTAGGAGACGAAGTACTTGTTAAAAATTATAAAATTAATAAGGTGTCATGGATTAAAGGTACGATTGTAAAGGAATTAGGAAATAAATTATATTTAGTATACATTCCAGAGAGACAGATTTATTGGAAACGTCACAACAATCAACTAAAACTATTAATGATATTTTATAAAAAGTCAGCGTTGCCAATAAATATGTCTTCTCAACCGACGAATGGTACTATTAAGAATAGACTTAGGCAAAATGTAAACGCGCCAATAAGATATGGTTTCGAAAAGGTGTCACAAGTTCATAACAAATAAATAATGTACAACCATTATAGAATGTTATTTTTTTTTCTATTATTATTATGAGAGTAAAGGAAATTTGTTTAAATGTTTGTATATTTCTAAATTTGTGTTATTAGTTAAGTTCGTTTATTTAGGGAAGAGATGTTATGTACCGGTTTTATTTTGAATTAATTCGCGCTCTTTTGTATATAGTTTTTATTGTATTGTTTTTATCGCTGGAGCGCCAGGTGTTTGCGCTCACGGGCAGTCGAATTTATACCTTCAGCGAATAAAGTTACGTTTAAATGAACAGTGCTAATTATTGGATTTCCCCGAATAATAATAATTAACTAATTAGATTAAGTATTGCGTAGCAGTATATTTAGATAAATCACTGTGGAGAAAAATGTAAATATTTTGTTGTTTCAATATACAAAATAATGTTTTCAGTGTATTTCTAACTTCATAATATGCAGTGTTTTATACGCGTGGCGCATGAAGTAAAATTTCGAGTTTAGAAAAGCTTAAAAATTTGGTTTGGTCGCATGAAAAATTCCCTGTATGTAAAAGTCTGCAACCCCTTAATATAAATGTCACGAGCCGCCACTGAATAGAAGCTGTACGTTAATTATTGATTAACGTACAGCTTCTATTTCATAAATATCTGCGAAGCACATTTAAATTTTCAGGCTTGCTTAAAATATATTTTTTTATTCTTTTAATTCTAAAAAAAAACGTCATTAGAAACACGAGTTTTCTTTGTAACTTTATTGTAATTATAATTTCGTTTGTACGATAATAATTTCATAACTAAAAATACTATATATGTTTTTAGTTAATAAATATTAATAATGATTCCTTAACATTATGGAATAATTAAACGTTATCATAATGTTGATCAAACATAACTTGATTTGCTGTTCACTGTGGAGGCTTCTACTTCGTTATACATCATTATTCACACAAATAAGACAATTAACTTTGTTTGTATAACTGAGGATTTTATTGTGACTATAGTTTCGACAACTTTAACTTGTCATTATCAAACATAAAGTCATAAAGTTTATGTTTGATAATGACAAGTTAAAGTTGTCGAAACTATAGTCACAATAAAATCCTTAGTTATACAAACAAAGTTAATTGTCTTATTTGTGTAACTTAATTTGATTGAAACCAGGTCATATAATCAATTAAGTTTAGCTGTTGATGCAAGCGGGCGCTTTCTTTATTAACTTGTAAGCAATATTAAATTTATTCACCTGCAAAATATCCTCATTATAGTTGGAAATTAACATGTGCATTATTCTACGCGTGAAAATTGGCGCACGTGCAAATGTCCGCAATTATTATGCTTATTTACAAGCAAACAGGCGCAGAGTTCGCGTTAATGAATGTTGAATGTTCGCCGTATGGATTTTGTGTCGCGGAAAATATAACAAATAACAGGGAGTCATTCATCAGAAGTATCAAATAGGCAGCTATTTTTAATTTGATAGAGATTATGTCAGGATGGGGGAAAACAAAGTGAAGACTTTTCATTAGGCAGATGCGAATAAACAGTGAGATTAATGATTGTGTCCTAAATGAGGTCGAAAGAGTATTTATAGATTTGTAAAATACTCTTTTGTATAAATATTGTTTTTTTCAATAACCGAATAATATATACTATTCAGTTATTGAGAAAAAGAATATTGTAGTCGAAATGTTTTTATATGTGGCACCTCCAAAATGCACCACCCTGTACAGTTAATTCTAATTGTTGATTTTAGGTAAAATTCAAATTTACTTTTAATGAGTTCTATGAATGACTTATTGTATTACATACAGGAAATGTGTCTTTTTAATATATTTTTTATTTATTTATTTCAACGGCTTGGCATTTACATTAAAAATACAATATACAAAAAAAAATAAATATGTACGAACACTAAACTTAAAACTAAGCAAGTAAAGTTACAAATCTTTTAAGAGGCGCTTTAATAATGAATAAGACCCATTAAAAAAGTCAAAATTTAAAATATTTGCGTGACGCAAAACCCGAACAGAAGCGGAATATTTCGCATAATGGCCATCACGATAATATACATATTGTATACGCTGTGAATTTTCAGGCATTCGTGGATTTAATAAAAGAGTTCAATTTAAAGTTTCGAACGAGTGTTTCCACTCCCAGGTTAAGCATGAAGTAAAATTTCGAGTTTAGAAAAGCCTGAAAATTTGGTTTGGTCGCGTAGCGCGAAGCGCGGAGCGACCAAACCAAATTTTCAGGCTCTTCTAAACTCGAAATTTTACTTTATGCGCCACGCGTACAAAACACTGATTTGATGTAAAGTTGAAAATATACCTGAAATAATAAAAATGTATTTGTATTAATTAATAATAATTAGTTTATTTCTATTTTTCTTTGTGTAAAAACTTTACATGTTATGTTATATATTTGTCATTGTAAATAAATGAATTTAATTTGACTTGAAAAATACTGCTTTGGCATTACGTTTTAAACTTTAATTGAAATCAGTGTTTTATACGCGTGGCGCATGAAGTAAAATTTCGAGTTTAGAAAAGCCCAGAAAATTTGTCTCGGGTCGCTGCGCGACCCTCGACAAATTTTCACGGGGCTTTTCTAAACTCGAAATTTTACTTCATGCTTAGTCTGGGAGTGGAAAACACTCGTTTAAAGCTTAAATCTGAACTCTTTTAAAAATAAACAAGTGGCAAAAAATTAACAGCTAAAATAATCAAGAAAAAGTAATGTGATTTAAAAAAATAATGACATACCATGGAATTGATAAAATTGCGGATATTCCCTATTTTTTTTTTAAAGTTCAATTTATAGCTTTCAACAAGTGTTTTCCACTCCCAGACTAAGCATGAAGTAAAATTTCGAGTTTAGAAAAGCCCCGTGAAAATTTGTCGAGGGTCGCGCAGCGACCCGAGACAAATTTTCTGGGCTTTTCTAAACTCGAAATTTTAGTTCATGCGCCACGCGTATAAAAGACTATAATATTATCAAATTTATGTATATTCGAACTTCACTTAAAATCCGTGTTTTATACGCGTGGCGCATGAAGTAAAATTTCGAGTTTAGAAAAGCCCTGAAAATTAGTCTCGGGTCGCTGCGCGACCCTCGACAAATTTTCACGGGGCTTTTCTAAACTCGAAATTTTACTTCATGCTTAGTCTGGGAGTGGAAACTCTTGCTCGAAACTTCAAATTGAACTTGTTAAAAAAAATAACAACGAATGCCTTAAATAAATATGCATTGAGATATGTATAACTGAAAGAAACATTAATTTTTGGTTTATATCGGAAGCCCCACCATTTTTTTATTGGTGGGGCTTCCGATATAAATACACGAGCAATTTTTTCTTGAATTATACATATCTTAATGCGTATTAATTTTAAGGCATTCGTTGCTATTTTTTTTTAACGAGTTCAATTTGAAGTTTCAAGCAAGTTTCCACTCCCAGACTAAGCATGAAGTAAAATTTCGAGTTTAGAAAAGCCCCGTGAAAATTTGTCGAGGGTCGCGCAGCGACCCGAGACAAATTTTCGGGGCTTTTCTAAACTCGAAATTTTACTTCATGCGCCACGCGTATAAAAGACTATAATATTGTCAAATTTTTGTATATTTGAACTTCACTTAAAATCTGTGTTTTATACGCGTGGCGCATGAAGTAAAATTTTGAGTTTAGAAAAGCCCAGAAAATTTGTCTCGGGTCGCTGCGCGACCCTCGACAAATTTTCACGGGGCTTTTCTAAACTCAAAATTTTACTTCATGCTTAGTCTGGGAGTGGAAACTCTTGTTTGAAACTTCAAATTGAACTCGTTAAAAAAATAACAACGAATGCCTTAAATTAATATGCATTGAGATAAGTATAACTGAAAGAAAAATTTCTTTTGTGCTTATATCGGAAGCCCCACCTTTTTTTTTATTGGTAGGGCTTCCGATGTAAAAACACGAGCAATTTTCCCTTTAATTATACATATTTTAATGCATATTCATTTTAAGGCATTCTCTGTTATTTTTTTTTTCTTGCCAGCCTCCACTAGTATGAAGATAACAGACAGATGAACAGATTTAAGAAATCAAATAATAAAAATCACTGGGATTACTACAAATCATTGCGTAACCTGACTACATCTAGTATTAATAAAGAAAATAAAGCTTACTTTGAATTTTGTCTCAAGTCAAATAACCCGAAAGAGTTATGGAAAGAGCTGAGGCAATTAAACATACAGAGTAATCACCAAAATGATAAGAAAGTCAGTAATGTATTAGATGTAAATGTAGTCAATAATTATTTCATAAACTCTATCCCATCTACTAGAGTAAACAATGATCTGGATCACTACTATAAATCCAATTCACTAAACCCGTTATTGGAAAAATTCTCATTTGCAGAGTTTAGCGAGTCAGAAATAACTAGAATTATAGATAACCTATCTTAATCCTCGCCAGGTTCCGATGGCATAAGTGCAAAAATGCTAAAGTTGTGTTGTCCATTTATTACTCCGTACAATACACATATTTTTAATACTTGCCTGGCCCAGGGATTTTTCCCCTCTGCCTGGAAAAAATCATACATAGTGCCACTACCCAAAAAAAGTACTATCTCTGATCCGAGTGATCTACGACCCATTAGCCTAATTTGTACTCTTTCTAAAGTTATGGAGAAAGCTATTGAACCGCAAATAAAACGTTACTTGTCTGATAACTCCATCCTACCAATGACACAGTCAGGGTTTCGTCAAAACTATAGCTGTGTCACTAGCCTCACAGAAATTACTGATAAAATTATCCTTTCTCAGGACAATGGTCTTTTATCACTGCTGATACTATTAGATTTTTCCAAGGCTTTCGATACACTGAACCATAACACATTATTATCTATTTTGTCCTTTATCGGATTTGATCTGATTTCTTGCAATCTGTTTAAAAACTACCTACAAAATCGATCGCAAATGGTGAAATCTAATAATTTTATGTCTGAGGAAGTAGAAGTAAATAGAGGTGTCCCTCAAGGATCAGTTCTGGGCCCTCTTTTGTTTTCTATTTAAACCTCACAAATATTTTCTAGCCTCAATATAAATAACGTCCATCTCTTTGCTGATGATACCCAACTGCTATACACACTTGCGGAGAAGGATGTAAAGTCTGTATATAACAAAATTAATCTGGATCTTTCCAATATATCAGCTAAATGCAGAGATCATGCACTAATAACTAATAATTCCAAAACGGAAGCAATACTCTTTGGTCCCAAAAAAATACGTGAGAGAGTTCTACCTCAAATATCAATAACGATGAACAACGATAATGTTGTTATAAAAGCATGTGTAAAAAGCCTAGGGCTTCAAATAGATTCTGATCTTAGATTCTACAACCATATATCCAAGTGCTTCAATATAGCATATGCTAATCTTAGACTCATATTTTTAAATCGTCACTGTTTATCTCAGAGGCTGAACTAATTGAACACTTCAATTACTGCGATGTTGTATTCAGTATCTGTTTAGACAAAAAGACAATCCATAAAATTCAGCTAGTACAAAACTCTTGTTTAAGATTGATCTTCGGCATTCGAAAGTACCAACATATAAGTCACAAACTAAAAGAAATTGAATGGCTTAATATGAGTGATCGGCGTCTATTGCACTTCGCGGTGTTTTGTCATAAATTAATTCTCTGTAAAACACCTCCTTACCTGTACGAAAAAATCAAGATTCGTTCTGATGTGCATACTCTAAATTTACGCTTTAGAGGCTTACTAACACCGCCTCAATACAAATCAACCTTTGCAGAAAGAGCATTTTCGGTCCAGGTCTCTAAAGTGTATAATAAACTACCTCCTGTGTATAAGGAAAGTAGTATTATGGTTTTCCGCAAATTGTTTGCTAAGCATCTTCGTGAATCTATCACCAATTACTAACACCCCAGGTTAATATAAACTTGCCTATTTTTGATTACTATTTTTCTTGCCCAACCACCACAGTATTCATTGTAACGGTTGTATGTGTGTATATGTGTCATGTTGTACTTAAATTTAGTCTTACATTGGCCTAAAGGCAGAACAGGGCTATTAATCACCAAGAAATTGGAATTAATGGCACTGATTTAGGTCAATTTGACGATATTAGAATGTATTATTGTGTACCTATATACCTTATAATATGTATACTATCGGCCCAGAAAATTTATGATTATGATTTAATAAATGATTTATTATTATTATAACTCGTACTTTCAAAAGCCTAAATTTTCCTATAAACTTTTGTGTGATATGTGAAAAGAAAATGCTACGCATAAAAAAATATCACGAGGTAAGACGAAAGCAAGAAATGTACGTTTTCTGAATAATATTTTCCATCATCCTTCCTGTAATATAAACGTTCTCACCTTGGACTGATTACATTAACCATTGCACTTGCCATTTGTATAAATTTGCATACATTAAAATGCATTAAATATGGTAATTGCGATCTTCATGTGGATATCACATTAAATATATATAATCTGATAAATAGGGTATCATCAATTAATTTACTGTTAATTGAATCTTATGAATTATTTACTTCACATAACTCAATTAAACAATTAGTGGTAATATAAAGAAAATTTAACATAAAAAAAATTGAATTTGTCAATAGTTTTCAGAATATTTACAACTTATAAGAACGAACTAAAATTAATATCGACTTTCTGTGTTTAGTTTGGTGAGAAAATAATTTGACCTGATGTTGTATTTTCCATATAAATTATGCACAGAACAGTAAAGCTGTCGTGTAACTCAAATATTCATTGTATAACTCAATATCTGTCGGGGTATTAGCTCGAGAAGTAGTTGTTTCAATGAATATTTGGAGACGTCTCAATGAGACTAAAATGTTTGCAGAAAGTCGATATTAATTTAAATTCGTTTTTATAATTTGTAATTAGTAGTAAAATAAAGTTAGATGTTTTTAATATTACTTTTATAAAGATGTAATAAAACATGAATGCCAAGCAAATCAAATTTTAAATTAAAAATCTTAAATACAATGCTTACGCATTATTAAAATGCAAATTCTTCAATAATAAAAACAAGCGGTAATGCTCCAAACTCATGTAAGAATAACATGCGGGAAAATTACTAATTCAAAAAACAAGGTCATCCAGTGTAAATACTCGAATTTTTTGAAGCACACAATTTACTAATTATTATAATCAAGATTCGTCCGGAAATTAAACAAAAAAAGAAAACACTATACATTCGCCTACTAGACTATGTTACAACGTATAATAACAGTAAACGTACAAATTGTAACCGGAATTATGATGGATATTACAAAATAGAAGAGTAATAACATTTATTAAGTATGATAGCTTAATTGTGCTCAGAATGATAGAGAGAGAGAGAGACAGGGAGGTGTGTAATTAATTTAAAAGGTGAAGCGGATTAATTTTAATGTTAAGGCCAAGTTTGTGATTGAGGACTTATACTTTTATAGGTTTATAATTGGTATGAATTCGTGTTCGTGATAACTGTTCGTTTGATGTAACTAAAAATTAATCGACAATATTTAAATCGGTCATTCTAAAAATGGAATCATCTCCTCAATCTCAAAAACAAATCACGTTTTGCAAAATTCTGTTCCTTAGTACCTCTACACATAATTTCTTGAATTAATTTTTCATCTGGCCCTTGGTGAAACATATTAGAATATCTAAAGTTATTTAAATTAAAAAACACTCCGTATTGTTTTACAAATTTAAACTTTATCCCGACTAGTTTCGGATTGTTAGACCATTTTCAAAGGAATGCAAGGAGGAATGTCATTCCTTTGAAAATGGTTTAACAAACCGAAACTAGTTGGAATATATAAATATTTCAATAAATTAGACATTAAAATAGCTTTCAAAACAAATAACACTCTCTCAAAAATAATAGAAAAACAGTACAGACAAAACTGAAAAAGGTCAACGCTGTGAAGTTTATCAGTTAAATTGTGGTAATTGCCCTAAGGTATATATTAGACAAACAGGGAGAGCATTTGAGGAACAAATTAATGAACACCATAAAGCATTCCTAAATGACAACATATGCTAACCATTTAAAAGAAGAACACTACCATTTCAACAACGAATTTAAAATCCTTCACATTGCCAGCTAAGGAAGAAAATTAAACCTTTTGGAAAACCTGGAAATAAATAAAAAAACATTCATCAGGCCTCTTGCTGAACGAACAGATCGAACTCTCCACTGCTCAGGCTGAGAAAAGATCCTCGCTCCACCCTTCTGTCATAAAAATGTGTATATATAATGGAAATTTGTCTGTAAATAACATCATCATTAACATCATTAACATTCTTCACCTGGAGAAGCTAACGAATCAATTGTAGTGAAAATATATGCAAAAAGTAGAAAATCAGAAATATTTTATCTATTAATTTATTAAAGTAGTTGGAATAAAGTTTTATTTGTGTAACAATACCAAGTGTTTTTTAATTTAAATAACTTTACATACCGCAGCACATGTAATCCATATGGAAACGGACCTAAACTACTATGCATTTGATGCTTTGCAAATGTAAAAAAAATACGTTGATCTAACTAATAACTAATGGAACTTAGACATTTTTTTAATTGAAATGAAAATGTTTAAATAGCGGAGATAACCCCATTTAAAATGATCAATTAATTTATTCTTGTATGAAAGTTTGATTTCCTGCTTTATGTTAGTTCAAAATTTGTAAACAAGCGAAGCGCCAAAGCTGAAGATTGTGGGGTAAATCAATTAAAAGTTTGTTAGGATTGTCAGAAATACAATTATGGAAGGTGTAATTGAATTATTGCCTCAATTAGTAGAGGATTTTAAGTGTTTCCGCAATTCATTTTGTAATTGAAGGAAGATTTATTTATATCATAACATTATACTTACAAATAATCGTGTTATAGAAACATTTAAAAATATGAAAAACCAACAGGTGCCAGTTAAAAAAAAATAAAAACCTAATTATTTAATACGGTAAATACTTTGTTCACTGCACTCTTGATAAAACTAAATTAAAATATTAGGTAATTTCAAATTAAAACACTTGTTTAGTTTAATGTTGTTGTATTCAGTTTCCTGACACGTGTTTCGGTCAATGACGACCATTCTCAAAGGAAGTTATTTTTGTAATTCCTTTGAGAATGGTCGTCATTGACCGAAACACGTGTCAGGAAACTGAATACAACAACATGAAACTAAGCAAGTGTTCTAATTTGAAATTACCTAATATTACTAATTATTTAATATTAACATTAAAAACCGTTGATAACAGACTAAATATATCTTTTCGTGTTAGGCATGAAGTAAATTATCAGGCTATTCCAAACCTAAAATGTTACTTTATGAGCCACGCGTATAAAGTATTGATTAAATCAGGTGTAAGTGAAGTTTAAATTGTGCAAATATTAATTTCATCTAACATCATAATACCAATTTAAAACGGCAAATACTAATAAAAATAATTTAATTTAGCCATTATTTACCAACATTTGTGTTAATTATTCCAGCAAAATTGAAAACTATTACAAAATTATCAATCTACTACTGCATTTGTAATCCACTGCGATTAAATCAGTCTTGTACGAATCTTGTCAAATAGAGTAGCAGATTGTATCCATTTCCCCTCAGATAATCTCACTAATGGCGCTCAGACCATTTCGATTAAACTTCAGATGAATATGCTGGCGTGTTCATGGCGTGTGCAGTATTTGGCCATAACCATAGTCATAACATTAAAAGTTCTACTAACTAAAACCGTTGTAAAATCCATAACACTATGTTAGCTATTAAACATATTTTTTTCTAAGTTTATATGAAATAAAAGGAAAAAAGTCTATTGGATTTTTCCTTCATTTTATGGTAAATCTTCCTTATAAATAGAAAGAGGATGTTTATATTATAACTAGTATTTACTATCCTTTTCAAAAAAACGAGGCATGTTTTAGTAGTGTTGTGTGGAAAACTAATTATTTTGCTTTCAAATTGTGACAGTTAATATAGTCATGAAAGTAGATATTTATATCATAACTACAGGGTTTTTTTGTATGAATTTCACTAAATTGTATCTTGTTAGTTAAATTAAATGGTAATTATTTATCAATTTCTCAAACGATACAAGTATCAAATGTAAATGTAACAAAGTTTTAAGAAATTCTTAGATTTATTTGTTTAAACTTTGTTACATTTACATTTGATATTTGTATCGTTTGAGAAATTAATAAATAATTACCATTTAATTTAAATCTAAAGTATACAAATAAAATATTAAAAGTGTAACTCTGTGAATAAATAAAATTACGAACATTTATTCGTGAGAATGCAAACAATGTCTTAATTAATAAGACAATTTAGGACAATAAATATCCATTGAAACAACTACTTCCCGTGCAAATACACCTCCGAATATTATATCATATAATGAAATATTTAAAATCTTATTTAATTTGGAGCGACCAAACCAAATTTTCAGGATATTCTAAACTCGAAATATTACTTCATGCTTAACCTGGGAGTGAAAAACACTCATTTAGAGTAGTAAATTGGACTCTTTTAAAAATGTACAGCGTATGCGTATACTTAAAATAAAAATTCTTTGTATGACTTTATAAAAAAAAATATGTATCTAAGAAAGTGCTTGCAAGCTATACAGTTTAGAAAATTAGAACAAATAAATTAAGATTTAATTATTATAACTATTATATAAATATTTAGATTAGTCTATGTAAAACAAAACAATTGTAATATTAGGCGTAAAGAAACATTTATAAAACATTAAAAGTGCGATTCTTTTCGCAATCTACAACAAGTTAGTCTTACAAAGACTATATCAAACACTCATTGAAACAACTACTTCCCGGGCTAATACCCCGACGGACATTGAATTATACAACAAGTGTTTGCTGTTACATACAGTAACCTACTGCAAATGTAACAATTTGGGTCAAATTATTCAGGCCATCTATAGACGCGTTTCGAGATTTATCTCTCATCAGTATAGCTTTGCCATTCCCTCTAAACAATTTGACACCTTAGACTGGCGGTCACGTTACCGTTCAAACATAAGTATAAATGAAATTGCCAATTCTATGGATGGATGGCCTGAATAATTTGACCCAAATTGTTGCATTTGCAGTAGGTTACTGTATGTAGCAGCAAACACTTGTTGTATAATTCAATGTCCGTCGGGGTATTAGCCCGGGAAGTAGTTGTTTCAATGAGTGTTTGATATAGTCTTTGTAAGACTAACTTGTTGTAGATTGCGAAAAGAATCGCACTTTTAATGTTTGAAGTATTCTGCAACCAAGAATTGGCAATTTCATTTATACTTAAACATTTATAATATTTGTTAAAAAAAATACTACTAAATAATCACAATTTTATTTAACTCTATGTTTTGAGTTTACTTAAAGTGATTATTACACATATTAGGACTGTTATTCCTTACTTTACTATTTAAAAAGTTACTTACTTTACTTTTTAAATAGTGAAGTAAGGAATAACAGTCTTTATATGTGTAATAATCACTTCAAGTAAACTCAAAAGCAGTATTTTATGTACAATTTTATTTATATTTAATTATTTAGAAATGATACATTTGTAAAGATCCTTTTTGTGTATATAGGTTGATTATTTCAACCATTTAAAATAATGCACTGTTTTTCTTTTAAGCAAGAAACTTTATGTATTATTTCTATACATAATTCATGAACTATTCTGTATTTTATTTAAACTCAGTCGTATAAAGGTCGCCTCCTGTGGGAAAATTGTGTACTCTGCATGTATTATGCGCTTAATATAGCAAAAATGAATTATAATTTGGTATATATACAAGGAATTTTTCTTTTGTGTATTCTTTTCCGATGTTCATAAAGGGATTCCATTTGAAGCTATAAACGAGTGTTTTCCACTTCCAGATTAAGCATAAAGTAAAATTTCGACTTTAGAAAAGCCTCAAAGTTTAGTTTGGTCGCTCGGGCTTTTCTAAACTCGAAATTTTAAAGCTCCGTGAAAATTTGTCGAGGGGCGCGCAGCAGGGTTTTTTTCTTTATACGACCAGCATATAAAACACTGGTTTTAAGTGAAGTTCAAATTAACCGTCTTTAGCATACTGCTATAGTAGCATGTTGTGAACTTCACATTAAATTAGTGTTTTATACGCGTGGCGCATGGAGTAAAATTTCGAGTTTAGGAAGCCTAAAAATTTAGCTAAGGCAAGATGATAAAGCTGTATAATTTAAAAATAACAATATTTTTGTTTTTCACCTTTATATTTACCAATTTTAATTTATTAGGGTTTCGTCAAATTTTACGATTACTTTGTAAATTATAATTTAATAATGGATGTTACAAATAAATTTAAAAACATATTATTGTTAATTAAATTTTGCCAACCCTTTTGTTATAATATGTACAATCAATCCTGTTAACCTATGTTGAATCTTATTAAGTTAAATTTGTGCCTTTTTGTAGTTATATAAATTTAGTTTTATTTCATTTTTAGTATTACATATTGATTTCTTTTTTATGTATATTAATCTAATAGGTGATTATCCGCAAATAAACTAAATTAAAAAAATACTTTTTACAAAATTCTGTATCTTAATACTTCTACTTATGTATTGCATATGAAAATGAGCCAGAACTACTATGCTTATGATGCTTTATAAACGTAGAAAAATCTACGACGTTGACATAACTATTAATGAATGGAACTTAGACAGTTTACTTATTAAAATTAACATTTAGAAATTGCGGAGGTAGCCCCTTTTCAAAATGACCGATTGAAATAATCATCATTAATTCCATTATTTTTGTGTTATTCCAGAAAGAACGCAAAAAATTGTATTTTCCATCATCCCACTATGCTCTAGCTTCGCCAATGATTCTAATTAAATACTTACTATTTAATATAATAATGGCAAATTAAGTAATTTCCACCATCTAATGATTTATTTCTATAATTTGCTTATTCATTTATATATTATTCAATTAAGTAAATTATATGATTATTCTTGTGAATTATGTAAAATCATTGCATGACACTGCATAAATATGCACATAAATTTTAATAAATGTAGGTAATGTAAAATTTAAGTTTCGTGTTGACGCCATTTTCCAGGTAGTATTGACATTTAATGGGAATCGTATTTTTACTTTTCATTTAATTATTCACTAATTACAAATATTTATATTAGCTGTTTTTATGTAATTTCAATATTATTAAATATACATAAATGTAAGTTTATTTGGAGAAAGTGATAAAATAAACTGTAATCTCAATTAACTTTACATAATATTTGTATGTTATTACTTGCTGCAATTATAATTAATTTTCTGTATATAATGAATTCACAATTAATATTTAATAAGCGTATTTTTTAAAACTTTAGGTATTGATAAAAAATAATAATAATAATAATAAATAACTTAAATTGTTTTAGATGTATTAAAATACATGTTATAAATAAAGCAAATTCAACATAAAGAAAAATTCAGTTTTCTAATAGTTTTCAGAAAAGATGTCTTATTTTGTTTCAGAGAATATGTGGTAGAGCGTTGTACAGACCATTCGGGGACACCCTGTATATGTTATATTAAAGATATGTAGGCGAAGTTTAGTTTTTAGTCTGGTTGACTATGCAACTTTTCTTTCACTTAACTTACCTAAATTTAAACAGAATTCCTCACTATAATGTACTATGAATGCATTACAACCATATGATTATAAATATAAAAAATAACAAAAAAAGCACGCCCCTATAAAATAATCAATATCGCATCTCTAAATTACCCTTATACAAATTATGACATATTTCACGCTTAAAATAGTTTAATATCGGAATATTTATTATTGGAATTTATATATTTAATCTATATTATATGAAAATAACCTTTGATAGAGATGTATAAAGTTTTTTATCTTCCGTGTATAATCAATTTTCAAGTATTGATATCAAATGTATAACGTTTACCTACAAATGTTAAGAAATAGTTCTTAAATCTTGGAGGTATTCACTTCGTGGGATATTTTTAATTTTGATATAAAGAATACACCTAACTTTTTATACAACTTTATAAAATTGATATAAAAAGTAAGGTGGCTTTTTTATATCAAAGTTAAGAAATAAATTTTTGATGAGTAAAGATTCGTTTTGCCATTTCCCATGAGTAATGGAATAAAATCCATTACTGATAGTACTGTCAAAATGATATATAAGCAATAAAGAATGTATTCAATATTTCAAATTAATGTGAAAGTCACGAGTTTAACTTATTATATACAAAACCTGGCAATGGTATTATTTCGATTTTATTTATACTGCTGACAAATATTTTCACTCATTAATTAAGCATAAAGTTACTGCAGACAAATATTTCTACTCATTGGTTAAGCATATAGTGAAGTTCTAAGTTGAGAAAAGCCTGAAAATTTGGATTTGCCATGTCTTTAAATTTGTTCGAAATTTAACTACAAAACAGCGTTCACCTTTTTGAGTAATTAAACAAAATGTTAAAAATGTACGAGCACAAAACTATAATATTTATTATGTAATAATATTTCAATGTATATTCGTTTTACAAAATATTTTGCACAGCTGGATAACACACATATGCGCAGCAATTTCCTGAAACTGAACTTTATACAACATAAGCTAATATAGCACAACGTGTAAATCGATATCCTAGTTCACAGATGTATTAAATGTCTTTTTAGATGTTATTGATAGCATATAGATTTATGAGGTATATTATCCATATCAAAGTTGTAATAAGTTGAGAAACTGGTCACTGATAAATGTAACTTTGAACTGTATAAAACTCTTCGAAGCAAAATTTATGCAATCAAACTTTTGGAAGAAAACATGAATAGATTAACTTTTTCATATACAAACAAACAATTGCGTTCGTTAAAAGGAAGATGTGTGTAAACTTAACTTTATACAACATAAACTAATATACTTTTATATATACTTTTATATATATGAAAAAATATATACAATAGATCCTCGCTCCACCTCTGTGTCATGAAACTGTGTATATATAATGTAATATATAAAATTACGAAAAAAAAACTATTCATGAAAATGCAAACAGTGTCTTAATTGCATTTTCACGAATAGTTTTTTTTTGTAATTTTATATATTATGTTTAAAGTGTGCAAACTATAAGAAGCGTAAGCTTATTTTCTCGAATTCAAATAGTTTTGAAATTGAATTTTATCTTGTTATATAATGTAAATTTGTCTGTGAATAACATCATTAACATTCTTCACCTAAAGAAGCTACAGCGTGGCGAAACAATTGTAGTGAAAACAAATACAAAAAGTTGACAATTTTTATAAATTATTAATTTATTAAAGTAAAATATACACAAGCGTTGTTTTTTTAAAAAATTAACACTATAAAAACTGGTAGTTTGAAGTTAAAAATTAGTATACCTAAATGTAAACTGAAATAATCAGTCAAAGGGTTAAAAAAATATTAAATTCAATCATTTAATAGTGATTGCATTATTTATTTTCTTAACCGCTTAACTGATAATATAAAATTACATTTAAGTATACTTTTACTTATTGCAAAACAAAATTGAATAAGAAGTTCTAATTAATCAAACTTAAAAATTGTAAAATAAATTAACATGAAATCAATCACAAGCAGCATATTAAACTTTATTATATTTCAGTGGTTTATACGCGTGGCGCATGAAGTAAAATTTCGAGTTTAGAAAAGCCTGAAAATTTGGATTTGCCGTCACTCGCTTCGCTCGTGACGGCAAATCCAAATTTCCAGGCTTTTCTAAACTCGAAATTTTACTTCATGCTTAATCAGGGATTCGAAACACTCGTTGAAGCTTCCAATTGTAAGGTTTTATAAAAACAACGAATGTCTGAAAGTTTACAGCGGAAAATCATGATGTGTATACCTAAAACTAAAATTCCCTGTATAGAATATATTAAAAAAAAAAATAATAATAATAATTCTTTAATAATAATGCATGATGAATTCCTCTATAACAATATGAAATAAACTGACAACAGAATCTTGAATTATTAAATAAAAATATTTTCAAAAGAAAACAATGTTTTCCTGAATTTTGTTCACTTATAATAGTTATATAAAAGTAGTAATTAACCTTTATATAATTATTATAAGTGAAAACAAAATCGGTAAAACATTTTTTTTCTTTGGAAAATATTTTTATTGAATAATTTAAGATTCTGTTGTCAGCTTATTTAATATTGTTATACAGGGAATTTTTATACTAGATAGACATATGCATAAACTGTAAATTTTCCGACATCCGTTGTTTTTAAAAAAAAAGTTCAATTAGAAGTTTTAAACGAGTGTTTTCCACTCCCAGACTGAGCATGAAGTAAAATTTCGAGTTTAGAAAAGCCCCGTGAAAATTTGTCGAGGGTCGCGCAGCGACCCGAGACAAATTTTCTGGGCTTTTCTAAACTCGAAATTTTACTTCATGCGCCACGCGTATAAAACACTGATTTCAAGTGAGGTTCAAATATACGTAATATTCATAATATTTCAGTGTTTAATACGCGTGGCGCATGAAGTAAAATTTCGAGTTTAGAAAAGCCCAGAAAATTTGTCTCGGGTCGCTGCGCGACCCTCGACAAATTTTCACGGGGCTTTTCTAAACTCGAAATTTTACTTCATGCTCAGTCTGGGAGTAGAAAACACTCGTTTACTAGTGATTGCTGTAAATTTTCCGACATCCGTTTTTTTTTTAAAGTTCAATTAGAAGTTTTAAACGAGTGTTTTTAACTCCCAGACTGAGCATGAAGTAAAATTTCTGGGCTTTTCATAAAAGCCCCGTGAAAATGCTTTGCTTATTTGCTTATTTTCTTTAAATCTTTAGATATTCGTTGCTTAAGCGAAAGTTTTCCACTCCCAGACTAAGCATGAAGTAAAATTTCGAGTTTAGAAAAGCCCAGAAAATTTGTCTCGGGTCGCGCAGCGACCCGAGACAAATTTTCTGGGCTTTTCTAAACTCGAAATTTTACTTCATGCGCCACGCGTATAAAACACTGATTTCAAGTGAAGTTCAAATATACGTAATGTTCATAATATTTCAGTGTTTAATACGCGTGGCGCATGAAGTAAAATTTGTCTCGAGTCGCTGCGCGACTCTCGCCAAATTTTCACGGGGCTTTTCTAAACTCGAAATTTTACTTCATGCTCAGTCTGAAAGTTGAATACAGTCGTTTAAAGCTTGAAATTGAACTCGTTTAAAAAAAGCAACGAATATCTAAAGATTTAAAGAAAATAAGCAAACATATATCTACATTTGTGACATTTGCGACACATTTATATATTAAAATAATTGACGATGGGAGGCGTCAATTATTTTAATTTAACATTTGTGACATCTGCGATACATGAAGTCGAATTTTATGTATTAAAATAATTGACAATAGGAGGCGTCAATTATTTCAATATGTTAAATTCGATTTTTATGTGTCGTCAGTGTCACAAAGATAGATATATGTTTGGTAGATTCTGTTGTCAGTTTATTTATTTAATATTTTTATTGGGGTATTTATCATGTATTATTTAAAATATTGTATACAGGGAATTTTAGGTTTAGGTATACACATCATGATTTTTCGCTGTAAACTTTTAGACATTCGTTGATTTTATAAAATTTTAGAATTGGAAGCTTCATATATCGCGGCTTTTCTTTGATAGTGGCACAACTAAAAAAAGTGATTTTGTTTTAATACAGTTATTTAATGACTACAGCTTTAAGAGGCACAAATAAAAAAATGCAAAAAATAAGATAAATCAAGTTAAGATAATAATTTCAATATTTTAATAAAATACGAGTGCTAAGCCAAGCGAATACGATAGGCAATAATTTTGCTTACACTATTATAAAAATGACGTATATATAGATGTCTATTTTGCTGTTTTAAATGTATGTGTTTTTATATTTTATTTCTAACGTTTAATGTTTTATTTATTGTAATATTAATGTAACATTCTATGGTAGACCGCCGTTAAATAAATAAATAAAAACATAATGTATTGCAAACTTTTGCAGGCCTTTTTTCCTAAAAAAATATAAATTTCACTTGTACCATTACCAAAGCAAAGCAGCGACATTTTTGCTAGAGTTTATTTAAAATGTTTATTGAGGTCATTGTATGTTAAGTCACTATTCTATTTGATTAGCGAAATGGTTTGTTACATTAAATCTAATTAAAATCAGTTCGCTACCCATAGCGAAAATCATAATTACAAAACAAGACACTGTGACTTAATACGAATTGATAAACACACTACTACTCTATATAATAAATCATTTATAAACGAAGGTAAAAAAGTTTACAACACATTAGATAACGACATTAAAAATCTTAGTTTTCCACAATTTAAAAAAGGTCATAAAAAATATGCTACTAAATAGAGTTGTATACACAATTAATGACTTCAAGTTTTAACCTCGATCGGTGGCAAAAGTGTACCTGTACATACTATACAAAATTTGTTTTGATATTTTTTGACGCTTCACATCTATCATATACAATGTATTGTATCATTGCATTATGTAGCATACGTGAATAAAGCTATTATTATTATTATTAATGATAAATTATAAACAATTACTCTTATCTCTATCAGTTACCTCGTTGACCGTTATTAATACTGCTGTCAGAATGAGTGGCGCTCAAGGGAATGAGAGGTAGGGGTTTCATGCGGGACAATAAAAATCGAAGTTAATAGCCTAATAATCGGAATCGGATTAACGGATTATTGAACTTGTTGTGCTGGCAATACCAATTATTCCAACTGACTAATATACATCAAGTTTAGTATAATTGGATTATCCGCAAAGAGCCTTAAACGCGTTAATTGATTTCATAATTCATGCATTTATACACATTGATCTATATCGATGAAATTATATTAATTTCTTATATTTTTTGATTATTTATTAAACCTTAAACATAGATAAACAAGAAAGAGTACTTAAAATATTATTATTATAATTTTATTGACAAAATCTCCATTTTTTCAAAATAATTATAAAAGATATTGTCTATTTATCAAAGCTTAAACATAGACAAACTAAGAAGGGAACACATTCAACAAACCAGATGAACTAGACCAATCTGGTATTTATTCAATCGATTTTTGTAATTGGGATAAAGTTTATATTGGTCAAACACAGCGTAATCTAAATACCAGATTCAAAGAACAGTTAGCACACGCCAAATATCTTAATTACGAAAAATCTGCAGTGGCGAACCACTTACTAGAAACCGGCCACAAAATCACAATAAAGAACATAAAATTATTAAAACAATCATCGAATTATCGATTAAACATGTTAGAAGCCATTGAAATAAAAAAACATGATAATAAATTATTGAATTTTGATTTAAGTCCACTTCACAATACATTATTACATTTAATTGCACCACCTTAATCTGCGTTTTTCCCCTAATCCACTTTACCTGGTTGTACCGCCACCGTCATTTCTTCGACTCACCTCTTAATTTACGTCTTTTCCCTTTTTGCACTCCCACCGCTTTTGTATTATAATCTGCCTGTCTATATATAGTTTAAAATTTCTGTTTTGTATTTAGTGTTAATCCATTGATAAAGGTCACTTTGTGTCCGAAATGTACATTTGGTAATTCAAATAAAATTGTGAAGAAAGGTTATAGTGCTTTATTCGTCAAACTAAGAAGGGTAATTGATATATTATTATTAAACTTTTATTGACAGAATCTCCACATTTACTAAATAATTATAAAAGATATTACAAATTATAAATAAAACTAGCAAGAAAAAAATGTTTACATCAACAATAACATATTTATTGGCAATTCAATATAGTAAACTAACAGTATGACAATAATTGTAATATAACTTGAATTGACAACAGGCTAACGACCAATGGTCTTTCTGCCTATATTTATATGGATAATTAATTCTGGTTTTAAGAAATGTTTTGTAAAATGTATATTATTAACAAATTAACAAATCAATATTGACCAATAAAACTAAAATTGTATCATGTTGAAAGAAAAATGTAATATTAATCTTGCATGAATAAAAAATAAAAATAAAAAAAGTAAGAACGCCTACAACACCAAACAAAAAATGTATGATTTAAGAAAAATAATTAAGTATGCGCTATTATATAAAAAAAACAGATTAATACAATTTTTGCTTTAAAGTATTCATATGCATACGCAGTGAATTTTACGACATGCATTGATTTTTCAAAGAGTCAATATGCCGCTTTAAACGAGTGTTCTCTACTCCCAGACTAAGCATGAAGTAAAATTTCGAGTTTAGAAAAGCCTGAAAATTTGGTTTGGTCGCGTAGCGCGAAGCGCGGAGCGACTAAACCAAATTTTCAGCATTTTCTAAACTCGAAATTTTACTTTATGCGCCACGCGTATAAAACACCGATTTGATATGAAGTTTAGACAGTACGACTTTAGCATACTGCTTTGCTAGTATATTTCGAACTTCACTTGAAATCAATGTTTTATACGCCTGGCGCATGAAGTAAAATTTCGAGTTTAGGAAAGCCTAAAAATTTGGTTTGGTCGCTCCGCGCTACGCGACTAAACCTAACTTTCAGGCTTTTCTAAACTCGAAATTTTACTTCATGCTTAATCTAGGAGTGGAAAACACTCGTTGAACGCTTGCATTTGGACCCTTTACAAAAACATTCCAACATACAACTAAAAAAAGTGATTTTGTTTGAATACAGTTATTTAATGAATACAGACACAAATAAAAATACGTGCAAAAAATTAGATAAATCAAGTAAAAATAGTATTCATATACATACGCGGTAAATTTTCCGTCATTCGTTGTTTTCTAAAAGAGTTCAATATGAAGCTTTAAATGAGTGTTTTCCACTCCCAGACTAAGCATGAAGTAAAATTTCGAGTTTAGAAAAGCCTGAAAATTTGGTTTGGTCGCGTAGCGCGAAGCGCGGAGCGACCAAACCAAATTTTCAGGCTTTTCTAAACTCGAAATTTTACTTCATGCGCCACGCGTATAAAACACTGATTTGATATCAAGTTTAGACAGTGGGTCTTTAGCATACTGCTTTGCTAGTATATTTCGAACTTCACTTGAATGCAATGTTTTATACGCGTGGCGCATAAAGTAAAATTTCGAGTTAAGAAAAGCCTGAAAATTTGGTTTGGTCGCTCCGCGCTTCGCGCTACGCGACCAAACCAATTTTTTAGGCTTTTCTTAACTCGAAATTTTACTTCATGCTTGATCTGGGAGTGGAAAACACTCGTTAAACGCTAACGTTTGAACCCTTTACAAAAATATCCCAAGATTTACAGTTTGACATGTATACTTAAAAGAAAAGCTCGCTTTATAATTTTGTCTTCAGTTTTATGGATATCGAAGTTGGATAATAGAAAAGTGATCGTGGTGCGTTAAGTCCCTATTTTTTCCAGCTAGAGATTTGTGTGTCAAGGTCTTTATAAATTTGCCTGAGAATATTAGGTACATTTTATGTCAATATAGATAATTGAATATTTCTCGGAGGATTGGTAATCCTTAAGATGTTACCCGGCGCCACCACCGAACTGACAATTCTTAATTTTTAGATTTATCTATTCCTGAGCATGTTCAGCAGTTTAACACAAGATGCTTTAATACTCAATTATCTCTAATATAATTAAAGCATGTCTTTATTTAATTTTTATTGTATTGATACAAAACCTACTAGACAATTGAATTTTATCAAGCAATGCATCCATACATTCTTTACATTTTCTTTAATATCATGTAAAGAGGGTGTGTTTATTGTCTGTCCACACGTCAAATACTAGTGACATCACAGTATTTTTAAGCGCGCAGAAAACGGCGCAATAAAGAACAGAAATTGGCCTGTTTCAAGGTGTTTCCATCAAACCCAAAATAACAGAAATATGAATTTTATTCCAGACTGTATACACACCCTTATATTGATTTTAATACTGACAAAGTAACGTATTTATTGTTATTGGAATTATTTGTACACAAACATAAACGAACTAGATTATGTTATTTTTTATCACATGTTTTTATTTTTATTCACCACCCAATTACAAACAAACTTGATACACCATCAATGTAAAATCAGCATAGGCGTGAATATGCTTTAATTCATTTTGAATTATTTATTATTTGAATTATGAACAGTGGAGGCTCTTACTTCGTTATACATGTTATTTCAATAAAATAAAACACTTTAACTTTGTTTGTATAACACAATATATGTTTTTTTCTTTCGTCACGAATATAAAAAATATTGTGTTATACAAACAAAGTGAAAGTGTTTTATTTTATTGATTTATTATTTGCATTATTTGTATACAGACACAAACTAATTACATTGTGTTATGTTATATCAATATGTTTTAGTTTTTAACTACCCTGTTACAAACAAACTCGATACATCATCAATGAAAAATCAGCATCGACGTAAATATGTTTTAAATCATTTTTTAAATAACGCAACACAATACTGTTTGAACTGTTACACTGAATACGTTTTCATAGTTTTTTTTTATCTCCACATTGTACAACATTCAATATGGAGATGAAAAATTCCAAGGGCTTTGTTTTATCTGTTGGCGATTTTACCCCAATTCTTCTTTTTTTCTTTTTTCGTACACGGATGCCAAATAAAATTTCCGGACAGAGGGAAAGTGAGAGGTGTGGGATTAAATTGCGAACACGAATCGAACGGCGTTTGATTAAATTGTAGATAAAATTGTGTTCAATACATGATTTATGTTTTTTATCTCGTATATCTAAAGTATTATATTTGAAGAAAACCGGAAACAAATATTTATAATAGGAAATTAGATTTATTAGCTGAGTCTGTTATTTGGTGACATTCCATATCAACACTTTTAACACACTTAGTTGAGATTTCACTGTTTGTTAGTTGACACTGCAACAATTATTTCCCAATACGGTGGCTTCATCGGGCAGATAAATGATCATCATTCATCTGCCTGATGAAGCCACTGTGTAGCGAAACAATTGTTGCAGTGTTAACTAATAAACAGTGAAATCTTAACCAAGTTTGAAAAAAGAAGAACATTTTGTACTCGTAAACTGAGTGCCTAGTATATGGATACACGTTTTAAGTACTTGTACTCAATTACCGCCAAGCTCTACGTAAAATACTAATTTTCTTTCAACACTTTAGTAAGTAAGACTACTAAAGTGTTGAAAGAAAATTAGTATTTTAGGTAGAGCTTGGCGGTAATTGAGTACAAGTACTTAAAACGTGTATCCATATACTAGGCACTCAGTTTACGAGTACAAAATTTTCCTATATAACAAGTGTCCACTAAATTGTAAGGTTAGATTAGATAATGTGAAATATAACCTAATTTCACAGTTTAAAGAAGTAACTATTAGGTTAGATTTCATTCAATCTAATCTAACCTCAGTTTAGTGGGCACTTGTTGAATAGGAAAATTATGTACTCGTGAACTAAGTACCGAGTATATGGATACACATTTTGAGTACTTGTACTCTATTACCGCTCAGCACTACCTCAAATACTAATTTCCTTTTATAACCAACCTAATTTTACAACTTCTCAGTTAACCTGTTTCTACTACATTAAATTGTAAAGTTTGGTTAGTTTGGGTAATAACATAACAACGTATTGTCTAACGTATCCCAAGATTGTTTAATTCTGAACATAAATAAAAAGTCAATTTAGCGAATGATATCTCTAGAGAATTTCAAGAAATATAAAATATAAAGTGAAATAGAATTTTCCAATTATTTGCAGAATAAATTGATTGAGTTATTCGTAAAATTTTTTGCAGAATATTTACAAAATATAAAAACGAATTAATAATAATATCGATTTTCTGCAAAAATTTAGCCCAAGATTCTTTCAATTATTATTCATTCCCTGTCATTCTATCCGCCTACTTTAATTTTCTGTTTGATCATTTAGTTTAGTAAGAGAATACTTTGACCTAATGTTGTATTTTGCAGATAAATTATGCATAGAAAGTAAATCTGTTCTGTAACCCAAAAATTCATTTTTTAATTCAATATCTATCGTGGTGTAAGCACAGAAAGTAGTTATTTTAGTGAATATTTGAAAAAGTCTCAACGAGACTAAATATTTGCAGAAAATCGATATTATATGCTTTATATCTCATTGAGACTTAAATATTTAAATATTAAGAAGTTTTTCTATAGTTTGCTTTTTTATCTCCATATTGTATAACATTCAATATGGAGATAAAAAATTCCAAGGGCTTTGTTTTATCTGTTGGCGGTTTTACCCCAATTCTTCTTTTTTCGTTTATGGATGCTAAGGTGATGCCAAGATGCCAAGTGTTTTATTAATTTTAAGCCAGTTTTTAACTCAGTGTCAAAACATGTTTCACCAAGTGCTAGATGAGTTTACAATTAAAAGTTTATTAAGAAGTTGTTTTAATGAATAATAATTAAAAGTTTCATGCCCGGTATTACCAACTTTAATTAAACCTTATTCATCGATTAAATTTATTTGTCGATTGGAATAGATATTTTCGATATTGAAACATCATTGTCATGTGAGTTAATTGATTTTTTGACATTTATATTATTATTACTAGATCTTAATCGATTTAATTGACGCTGGTGAAACCTGGCATTGGTGAGATATAAATATTTGTAAATAATTATTTTAGGTAGAGTTAGAGATAATTTAACCTAGGCCTACTTGTAGGATTGCAAATAACGTGTACTTAAAAAAACAACACTTTAAAGCCACATTTATTCAAAATGAAAACTGTTTTATTTCTTTATAACTACAGTATTAAAAAAGTCTCCTGTAAAATCAAAATTCATAAGCATTTTTAACTAAGTTCTAAACTAAGTGCAAACTCACGTTTAAATAGTTAGTAGATAATATTATTTTGAACATAATTCAGAGGCAATCTCAGTTTAAAATGTTTTACAACTGGACTTTAAAAATATATCAACTATTCACATTCGCACATTCATTCTGGCAATACAAATTTACATGTTGGGTATTGTATTGAATTAACGTGCAAGCTTTAAGGGCTTTAAAGGGAAAATTAATTGCCATAGTCTAGTGTGGTTTTAGCCGTTTGTTTTTCAGTGACCACGAATCTCGTTTAACTGATATAATCAATTACTGTGGCTGCGACTTCTATTAGGTATTTTTTATGCATCCATTCAAACATTGAATAATTACCAAAGTTCTAAAACATTGTTTTTAATTACATAATTGCATGTTTGTAAACTTTAGAAAAAGAAAACACTACGAAAAATAAGCATAAATGAAATTGCCACTACAAAAAATGTTGTCGCTCTTGAGTTTAATGAATACTCGTATTTAACATTTAAAACAAATGCAGTCATAGCATTAATGACGATATTTTAGATATTCGCAAAAATTGTGATATTTCTAGAAAATAAAGGATGATTCAAAGTTTATTATTGAAAATTTTATTATTTTTCTAAGGTGTGTTTTTTTACTCCTTGATTAAGTAAGAAGTAATATTTCACTTGAAATTTTACTCCTTGCGCCACGATAAATCACTGTGTTAGAGTGAAGTTTAAAATATACCTACAATTTGTTCTGAGTTATGTAAAGTAATAAATCACTAATAACACGCGGTTTGGTTTCTTAAATTAGTATACTGCTTTAGCAGATTATTTTAAACTTCACAATAGTTTAGTGTTTTATTCGCGTGGCGCATGAAGTTAAATTTCGATTGTATATCCACTGAGCAAAAAAACAAACAAATTACGTTATATCAACATTGTAGCAACGATAAACGTTGTTTTAATGTTGATAAAACATTACTTAAATGTGTTTGCTCAGTGGGTAAAAGCCTGAAAGTTTAATAATTGCAAATGGCAGTAAATTTAATAATAAATAAAAATCTATAGACATTCAAAGTTGACATGTATGCAAAAGCTAATAAAGCTATGTACCACCAATTCAATTTTGAGTCTTTTTTTTAATTCAACTAACCACTTTTTAAGCTTTGTGTGCTTCCAATTATTCCAAAAAATATAAAGCCAATTTATTCATTTTTAAATGATTGCGATTTCAGGCATTTATTTCCCAAAATTCCGTTCACGCTTTCACCAGGCATTACTCATGACTGAAATTTGGCCTGGGAGGGTTTTCACGAGTAATTCTATCATCAAGTGACGTCACTAAATGGAATGTGGTGCTATATATACAATACATATTTGAAAGTGATTAAATTGTTTTATTTATACAAAAGTGAAGATGAGCTTTCAACATTTATCAGTCTTATGAATCAATAATTCCTTAGAAATGTACCTACCTTATCAAACAACGCTCGTATAAACATAAATCCATTGTTTTAAGAATATTCATGATTCAAACCTTCTAGACACATTCATTTCAATTATTATAATTAAACATTTAGTAGGAATAAGTTTGTATTGTTTTAAAAATATTCATGATTCAAACCTTCTAGTACACATTCATTTGAATTATTATAAATAAAAAATTATTAAGAATAAGTTTATAACCGGGGCTAACCTTAATTGGGCACCAATCAATCAAAATTCGTCTTGTAGATTAAATCCTCTTATTAATGTTGATGTAATTAACCTTGTATCTTCACAAATAAAAAAAACGTGATCCATCACTCTTTTATATTACTTTCATACATTCGTGGGTCCACAAGGGGCAATGAGAGAAATAATGTCCGCTTTCAAATAGTCAAACGACAAAAAATGTGAAGAAAATGCCCTCTCGAAATTTTTAAACTGATGAATTTTTTACATAAAGTTGAATTTATTTTGCCCACTATTTGCAGAATATTTATAAAATATAGAAACGAATTAAAAATGCTAAATTTTAATTCGTTTTTATATTATTATATGAAAAAGTATATTTCTTTAGTACTGAATTGTCATTTTCTAAAATATTTGCATATTCTATAAAATTGTGAATAGAGATCTATAAATTTATTTAATTAAAACACTTAACTTTGTTTTGCCACTTTTCTTTTTACTTTTCAGTGACTATAGTTTCGACAACAAGCTAGTCATTATCAAGCTATGTCACTTAGTTTGATAATGACTAGCTTGTAGTCGAAACTGAAAAGTAAAAATAAAAGTGGGAAAACAAAGTTAAGTGTTTTGATTAAATAAATTATTAAATCTTTATTCCCCATTTTATAGAATATGCAAATATTTTAGAAAATGACAATTCAGTACTTAAGATAAAAATATATTATTTTTGTATGGTAATATAAAAACGAATTAAAATTCATCATTTTGAATTTGTTTTTATATTCAGTGTTTTAATTAAATTCTTATAAATATGTACTACATAATGAACTCCAGCTAAATTAAAGATTAATTCATTTATTTCGTTAAGCATTTGTATTTAAAAACGTCCCTTTAGCAAAAACAATATTTTTACCATTATAACCCCCCCTAAAGTTATTAAAACCCCCTTCAAAATATTTACTGGCTACGGCCTTAAAAATGGTTATCTATTTGTAATAATATTTTTTTGACATTAAAATGACGAAAATATAGTATAAAGATAATAACTCAAAATTTAAGAGTTACAACAAAAGTGTAAAAGTGTATAAGTATATTAGTAAAGAGTAAACATTTGTACATTCTACAAATGTTTACTATTTACTAATATACTTATACACTTTTACACTTTTGTTGTAATTCTTAAATTTTGAGATATAATCATTTGACGTGAGGATCAAACATAAGGGAGTGTATTTTGAAATTCACCTTAAATCAATGTTTTATACGGGTGGCACATGAAGTAAAATTTCGAGTTTAGAAAAGCCCAGAAAATTTGTCTCGGGTCGCTGCGCGACCCTCGACAAATTTTCACGGGGCTTTTCTAAACTCGAAATTTTACTTCATGCTCAGTCTGGGAGTGGAAAACACTCGATTTATGATTCAAGTTATTAAAAAAACAACGAATGTCGTAAAATTTACAGCGTATGCATATGTATACTCAAAAGAAAAATTCCCTGTATAGTATATACCAGAAGTTTTTCTTTAAACTTTACGTTTTTCAAATTTAGCTTATTCTCTTTAAATCTTTAGATATTGTAAGTGTTTTTAAAAGAGTTCAATTTGAAGCTATAAACGAGTGTTTTCCACTCCCTGTCTAAGCATGAAGTAAAATTTCGACCCGAGACAAATTTTCTGGGCTTTTCTAAACCCGAAATTTTACTTCATGCGCCACGCGTCTAAATCACTGAAATATTGTGAAATTTTTGTATATTTGAACCTCATTTGAAATCAATGTTTTATACGCGTGACGCATGAAGTAAAATTTCGAGTTGAGAAAAGCCCCGTGAAAATTTGTCTCGGGTCGCTGCGCGACCCTCGACAAATTTTCACGGGGCTTTTCTAAACTCAAAATTTTACTTCATGCTTAGTCTGGGAGTAGAAAACACTCGATTTATGATTCGAGTTATTAAAAAAACAACGAATGTCGTGAAATTTACAGCGTATGCATATGTATACTTAAAAGAAAAATTTCCTTTATAGCATATACCGGAAGTTTTTTTTAAACCATACGTTTTTCAAATTTAGCTTATTCTTTTTAAATCTTTAGATATTCTTTGTGTTTTTAAAAGAGTTCAATTTGAAGCTTTAATCGAGTGTTTCCACTCCCAGGCTAAGCATGAAGTAAAATTTCGAGTTTAGAAAAGCCCCGCGTAGAAAATTTGTCGAGGGTCGCGCAGCGACCCGAGACAAATTTTCACGGGGCTTTTCTAAACTCGAAATTTTACTTCATGCGCCACGCGTATAAAACACTGATTTAAGTGAAGCTCAAAATATCCTGCTCAGGTCTAATCAGGTGTTTATTAATTTTATAAATATACTACATCATATACTACATATGAAAATATACTATACATATGAAAATATACTTGAAAGAAAAAACCATGTCTGTCAATATTTAAGAAAAATCACAAATTTTAAATAATTATTTCTAGTTTAAATAAAATCGTCAAAACCAACACACATTATAAAATTTTACAAAAACCTCAGAACTGTGGAAATTTGGAATAATGTAAAAATTTACCAAACCAAAAATAAAATTAAACTCTTAAAAAAACAATAACTGTATGTTTTTGAGTTTAAGTGAAGTGATTATTACACTAAAAAAGACTGTTATTCCTTACTTCACTTTTTATTTGTATCGTTAGATGTACATTTCGAGACACAAAGTGCTCAATATCAATAACAAACTGTTATTGATAATGAGCACTTTGTGTCTGGAAATGTACATCTAACGATACAAATAAAAAGTGAAGTAAGGATTAACAACAGTCGTTTTTAGTGCTGAAAAACAACAGGCATTTAGTTATAAGTAATAATTCTGCAAAGTAACTGAAAAATTTGATAGTATTCTCTGTATCGATATCAAAGTTAGTTTCATGTAAACATTTCGTACATGCGCACTCGATCCACTTTTGCCGCCAACGTAGGAAATATCAATGGCAGTGTACCAGTCGTCCGTTTCATGTTCGCAAGAGAGAACATCTGACGGTATATTTCTAGTAGAGTAGTGCGCGTACTTTTCGCAACTTCTGAAAAAGTATTTTCCCTCAATTAACAAACTATGCTCAACTTTAACGGACTAAGATTATAAACTTTTTAAAAGTTTCAATCGACGAAAAACTTTGTTTTTTACTTTGTGTATGTGTATGAATATTAATTGTGTTTTTATTTTTAAAATAACGTAAACGTTAATTGATTCCGTCTGGACTTTAATGGATTTATGTACAATGGTGGTTACTGAAGTGTGTTTATAAAAATGAATGTAAGTCACGTTTTATATATTTGTTATTAAAAAAAAAGAGTTTAAAAACATATGCAAATTAGTATCACTCATGTTAAACCATAAAATTACAAACCTGTTTGCTTTATAATTTGTTTATATTGCAGCAATTAATGCCTGAAGTAATTTCGTTAAAATAGTTATGAACAGTTTAATAATTTAATTTGTTAAGTCTTTCTGGTTTTGTTATATAAGGTAACCAGAAAATAAGGCTGAAGTAATTTTGTTAAAATAGTTATGAACAGTTTAATCATTTAATTTGTTAATTCTTTCTGGTTTTGTTATATAAGGCAACCAGAAAATAAGGCTGAAGTAATTTTGTTAACATAGTTATGAACAGTTTAATAATTTAATTTGTTAATTCTTTCTGTTTTTGTTATATAAGGCAACCAGAAAATAATGCTGAAGTAATTTCGTTAAAATAGTTATGAATACTTTAATAATTTAATTTGTTAAGTCTTTCTGTTTTTGTTATACAAGGTGACCAGAAAATAAGACTGAAGTAATTTCGTTAAAATAGTTATGAACACTTTAATAATTTATTTTGTTAAGTCTTTCTGTTTTTGTTATACAAGGTGACCAGAAAATAAGGCTGAAGTAATTTCGTTAAAATAGTTATGAACAGTTTAATAATTTAATTTGTTAAGTCTTTTTGGTTTTGTTATATAAGGCAACCAGAAAATAAGGCTAAAGTAATTTCGTTAAAATAGTTATGAACAGTTAAATCATTTAATTTATTAATTCATTCTGTTTTTGGTATACAAGGGGATCAGAAAATAGGGCTAAGGTAATTTCGTTAAAATAGTTATGAACAGTTTAATAATTTAATTTGTTAAGTCTTTCTGGTTTTGTTATATAAGGCAACCAGAAAATAAGGCTGAAGTAATTTTGTTAAAATAGTTATGAACAGTTTAATAATTTAATTTGTTAATTCTTTCTGGTTTTGTTATATAAGGCAATCAAAAAATAAGGCTGAAGTAATTTTGTTAAAATAGTTATGAACAGTTTAATAATTTAATTTGTTAATTCTTTCTGTTTTTGTTATATAAGGCAACCAGAAAATAATGCTGAAGTAATTTCGTTAAAATAGTTATGAATACTTTAATAATTTAATTTGTTAAGTCTTTCTGTTTTTGTTATACAAGGTGACCAGAAAATAAGACTGAAGTAATTTCGTTAAAATAGTTATGAACAGTTTAATAATTTAATTTGTTAAGTCTTTTTGGCTTTGTTATATAAGGCAACCAGAAAATAAGGCTAAAGTAATTTCGTTAAAATAGTTATGAACAGTTAAATCATTTAATTTATTAATTCATTCTGTTTTTGGTATACAAGGGGATCAGAAAATAGGGCTAAGGTAATTTAGTTAAAATAGTTATGAACAGTTTAATAATTTAATTTGTTAAGTCTTTCTGGTTTTGTTATATAAGGCAACCAGAAAATAAGGCTGAAGTAATTTTGTTAAAATAGTTATGAACAGTTTAATAATTTAATTTGTTAATTCTTTCTGGTTTTGTTATATAAGGCAATCAAAAAATAAGGCTGAAGTAATTTTGTTAAAATAGTTATGAACAGTTTAATAATTTAATTTGTTAATTCTTTCTGTTTTTGTTATATAAGGCAACCAGAAAATAATGCTGAAGTAATTTCGTTAAAATAGTTATGAATACTTTAATAATTTAATTTGTTAAGTCTTTCTGTTTTTGTTATACAAGGTGACCAGAAAATAAGACTGAAGTAATTTCGTTAAAATAGTTATGAACACTTTAAGAATTTATTTTGTTAAGTCTTTCTGTTTTTGTTATACAAGGTGACCAGAAAATAAGGCTGAAGTAATTTCGTTAAAATAGTTATGAACAGTTTAATAATTTAATTTGTTAAGTCTTTCTGTTTTTGTTATACAAGGTGACCAGAAAATAAGGCTGAAGTAATTTCGTTAAAATAGTTATGAACAGTTTAATAATTTAATTTGTTAAGTCTTTCTGTTTTTGTTATACAAGGTGACCAGAAAATAAGGCTGAAGTAATTTCGTTAAAATAGTTATGAACAGTTTAATAATTTAATTTGTTAAGTCTTTCTGTTTTTGTTATACAAGGCAACCAGAAAATAAGGCTAAAGTAATTTCGTTAAAATAGTTATGAACAGTTAAATCATTTAATTTGTTAATTCATTCTGTTTTTGCTATACAAGGGGATCAGAAAATAGGGCTGAAGTAATTTCGTTAAAATAGTTATGAACAGTTTAATAATTTAATTTGTTAAGTCTTTCTGTTTTTGTTATATAAGGCAACTAGAAAATACGGCCGAAGTAATTTCGTTAAAATAGTTATGAGCACTTTACTAATTTAATTTGTTAAATCTTTCTGTTTTTGTTATACAAGGTAACCAGAAAATAAGTAAACAATTTTGTATTGTGGAAGTTTCTACTTCGTTATACAATAATTTATCAATAAAAAACGTTTTAACTTTGTTTGTATACCACTATATATTTTCACGTGACTGCAGTTTCGGCAAATTTATCTTGCGATTATCAAACATAATCGTGTTTAATAATGGCAAGCTAAAGCCGAAACTGCAGTCACGTAAAAATAAATAGTGTTGGACAAACAAATTTGAAACGCTTTTTACTGATAATGAGTGAAGAGCTTTAATAAAAATAATAATAATAACAGATACAGAATATCCTATTACAGGGAAAAAGTATTTAAAAACATGAAACAGTAACATAAAAAAAAATTAGCATAGAGAAAAATTGAGTTTGTCAATAGTTTGCAGATTATTTACAAAATATAAAAACGAATTGAAATTAATATCGACTTTCTGCAAAAATGTTGTCTGTCGATATTATGAAAGTCGATATTAATTTCAATTCGTTTTTATATTTTATAAAACAGTAACATTAAAACATAAGTCAAAAAAAGGATTAGTAACACTGTTTTTAGACATGCCGTATTTTAATTCCATGCACATCTCTATTTTTTTCTTTTAGGTGTATTAGTATACATATGCATACGATATTAATTTTCCGACATGTGTTCTTTTTAGAAGAGTTCAATTAAATTTCAAGCTGCAAACGAGTGTTTTCCACTCCCAGGTTAAGCATGAAGTAAAATTTCGAGTTTAGAAAAGCCTCAAAACTTGGTTTGGTCGCTTCGCGAAGCGAAGCGACCAAACCAAGTTTTTAGGCTTTTCTAAACTCGAAATTTTACTTCATGCGCCACGCGTTTCAAACCCTCATTCAGAGTGAAGTTCGTAAAATACTGCTTAAGTATTTTATACGCCTGGCGCATGAAGTAAAATTTCGAGTTTAGAAACTTCGCTTCGCTACGCGACCAAACCAAATTTACTGGCTTTTCTAAACTCAAAATTTTACCTCATGCTTAACCTGGGAGTGGAAAAGACTCGCTTAAAGCTTTAAATCCACAACTAAAACAAACAAAATCTGCGAATTCGAAGCATTTTTTTCTTGCAGGTATATAAGTATACATATGCATACGATATTAATTTTCCGGCATGCATTGTTTTTGGAAGAGTTCAATTTGAAGCTTTAAACGAGTGTTTTCCACTGCCAGGTTAAGCATGAAGTAAAATTTCGAGTTTAGAAAAGCCTAAAAACTTGGTTTGGTCGCTTCGCGAAGCGAAGCGATCAAACCAAGTTTTTAGGCTTTTCTAAACTCGAAATTTTACTTCATGCGCCACGCGTATAAAACCCTAATTTACAGTGAAGTTCGTAATATACTGCTTAAGCTTGATCAGTAATTTATACGCCTGGCGCGTGAAGTAAAATTTCGAGTTTAGAAAAGCCTGAAAATTTGGTTTGGCCGCTCCGCGCTTCGCGCTACGCGACCAAACCAAATTTTCAGGCTTTTCTAAACTCGAAATTTTCCTTCATGCTTAACCTAGGAGAGGAAAACACTCGTTTAAAGCTTTAATTCACTACTAAAACAAGCAATCTCGGCAAATTTAAAGCATAAATGCTGTAATTGGGATATGTATACTTAAAAGTTAAATAATAATAACATATGCAAAATATCCTATTACAGGGAAATAGTATTTAAGAACATATAACAGTAACATTAGATCACAAGTTAAAAAAGGATGAGTAGCACTGTTTTTAGACATGCTGTATTATAATTACATGAATATCTCTATACAGGGAATTTTTCTTTAAGTATACATGTGCATACGATATTAATTTTCCGACATGCGTTGTTTTTAGAAGAGTTCAATTTGAAGCTATAAACGAGTGTTTTCCACTCCCGGGCTAAGCATGAAGTCAAATTTCGAGTTTAGAAAAGCTCCGTGAAAATTTGTCGAGGGTCGCGCAGCGACCCGAGACAAATTTTCTGGGCTTTTCTTAACTCGAAATTTGACTTCATGCGCCACGCGTATAAAACCCTCATTTAAAGTGAAGTTCATAATATACTACTTAAGCTTAATCAGTATTTTATACGCCTGGCGCATGAAGTAAAATTTCGAGTTTAGAAAAGCCTGAAAATTTGGTTTGGCCGCTCCGCGCTTCGCGCTACGCGACCAAACCAAATTTTCAGGCTTCTCTAAACTCGAAATTTTACTTCATGCTTAACCTGGGAGTGGAAAACACTCGTTTAAAGCTTCAAATTCAACACTAAAACAAGCAATATCTGCAAATTTAAAGCAAAAATGCTGTAATTGGGATATGTATACTTAAAAGTAAAACTCCCAGTATAAACTTTACCTAAATAACGATTGCTTGTCACTCGAACTTAAATCATATTGGTCCAAGTCTCATTAATTATTACGTTAAATCTAACTATCTGTAACAACTCTATTTCATTTGATTGATTAGATCAATTAAACACAGCACGAGTGAATGCAAATGCATGACATTATTTCAAATGATTTGATAGCGCCATTAATAGCTTTCCAATAACCATCAGATACCCCATGACATGTGATAGTCTCAATTAAGTTAACGATACCTTTCATTACAATAAGTAAATAACATAGATTTTAAAACAGTTTTAACATTAAAAGACCTGTAATGACTGAAAAAACTAAACTTGATTAATTGTTTTATAAAAGCAAATTGGTTTCTTTCTTTAGTAGTTGTTTCAATGGATATTTATCGTCTTAAGTTATCTTATTAATTAAAACATTGTTTGCATTTTCACGAATAACATTTTCGTAATTTTATATATTATTTGGTTTCTTTTATTAATAAATTATAAGATTACTTAAATAAAACACTTAATGATTTTCAACTAATTGAGTATTTCACGACAATTGTTTCGCAACGTTGATGCTTCTTCGGGTGAAGAACTTAAGCTTGTCGTGAAATATACAATTAGTTGAGAATCAATAAGTGTTTTATTTAAGAGATCATGGATTTTCAAAAATTAGGTGTCTCAACCATCTACGAAATTATAAGATTATTATAAACTATTAATAGGGCTGTGAGTGTGTTTTTTTACTTAAAAGTTGGAGGTCCTTTTGAACAATTTCTTTCGCATATGAGCTATAAAAACATTTTAAAGGGAAGATATTGTTCTCTCTTACACTTTAACGGCCAAATATCAATATAAAAAGCTTTATATTGGTTTGTAAATTAAATTCACTGGGTTTTATTTCACTTATATGTATTTTATTTTCTACTAGTTTCGGCTTAATGCCATTATCAAGAATGATTCATTCTTGATAATAGCATTAAGCCGAAACTAGTAGAAAATACTACTATAGTAGTGAATAGTGAATTTAATTTACAAACCAATAATTAAAAAAAACATTTTAAAGGGAAGATATTGTTCTCTCTTACATTCTTGATAATGGCATTAAGCCGAAACTAGTAGAAAATAAAATACATAGCATAATCCCAAAAGTTAAATTGATGAACACACAATTCATCAATTCCTATCATCATTACATACTGACAGCAACAATCACAACGACGTTATATGACAGTCACTTGACAAATACTTCTTTTAGTTTGCAGAACTTTACACATAAAATATTAAACTACGGTAATGTTCATATAAACTGCAAATAATAAGTCTTCATTGATAAGACTACTAATGCAATAAATAGGATATTTATTGTCTTAGTAGTTTTATTAATATAGACTTATTGTTTGCAGTTTATGCGATAAATTAAATTACCGTAATGCAACAAAAACACCTTTTACAAATAATTGAATTTATTAATTTATTCCTTTAAATATAGATGTGATAATTACGTAAAAATAGTTAAATTTAATTATTTATCCCTTTAAATTTACCCAGGATAATTATGTAGATAGAAGAATTACGTAAAAATAATTAAATTTATTAATTTATCCCTTTAAATATACCCAGGATAATTAGGTAATAAATTAAACACATGGTTTAAAAAATGTCAACCAGCTTTATCAAATAATTAAACTTATTAATGTATCCTCTTAAACATTCATGATTAAAACTTATTGTTTGAAGTTTATACGAACATTATTGTAATTTTATATAATTTAATAGTTGTGGCTGTTACTTGGTGAAATTCCATATCAACACTTTTAATAAATAACACACTTGATTAAGATTTCCTGTTTATTGATTGACACTGTAACAATTATTTCGCCACACAGTATCTTCATCAGGCAGATAAATAATTATTATTGATGAGCAATTGCTGATTTGTCAGGGTTTTGGCTTTTGATGTGGTATATATTTTATAATTTAGTATTTTGAGAACTAGAACTAGTCTAGAGTCTACATACTAGTGTCTAGAATCCAGAAACTTGTCACCTAAAAATGAGAGTCTATAAACTGATTTAGAGTCTATGAACTGATCTAGAGACTAACGCATGGAGTCTAGAGTCTACGTCTAGAGTTCAGACTTTAAAGATCGGTCTCGAGTTAAGCATCTAGAATTGCAAATCTTGTATTTTGAGTCCCAGAACTAGTCTACAGTCTACATACTAGGCTCTAGAATCCAAAAACTTGTCAGCTAAAAATTAATGTCTATGAACTGATCTAGAGTCTAAAGTCTATGAACTGATCTAGAGACTAACGCATGAAGTCTAGAGTCTATGTCTGGGGTTCAGACTTTAAAGATCGGTCTCGAGTTAAGCATCTAAAATTTCAAATCTAGTATTTCGAGTCCTAGAACTAGTCTAGAGTCTACATACTAGGATCTAGAATCCACAAACTTATCAGCTAAGAGTCTTTAACTGATCCAAAGTCTAGTCTATGTCTAGTGTTTAAACTTCAAAGATCGGTCTTGAGTTTAGCATCTAGAATTTAAAATCTAGTATTTTGAGTCCTAAAACTAGTCTAGAGTCTTTATACCATGGTCTAGAATCCAGCAACTTGTCTATAATCTATAGCGCTTATAGTACAAAGTTTAGAGATTAGTGTCTAGATATTTGAGTCTAGAGACAGGAGTCGATAGATTAAAGACTGTTTAGAAAGACATAGTTGAATATATTCTGAATATTAGAATTGAATACTTCTAAACTCTAGACTTTGAACTTTAAGCAGTCGATGTAGCCTCTTAGCTTAACTATTAAAGTTCAAAGTCTATAGTTTAGAAGTATTATTTCTTTCTATTCTTTAAAAATTAGAGACCTAAAGATATACGATTTTTTAAATTTTGATTAAAAATTATAATGATGAGTAGCAAAATGTATTTGCCTTCAAAGAAGAAAGTATGTGAATGATATGTAGGGCAGACTTGAATCTGATTTGCACGTTTCTTTTTGTTTGTCCAATATACAATTTAGTACAATTATTGCAGGAATTCCTGCACATTACACTAATACCAAACTTAAAATGATATTGGGTAATACTTTTGAAAAACAAGACCAGTTGCTGAATTCAGGGATTTACTCAGTCAATTGCAATAATTGTACTAAATTGTATATTGGACAAAGAAAAAGAAACGTGCACATCAGACTCAAAGAATATATGTACCACATCAAAAGCTAAAACCCTGACAAATCAGCAATTGCTCATCATACTTCGACAACAGGCCACAAATTCAACATAAATAAAGTCAAATTATTAAAAGAATCTAGCAGTTATCAATTAAACATGTTGGAAGCGATAGAAATGATGAAAAATAAGACAGAACTACTCAATTTCGATTTAAGCCCAATAACGAACCCCTTATTAAATTTATTACCCAACAGATAATCTTCAGTAACACAATTGTGAACCCTCCCAAGTCAAAAGCCGAATAATCCTCAACACCCCCATTTCCAAGATACCGCATTCGTTTCAAAATTAAAATTACTTTTTTATTTTTTCCGCCTAATCCGACTAGGTATATATTGTAAACATATATCAGTTTATATTCAGTTAGCTATTGATAATGGGTACTTAGTACCTGAAATGTACATCTAGCAAACAAATTAAAGTAAAGAAAGGAATATAACTGTGTTTAATTAAGTGTGTTATTTACTAAAAGTGTCATTTTATATTTTATACTCATTATTAAATAATACTACTAAGAATGAAGTAACAATATTAATTTATTATTCAGAAAAGAAAATTAAATCAGGCTATTGATTTTATAATACAATTTATATACAGAATTTTATACATTGATAAAATCAAGCACGTCTTAAATCGATTAAAGCATCGCAATATTCGCAAATAAATTAAATAAGCATTCGTTTTTTGTGTACCCTTTTTACCTTCATTATAGAATTCCAATACCACATTGTGCTATATAAAATAACATAAAATAAGATTTAAAAAAACGACAGAATTGGCACAAAAGTCGAAACAAAAATCCATTAAGGGCTTTTATTTCAGACTAATTTTATTGATCACGTAATATAAAAGCTAAAAACAAAAACATACCTTTTTCAGATGATCCCATTTAATTATCGAACCTCTTAAAGAAATAAAACGTGATTAATGGATTCTTGTTTTATTATTTTACTTTATTTTAAACTAATTTAATTGCTAACGTAATGCAAAAAAGCCACTTTTTAGAAATAATTAAGTTTATTAATTTATCCATTTAAATACAAAAGCCATTTCATCCACATTCCCCATTAACATTAATCTTCATGGCATTGAAGAACTCTCGTTTGACGCAGACGAATAACATACTTTCTACTTTTAGACAAAGAAATTGAGAGCGACATTAGTTATCATGGCGCTTTACTACTAATTTTATTGTTAATAAAATTAGTATTGAAGCGGTATTTATTTATTTATTTATTTATTTATTTATTCCCAACAGAAATAATCCAATTACAGGGAAAATTTTAAAATATAACTATTATAACATATGAAAAATTAAACTAAATTATATACATATAAATGATAACTAATGTCGCTCTCAATTTCTTTGACAGACAAAGACAGGCTGAACCTCCTTAATATACCTCCACACCTTATTCACATACTTCACTCATTCCTCTTTAACAGATCCTTGAAAGTAAGAATCAGTATTTCTTACTTTCAAAGATCTGTTAAAAAGGAATGAGTTAAAGTATGTGAATAAGGTGTGGAGGTATGTTTAAGAGGTTGCATTTGAAGAGGAGTCCTTTGTGCCATACAGAGTCAAAAGCTTTTTGGATGTCGAAGAATAGGGCTGCAGAGGATTTACCTTCGAGGTGAAATGTCTGTAGATTGGATGTGAGAATAGTAAGTGGAAGATTAGTGAAGCGTTTGAGAAGGATTCCAAATTGATAATTGGGGATGCGTTTCGAGATTTACTAGGGGATTTTATTTTTAAGAAGGGATTCGTATAGTTTACCAAGGACAGGGAGAAGTGTTATTGGACAGTAGCTGGGAATAAGGGATGGGTTGTGGTCGCGTTTCGGTAGGCATATTATTCCATTCTGGAGGGAAGTAATGATTCTGGTAGTTATAATTAAGGATATTGAGTATGTGGTGGTGGGTATGGAGTGGTAAGGATTTAAGGATGCGTCTATGTACGTAGTCATGTCCGGGTTCAGTGTTTTTTCCTTTTTTCAATACACTGTCGTATTCGTCTTTGGTAAATATGTCATTTGGTTTTGTTAGGTTAGTCTTTTTGAAATAGTCCTTGTACCAGTCCTCTACATTGTTAAAAAAGTTATAGTTATAGTCCGTGTCTTTTGTGGTTTTATATGTTTTGTTGAAATGGTCGGCAAATCTGTTGGCAATGGTATTTATGTCCGTGATTGTCTTGGTCAGGGTCAGTTATTTGTTGAAGTTTGTCAGTTTTTTTTATATTTTGAGTTTTTTTTTATTTGTGTCTAAAATGTCTTGCCTTTAAGTTCGTTAATGTCTTTACATGACTTTAGCCATATGTTAGTCTTGTATTCGAAAATGAGTGTTTTAATGTCCTTGTTCAATTTATTAAATTTCTGTCTATGTTCCGGTGTGTCCGTTTGTCTGATGTCTCGGTATAGTTGTCGTTTGTGTTTTAGCAGTCTAAGGATACATTTAGGGAGGGAGTATTTGTAGGACTTTTTGGTAACAGTTAGAGTGTTTTGTTGTATGGAATTTGAGAGGATTTTGTTAAATTGCTCTATGGCAATGGGAGTTATATCAGGGTTTAGAGCAGTGATGGGGAAACTACGGCCCGCGGGCCAAGTCCGGCCCGCGGAAAAGTTTAATCCGGCCCGTTTATGAGTGCCGTCGTGAGAATGTTTGAACGCGTTCTTACTTCGTAATGTGACGACCCGCATAAATACTACCTACCTACGATTAAGCATTATTCTTTGGCCTGCTACGATTGTCTGGTTATTACAAATGGCCCGTCTTAAAAAAAGTTTCCCCACCACTGGTTTAGAGGATATGAATTGGGTCATGTCAAGTGAAACTCTGTTAATGCCACAGTTTTTAAAGTCATAAATGAGGTCAGGTCGGGTTCGGGAATAAGTTGGTTGGATTTTATTTAAAAAGTGATAGCTAGGTGATCGGAACATAGGTCAACGGTTAGGTTTACAGAGTGGATGAGTATTGGAAGTTTTGTGTGCAGAGAAAGACGTCTGGGGTGGTAGATTGGTGTTGATTCATTATAAATGTGGTAGGGGTGTAGATACTTACGAAATTTGAGTTGGATAGAAAAGATGAAAGGTGGCAGGATTTATTTTTGTTTATATTGTAATCTCCTATGATTATGGCATTGCGTAAAGTGATGCTTTGATAAATATGGTGTTATCTATAGGAGAATAGGGGTGGATGTAGATGAGGAATATGTGGATTTGGAGAGATTGGTGGGTAAGGATAAAGTGTAGGCATTCATTAAGGGAATGATTGATTCTGGGATTACATACATATTTTCTTCTGTATTTGTAAATCTCATTTAATAAATATTATTATAAACATATCTGTATGTGAGAGGTGAACTACACGAAGTCGAATGTTTGAAATTTTACAGTGCTATTTACCTCTCGATGTAGTAAAATATTCTGACTCCGATGGTATAAAAAAATGTATTTAAAAAAAATGTGACTTGATGTAGTTTACCTCCCAGATGTAAAAATATACATAGGATAATTAGATAAAAAAAAAACGTATGGTTTGATAAATTGAAGTCCACGTTTACAAATAATTAAACTTATTAATGTATCCTCTAAGACAATTATAAGATAATTAGGTAAATATTAAACACACTTAGCACATAGTTAAATGAAAAATTAATTATTGATATTAAACACATTGTTTGAAATATTTCACAAAACTAAAACAAACAAAATAAGCACAGTATTTTTGTTTTACCTCATTGTTCGAACGCGTTTCAGTAAGTACTAAATGAGAAATTATTTTCCTAGTTTTTCATAGGATATTTATTCATTTCCAATTAACGAAATAATAATAATTCTCGCATCCGACCCAAATACAAATTTTCTTTTAATACAATTTTTTAATTAACGTATACGCTGCAAATGTTCAGACATATTTTGTGTATTTTAAATTTCACGATAGTATTTGATACGGGTGGCACACCCCATCGAAAAAAACACTTGTTTGAGCTCTTATGTATTACTTTTCAGTTTCTTATTTCCTTGCCAATCGCATTAATTATAATTGCTTTAATTAAAAGATACAATTTTATATTAAAGTAAATTTAAAGCTTATACAAATCTTTGATTTGGTTGGCATTCACTTTGTGGTACATCTTTATAAAATAATATTAAAACACTTAACTTTATTTTACCACTTTAATTAACTTTTTACAGTGACTATAGTTTCGACTACAAGCTAGTCATTATCAAACTGAGTACCTTAGGCTTATACCTTAATTCTTCTCCAAGTTTACCGAACAGTTAACGATAGGTCAATATCGTTACATTAAATTATACTAACATTTGATCTTACTGATCTACAATATAATTTTTGTTATTATTTAAAATATATTTAGCTTTGTGTTAACAATTTCTCCATTCTTCTATTCGACGTTTAACATTACAATTATTGATTCTGTAATTTGTAAAAGTCAATAAAGGTGATTATTACTACTATTATTCTTATTTTTTTAGTGAACGTATAGGATTGAACAAAATTACTTCCTGACTTCGTTGCCGAATTTTCTATTTAATATTTAATATGGACGGTGGAGGCTTCTACTTCGTTATACATGTTCATTTAATAAAATAAAACACTTCTACTTAATTATGGCAAGTTGAGTTGCCCAAACTACAGTCACGAAAATAAAAAATATTGGGTTATACAAACAAAGTTAAAGTTTTTTATTTTATTATTTAATATTTAATTAAAAATTGATTGCTTTGATTATACTAATATTTGATTTATCCTTATTATTCTACAAATTGTATTTTGTTATTATACAACATACATACAGACAATATTTCTCTTAAGTATACACATCTCGATGCATACGCTGTACAATTTCGGTCATTCGTTGTTTTTAACAGAGTTAAATTTAAAGCTTTAAAAGACTGTTTCCACTCCCAGGCTAAGCATGAAGTAAAATTTCGAGTTTAGAAAAGCCTGAAAATTTGGTTTGATCGCGTAGCGAAGCGGAGCGATCAAACCAAATTTTCAGGCTTTTCTAAACTCGAAATTTTACTTCATGCGCCACGCTTACAAAACACTGATTTCGAGTGAAGTTCAAAACATACAGTTAAAGCAGTATTTTTAAGTATATTTTGAATTTCACATCGAATCAGTGTTTTTTACGCGTGGCGCATGAAGTAAAATTTTGAGTTTAGAAAAGCCCAAAAATTTGTCTCGGGTCGCTGCGCGACCCTCGACAAATTTTCACGGGGCTTTTCTAAACTCAAAATTTTACTTCATGCTTAGTCTGGGAGTGGAAAACACTCGTTTACAACTTCAAATTGAACTCTTCTGGAAAGAACAACGAATGCCTAAAAATTGACAGAGTAAACATTGGAATATGTATACTTAAAAGAAAAGGTTGATGCATTAATATATATAAAACGTATTAAATCATAAAAATACGAATATTCGTTTATATTATATCATTTAAAGGTAAAAAAAAAATTCATGCTTTCAATTTCTACACTCAATTCATGGAAAGTGAAATATTCGAAAGGCGAAAACAGCCATGAATTCCCAGCTTCCTGCAAATATGATAAATAACATTTTAGTATTTTCCATAAAATGGATTTATGCCTATAGGATAATCTGTTTAAATTTATTTCATGTCTCGTAAATTTCAAGAGATTAATTTAATAACTGTGCCATTGAAATATTCAATAAAGAGATGGATAATATGATTCTCACAACAACGCATAACGACGGTTTCTGAAATTATTGATTAAATTAAACGTGATAATGCGAGACTTTAATGCAGACGAATATTTACAAGCATGAATTATGAGTGATATAAAACGGTTAAACTATAAACGTTTAATCAAAACACTTTTTTTACGAAAAATCAGTAAATCAATAAAAAATATTAAAAATAAAAAATTCATAGTTGCTCAAAATGTTTTAGTGAGAAATTAACTTAAACCAATGAAAAAAATCAAACAAGATTAATCAAAAAACTTTTTTTACGAAAAATCAGTAAATCAATACCAAATATTATAAATAAAAAATTCATAGTTGCTCAAAATGTTTTAGTGAGAAATTAACTTAAACCAATGAAAAAAATCAAACAAGATTTTAGATATTGTTTGCATTTTACACGCAACTTACCCAATAATTGTAAAATGGAACCGAAGTACATTGTGGACCAAACGAATTTCTTTTACGTTGAAAATATATATCATATGCAGGTGGTTCAGGTCGAATTTAATTGAAGACGAAACGCAAAATGTTTATTTTTTTGTTGTTTTTATTTAATTGAGAAATGTAAAAGCGACTTTTTGCAGTAATTTTGTCTCATTACATTTTTTTTAAATATTCATTGCAACAACTTGGAATTTGGAAAAATCTCAACGAGACAAAATTATTGTAGAATCCAGGGATACTAAAAATTAAAATAAAAAAAATAGGTGTATCGCTGGTTTTGTATTTGGGAAACTCAAATAATCTAATCTAATCGCTTTTATATTTGAGTTTCCCAAATACAAAACCAGCGATACACCTATTTTTTTTATTTTAAGGTTTTGGTATCCCTGGATTGTACTCCTTAGGGTACAATTTTAAAAATAAATTGAATAAATACATTGAATAAATTGCAGTAATTTTGTCTCGAAACGCGACATGTTAATTTTTATTGCAGAAAGTCGCTTTTATATTTCTCAATTAAATTGAACTAATTTAATTGAGAAATATAAAAGCGACTTTCTGCAGTAATTTAGTCTCATTAAAACTTTTCTAAATATTCATTGGAACAACTTGGAATTTGGAAAAGTTTCAACGATACAAAATTATTACCGAAAGTCGATACGTTTGTTTTTATATTTGAGTTTCCCAAATGCAAAACCAGCCAATCACTTTTTTTATTTCAAGATTTTAGTATCCCTGAATTATATTCGTCTCAGGCTACAATTTTAAAAACAAAGTGACCTTCAAAACCCATCCTAAACCGTTTAAAATTAAGTTTGAAAAATCCCGTCGAATACAAAACCTGCTACATTTCTCGGTTGCAAAGGCTGATATATTTTTGCAGTTGCAAAACCTGACAACTTTTTATTAGTTTTACAAATGTTATATATTATGTTTAAAGTGTGCAAACTATAAGAAGCGTAAGCTTAATTTCTCGAGTTCAAATAGTTCTGAATTTGAATTATTCTTGTTTAAATATTTAATTGTATAATTCAATATCCTGCGGTGGATTTGCATGGGAAATAGTTGTTGCAGTGCATATTTATTTTATAGTACTCTTATTAATTGAGACTTTGTTTGCAGTTTATGCGAACATTATCCTTATTTTATATATTATGTTAGAAATTAAATAAAGATAAAAAGGTATTAAACGTAATTATGCAACCGTGCTGGAATAAAATATAATAAAAGGACACTTCTAAACAGAAATTCACGTTTGATATGTAAATGTTTTTGTTTTTTGTTAAAAGGGGGGAAAATTATGAAGACCACATTTTAATGGAAATTTGTGAATTCGCCCGTAATTTTACACTCATGCTACAATTATTCCGCGATATAATTTATTTTTAGGTTAGTATTTTTTTATAAAAAAAAAGGTTACTACTAGAATATAGTTAAATTATTACTCTAAGAGAAAACTTTTTCGGTCAAAATATAGTCATTAAACAAAGGTAGAGTTATGAATTTAAATATATTTCACGACGTGAAAGATGAGAAACTTATTCAAGATAAAGATAGTTATATAAATATTTGAAACTAAAATTGCTTTAAAAAAAACAATCTGAAGGTTGTAGCCTATAACCTTAAAGTAAAATAATCAGTGTCTTTAATGTGAATAAATCCAGGTTTACGTTTTTAAAATTGTAGTCAAAGACAAGTAGAATCCAGGGATACCAAAACTTACTACAAACTTACTCAAAAAAAGTATTTAGCTGGTTTTGCCCGGCTCATTTAAAATTTTAATTTTAACTAACTAACGGAATCTCCAACATTTTATAGTGCATTGAATTGACAAAAAAATCACAACAAAATTTAAACTCATACCACTACAAAAATATTTTCAAATGTATTGGATTTCAATGAAAAATATATTAGATTTCACTTCCAAATATTACAAAAACGTAACAATATGAAACGTGCTTATTCCCACCTTCAAGTTATAACAAACACTTATTGAATTATCAAACAATAAATATGCATATACTGAATAGAAAATTATAGAATATATAAATAGAAAGAAATAGAGGGCTATTCAAAATAAAGGAACAGATTTCAAACATTTATTTCTTCTAAACTACAAAAGGTAACACCATAATTCCAACGTTCCCGGACAGACGAAAGTTTAAAGTTTGAGCAGTTTAGGCCGAAGTTCCAACCACGGTTTCATTGGCGCTGTTGCTTGTCATGTTAATTGTCTGTAGTAAAATGGCTACACAACAAGAAAAAGCATTTTTTGTGATGCAATTAGCAAAACTAGAGACCATTATTGAAGTTTAAAGGCACGTTTAAAAAGCAACCCCCTCGTTATAAACAGATTTATTAGTAGCATCGATGGTTGCACCTGTAAGCAGAAAAGCACGGGACGTTCACGCAGATCAATTAAAAGTGTCGAACGTATTCGTATTTCGAAAAAAGCCCAAAACAATCAAAGAACGCGTAATACAAAGTGCTCATATTGAATGCATAAAAATTAGAACTTTTCTCTTTCCAGGAACGTTGACATTGTGTCTCTATCTTTTGTAGTTTGGAAAAAATTAATGTTTGAAATCTGATCATTTATTTTGAATTTCCCTGTAGTTTTATGTTACATCGACGAAACCAAAAGAAGCTCTAAACTTGAAACAAGAGATCAAAAGTAGTCGAAATTATAGATTCAAAAAGTCATTCCATAGTACAATTTTATTTGCACTAAGATCAGAAATAAAATTCAGAAGAAAGGAATGCTTGTCTATATAAAGTATTAAAATAAATGGACACTAATAAAAATGAGCAATTAGAATTTATTAGAATTTTCTATAAATTCAAACGTAGAAATATTTTATTTACACTAAGATCAGAAATAATATTCAGAACAAACGATTGCTCGATTATATATAGTATTAAAATAAATGGACACTAAAAACAATTAGCAATTATTATTAGAATTTTCTGTATATTCAAACGTAGAAATATTTTTCTGTATACAACATATAAATTTTGTATCACTTTACACATATAATTTCAAACCAATTTCTCCCCTTTATAATTTTCAATGCTTCAGGAAGACAAACATCCCAAAAGCACAGTCGATTTATACTCAAACAGTTTTCTAATAGTAAACAATTAATGATTGAAGAGGTAACCTTAAGTAAGAACAAGTAATTTTGATCGCGTAAAAGTTAAATAAAAAAAATATATCGAGAATTTTTTGTATAAGTATGCATGTCCATATCTAGATGCATACGCTGTAAATAAAGTAATGTTCACTTATAAGTTAACTTAAAAACGTATATATCTTTATTTTTTCTTATAAGTAAACATGTGCAAATCTCGATTAATACGCTGTAAATTTTTAGGCATTGGTTGTTTAGTTTTAAAGTTTCTAACGAGTGTTTCCACTTTTTGATTAAGCATGAGTAAAATTTCAAGTTTAGAAAATTACTTGTTGACTTCGTTTCGGAATTTTCTATTTAATAATTAATTAATAACTGATTGCTTTAATTATACTTATATTAAAATTATCCTTATTAATCTACAAAATATATTTTTTTTATTATACAATATACGCACAGAAAATGTTTCTTTTAAATATATACATCTCGATGAATACGCTGTAGATTTTCAGGCATTCGTTGTTTTTAACAGAGTTCAATTTTAAGCTTCAAACGACTGTTTCCACTAACAGGTTAAGCACGAAGTAAAATTTCGAGTTTAGAAAAGCCTGAAAATTTGGTTTGATCGCGTAGCGCAGTGGTGGGGAAACTTTTTTTAAGACGGGCCATTTGTAATAACCAGACAATCGTAGCGGGCCAAAGAATAATGCTTAATCGTAGGTAGGTAGTTTTTATGCGGGTCGTCACATTACGAAGTAAGAACGCGTTCAAACATTCTCACGACGGCACTCTTAAACGGGCCGGATTAAACCTTTCCGCGGGCCGGACTTGGCCCGCGGGCCGTAGTTTCCCCATCACTGGCGTAGCGAGTATGGTAAACGTAAAAGAATTAAGTTATAACCTTCAATTCTACTTCAATTTAAAGTTGTATCTTTTAATTAAAGCAATTATATTTAATGCGTCTGGCAAGGAACTAAGAAACTTTGGAAAATTAAAACATAGGAGCTCATACAAGTTTGTTTTCACGGTGGCATTATTTTATTAACTTTAATATGAAAAGATATTTTACATAAAAATATTATAAGTATACATATTATATTTTGCTAAAATGATATTATTAAATTTAATTGATTTTCTAAAAGTAATTAATAATAATAATAATTGTACTTTATTTTTCAACAGATAAAGATATATGTGATTATAAGGAAAACTTATCGTAAATATAAACAATTACAGATACTCTTTCGTATCTGTAATTGTTTATATTTATGATAATTTTCCCATATAATTAGATATATCTTTATCTGTTGGAAAATAAAGTATAATTATTATTATTATTAATTACTTTTAGAAAATCAATTAAATTTAATAATATCAATTTACCAAAATATAATATGTATACTTATAACATTTAGTATATCGATTGATATAAACGTCATAAAATAATGAACAGATGTTTTATATTTAAGAACAATAAAATAATACGACTTCCCTTATTACCTGAAACAAAAATATGTATATATACCTAGACAATATTTTTGTTTTCTGTACATTCCTTTGAAAATGGTCTAACAAACCGAAACTAGTCGGACTAAAGTTTTAATTTGTGAAACAATACCAAGTGTTTTTAATTTAAATAACTTTACATATAATATAATAAATAAAATAGAATGAAGCGCATATTAACATAACATTAATTAACATTGATTTAAGTAATAATTATTTTAATTGTTACAAACCCTATAAACTTAGTGATATGTCTTTATTGTCGAAGTGATAAGAAAAGTGTGATAAACAAATTCATTACAAAGATAATATAAAATATACACATAACTAAAACTATTTTATACAATAAAACATTTACAAAATTTAATCTATTTCAGCTAAACAATTATGTAAAATTAATTATAAAATTGATAATCAAATTAGTCTACCGATAAACGTATTACTTATTATTCATGAAAAATATAAATGACTAGTTTTTTATTATCAATTAAACAAACAACAACAAAAATAAATATGAATCAACTAAAATAACTTACTCTCTTATCAATAGATTTATAGTATACACTTTTAAGCCTCCTCAGAGCAGGTAATAAAAATGCTGCAAATGTTTCTTTAAAGTATACATATCCCTAAAATTTCAGAGTATGGTAAATTTAAATAAATTCCTTTTATTTTTTAAAAGAGTCTGTTTCAAGTTTCCAACAAGTGTTTCCACTCCTTTACTACGCATGAAGTAAAATTTGAAGTATCGAAAAGCCTGAATATTTGGCTTGGTCGCTTTTTGTATAAACAATTTTAATATAAAATACATGTCAACAGGGATGTTTTTCTCTCAAGTATACTTGTATATTTTATAAGCTTTACACTTTACACCCCGTAGAATAACATGCATTATAATATAGATTCACACTGTATTACTATATATCACTAATTACAATCAATAAATTTACTACGGAAATGATAAAAGTTCAATTTTTTTAACTTTGAAATTTTGACTAGAAACTTCTATAAAACCTCACTGATTGCTGTTAACCATTGCAATCTTTACTGGAGATATTGGGGAAGTCGAAATAAATGTTGTTAAAGACTTCAATCTAACTTCAATTTAAAGTTAGATTTAGCCGGATGACGATTATAACACATTAGCACATTACACTTGGACTCATATGGATTTATAGAATAATAAACATAAATTAATACACTCTTGAAAATTCATTTGCGCTGAATTCTAGTTTGTGTCAACGGCTATACTTCGCCGAAAAAAATGTTTGCTCAAGTGGAATATTCTACATACTTTTAGGTTAGGAAAAAAAAACAATTGTAATTTTTTTCAAATATAAAAATCGATAAATTGAAGATATAAATTCGTCAAGAAACAAAGAGCACAGAAACATAATACATATTAAAATATTCGAAGCATCTTTTATGATAATCACTCGTCCTAAACACCGTCTATATTTACACTTTTTCTTTACATTTTTGCATGAGAATGTTCCCGAGACAACAATGCCGGAAATAAAATTTGCAATTACAATTAAATGTGCTACTGGCATGAATACATCGTAATATATCATCAATTTCGTTTTATTTCACTGTGCTATTTTTAAGAAGTATCCTGTTTTTATTTTTTCTCCTTTTTTGTATTGAAAATTCTAAAGGAATTTTACTTGAGTTGTATATATTTGGATCCATTTATTTTTTCCGCTCCTTTCATGTCCGCCTAACATTCAAAGCGTAAACAAATTGAGTGTGGATTATACGTCAAAAGCATACATGATTTTAGTATGCTTTAGTTTGTGGCTATGAACGATGCTGATCTGAAATATTTTAGTAAAGTCAACACATTCCCTTTTACCCTGACGTCACAAAAACCAAAACACAGTATCATAAACGCATGTCCAAGTTTTTGTATTATTTTATTACTTCATCTATTTAACAAACCTGTCAGTGAGCAATCTATTTAAAAAGAAGGAACAAGAACGAACTGACAAACACAGAATACGATACGATAATCTACCGACAAATATTAAACAGATTACTGTTTTAAAAGAATTTAAAAATAAACTAGAAGAAATGCTAGTAAAGAAGGCATTTTATTCAATAACTGAATTTTTAACCAACTAATTTAATGTTCTGTTTTCTGTCATGTTGATATATTTTATTTAAGTTATTATTTTTTAAGCTCTAAATGTTATTTTAGCTAAACTGGTTCTTATTATATTATTGACAATTGTTAAACACTTTTACTGTGTCTATGTACAATTATTTAAATAAATAAATAAAAAATAAATAAAAAGAACAGTAAACCTCAGTTATCTGTATGTGGGAGGTAATTTCACCAAATATATTTTTTTTAAAAATACGTATTTTTATAATGTTGAAATCAGGATGTTTTAATCTATCAAGAGGTAAATAGCACTGTCAAATTTAAAAAAATGTTACTTAATGTAAACTCTATTCCGTGAATGTTGACATCCCCGTCTTCAATTCCAAAAGGCTGAACTTCGGACTTCCGAATTCCGGTAGGCACTGTTGTCGGTACTTGTTTCAGGAGTTACAAGACATACGTTTTTATTTTTGCTAGGATGATGCGCATATTATAGTACTAAATAGTAACTAAACTGTTCGTCTTTGATATGTACATAAATTAATGACGTGAATGCCATGATTCCCGGAATAGACTGTAGTTTACCTTCCACATAGAGATATAATAATAATGGCTATATATTTTCAGAATGTCGTTGTATTTATAAAAGCACCCAAAGCAGTTACTGTAGGCTGCAAATAAAGTGTATTATTATTCAAAATAATAATCCACTGCGGTTAAATTGTAAATCAATTTCAACTTTAATTTTGAAGTACATTTATTTCTGTTTTATATTGTAGGCGTTCACTTTGTGGCAGAGCTGGGCAGGATTCTAATTATTCAGGATTCAAATCCTGGATTCGAATCTTTTTAGAGGATTCATAAGAGGCATTTGAATACTTTAGTTCAACTGGATTCGTGATCCGGATTCGTTACATTTTTTTAAGAGGATTCGTATTCGAATCCAAATGTGGATAATTCGAATCCTTATAACAGGATTCGAATATTTATAGAAGGATACGAATACTGACAAAAGGTTATGAATCGTCAAAAATAATTCGAATTAATTGTGAGAATTAACTTGAAAATTTTCTTTCGTGTGTTTTTAAATTTTTCGTTAAATCACTGTTTTATACGCGTGGCGCATGAAGTAAAATTTCGAGTTTTCTAAACTCGAAATTTTACTTCATGCTTAGTCTGGGAGTGGAAACGCTTGTTCGAAACTTCAAGCTGAATGCTTTCATAAAAACATTAAATGACTAAAAATGTTTTTAAAGATAATGATCTAGTTTTCAAAATTTGGTTTAATATTATTTGAGATAAAACTGACATGGTAGCCACAATCTGAATTATTGAATTTTCCGGCATTAAAAGGTCAGGGAAAAAAATCTTAAATTAGGCTAATTCAAGATTTTTTAATATAACATTCTTCTGTGGAAAACCCCTATTTCATTCAATTGTTTTCATTGTTTTCCTCAATATTTAAATTAATTTTATAAATGTTTACGTGTTGTGTAATTTTCCTGCTGATTTTCACAAATTTAATAATATCATTTGGCTTTTTTGTTGGTGTTTTGGTCAATTTGAATTTAATTCCTTTTCTCTGACTTTCCGGTCTTAATGATATTCAGTGAATTTTTTATTTACGCAATTTTCAGGCATTCATCGATTTTATAATAGAGTTCAATTTGAAGTTTTGAACGCATGTTTCCACTCCCAGGCTAAGCATGAAGTAAAATTTCGAGTTTAGAAAAGCCCCGTGAAAATTTGTCGAGGGTCGCGCAGCGGCCCGAGACAAATTTTCGGGCTTTTCTAAACTCGAAATTTTACTTCATGCGCCACGCGTACAATACACTGATTTTAAGTGAAGTTCAAAAACACACAAATACATCTTTAATCAGAGTAACAGGGAATCACATATTTAGTCTGTTATCAACGATGTTCAGTTTTAATAATAAATAATTAGGTTTTAAATATTTTTGTTAAAACAACTGATTACGATATTTATATATTAATGGTTGCAAAAAAATAACAAAATCAAATTCACTCTTAGAGGATTTGTATTCGTGATTCGACAAACAGGATTCGAATCTTTGATTCGAATCATATTTACCTCTTACGAATCCTTTATTCGAGTATTCGTGATTCGAATCATATTATATGATTCGGATTCGTGATTCGAATTCTTTTTACGAGGATTCGTCCCAGCTCTGCTTTGTGGTACATAATTCATATTTACATTCATTTCTCTTTGTTATTTAATGTACATACATAAAATAACAATAATAATTTGTGATGTATTTGTTTGCAACAATGAAACAAAGTTTAATTAATTAGCTTATTCTCATAAGTGTATTTAATATTTATAACAATAAGTTTTTGAATGGTTCAAAATCTTTGAGCAATTAAATTTTAATTGGCAAAGGAGAACCTCAATATTCCCACGAAAATTCTGGTCTTAATTCCCATTCGCCGTGTAATTAGCGCTCGATGAGTAAATTAATGAGACTCATTATAAAACCGGCCATAAAATATCATATTTTCCACATTTCCTCGAACGGAGCCTGCTCTTAATTTCAAGGCGAGACTTTTTAGCGCAATTTACAAATGAATAGTGCTAAAATAGATGAGACCACAGTGAAATATTCGGTTTATTTACAATTGTAAATAAGTAACGGGATGTTACATAAAGTCGATAAGTTTTGATTGCGTTTATGTAAATGTGTTTGCAGGAAATTTGATTTATATCAACGTATGATATTTACGGGAGTTTTGGAAATGTATACGTGATAAGTCAGAATGTTGTAGAGATGGTTTTAATGGTTAATTATAAGAATTTATTTTTAATTCAAGTGTGGAGTGGTTTATTCCTGTAATGTAAATATTTGGTTTTCATATGTACAATTTAATAAAATATTATCTGCAGTATTTTTACTAAAACATATTCGTTTAATGAAATATGTGATTATCATATAAATGCTCATTTTTTTTATTTAATAAAATTTATCTGATTATTATTTAAATGCCATAATTCCCATCCGCCTTTGCACATAGACTTTGATGCTGCAAATGCTAATGATGATTCAAATGAGGAATTTTATTTGAACTTTACGATTAATGCTATTTGTAATGAAATTAGCAGTATCAATTGGGCATACCATTTAGAATCTAGATGATGCTGTTGATATTTTCTATGAAATATTATACAATATCTTGTATAAACATGTTGCAGTTAGGAGAAAAGTAAAGTCTCATTTTCCTAAATGGTTTTTGCCATCGTCAATTAAGTTAGTTAAAAGTAAACGTCTTCCACACCAAACATTTAAGAATACTGGATGTATAAAAGATTACAACACCTTTTCCAAATTAAGATCAGATTGCAAAAGATTTATTCAAAATGATCACCTTATCTACATTCGTAATATTGAAAACAACATACCAAATAATGTTAATGTTTTTTAGAAATATTGCAAATCTAAAAGAGATAGGGTTGGTACTTTTCCATCATGTATGCACAAAGGAACAGCGATGGCTACATCTAATATAGATATAGCAAATTTATTAGCCAGTTTTTTTTCAAGAGTCACACTCTAATCACTCCAGTGTGGGTCCTATTTTTACCGTAGAATTAAATATAACATTCAATTATCTTCATCTTAATGAATCTGATATCGTAGAGACAAGTTCTGATATCAAAGCAAACAGTTCTCCTGGTCCTGATGGAATTCCTCCGTCAATAATTAATGCATGTACCAATGAGTTATGCATTCCTCTATCCTTGCTGTTTAACAAATCTCTTCAAGACGGTAAGTTTCCTACTGTTTGGAAACGTTGCTATGTCGTCCCTATTTTTATCTATTTTATCCTATTTTTGTGGTATCAAAAAGGATGTACGAAATTATCGTCCTATAGCCATTCAGTCATGTATCCCGAAACTGTTTGACAACATTGTTTATAAATATATGATGCTGAACTTTTCACCCACAATAATTGATCAACAACATGGATTCTTTCCTTCCAGATCTACAGAAACAAATCTTTTTATATATTTACACTTTATATCGGATACTTTGGAAGAAGGCTCGGTTGTGATTTCCATCTACACCGACTTCTCCAAAGCCTTCGACAGGGTTAATCAAACGAGGCTTTTGTATAAACTTTGCTCATATGGCGTTTCGGGACTCATGCTTGAATGGCTACGGTCCTTTATTTGTAACAGGAAAATGTTGGTTAAAGTAAATAATATCACCTCTAAAATTATAATTAACGCAACTTCAGGGGTGCCACAAGTCTCCCATTTAGGACCGTTACTTTTTCTTATATTTGTAAATGATATTGGTAGAAATCTTGCTTCAAATGTTCTTCTATACGCAGATGATATGAAAATATTTCGTAATATAAAGTCTATACATGATTGTAATACCCTTCAAAATGATCTAAATCTGATCATGGTTTGGTGCAATGAGAATAATCTATATTTAAATATAAGTAAGTCTAAGTCCATGCGTTTTTCTCGTAAAAAAGACTTGATATTACTTTTTGAGTATTCATTAAATAATAATCTTAGTTGACTCAATCAATGATTTGGGAGTCTTGTTTGATGCCAAGCTTTAATTTAATAATCACATCAACATAATCTCTTCCAAAGCGTTGCAGATGTTTGGTTTTATTCGTAGGTTTACTTCACATTTTGATTCAATTAGAACTTTTGTATCTCTCTATATATCTTTTGTAAGACCTATTATGGATTACTGTGCAATTATATAGACACCTTATTATAAATGTCACGTTGATCGGCTAGAAAATGTACAACGTAAAATGATAAAATTGATTTGATTTCGCTGTCATGTATTTTATAATGATTATGATATGATACTTAAATATCTTGGGTCCCTTTCTTTACTTAAACGAAGAATCTACTTTTCATTATGTTTTGCGTATCGCATATTAAATATCTATTTCATTATATGTTGCTACGCGCATTACTAGGCAGCAGCAGCAGCTTCTTGCTAGCAAGTATCACGCAAGAAATTATGCTTACAACAGCCCTAGAAATGTTTTAATTAATAACATTAATATGTATTGAAAATTAATTGATGTTTCTGGTGTTAATTTACAACGCTTCAAAAGAATTTGTAAACCTTACATATAAATATATATTTTTCTTTTTAGTTTTAGTAGATATTCATATTGTAATGTATGTTTTTTTTGTTTTGCTATTATTTCATTTTGTTCAAAAATCTGTTTAACATTGTTATTATACACGATTCCATTTGTTTCTGGATCTCGCCTAGCTATGGAAAAGTGACAGTTTAAGTATTGTAAATGGGGCTGGTTGTGTTTTAAATCAGGGTTTTTAAATGTCACTGTCAGATGTTCGATTTTAAGGTTATAATTTCTGACTATTGTGATCTTACACTGTTGCCTGTTTTACAAATTTTCAGATATAAAAGGATAATAATATGCAGTTTTAAGATTAACAAAATTTACTACTTGGTTTTTGTACATACAAACACAGCAATAATATTGTATATAACAAATATAATGAATTCGGCTCTGCAAACTTATTTCGTCATCCATTTGTATTTCTCGCTTGGGTCTTCCCGTTAACTCATTTTGATCAACTCCATCCATCCACCTTAATTTTGGTCATTCTCTCTTCTGTTGGCCCTCAGTATTTTTTTGTAGAATTGCAAATTTATTCCCACCCTCTTGTGATACTGATAATTTTCATGTCAAACAATTTTTAAGCCCTCATTCCACTTTTATTATTTAGCATTGCAACACTAGATTAATTTGATTTACTAATAAAATGCTCGAAGAAGCGACCGCGTGGCGAAATAATTGTTGCAAGATTAACAATAAACCTCTTGAAAATTAAAAAGAGGATTACTTATGATATCATAAATTATTGCAACACTGTTAAAATAGGGAATCAGGAGTGGCAACTAATAAAAAATGTAAATGTTGATACTGCAACATAACAACACGAAAGCATGGCTAGGCGAGATCCAGAAACAAATGGAATTGTGTATAGTATTTGTTATTAAAATGTAATGGCCTACCGTTATAATAAATAAATAAATAACTAAATCCGAAAAATCGACGAAAATTGCCACGATCTCTAAAAACCTAGAAATTCATGAAAATTGTCAAGATTTTAAAAATTGCTAAAAATCATGGACAAAAAATATCATGAAGCATCGAAAAAAAATGAAATTTTAAAAATCTCATGAACATTTTTTGAATTGACGAAAATCTCGAAATATCAAAAACCTTACAAATACATTTATGTTAAAAATTTTATAATTTGTCGAAAATCTTAGCATTGACACTAAACATCTTACTAACATTTGTTTTCTGTTTTTATTTATAGAAATCATAAAATAAAGTGCATGAATTATATGTTTAAAATGTAAGAATTATTTACACCAAGTTTGTTTACTAGCTTTCATTGCATGCAAAACATTTTTAAATGTGTTTATGATTATATTTAAATTTATTTTTATTTTTGAAATAAATTCTTCACTAATTATTACTAATATTTTTTTACTAATGGATTCAGCTGTAGATGCAAAAGGGAACATTTATTTTTTGATATACAAAATTATACAGATTTATATTTAAATTAGTTCATATTAAGACTATTTCACCAAAAATCAACTATTAAAGTTAATGAGTTAATACAGATACAAGGGTTGCCATTTATATATTATTTGGACAATATTTTGAAAAACAATAACGCTAATTTATATATATTACAAAATTTCATATTAAACGACATATTTAACAAAATAATGATAATTTCAACACTTCTTTGATTTCCTATTTTGACAGTATATCTGTAACTGTAAAAGTAGGTACGATAATGAAGTTTTATATAAAAGTTAACATATTTTTGACGTTATTTAACAGTTTTTATGTACGCATGTCAAAAATAGATAGTCAATATAGCCAGTATTGTCAAATGACTATCAATATCTTAAAATTTCGTTTTTTTAGATATAATTTAACTAGGCCTATTGTGAGACAATTGTGAGTGATTTTTTGTGATTATTTTTTACAGCAGTTACAATTGTTTTGACATTGTGACTATACTTTTAGTAAATAACACACTTGGTTAAGATTTCACTGTTTATGGATTGACACTGCAACAATTGTTTCTCCACACAGTGGCTTCATCAGGCAGATGAATTATTCATCTGCCTTATGAAGCCACTGTGTGGCGAAACAATTGTTGCAGTGTCAATCAATAAACAGTGAAATCTTAACCAAGTGTGTTATTTACTAAAAGTGTTGATATGGAATTTCACCAAGTAACAGCCTCAACTATTAAATCATTGTGACTATTTTGGAAATATGATAAAAGGGCTACCTTTTATCTATCAGGATAAGGGAACAAAAACAAATATTTACATATCTATATCTGTATATAAATATAACATTTTTTTGCGTTATTTGACAATTTTTGTGTACGCATGTCAAAAATAGACAGTCAATACAGTCAGTATTGTCAAATGTCTGTCAGTATCGTCAAATTTTGTTTGTTTATATATCATTTAATTTAACCTGTTCTGAGACAATTGTGAGATATTTTTTGTTACTTGTTTTTTTATCAGTTATAATTGATCTGACATTGTAACTATTTTGAAAATATAATATTTTGACAGATTTATATATGTAAATTTTTGTTTTTGTTTCCTAATCCCGAAATATAAAAGGATGATTGCCTTTTAAATTTCGAGATTGGGGAACAAACATCAAGTAATGAAATAAATTCTAAACTTTTTCGTTTCAAAATTATCTCCTGGCCTCTTGAAGTCTAAAGGAGGATCCATGATTCTCATAGTAACTACTGTTAAAACTTTAAACATTCAAGCGGAATTTATTTCGAAGAATTTCTCCGCATTTCCATTTTCTGGAAATATAAAAGCTTCGCGGCGCAGAAACTCGCGATGCATGCCGACCGGGATGATAAATATTAATGTTACATTTTTTCGGGGGAACGAACCAAGAAAAAGGACCACAGGGTGCCCCGTAAATTTCAGGCATCGCGAAATCCCGAAGGTACAAAAATCTTTTGTTAGTGTAGAAGCAGAACAAATAAATTATGCGTGCGTACGGACCGTTTGCAAACAAACGAGTATCAGACAAAAAACATACGGCTTCTTTGTGGAAACGGTATGCTTTTTGGACAGGAATATTGAATGCATGAAAATAATATAATTATATTCATTTTTTTATCTTTTACAGCATTTCTTAAAATATTAACTAAATGCGTTAATAATTTAAGAAACGCTGTGAAAGATTGAATCACGAATATAATATTGCTGAAACATTTAATATTTTATTACTGGAGCACCGTGCGATCGTTTAAATAATGGTTTAGAGTAGGCGGCATTTTTATTGTACGGTTACCCAGAATGCTAATTTCTGATGGAATAAATTTGAGGTTATGGTAAACTATGTGGTAACAGTCAGTAGTGCCAATTAAATTTGAAATTCAAAGCCTACTCTAAATCATGTTTTAAATTATCGCACACACAAAATCGATATACCAATGGATTTTATTATTTAAAATCACATTTTTATAACATTTCAAGTGAGGTTCAAATATACATAAATTTCACAGTATTTTAGTGTTTTATACGCGTGGCGCATGAAGTAAAATTTCGAGTTTAGAAAAGCCCAGAAAATTTGTCTCGGGTCGCTGCGCGACCCTCGACAAATTTTCACGGGGCTTTTCTAAACTCGAAATTTTACTTCATGCTTAGTCTGGGAGTGGAAAACACTCGTTTAAAGCTTTAAATTGAACTCTTTTAAAAAAACAACGAATATCTGAATATTTACAAACGAGTATCAGACAAAAACCGTACGGTTTTTTTTGTGGAAACGGTATGCTTTTTGGACAAAAATATTGAATACATGGAAATAATATAATTATATTCATTTTTCAATCTATTACAGTATTTCTTAAATTATTAACGCATTTGCTTACTGAAACATTAAATATTTGATTACTGAAGTACCGTACGATCGTTTCAATTATGATTTAGAGTAGGCGGCATTTTTTTGTACGGTTACCCAGAATGCTAATTTCATGATGGAATAAATTTGAGGTTATATTTAAATTAATTCTTAATAAAGTGCAATTACCAGATTTGGTGGATAACCCTAAAAAACATTGTTAAAAATAAATTGAGAGTCGGTTATGAATTATAAACGCACAAGCAGTATATTTTTAATTTAGTGTTTCATACGCCTGATAGCTTTCAACTTAGCTCCAGACTTTATTTAACTCAAAATTTTACTTAATGCCTAATCAAGGAGCAGAAACCCTTTTAAAAAGAGTCAGTAAAATGTAAATAACACACTGGTTAGATTTTTTCAGCCTCTTTCTTCATATTTTCATGACATTTTTAAAAGTTTGTAAAAAAAAAAACACGTGCCACGCGTATAAAACACTGATTTCAAGCGAGGTTCAAATATACATAAATTTCACAGTATTTTAGTGTTTTATACGCGTGGCGCATGAAGTAAAATTTCGAGTTTAGAAAAGCCCAGAAAATTTGTCTCGGGTCGCTGCGCGACCCTCGACAAATTTTCACGGGGCTTTTCTAAACTCGAAATTTTACTTCATGCTTAGCCTGGGAGTGGAAAACACTCGTTTAAAGCTTTAAACTGAACTCTATTAAAAAAACAACGAATACCTGAATATTTATAAACGAGTATCAGACAAAAAACGTACGGTTTTTTTGTGGAAACGGTATGCTTTTTGGACAAAAATATTGAATACATGGAAATAATATAATCATATTCATTTTTCAATCTATTACAGTATTTCTTAAATTATTAACGCATTTGCTTGCTGAAACATTAAATATTTGATTACTGAAATACCGTACGATCGTTTCAATTATGATTTAGAGTAGGCGGCATTTTTTTGTACGGTTACCCAGAATGCTAATTTCATGATGGAATAAATTTGAGGTTATATTTAAATTAATTCTTAATAGAGCTAAAGTGCAATGACCAGATTTGGTGGATAACCCTAAAAAACATTGTTAAAAATAAATTGAGAGTCGGCTATGAATTATAAACGCACAAGCAGTATATTTTTAATTTAGTGTTTCATACGCCTGATAGTTTTCAACTTAGCTCCAGACTTTATTTAACTCAAAATTTTACTTAATGCCTAATCAAGGAGCGGAAACCCTTTTAAAAAGAGTCAGTAAAATGTAAATAACACACTGGTTAGATTTTTTCAGCTTCTTTCTTCATATTTTCATGACATTTTTAAAAGTTTGTAAAAAAAAAAACACGCGCCACGCGTATAAAACACTGATTTCAAGCGAGGTTCAAATATACATAAATTTCACAGTATTTTAGTGTTTTATACGCGTGGCGCATGAAGTAAAATTTCGAGTTTAGAAAAGCCCAGAAAATTTGTCTCGGATCGCTGCGCGATCCGAGACAAATTTTCACGGGGCTTTTCTAAACTCGAAATTTTACTTCATGCTTAGTCTGGGAGTGGAAAATACTCGTTTAAAATTTCAAAGTGAACTCTTCTAAAAAACAACGAATATCTAAATATTTACAAACAAGTATCAGACAAAAAACGTACGGTTTCTTTGTGGAAACGGTACGCTGTTTGGACAGGAATATTGAATACAGGATAGTAAAAAATTTAGCAATTAGGAGTTTTAAAATAAATGCTGTTTTAAGCGAAACCAATAACATTTTTTCGTTGATTACACAGAACATTTTTCTTTTAAGTATACACCTTAAAAAAATTCCTTGCATAATCAACGAAAAAATGTTACTAATTTCGTTGAAAACAGCATTTATTTTAATTTCATGAAAAATATTTTACAACAAATTTTAATCAATCGATAGAAAACAATTTTATTGAAATGTAATTTCATTTTGAATTCATATTGATGTAAAAAAGTAATTTACTGCAATAGATTAAAATGTTCTGAAAATGTAAAGTAAATAAATTTGATTCTATTATAAATTGATATCAATGTAAAAAAAATAATATATTAAAATAATTCATAAAACTTTTCAATAATAAATCAATCTAATCGCAGCGTTTGGCTTTCTTCATTCCTACAATTCTCTTGTTTTTTAAAGTAAAATATAAAGTAAATAAATCTGATTTTATTATAAATTAATATCAATGTAACAAAAATAATATATTAAAATAGTTCATAATTTTTTTTAATAATAAATCAATCCAATCGCAACGTTTGGCTTTCTTAATACCTAGAATTCTTTTGTTTTTGAAAGTAAAGTACAAAGTAAATAAATTTGATTTTATTATAAATTGATATCAATGTAAAAAAAATTATATTTGAAATAAAACAACACAGTTGGGAGGGTTTCACTTTTATTGTTGAACACTGCAACATGTTTCACCACACAGTGGCTTCATCAGGCAGATGCCTGATGAAGCCACTGTGTGGTGAAACATGTTGCAGTGTTCAACAATAAAAGTGAAACCCTCCCAACTGTGTTGTTTTATTTCAAATAGTATTATGGAGTTTCATCATGTATCCTCCTCATCAATTAAATATAAAAAATTATATATTAAAATAGTTCATAAAACTCTTTGATAATAAATCAATCCAATTGCAACGTTTGGCTTTCTTCATTCCTACAATTTCTTTGTTTTTAAAAGTAAAATATATTTTATTATAAATTGATATCAATATAAAATAAAAAAAATATATTAAAATGGTTCATAAAACTTATTAATAAGAAATCAATCAAATCGCAACGTTCCGCTTTCTTTATTCCTACAATTCTTTTGTTTTTGACAGTAAAATACAAAGTAAATAAATTCGATTTTATTATAAATTGATGTCAATATAAAAAATGTAATATATTAAAATGGTTCATAAAACTTTTTAATAATAAATCAATCCAATCGCAACGTTTGGCTTTCTTCGTTCCTACAATTCCTTTGTTTTTGAAAGTTAGTTTGACCCGTACTGTATTGGAAGGAAAGTTTAACCCTCCAGAGTTCCTCTATCAGAATTTATGGAATTGGATGCAATTTATCTTTAAATCAGGACGGATCGTCTTGAAAATTGGGGGATCTCTGCGATGAAAATGTACACAAACTTCAGCCGAAACAAATGGGTTTGTGGTGTTGGAATTGTCCCAAGTTTTACTTAAATATACATTAATGGCGCTGAACATTCTGATATGTGTTTCGCGTTTGATACACGAGAATCGTCTTAAATAAATGTTCTCTTATATATTATTATTATTTATGCAGATCAACGTTTTAGCCCAACTGAAGATGTAGAAAACGTTAACCATCAATTTGTTGGGTGTCCCCGAATGGTCTGTACAACGCTCTACCACATATTCTCTGAAACAAAATAAGACGATTTAACTGAACTTATCTCTATCCAAAAGTGGTTCCTAAGCCATCTACGAGGCCTCAAAGATATTATTTTTTTCATTATTTTTCAAATATTTTTATTTTAGACTTAGGTAAGAAAACCTAATTTGGCACATTTAATTACATTGATACCATGCACTTTTTGCGATATGTTTCTTTATCCTACGTTTAAAGTAAGTGGTCAAACTAGGACCATCGACTTCTTAAGATACCTAAATATTTTTATTCAACAGGTCAAATCATAAGGAATACTTTTTTTCTGCAAGATCATTCAATTTTACGTATTTTTTGTCTCTTATAAAATTTTGCAATTTTCCCCACAAAAAATATTTTTATTTGTCAAAACAACAAAGAAATAAAATTCTAAAAAAAAACTGATTCTTTATTTACAAAAATAGAAATTGAGACACCTGTGAAATTCAGTTATCGGTGATTTTGTGACAACGTCAGTCATGTACTCAATTAATGAATTAACTGATATTGTTTTAGTTTTTGGGTTTTGTGAAGGTAATGGCCGCAAATATGTAAGAGTGTACAGTGAAAGATTTCCAAATCGCCGAATACCAAACCATCAAACATTTGCTTCCGTAGAAAGGCGACTTCGAGAAACTGGCCGCTTAGAATACTCTGCGAGGGATTGTGGTAGAAGACGCACTGTACGAACTGTGGATGTTGAAGAAGAGATTTTAGAACGGATAGATGAAGAAGATTTTATAAGAGACAAAAAATACGTAAAATTGAATGATCTTGCAGAAAAAAAGGATTCCTTATGATTTGGCCTCTTGAATAAAAAGATTTAGGTATCTAAAGAAGTCGAAGGTCCTTGTTTGACCACTTACTTTAAACGTAGGATAAAGAAACATATCGCAAAAAGTGCACGGTATCAATGTAATTAAATGTGCCAAATTAGGTTTTCTTACCTAATTCCAAAATAAAAATATTTGAAAAATAATGAAAAAAAATTATATCTTTGAGGCCTCGTAGATGGCTTAGGAACCACTTTTGAATAGAGATAAGTTTAGTTAAATCGTCTTATTTTGTTTTAGAGAATATGTGGTAGAGCGTTATACAGACCATTCAGGGACACCCTGTATGTATGAATATAAATTTAAATAAAAATCACTTGGTTTGTCTCACAAAACCAACCAGCTAAAGTGAATCAAACCAAGTGATTTTTGTTTAGATTAATGAGAACATAATGAAAGATAAATGTTCTCGGTTCAATTAAACAAAAATCACAACTGTATATAAATAAACTATGTTTATAAGTCAATCTGTATTTGGAATAAAATTACCGAACAATACAGTGTGTTCTCCACATAATTAACAGAAATATACTGAATTAATCCATTGATAATGGTCACTTTATATCCGAAATATACACGTCTGTGCAATAAAATTAAGGACACAAGATATGTTATAGTTTAAAACGGACATGATGAGTTTCCTAATTACAAGAATGTGTAAATACTAAATAGCCGTATTTCAACAGAATGTATGGGGATCTTCGTTATTTAAAGATATAGAGAGTCGGTTAAACTGGTGCAAAGTTGCGTATTTTAGGGCGCAATAATAATCTAAAAACAAGTATGAAAAATCTTTTTTCGTTTATGAGATATTGTCAAAAACGGATTTTTTGAAATATCGTTTTCATTTTTTTATTCAAAAACTATTGAATCTAGACATTTACAACTTTGACAATATACAGGCACTTTTTAGCGAGAAATCTAGTAACATATTTTATTTTAAGATAACTCTAACATTTACCCAGGGACTATAGCCACCTTTTGTTTTTCTTATAGGCGCCATTTTGGATTTTCATATTTTTTGGAAGAACATTTTTTTTCTCAATTCAATCATGTATCATACTTATAGTTTATTGTACATTTTATACGTAAAATTTTAATCTTTTGTTTTTTGTAAAGAGTGCCTTGGAAACTTTAGAAACAGTTGAGTAACTAACTCATTTGACAACTCCCAGGACCCATAGTTGTTAAAATACATCATACTAACAAGTGTCTTCCACTCCCAGACTAAGCATGAAGTAAAATTTCGAGTTTAGAAAAGCCCCGCGTAGAAAATTTGTCGAGGGTCGCGCAGCGACCCGAGACAAATTTTCACGGGGCTTTTCTAAACTCGAAATTTTACTTCATGCGCCACGCGTATAAACCAGTGATTTACAGTAAAGTTAAAAATATATATTGCTTAGATGTGATGGTGATCAATATAAACCGAAATGTAGCGAAAAAATGCAAAAATAATTTTGTTTGTGAATAGTTTTAGAATAATAATAATAAAATTGGAGTAAATTTAGTTTGTGCAACTTTTCCACACTGTTGATACTTAGATCGACATGTCGTTAACAGGGAATGAACACATCACTATTGTTTAAATGTATGTTTTGTGTCATAATCGATACTTATTATTAATATTATTACAAAATATGGACAGTTATTGAATAATTTTGACTGCTAACAATGATTAACTGCTGTCAAGATTTTATTGATTAATAGATATGACGTCATTGTTTCCAAGGCACTCTTTGCAAAGAAAAAAATATTATAATTTTAAATATCAAATCAAATAAATTTTGAGTGTGATACATAAGTGAATTCAAAAATAAAATATTCTTTAAAAAAATATGAAAATCCAAGATGGCGCCCATAAGAAAAACAAAAGTTAGCTACGGTAATGTCGAAATGCTGCGTTATTCAGACAACAATTCCAACATTCGAATTCTAACTAAAATAGAAGAGGGTTTTTCTATTTCGGCTTTGTTCTATTTATTACGAGCGTTTTATTTTTCAAAAGGTCTTAGTTTGGTTTTTTTAATAAAGGTGTTATGGTGTTTTATCATTCATTTAAACTGCTGCTAGGTAATTAAGATAGACCTGAATTATACAACTAGAATATTCTGAAAAATATTTGTGAGACTTGTGCTTAATTTAATGGCACAAAAGTGTACAGTTAATTTTTAAACTTTCATTTATTTTACAGTACATTTTCTACATAAAAGCTGGCATTATGAAATATAACGATGACAAACAAATTCTAACACATTGAAACAGGGGGAGTTATAGAAGAGGGTTTTTTTATTTCGGCTTTGTTCTATTTATTACGAGCGTTTTTATTTCAAAAGGTCTTAGTTTGGTTTTTTTAATAAAGGTGTTATGGTGTTTTATCATTCATTTAAACTGCTGCTAGGCAATTAAGATAGACCTGAATTATACAACTAGAATATTCTGAAAAATATTTGTGAGACTTGTGCTTAATTTAATGGCACAAAAGTGTACAGTTAATTTTTATACTTTCATTTATTTTACAGTACATTTTCTACATAAAAGCTGGCATTGTGAAATATAACGATGACAAACAAATTCTAACACATTGAAACAGGGGGAGTTATGAATTATTCAATTAAAATTCCTTGTAAGCCTTAATACTATTGTTGTGCTATAATCCCCCTAGAGCAAAAAATGCGTATTATTCGGAGTGGCTATTGTTTAGATCATAACAAAACACTTTTCGAATATTAAATTTTAAATGAAAATGCTTTAAAGCGTGCACGATTAATTTTACTTCAGAAAATAAACAGTAAATAAAGGTACAAAAGAGTGTATTAAAATAAATTAGGATTTCAGAAATAACTAATAATGAAACGTATTACTTCTAATTTCTCATCTAGGTAGCTGTACGTTTTTTTTTTAAATTTATTATCTATGATTAAATATTAACTCGTTATTCAATGTTGTTCTTTAAGTAATATATTTCAGTACATCAAAATATACAACGCAAACTAAAAAATAATACGGTATTATTTTTACTTTCTCTAATATGCAAAACAAAGGGAAAAAAGTATTGTTTTGTAGAATGTTGAGGCATCGAAATTTAGTTTGGTGAGAGAATAATTTAACCCGATGTTACATTTTGCATATAAATTATGCTTAGATCAGTAAATCTGTTGTGTAACTCAAATAATCATTGTTTAATTAAATATCTAACGGGGTAATAACTCGTCAAGTAGCTGTTTCAATGAATGTTTGGAAAAGTCGCAACGAGACTAAATTGTTGTTGAAAATTGATATTAATTCCTTATTATATTTTATCTAAATTTACATTTTGTCCTGAAAACTGAAGACTTTTCAATATTTAATTGATGAGGCGGATACATGATGAAACTCCATAATACTATTTGAAATAAAACAACGCAGTTGGGAGGGTTTCACTTTTATTGTTGAACACTGCAACATGTTTCACCACACAGTGGCTTCATCAGGCAGATGAAATAATTATTATTTCATCTGCCTGATGAAGCCACTGTGTGGTGAAATATGTTGCAGTGTTAAACATTAAAAGTGAAACCCTCCCAACTGCGTTGTTTTATTTCAAATGAAGACTTTTCTTTTATGGGAAAATAAATATAAGAGAAAAATTAAATTAAACTGTGAGTAATTAGTAATTTATTCCTTCACATAAGAAATAGTAAAGAGCAATGTGCTTAAAAAAATCTTATTATAAGCAAATAATAATAATAAAAATTAGGTAACTTAATCTGTTCTCATTTCAAGTGATTTTTTATATAAGGTGTCATATTGTTGTTTAATGCACATCTACTGCATTAAACAACAATATAAGGTGTCATACAATCACTTGAAATGAGAATGAAGTTTTTTTTTGTAATTCTTTTGCAATCTACCCCGGTCTGGAGGACAATGATGTCAGTGCATTACTAAAAGTGGGCTAGCCTTTTATTATTAATCCTTTGTGTATTCATTTATCTAACCAGAATGAGTGGATGGTTTTTTTTTTTCATCATCATAAAACACACATGTAGATACATCATTACCCCTTCTCGTATAAATTTCCATATTTTATGAGACCAATGTTTTGTTAAGGGATAAATGTTTAATATTAAATTAATTTAATTCATAGCCTTTTTAAATAGTATAATATTTATAAGCATTTTTCGAAGTCGAAGCTTCACGCCTGTAAAATTTCTTAAAGTGAAATCAAATTTGTAACTTTATTATAAATCAGCGTTATATACGGGTGGCGCATGAAGTAAAATTTCGAGTTTAGAAAAGCCTAATTTGGCTCGGTCGCTCCGCTTCGCTACGCGCCCGAGCCAAATTTTCAGGCTTTTCTTAACTCGAAATTTTACTTCATGCTTAACCTGGGAGTGGAAAACACTCGTTTTAAACTTCAAATTAAAGGTTTTTAAAAAATCAATGATTAACTGAACATATTCAGAGTATACATAGACGAAATACACGTCTGTAAAATTTCTGAAAGTGAAATCAAATTTGTTTAATATATTTGTTTCATGTTCATAAATATTTTAAATGTTATAAATTGTTAACATTTGAAATATTTATAAACATTTATTGAAATCCTTTATAAATTCGGATTTTATCTTTTAATACTTACATATTCAAAACAAGTTGCATGAATTTTGAAAGCGCAAGATTTGATTAGGCGAAATACATGACTGTAAAATTTCTTAAAATAAAATAAAATTTGTCTAATATATTTGTAACTATAGTATAAATCAGCGTTGTATACGGGTGGCGCATGAAGTAAAATTTCGAGTTTAGAAGAGCCTGAAAATTTGGTTTGGTCACTTCGCTTCGCTACGCGACCAAACCAAATTTTCAGGCATTTCAAAACTCGAAATTTTACTTCGTGCTTAACCTGGGAGTGGAAAACACTCGTTTTAAGCTTCAAATTAAATGTTTTTAAAAAATCAACGATTGGCTGAACATGTTCAGAGCATACATAGAGATAATCTTTGTAGAAGGGGTTTCCCGTGAGAGAATAAATAAATAAAGTATACTTGAAAGAAAAATCCCCTATACATATGCAAGTAAACATTGAAGTCAACTACTTCAGTTTGCAAGTGAGTTGCATTTTCGTGTTTAATTCGAAATCACCATAGATTTACTTAATGCTTTCAAGGTATTCATGAATATTTAAAGCTTTATTCTATTCGTGGCAAACAAGACTAAAGTCTGTTTAAGTTAGTCAGATAATTTAACTATTTTCTTAAATAATTTATTAAGCAATTACAATATTTTATGAATTATATTTATTTTTATAAATGTAATAAAAAAATAATATTAAATTTTAGGTGCTTTTTCGCAAATCTTCAACTAATTTGTCTTACAAAAACAATTTTAAACAGTTAATCAGATAATTTAACTATTTTCTTATGCAATTTTTTAAGCAAATACAATATTTTATGAATTACATTTATTTTTATAAATGTAATAAAAAAATATTACTGAATTTCAAGTGCTTTTTTCGCAAATCTTCAACTAATTTGGCATACAAAGACAATTTCAAACAACCACCCTATGTAAAAGGTGGTTGTTTAAAATTGTCTTTGTAAGACAAATTAGTTAAAGATTTGCGAAAAAGTATCGAACTTTTAATATTTTTGTTCTATATTTATTTAAAAATATTAAATTTAAAGTATTCCTTCCAAATAATATAAGAGTATGTAATGTATAGCTAAGGCTGGTAATTGTTAAAACTTTATAATTTTACTTTCAAAAAAATACTTAGTTTGTTTAGGTTTCAAAATTATATTTATTGTACTACAACAATTCTTGCACCACACAGTGGCTTTATCATTTATCTACCTGATGAAACCAGTGTGTGGTGAAACAATTTTTGTAGTACAATAAATATAAGTTTGAAACCTAAACAAATTAAGTGTTATATTAAAGTGTGTTTACGCGGTGAGCTCGATTTGCTTGCATTATTTATTATTACACAAATCTTAGGAATAAATCTCTCTATCTCCTAAGAAATGTGCTTAGAAGAGATCAGAACAAACATGAATGAATGAAAAATACAAATATAATAAAAGACAAACTATACTGCCTTTCAAAAAAATCAGAACACAAAGTATTTATTGGACGATTTTAATGAAATTTACAGAATTTGATCATGTAAATGAACTGCATCGATGATCAAAAAAACAATTGTTTTGGTTACTATTTAATTGTATTTTTCCTTGATTTCACCATTATTAAGAGCTGGTGATTTTTGAATATAATTGCTTCTAATATCCAAGTAGCCTCTGAGTAGTTTAACGTTTCAGTTTGTAAAACATAAAAAGATACCCCGTGTTCGTCGGCGTGCACAATATCATCATCTAAGTGAATTTGAAAGGGGTCGCATTATTGGAATGCGAGAAGCGGGTTTTTCGGTTCGTGCTATTGCTGAAAGGGTAGGCCGTAGTGTATCGGTGATCGTACGCTGCTGGTCTAGATGGTCCGAAGCTGGGGATAATCGACGTAGACTTGGATCAGGACGTCCAAGAAGCACCACTGAGCGTGAAGATCGATCTCTTCGTCTTACAACTTTAAGGGACAGATTTACAACGTCGCGGGCATTGGGAAATGACTGGTTGGCTCTAAATGGCCAAAGAGTATCCATGGCTACTGTTTACAGAAGAATCCGCAGTTTTGGTATAAGATCCTACCGTCCACAATTGTGTCTACCTCTTACTCCGCAGCATCGCAGAGCAAGACTTGATTGGTGCAGGGAAAGACAACATTGGACCCATGAATGGAATAACATTATCTTCAGCGATGAGTCTCGGTTCTGTTTATGGGCTCATGATGGTCGCAGAAGAGTGAGACGTCGACGCGGTGAACGCAGAATTTTACAATTTGCTGTTGAAAGACATACGGCTCTTACACAGGGAGTTATGGTTTGGGGGGCGATAGCATATGGTAGTCGGTCTCCTTTAGTTTTTTTAGAAGCAAGTCTTAACGCGATTCGGTATATTGACAACATTTTACGGCCAGTGTTAGTGCCCTATGTAAATGGCTTGCAGAACCCCATTTTTCAGCAAGATAATCCTCGACCTCACACAGCGGCCATTACAAGACAGTTTTTTGATAGTGCCGAAATCAATTTGTTACCTTGGCCATCTCGTTCTCCAGATCTATCGCCAATAGAACATGTTTGGGATATGATAGGTGTTAGAATAAGTAACTTACAGCGCCCCGCTAACACTGTAATGGAACTTAGAGGTCAAATTATCGAAGTTTGGAATGAAATACCCCAAGTCGATATTGACAGCCTGATTTCGAGCATGCCTCGACGTGTTAATGAGTGTTTGGGAAATCGTGGAGGCCCAACACATTATTAATTTTTATTCATTTGTTTATTTGTTTTTCAAGTTGATTTTTTGATCATCGATACAGTTCGTTTACATGATCAAATTGTGTAAATTTTATTAAAATCGTGCAATAAATACTTGGTGTTCTGATTTTTTTTTAAAGGCAGTATAAATAACACTAAAAGGCAGATACAAAACAGCTAAAGGTTAATAAATAAGAGAAATTGAACAAGTTTCACGGAGGTAGAAATTTGACAACTTACTTATGCGTAGATTTTTGAGAGACTGTTCTTTTTGTTGATTTAGTTTCCAGGGGGCCTGGAATCAAAGGGACAAAAGTAATAAAAAAGGCAAAACTAACATGAACCCATAAATAAACAACTAAATATACGATTTGTGCTAATTTTGGAATTTCTACAATTATTAATGATGAAACTATCTCTCTTGCTATATATATATTTTTTTTAATTATTGTACTCACATTTCCACAATTCACAATAACAAACACACTCAACATTGAACTTCTAACACTATGCTTATTTTTAACCATTGTTATTGCATTATTTATTAATACGCAAATGTTAGGAATAAATCTCTCTATCCGCTAAGAAATGTGCTTGGAAGAGATCAGAACAAAAATGAATAAAAATAATATGACTATTAATAAATAATATAACAAATTTTTAACTCACTAGTGACCTAAAAAAATTTTAGTTCACTAGTGAATAAAACCTTGTTTATTACGGTTGTTATGGAGTTAATAATGTCGATTTAAACTAACAATATTGAATAAAAAAATTTAATTTATTTAAAGGTAATGAAAAATTCTAATATAATAAAAGACAAGTATATAATACGGAAAAGAAGATACAAACCAGCTAACGGTTAATAAATAAGAGAAATTAAACAAGTTTTACAGAGGTAGAAATTTGACAACTGACTTATGTGTATATTTTTGAGACTGTTATTTTTTGTTGATTTTGTTTCCAAGGGGGCTGGATTTAAATAAACAAAATTAATAAAAGAGGCAAAACTAACATGAACACACAAATAAACAATTAAATACACGATTCGCGCTAAATTATTATTACAATAGTTAATGATGAAACTATCTCTCTTGCTATATATATATTTATTTTTCCAAACCAGTGTACTCACATTTCCATAATTCACAATAACAAACACACTTAACATTGAACTTCTAACACTATGCTCATTTATAACCATTGTACTTTCTAGGTAAAAAAAATATATTTTGCATATTTATAACTATGCAAATTAGTGTATTTTTATTTAAGCTAAGTGACACGGGACACATATCATAAATCAATGCAATTTTAAACTTTCATAACTGTTCCCCAAACTTGGACCGAACATGTATATTTATTACTCTATTGAGAATACCGCAGAATGTCACGTTAATATCCCTGAGGATTTGCGTAACGATGAAATTTGTATTCAATTATCATCCTACATATCGAATTTCAACTAGCCATAGCTTAGAATTAGTTTGATTTTTGTTGGGATGTTTAGTTTGGTATGCAAATTTGAAATCAATGTTACAATTGCTGTGTGTAGGAGGCTTAAATATCAGGGTTGTTAAAATTTTCATTTTAATTAAAACAAACAGTTTTCTTTATTAAAACGTGTTTTTTTTGGGGGGGACCCTCGTGGGCCAGTGAGTAGAGCTCCTGCTCTTGGGCCAGAGGGTCGTGGGTTCGAATCCCACCGGGGGGTGTCACTTTCTTATGGAGAAATTGGCACCCTCTGGAGCCATGGATGTTGTATGAATGAGTTGTGACGTCCATACGAGTTATATAACGTGTGTATGTGGATAAGTTAATTTAAAAAAAATAATTCGAAAAATAATAATACAAATAGCTGCTGACTGTATGGCCAAGAGCCGAGGTAAAAAAAAACGTGTTTTTTTCATTAAAAACATGTTTAAACCGTGTTTAAAACACGTTTCAAACGTGTTAAAAAGGAATATACAGGGCATATTTCATTTGAGTATACATATCTCGATAATTACAACGTTATTTAAATTTGCGGGAATTCGTTTTTACGGTTAAATTGAGGCTTTTACTGAGTGTTTTCCACGCCCAGACTAAGCATGAAGTAAAATTTCGAGTTTAGAAAAGCCTGAAAATTTGGATTGGCCGCGTAGCGAAGCGGAGCGGCCAATCCAAATTAGGCTTTTCTAAACTCGAAATTGCACTTCATGCGCCACGCTTAAAAACACTGATTTACCGTGAAGTTCAAAAAACACACACATACAACAACGATTATAGGCAACCTAATATACGTTAGAGCCTATAATAATTAACATATAATTGCCTATAATCACTGTTTAAAACAATTTGTTCAGCGCAGAATTTGACTCACGGTTTATTCACATCTACATAATGGATTGTTAAAACCGTATATTTTAAACTTTGCGATATTTTAGTGTTTTATACGTGTGGCGCATGAAGTAAAATTTCGAGTTTAGAAAAGCCTAATTTGGATTGGCCGCTCCGCTTCGCTACGCGGCCAATCCAAATTTTCAGGCTTTTCTAAACTCGAAATTTTACTTCATGCTTAGTCTGGGAGTGGAAAACCCGCGTCTAAAAATTCAAATTAAAATCTTTTTAAACAACAACGAATGTTGTAAAATTTACAGTGTATGCCTATATATACCTGAAAGAAAAATTTCTTGTATTTAAATATCACATTTATGCACACATATTTGATATTATCTTATAATAAAATGATATTTTCTTATAATAATAATGTAATTTGAAATATCTTCAACAATTTAGCTAAAATTTAAAAATCTAAACAAAAAATCTTAATCACTGTTTAAAACAATTTGTTCAGCGCAGAATTTGACTCACGGTTTATTCACATCTACATAATGGATTGTTAAAACCGTATATTTTAAATTTTGCGATATTTTAGTGTTTTATACGTGTGGCGCATGAAGTAAAATTTCGAGTTTAGAAAAGCCTAATTTGGATTGGCCGCTCCGCTTCGCTACGCGGCCAATCCAAATTTTCAGGCTTTTCTAAACTCGAAATTTTACTTCATGCTTAGTCTGGGAGTGGAAAACCCGCGTCTAAAAATTCAAATTAAAATCTATTTAAACAACAACGAATGTTGTAAAATTTACAGTGTATGCATATGTATACCTGAAAGAAAAATTTCTTGTATTTAAAAATCACATTTATGCACACATATTTGATATTTTCTTATAATAAAATGATATTTTCTTATTATAATAATGTAATTTGAAATATCTTCAACAATTTAGCTAAAATTTAAAAATGTAAACAAAAAATCTTAATGAAGTAGTATAAAATATAATTTAGTAAATTTAAAGTAAAAAAAATGTTTTAAACAAATTTAACGTTTAAAACATGTTTTAAACAAATTTAATATTTAAAACTGTTTAAATCAAAAGCGTTTAAAACACGGCGGCTGTTTTAAACATGTTTAAAACACTGTTTTAAAACAACATGTTTTAAACATAACAACCCTGTTAAATATATAGATACTGTTTCAAAAATAAGATCGTACTTTAACTTAATCTGAAGTCAATATAGTTATTTAACTATTTTTTTTTAAATATATAAGTAATGAGTTTAATGAAATATTTAAATATATCGATATAATGGATTATTATGCAATAATAATAATAATAATCTTTATTCCCAACAGAATTACATCTTACGAGGAAATACATAAACAATTGTTACACATTTAATTAGTAATTAGTTTAATGAAATATTTAAATATAGCGATATAATGGATTATTATGCAAAAATAATAATAATAATAATCATTATTCCCAACAGAATTACATCTTACGAGGAAATACATAAACAATTGTTACGTTTAAGAAATTACTATAACAAATAAAAATTATTATATACTAATATAATCGAATTATATTGTAGTATTTAGTATTTACAGCATAGTAATAAATTGAAGTAGTAAACAGGGAATTTTTCTTTTGAGCATACATATGCATAAGCTTTTTTTAGATCCAATTTGAATCTTTTAACGAGTGTTTTCCACTCCCAGACTAAGCATGAAGTAAAATTTCGAGTTAAGAAAAGCCTGAAAATTTGGTTTGGTCGCGTAGCGAAGCGAAGCGACCAAACCAAATTTTCAGGCTTTTCTTAACTCGAAATTTTACTTCATGCGCCACGCGTATTTAACATTAATTTAACATGAAGTTAAAAAAACACACAAAACACAAATATTCATGCAAATATCCCTCACAATGAAAGAGAATTACTTTTGATAATTCGAATCAATTTCGAGAATTGCGATTTACTAGTAAATTATCAATACACCGAACTTGATTTATAAATTTTCAGAATTACCGGTAATTAATTGCTGGTAAATTAGCAACAAACCGGATTTGATTAACAAGTTTACAGAATAATCATTAATTGAAAATATCCGTAAACTAACAATCGCTAGTTTATACCGGGTGTTGACTTGGCGGACGCAACATAGGAAATCGCATGTTAATTTTAAAGTTGGCTTCCCTATTTATTTTAGAGATGAAATGTATTTCACTTTTTTGGAGAGGGAAAAATTCTAAATGTATTAATGTTCACACTTAACACGTTACCTTTCTCTAAGTTAAAATAATTAAGAACAAATAATGTGATTTTATAAAAATACTGACACCATGGAATTGATACAACAATTGCGGATATTCCCTGTTTTTTTTTTTAAGTTAAATTCAAAGCTATAAACAAGTGTTTTCCACTCCCAGACTAAGCATGAAGTAAAATTTCGAGTTAAGAAAAGCCTGAAAATTTGGTTTGGTCGCGTAGCGAAGCGAAGCGACCAAACCAAATTTTCAGGCTTTCCTTAACTCGAAATTTTACTTCATACGCCACGCGTATTTAACATTAATTTAACGTGAAGTTAAAAAAACACACAAAACACAAATGTTCATGCAAATATCCCTTACATTGAAAGAGAATTACTTTTGATAATTCGAATCCCTTTCGAGAATTGCGATTTACTAGTAAATTATCAATACACCGAACTTGATTTATAAATTTTCAGAATTACCGGTAATTAATTGCTGGTAAATTAGCAACAAACCGGATTTGATTAACAAGTTTACAGAATAATCATTAATTGAAAATATCCGTAAACTAACAATCGCTAGTTTATACCGGGTGTTGACTTGGCGGACGCAACATAGGAAATCGCATGTTAATTTTAAAGTTGGCTTCCCTATTTATTTTAGAGATGAAATGTATTTCACTTTTTTGGAGAGGGAAAAATTCTAAATGTATTAATGTTCACACTTAACACGTTACCTTTCTCTAAGTTAAAATAATTAAGAACAAATAATGTGATTTTATAAAAATACTGACACCATGGAATTGATACAACAATTGCGGATATTCCCTGTTTTTTTTTTTAAGTTAAATTCAAAGCTATAAACAAGTGTTTTCCACTCCCAGACTAAGCATGAAGTAAAATTTCGAGTTAAGAAAAGCCTGAAAATTTGGTTTGGTCGCGTAGCGAAGCGAAGCGACCAAACCAAATTTTCAGGCTTTCCTTAACTCGAAATTTTACTTCATGCGCCATGCGTATTTAACATTAATTTAACGTGAAGTTAAAAAAACACACAAAACACAAATGTTCATGCAAATATCCCTTACATTGAAAGAGAATTACTTTTGATAATTCGAATCCCTTTCGAGAATTGCGATTTACTAGTAAATTATCAATACACCGAACTTGATTTATAAATTTTCAGAATTACCGGTAATTAATTGCTGGTAAATTAGCAACAAACCGGATTTGATTAACAAGTTTACAGAATAATCATTAATTGAAAATATCGGTAAACTAACAATCGCTAGTCTATACCGGGTGTTGACTTGGCGGACGCAACATAGGAAATCGCATGTTAATTTTAAAGTTGGCTTCCCTATTTATTTTAGAGATGAAATGTATTTCACTTTTTTGTAGAGGGAAAAATTCTAAATGGATTAATGTTCACACTTAACACTTTCCCTTTCTCTAAGTAAAAATAATTAAGAAAAAATAATGTGATTTTATAAAGATAATGACACCATGGAATTGATACAACAATTGCGGATATTCCCTGTTTTTTTTTAAAGTTCAATTCAAAGCTATAAACAAGTGTTTTCCACTCCCAGACTAAGCATGAAGTAAAATTTAGAGTTTAGAAAAGCCCTGTGAAAATTTGTCGAGGGTCGCGCAGCGACCCGAGACAAATTTTCTGGGCTTTTCTAAACTCGAAATATTACTTCATGCGCCACGCGTATAAACACTATAATATTATCAAATCTATGTATATTCGAACTTCACTTGTAAGTGAAGTTCGAATATACATAGATTTGATAATATTATAGTGTTTTATACGCGTGGCGCATGAAGTAAAATTTCGAGTTTAGAAAAGCCCAGAAAATTTGTCTCGGGTCGCTGCGCGACCCTCGACAAATTTTCACAGGGCTTTTCTAAACTCGAAATTTTACTTCATGCTTAGTCTGGGAGTGGAAAACACTTGTTTATAGCTTTAAATTGAACTTAAAAAAAAAACAGGGAATATCCGCAATTGATGTATCAATTCCATGGTGTCATTATGTTTTATACGCGTGGCGCATTAAGTAAAATTTCGAGTTTAGAAAAGCCCTGAAAATTAGTCTCGGGTCGCTGCGCGACCCTCGACAGATTTTCACGGGGCTTTTCTAAACTCGAAATTTTACTTCATGCTTAGTCTGGGAGTGGAAAACAGTCGTTTAAAGCTTCAAATTGAACGAATGTCAGAAAATTAACAGCTAAAATAATTAAGAAAAAGCATTGTGATTTTATAAAAATATTAACATTTTTCTTGTATAGTGTAAATCATTTAGAAAACATTTACTTTAATCAAGTGACTACGATATCTTTTGCCATTTTGACATCGGCAGTTGTAGTTTCAATTCCATGGCATGTCATTATTTTTATAAAATTACATTATTTTTTCTTAATTATTTTAACTTAGAGAAACGTAAAGTGATAAACGTTAACACGAATGAATTCAGAATTTTTCCCTCTACAAAAAAGTTAAATACATTTTGTTTCTAAAATAAATAGGAGAGCCAAAATTTTAATATCAAAATTTACATGGGATTTCCTATGTTGCGTCCGCCAAGTCAACACCCGGTATATAGGGTTTTTCAAAAGTAAGTAGTATTTTAAATTACTCGTATCGTAGCTGATTTTTATGCATTTTTAAAAATAGGGATAGTATCAGATTACAGGTATAGCGGGATTTTTTTATTTATACCTTTTGGTCGTCATAATAACAAATTTGTTTAAAAACAGTTGCATAAAAATAACATTGTATGTATTACAGATTTTTCACATTATACCACAATTTCTCTTGTGAAAAGAAATGCTTTTGCCCTTTGCAAACTCGCACTGCACTTGTCCATTGTTATTGCAAATGTGGGTGCAGTTTCTCGGCTGGCTTTGTTGATTTCGTACCCGTAACAGTCTAAGAGCTGGGCCATGCACTTTGAGAGCTTTTTAAAAGATGGTAGCAAAGTTTGAATAAAGTGGTTTTTATGAGATATCTGAAAGGTGTTCTTAATCAAACCTAATTCAATTTATCAATTAAAGGAATCCATTACACAAAACAGCAGATCCCAGCAGATCTGCTCAGAGCTGCGGTATTTATTTATTGATTTTATGATTCAGTCAGCTACATATAATATAGATTGAACATGTCAGGCGGTATATATTAAAAATACACAAAATACAAATGAAGAATAAAAAATATAAGAAACATAAGCGTGGGTACAATAATCACACATTAAAATTATAAATGCGGTATTGAAGTAGTATTGAAGAAGGGTGACTTCTTGTTAAGGAAGAAAATGGCGGCCACATACAAGATTTACGATAATTGTAATGTTTCTAATAAATTTCTAATTATTTCTATCTGCACATACAGGTATTTTTAATTTTCAAATTTCTCAATAGTTGATAAAAATATCAGTATTTCAAAATACGATTTTCATTTTACACGAAAAACATTTTCGTAATTTTCAAACTTATACTGCGCGAATGATAAATGTCCGGAAGATCTTTCAGCGTGCACAATTCGAATGTAAATATGAAATCGATAGCGTAACAGTCGCAATAAATTAATTCACTCTATTGTTTTGCAGAAATTTACAAATCAATTCGCGTTTCCTTGCGAGCGAAAACAATGTATTAGTGTTGAGTGATAACAGTGTAATTTATTGTAATCAATTCAACACATGTCATGCATTGTTAAACTTATTTGATTTGACAAGTACTATGCTAAGATTAGTTTGATTGTTGAAATAGTATTATTTCTTGAATGTTTACATGTAATTATCCCAATATTATTAAATATTAATCACAGTTGATTAAGATCATTAATATTTGTATTGTAGTTTTTTTTTTGGCTTTTTGCCTGGCCTTAGTTGCTTTTGACTATTGGCCAACATCAATTATTTATTTTAAATCTATATTATTTAATTTATAACTTATTTCATAAGTTGTATTAACATATATTGGACGTCACAACACATTCACACCACACCTAGGGACACGACGAGTTATTATTTTTAAATAACAACTATCCGTGCATGGGAATCGAACCCAGTCTGTGGCTCGCCGAGCGATTTACCGTCCGGCGACGTTACCGCTCGGCCACTACCTGCCCTTGTATTGTAGTGAAATACAAATAAAATGTTTAACCAACTTCACAACAAAAAAAAACTTTTTATTCCTTATTTTACTTTTATTTTTATTTATAAATAGGAACGTTTTACTGTGTTTTATACCACAATATTTTTTATTAAGCACCACTAAGGGGAGCCAATGCTTATGGGAGAACTGGAAATCGAATAGAAAAGGACTATGGTCAGGACTAATAATAATAATAAATTAGATTTCCAAATATTTAGAAAACTTACCACACCTTTAATTACCTCCATGCCGATTCCTATGCCCCAATAAAATATTAACTAGCATCATTTAATTACCTCATCCACAGAGCCCTCAGCATACCATTATCCACAAAAATAGGGAGAAGGAATCCAACATCATCCATAGTATCGCGATAAATATAACGCCCAGACTATTCACAATGAATTAATAGGCATAAATTCAAAATTAAACTTTAAAATCTCTTTCACCGATTAACCCCAACACATATACAAAATTCATTAGATTAATTTATTCCCCCAATTTAGAAAACAATTTTTACAGATTATACAAAAAATTGAACCTAACCCCCGCGTTTTATGTTAATTCTAAACCCTGGGTCTCCAAACTATCTTCTTCGCGGGCCACAAATACAATTCTACATAATAAAGTCGGCCAAGATCCGATTAATTTTATAAATTTATGAAAAATTTAAGGAACAATTGTTACAATATTTCAAAATATGACATTTACAAAAAAAATACAAACAATCGCGGGCCGGATTCATGCAAGTCGCGGGCCGGATTTGGCCCGCGGGCCGTAGTTTGGAGACCACTGTTCTAAACTATGGCAACTTTTAGGAAACACAATAAATAAATCAAATGAACTAGACCAATCTGGTATTTAATAAATATTTAACACTATTGTATCCTTTCTTCACACTAAAGTGCGAAGGATACAACAGTGTTAATTATTTATTGATTGCACTCTTTACGAAACTCAAAAACATATATCGATTAAATCTGGTATTTATTCAATCGATTGTTGTAATTGCGATAAAGTTTATATTGGTCAAACATAGCGTAATTCAAATACCAGATTCAAAGAAACCTTAGTACACGCTAAATATCTTAATTACGAAAAATCTGCAATAAAGAACAAAAAATTATTAAAACAATCATCAAATTATCGTTTAATCATGTTAGAAGCCATTTAAATGAAAAAACATGAAAATAAATTATTGAATTTTGATTTAAGTCCACTTCAAAATACATTATTAAATTAAATTGCACCACCTTAATCTGTGTTTGTCCTCTAACCACTTTATCTGGTTGCACCGCCACCCTCATTCCTTCGGCTCACCTCTTAATTTACGTTTTTTCCCTATTTGCACTCCCACCACTTTTGTATTATAATCTGCCTGTCTATATATAGTTTAAAATTTCTGTTTTTTATTTAGTGTTGATCCATTGATAATGGTCACTTTGTGTCTGAAATGTACATTTGGTAATTCAAATAAAAGTGTAAAGAAAGGTTAATCGTGCTTTATTCGACAAATATGGTCAGCATGTGGGGATAAAGTAAGACAGACGACTATACACACCAATTACCTGTTTCGATTCTGGATGCAGCATCCAAACGATGTCACCAAATTTTATACAGAGACTGGCTAACTGGATATATGTACATGAACTGTGGCACTACTTAATTTTCGACATTTTTAGTGTCATTATTCGTTAGATTTACATTTCGAGTGGTAAGCAATCATATTACTAACGAATGTTATTGATGATGAGTGCTTAGCACTTATACTGTACATGTACCTTATACGCATTTAATTGTGATTAAATACTCCACATAATTTTTTTAAACAATTAGTCTCTAATTTCAGTTGACATTTATTTGTCGATATGTAAAGTTAATTAAAGGAAAGTCACTTGGTATTGTTTCACAATTAAATCTTTATTCCGACTAGTTTCGGTTTATTAGACCATTTTCAAAGGAATACCAAGTGACTTTCCTTTAATTAACTTTACATAGTGTAATATGTTTCACCAAGTGCCAGATGAGAAATTAATTCAAGAAATTTTTTTTTTATTAAAATAGACATTTTCAATATCATCAAAGAGTTTTATTTTATTAGTTTTTTAACATGTACTTTTTTAACAATTACTAAATTTTATTGGATGAATTAGTATTGGTCGATTTAACTGATAATGGTAAAACCCGGCATAAGTGTTTTATTTAATGTTAATGTATACAATAGTTTATACACGTGAAACATACAAGGATTTTTTTAAGTATACATATGCATACACTGTACATTTTCTGACGTTCGTTGTTTTTTAAAAGAGTTCAATTTGAAGCATCAAACGAGTGTTTTCCACTCCCAGATTAAGCATGAAGTAAAATTTCGAGTTTAGAAAAGCCTGAAAATTTGGTTTGGTCGCGTAGCGCGAAGCGCTACGCGATCAAACCAAATTATTCAGGCTTTTCTAAACTCGAAATTTTACTTCATGCGCCACGCGTATAAAACACTTAAATGTTGTAAAAGTAAAAATATTCTTGTTTAGCAGTATATTTTTATTTCTGCTTAAGCAGTATATTAAATACTGATTCAGCAATATATATATTATAATTTCACAATATTTCAGTGTTTTATACGCGTGGCGCATGAAGTAAAATTTCGAGTTTAGAAAAGCCTAAAAATTTGGTTTGGTCGCGTAGCGCTACGCGCTACGCGACCAAACCAAATTTTCAGGCTTTTCTAAACTCGAAATTTTACTTCATGCTTAATCTGGGAGTGGAAAACACTCGTTTGATGCTTCAAATTGAACTCTTTTAAAAAACAACGAACGTCAGAAAATGTAAATTTCGAGTTTAGAAAAGCCTGAAAATTTGGTTTGGCCGCTCCGCGCTTCGCGCTACGCGACCAAACCAAATTTTTAGACTTTTCTAAACTCGAAATTTTACTTCGTGCTCAATCTGGGAGTGAAAAACACTCGCTTAGGCATAAAATTGAACTCATTTAACAAACAACCAATATCTAAAGATTTACAGCACACACGCTGTAATTGGGATATGTTTACTTTAAAGAAAAACTCCCTGTATTTGTTATTTACGAATAATACACAAATATTTTTATAGGTGGATTAAACCAATATCTACAATGGCGTTAGGAATATGGAAAAGCAACATTGTTTATTCTTTCAGTGATACAAGAAGCTATAGGCTATTGTTAAATTCATGTAGAGGAGAAAGGAAATATCGTAATTCAATGGAATAGTATTACCATAAATCTTCTGGTTTATTGTCCTTCTGTTTCTTTTTTCACTGCTGAAATTGGGGTGGCTCGAAATTGTAATTTATTCTCACAATGTGATATTTGTATCGATATCGATTTGGTTAGATTTCAAGTACACATGTATTTTTTTTTTTTTATAAATTAAATAATACAGTTATTTCATTGCAAAATAAGCGGTATTATTTACATTTTTGTATTTAAAAAAAAAAACAACATTTTTTCATGGAGCTATATAAAACAAATCAGATATTTAGTCTGTTATTTAGTCTGTTATGTTATGATGTTTAGTGTTAATAATAAATAATTATGTTTTAAGCATATTGGTAAATAAAAACTGCTCACAAAATTAAAAATGTTATAGGTTGCAAAGAAATAATAAATCCAAATTAATTTTTAAAGGATTTGTATCAGTAATTTGAAAAACAAATCCCTTGCTTCAAAGTAATATGTTTTTTACAAGCCGAAACATTTGCGTCATATATTATAAATACAATTAAAAGAAAAAAAATCCTATAGTAGTAGTAGTAGTAATATTTATTAAATGTATACATATTAAATATACGTTATTTATTTTAACCTAACTTGAATTAATTAAATAACAATAATTCTTATTTTTCTTCAAATAATTTTTTCTTTAACAAACGCTTAAATTTTGAAATACATAATGATTCTTTTATTATTGTATCTAATTCATTACAGTTAACAAATTAGTCAAAAAACACGATAGGTATACGATTATTTTCAAATAAATAATTTATCAAAACACCGATAAATCAGCAAACCCATTTATAGATATTATAATTCCTAATATAGACGACAATAATATATTTTTACTTCTATATTATCCTTTATTATAAAGTCGATATTTCTTTTAGTTTTTTTAACTCGTTGATCTTTGACATAGGGTCACAGATCCGCCACGGCGTATTATCATTTCTCAAGTTGAATCGAAAATCGATATCAGTGAAATTCAATATATGTGTGTAATACGTATGCAAATTGAAAGGGCAAACATTGAATCAATAGATTAGAATCTACACAAATCCCATCGTTCCATTATTTCGGAAGATTTATGTATCTGTACACCTAAACTTTGTAAAACCAGTTAAGCAGTAATATTACTTTAGATTTGAGTACACACAGTATATATAATCGCAACAAGAAATAATTAGTTATAAATACAAGACGATTGCATATGATATACAAGTTAATTTCAATAATATAAAACACTATCCTTGAAGTCGCAACGAATCAAATCTAAAGCTAACTCCGGGCAGAGAGACTTATGGTCGGTAGTGCTTGTGAAGAAGTATACTATTGATGAGTGTAAACATTTTGGGACAGGTGGTGGCCGAGCGGTAACGTCGCCGGGCTGTATCGCTCGGCGAGCTACAATTCGGGTTCGATTCCCGTGCACGGCGAGACTTTGTTTAAAAATAATTTCTCGTTGTGACCCTGGGTGTAGTATGAATGTTAGTGTTTGTCCGTATGAAATAATAGCATACTACAAATTGTAATGTTAACAATTAATACAAATACAAATAAATATATAAATGATGTTGGCTAATGGGCAGTTTCCCAAGGCCAGGCAAAAGCCAAAAAAAAGTAAACATTTTGTTTTGTATCAGCACTAATAAAGAATAAAAAAAGGAAGAAAAAGAAAACAACAAATCCTATTTGATTTTTTAAAGATGTGTGATGAGTGTTTACATTTTGTTTTGTATCAGCACAAATAAATAATAAAAAAGAAGAAGAAGAAGAAAACAACAAATTCTACTTGATTTTTCAAAGAATGTGAAATTTTTTTTATGTATTTTTTTTCAATAAATATATGGTAGTAGTAAAACACTTGAACTTTTTTTTGTACAGCACAGTATTTGTATTTCATTCTCAAAGTCCTGTATTATACAAAGTTAAAGTGTTTTATACAGGGACGTTTTGTTTTAAGTATACATATGCATGCAATTTTTTTTTAAAATAGTTCAATTTGAAGCTTTAAACGAATGTTTTGTAATCCCAGTTTAAGCATTTGGTAAAATTTCGAGTTTAGAAAAGCATTCACGTTTGGATTTGGACGTTTGTTCGAGTGATCAATGAGAACCAAATTAAATTTTATTAAATTTTATTTTCGTGACTGAAGTTTTAGCAAGTCAACTTGCCAATGTTAAAAACAAATTAAAGTTACACTATTTTTATTTTCGTTAAAGTTTCAGCAACTCAACTTGCCATTGGTTAAAAACAAATTAAAGTTACACTATTTTTATTTTCGTGGCTGCAGTTTCAGCAACTCAACTTGCCACTGTCAAACAGAGAATCGCACAATAATTCAATTTAATATTAATATGTTGCATTTTAAAAGTAGCATCACGTATTACTTTTTTTATAGATATATTCTCGTTTGAGAATTATTCATCCCTTACAGGTAATAAGATGCAAATGGTAACGTGATATACTCCAGACATGAATGTTTATAAAAAAGAAACGACGAAGCTCATCATCGATATACACGCTGTTTCTAAACAAAAAAATGCCGCTGAAATAGCGTAATAAAACGTTTGTGTATAACATTTTTCACGTTCTTAAATATATTTTGTACCATTATTAAAAAGAGAATCGCACAATTAATTCATTTTAATAATATAGTGTACATATATTATGAATATTAATTTAAATAAAAATCACTTATAAATATATATTTATATTTAATTATTATTTTTATTTTTCTCGAATTCAAATAGTTTTGAATTTGGATTTATCTTGTTTTAAAAATCACTTGGTTTGTTTTACAAAATATTTGATTTATTCCGACTAGTTTCGGCTTCTAGCCATTATCAAGGAATGTACAGAAATTACATTTTTTTTAAACTATATATATATACATAATCAGGTAGTAAAGGCGTTTAATATTAGGGAAATCGTAAGTATGTCGTTGTCATTAGCGAAACTAGTCGGGATAAATTAAATATTTTGTGAAACAAACCAAGTGATATTTATTTAAATTATTATTCACACATATATATTTAATCATGATTAACCCAGTGATTAATGATAACATAGTTAAAGATATAATAAAGTGCCGTTGCATTTTAAAAGTAACATTACGTATTACTTTGTTGTAGTTATATTTACTTTCGTGAATTATTCATCTCTTAAGACATGAATGTTTATAAAAAAAAAACACGAAGTTCATCATCTCTTATAGGTAATAATATGCAAATGGTAACGTGATATACTCCAGACATGAATGCTAATAAAAAAAAAACACGAAGCTCATCATCGATATACACGCTGTTTCTTAACAAAAAATACCGTCGAAATAGCGTAGTAAAATTTTTGTGGATAACTTTGCTCCCTTTCTTGAGTATATTTTTCACATAATAATCTGCTGACTGTAATGATATGTAAAAAGAAAGAAAAGGGGAAAACTTTCGCGCCATACTAAAATAGATTTCAAGTGTCTGAAGGTAGTTGTGAGTCTTAATCATAAAATCGAACTTCGTTTATGTACAATTTATACTAATGTCCTCCACCCGAGTGAATATTAATAATTCAACATAAAACATGATGATATTGCCAATACCTTGATATTTTAACAAACATAATAATAATAATAGTAGAATATTTGATAAATTCAAATTTAAAACTATTTGAATTCGAGAAAATAAGCTTACGCTTCTTATAGTTTGCACACTTTAAACATAATATATAAAATTATGAAAATGTTATTTGTGAAAATGCAAAGAATGTATTTGCAAGGGAAGTAGTTGTTTAAATGGATATTTATCGTGTTAAGTTGTCTTATTAATTAAGACATTGTTTGCATTTTCACGAATAACATTTTCGTAATTTTATATATTATAGAATATCTGTATTTTTAAGTTGTAGCACTGAACAAATTATCATATTTGTTCAATGCTACAATACTGTTAATAATAAAATATCTTTTTCTGTAATTTGTAGCATTATAGAGAAAAATTAGCGTCAAGGTTATTAATCAAGTTAAATTTTAACTATACTACTTCAATATTACTACTTACATACTACATAATACTAAACACGTCATATTAAAATAGAAAACACTTAGTTAAATTCTACTAATCTAATACTAAATATTAGTAAAATTTATCCAAGGGTTTTCATTTTTAAAATTATAGTTAAATATTTGATCTGTAATATTTGATCTTACCATCGAATAGTCTTAATGTAAATATTCTAAATGTGATACATGTCTGATTTTAACAATCAATCACTAAATTTTGTACAAAGATTTTTATTTTAAGTATACCTCCATTTCTCAAACCAAATTGCTGAAATATTGAAAGCATAAAATTTGGTTATCGCAATAAACAATTGTAAAATTTATTAACGTGAGATTAGACAAAAAATCAAGTTGAATATATTTTGAACTTCACTTGAAATCAGTGTTTTATACGCGTGGCGCATGAAGTAGAATTTCGAGTTTGAAAAGCCTAATTTGGATTGGCCGCTCCGCTTCGCTACGCGACCAATCTAAATTTTCAGGCTTTTCTAAACTCAAAATTTAACTTCATACTTAGTCTGGGAGTAGAAACCCTCGTTAGACAATGAACTAGAATCAACCAGAATTTGATCAGAAATTATTCAAAATGAATGGAATTTAATTTATTTAAGAAAACACACTGGAAAAATAAATATTAATCAAATCAAATTTCAACTTTGTTCTAAAGATTTTGGAATATTCAGCGGAGATATTTGAATGTCAACGAAGGCTAATCAAATTTTATTAATTTCTGTGTAGATATAAATGTTAAGAATATTTAATAATCTCCAATATTTAAATAATTAACACTGATTACTTTTTTGTATTCACTTTCTATTTTAAACTGTGACTAGTTTCGGCTCAATAGCGAGCCATTATCAAACTAACTCAATATTTTTCTTTTATATTACGTGAAGTGTTTTCTATTAATAATCTGTTGATTTTTTACAATTGTTTTAAACGTTCTTCTAAAGTCGTTGATTTTAGTCAATATTTTCAACTTTCTAAATTCCTTTGAAAATGGTCTAACAAACCGAAACTAGTCGGAATAAAGATTTAATTGTGAAACAATACCAAGTGCCTTTCCTTTAATTAACTTTACATATTTTCAACTTCCACTTAATATTTTAAGAAAATGCGTGAGATATTTTTTTTCTAAGAATTTAAGGCTTCTCACGACTGTTTCCAATCACAGATTAAACATGAAATAAAATTTCGCGTGTACAAAAACCTTAAAATTTGGTTTGGTCAAGTAACGAAGCGGAGCGACCAAACCAAATTTTCAGGCTTTTCTAAACTCGAAATTTTACTTTATGCGCCACGCGTATTAAACACTGAAAACACTAAAATATTGTGAACAAATAAACTTTACTTAAAATCACTTTCGAATACGCGTGGCGCATGAAGTAAAATTTCGAGTTTAAAAAAGCCTGAAAACTTGGTTTGGTCGCTCCGCTTCGCGGAGCGACCAAACCAAGTTTTCAGGCTTTTCTAAACTCGAAATTTTACTTCATGCTTAGCCTGGGAGTGGATAACACTCGTTTAAAGCTTCAAATTGTATTCTTAAAAAAAACAACGAATGTTTGAAAATTTACAGCATATAATTGGGATATGTATACTTAAAAGAAAAACTGTTTTTAACTATCGTTTGTAATTTAATATAAATAGTTTAAATATGAATATTTCAATTACTAAATTACACATACAGGGATTTAGTGATTGAAATATTCATATATAAATATTTAAATTATGTATATTTGATTACTAATGCGAGCTTTTGATACAATCGACCACAATATACTGCTTTAAAAGATGAGTAACTTTGGTTTAACAGATACATTTCTCAAGCTAATTCAATCTTACTTATTAGATAGAAAAAATGTAGTTTTCTACAACGGTTTTAAGTCACGTCAATTTATGTCATCATATGGTGTGCCACAGGGCTCTAATTTAGGTCCACTACTCTTTTAAATTTTTATTAACGATCTAATTTCAACAATACCATGCCCTGTTTTAGCATATGCTGATGACATAAAAATTTATAATTTTATCAAATCAGCTGACGATCACATTATACTTCAACATAATTTAGATATTATTTCTAAGTGGTGCACGTTGAATCAATTGCGTCCTAACATTGATAAATGATGTATTGTGTCGTACGTTCGCAAAAGAGATTTCAGTAGATTCGAATATCAAAATTGAATTTGTGTTCAGTATTCCGGCACCAGGTACCCACAGACGCGTTTCGGACTTCAAGGTCCTCTTCAGTGTGGTCCCGACCCAGTGCTGAGGAATACTGAACATTTCTGACTATTTCAAGCCAATCTGTGAAAACTATTAATGATTTCGATAGCTAACGCCATCTAATGCTTCATAGTGGCATCGTCAGTGACACGAATTCACTGAAGAGGACCTTGAAGTCCGAAACGCGTCTGTGGGTACCTGGTGCCGGAATTCTGAACACAAATTCAATTTTGATATTTGTTTTCTGGTTTCACAAACAGAGTTCTGCTCGCTCGTAGACGAAACAGTGGCCTGTATATGCACTTTGTGCATTCGTGTCACTGACGATGCCACTATGAAGCATTAGATGGCGTTAGCTATCGAAATCATTAATAGATTCGAATACTTCATTAATGGAAGCGTCCTTTCACGAAAATCATCAAGGATCTAGGCGTATATTTTGATAGTCAATTGCAATTTACAGAGCACATAAACAATGTTAGTAAATCTGCTATCAAAGTACTGGGTTTTATATTGTGTTCTTCAAAGTTTCTTTGAAATATTTACGTTATTAAAACGCTATACTCTTCTCTGGTGCGAAGTAAACTGGAATACGGTTCATTGATATGGTATCCTTACTAAACACACAGCTCTTTAAGTATAGAAAAAGTAAAAAGACGGTTTCTAAAATTTGTATCGTTCAAACTAGATCATGTGTATCCGGAAAGGAATATTGATTACTCAAGTCTCCTCTCCAGACATCATTTTGAGTCACTGTCTACGCGCCGAGAATCCGCCAGTGGTTTCTTTATGTTTAAGCTAATTCATAATCATTTTTTATTCCGAGGTTTTCATCTAGAAATTGTAACACGTTTTTAATACCGTGTGCCAAAACTAATTTACTTAGCAAAGCCCCAATCACGCATATGTCTCGTAATGCCAATAATGTGTTTAAAGATATATTTCATGTAAGTGGTTCTGTGTAACTCGCCAACATTTCATTTCATTCATTTTATTTCATTAAATCTTATTTTATTTTATTCGTGTTTTTAATTTTAATTTATTAATTTAATACTAAATTCTGTATTGTGGAGGCTTCTACTTCGTTATACATGTTAATTACACAATGAAACACTTTTAACTTTGTTTGTTTAACACGTTTTATTTAATGTGACTGCAGTTTCGACAAATTTAGCTTATCATTATCAAACACGGAGTAACTTAAACTAGAGGTTTTACAGGTATATTATTTCACTTAAAATATTTCACCAGGAAATAGCGATTCTTATTCAAAGTGGTCTCAGCAATTTAACGAAATCGTTAAAAGGTACCTAATATTTTTTTAAAACGTAAATACTGAAGTAAACAACTTTGCTATTTTTAGATATTCACATATTATTGCAGGGATATTTGTTGGCCATGTACATTTGGATGAAATTTTAATTTACTACGATCAAAAGAATCCGGTAGGGTTAGGTTTCAATGGCGGAAGTTTAATAACATACGTTAACGTAAATCCAAATTATAGGACATACACAGTTAATTCTAATACGTTCGTAAGTGTTTTTGATATAATACTAATGTGTAGTCGAAGAAAAGTCAACGTTAAGCTGGTAATGATCGGTAAAAAGTGGTATTTTACATGTACATATCTGTAAAACCTCTAGTTTAAGTTAGTCCATGTTTGATAATGACAAGCTAAATTTGTCGAAACTGCAGTCACATTAAATAAAACGTGTTATACAAACAAAGTTAAAAGTGTTTCATTGTGTAATTTAATACTGTTTCTTTGTTCAACCTATATTTCCTAAAGAATGTACTGTATATTATCCCTATTCTGGATACTTCCGTTGGATAATAAAGATTATTAATATTATTACTAAAGACAGTTAAAAATATAATATTTTTACAAACTCCAAACCTTATTTTATCAAGGTTTTTTTTTTATAATATACCCGAATTATGTAAAGGTAATGAAGAGTACTTATTATAACATTATCTGAATTTAAAACCTTCTGCCCTAATCCCGAAATATAATTTATGTAAATCAATCTTAACTTTTTGGAACATAAAAAATACAATCGGTTAACACTTAAAGCTAACAAACTACACAAAAGCGTAGGTGCTCTAAGAAACTTGATAAAACTGACACAATTTTCCATCGGAATAAATTATCATAATTACTATAAGGTAAGTAAGCTCATAACTTTTACTAACCTATATAGCTTCAGCACGGGATATGTTTATCAGCAACAAAGAACTCTCAGGAAGTCTTAAAAGTAATTAAAACTTCAGCGGAAATTCATAAAACTTTACGTGATGATTTGATCATATTCTTATGTTTAATATGAAAATGAGGAATTATTCGTATTTAATTTATGTTAGAATATTTAACGTCAATGTTGTAAAATTATTTTCTTGTATACTTGTAAATGTTTACTTTATAAAATCTTTCACATTCAACGTGAATTTAATAATATTATTTTATTATTAACTTGTTTCTCATTAAATATCGCATCGCATCTAATCACTATTTCAGTTCATACGATTATAAAATGTTGCATACAGGTAACAAGGGATTAGTTTTAAATAATCGGGAAGGACTGGAAATAAGTAAAGCCATAAACACGGGCAAATACGTGGTCAACGACAACGAAGAGCTTTGGAATTTCCCGATAATTAAAGCGCTTATTACCTGAAACGCCGACATCTAGAATATAACACCGATTATTTTCTTTTGTAAATCATTCTTGAAAATGGCATTAAGCCGAAACTAGTTGAAATAAAATATTTTTAGTAAAACAAACCAAGTGCATTCAATTAAACACCTATATTTAATATTATTTTGTTATGCAGCTGTGAATTTTTACTCGATCATTCTATCATATTTATTGTGAATGTTATGAAAATTGAAATTAGGTCGATTGCCATTTTATAAAATCAATTTTAATTTCTGTATATAAATTACTATCTGTTTTATCTATAATTATTGTGAATATTCTATAAATAAAGATGTTATATATACCGGGTGTTGACTTAGCGGATGCAAGATAGGAAATCGCATGTTAGTTTTAAAGTGTTCAAATATTAGCTTCCCTATTTATTTTAGAGACAAAATTTATTTAACTTTTTTGTAGAGGGAAAATTTTTAAATTTTTAAATATTCAAACAACACTTTACCTTTCTCTAAGTTGAAATAATTAAGAAAAAGTAATGTGATTTTATAATAATAATAACATACCATGGAATTGATACAATTGCGGATATTCCCTGTTTTTTTTAGGTTCAATATAAAGCTATAAACAAGTATTTTCCACTCACAGACTAAGCATGAAGTAAAATTTCGAGTTTAGAAAAGCCCCGTGAAAATTTGTCGAGGGTCGCGCAGCGACCCGCGACAAATTTTCTGGGATTTTCTAAACTCGAAATTTTACTTCATGCGCCACGCGTATAAAACACTATAATATTGTCAAATTTATGTATATTCTAACTTCACTTAAAATCTGTGTTTTATACGCGTGGCGCATGAAGTATAATTTCGAGATTTTAAAAGCCCAGAAAATTTGTCTCGGGTCGGTGCGCGACCCTCGACAAATTTTCACGGGGCTTTTCTAAACTCGAAATTTTACTTCATGCTTAGTCTAGGAGTGGAAAATACTTGCTTAAAGCTTTAAATTGAACTTAAAAAAAAACAGAGAATATCCCCACTTGTTGCATCAATTTCATGGTATGTCATTATTTCTATAAAATCACATTACTTTTTCTTAATTATTTAAGCTGCAAATTTTCTGACATTCGTTGATTTTAAAAAGAGTTCAATTTGAAGCTTTAAGCAAGTATTTTCCACTCCCAGGCTAAGCATGAAGTAAAATTTCGAGATTAGAAAAGCCCCGTGAAAATTTGTCGAGGGTCGCGCTGCGACACGAGACAAATTTTCTGGGCTTTTCTAAACTCGAAATTTTACTTCATGAGCCACGCGTATAAAACACAGATTTTAAGTATAGTTCGAATTAACATAAATTTGAGAATAGCATAGTGTTTTATACGCGTGGCGCATGAAGTAAAATTTCGAGTTTAGAAATGCCCAGAAAGTTTGTCTCGGGTCGCTGCGCGACCCTCGACAAATTTTCACGGGGCTTTTCTAAACTCGAAATTTTACTTCATGCTTAGTCTGGGAGTGGAGAATACTTGCTTAAAGCTTTAAATTGAACTTTAAGAAAAAACAGAGAATATCCCCACTTGTTGCATCAATTCCATGGTATGTCATTATTTCTATAAAATCACATTACTTTTTCTTAATTATTTTAGCTGCAAATTTTCTGACATTCGTTGATTTTTAAATGAGTTCAATTTGAAGCTTTAAGCAAGTATTTTCCACTCCCAGACTAAGCATGAAGTAAAATTTCGAGATTAGAAAAGCCCCGTGAAAATTTGTCGAGGGTCGCGCAGCGACCCGAGACAAATTTTCTGGGCTTTTCTAAACTCGAAATTTTACTTCATGCGCCACGCGTATAAAACACAAATTTTAAGTGAAGTTCGAATATACATAAATTTGACAATATTATAGTGTTTTATGCGCGTGGCGCGTGAAGTAAAATTTCGAGTTTAGAAAAGCCCAGAAAATTTGTCTCGGGTCGCTGCGCGACCCTCGACAAATTTTCTCGGGGCTTTTCTAAACTCAAAATTTTACTTCATGCTTAGTCTGGGAGTGGAAAATACTTGCTTAAAGCTTTAAATTTAACTTAAAGAAAAAAACAGAGAATATCCCCACTTGTTGCATCAATTCCATGGTATGTCATTATTTCTATAAAATCACATTACTTTTTCTTAATTATTTTAGCTGCAAATTTTCTGACATTCGTTGATTTTTAAAAGAGTTCAATTTGAAGCTTTAAGCAAGTATTTTCCACTCCCAGACTAAGCATGAAGTAAAATTTCGAGTTTAGAAAAGCCCCGTGAAAATTTGTCTCGCGCAGCGACCCGAGACAAATTTTCTGGGCTTTTCTAAACTCGAAATTTTACTTCATGCGCCACGCGTATAAAACACAGATTTTAAGTAAATTTTGAATATACATAAATTTGACAATATTATAGTGATTTATACGCGTGGCGCATGAAGTCAAATTTCGAGTTTAGAAAAGCCCAGAAAATTTGTCTCGGGTCGCTGCGCGACCCTCGACAAATTTTCACGGGGCTTTTCTAAACTCGAAATTTTACTTCATGCTTAGTCTGGTAGTGGAAAATACTTGCTTAAACTTTAAATTGAACTTTAAAAAAACAGGGAATATCCGCAATTGTTCTATCAATTCCATGGTATGTCATTATTTTTATAAAATTACATTACTTTATCTTAATTATTTTAACTTAGAGAAACGTAAAGTGTTAAGTGTGAACATTTATAAATTTATAATTTTTCCCTCTACAAAAAAGTAGAATACATTTTGTCTCTAAAATAAATAGGGAAGCCAATACTTGAACACTTTAAAATTAACATGCGATTTGCTATGTTGCGTCCGCCAAGTCAACACCCGGTAGATTTTTGTATTATTCCAAATTAATTTGTATATTAAGTATTTTATTTCTTTATGGTGTGGTGTGGTGATTACTCTACTCAAAATTATGTCTTAACAATGTTGCTTAAATAAACAGCCAATATTCTATATTAATTCAAAATTAAATATATTCCACAACGTAAAAGAGGAAAATCTTATTCAAGATATAATAAAAATGTTATTGATTTCAACAGATAACTGAAACATAAGGAAATTGCTCCTTTCTTTTTAATAAAGCAGAATTTATCTATTTCATCATCCTCATTTACATCATAATTTTAGTTAAGCTGTAACGACAAGATCGCATTACTTGTTCTATTTTAATATGCACAAGAGAGAAATTCATATTTTGGTTTGCCTTTGCGAATGTTAGGAAATATATTAACGGTAATGGGAATAATTAAACCGAGGGGCAACACTTTGGGTCTTTAATTAAATTTTTAAAATAAATGCGTGTTTCAAAAAGGCGACGTTTGCTTAAATACATCATTAATTACGTCTTCTAAAAAATATATCATTTTATTAAATAATGAGTTAAGTATTTTGTATACTGTAAAGAATTAATTCGGTCGTATTCAAAGTAAGTAATTATAAAAAATTCACAAACAAGCTTATACTTAATAAATGTTTAATTAAATAAAATTAAAACACCTCGTTAGTATCACAAGTTTCAAATTTTATTCAATTACCGACTAATTCCGTCTGAATAAGACATTGTCAAACATTACATTGAATTATAAAAATCATAAAAAAAAGAACATGACATAATATATAAAAATATTTAATACCCAACAAGAAAAATCCTAATTACAAGGCAATATGTACAATAATATAATAGAATAATATAATCACAAGTTTCAAATTTTATTCAATTACCGACTAATTCCGTCTGAATAAGACATTGTCAAACTTTACATTGAATTACAAAAATCATAAAAAAAAGAACATGACATAATAATAATAATATTTAATACCCAACAAGAAAAATCCTAATTACAAGGCAATATGTACAATAATATAATAGAATAATATAATAATAATAACCAAAATAATGATAAACCTAAACAATAATATGTTAACTTTTAAGTTACATAATTAATTAACAATTAACACAAAGCAATATTAACTCTAATGAGTCATGAAATATGTCACAAGTGGCAGGCAAACTATTGACTATATTAAAGACAATGTGTACGGGTGATTTTAATCCAAAGTTATTCCGAACTGGGCTAATGCTAAATGCAGGTTTATGCCTACTGTTAAAAGTTGGAATATGCAGTCCCACCAGTTGCAATAGGCAAGAACAGTCTATCTTGTAACGCATTAGCTTGTCCAAAAAACGATGCCTGCATTGGGGCGTCGGCAATGAAGTGATTCAAAGTAAAATTTCTCAATCAACAACATATGACCATAACCTCTAATAGGGTAGCAACCTTCACTTTTAAAGTAGAGAAATTTGAAAAATGTTCGTTGAACCTTTTCAACAAGCCTTATCTGCTTTTTATTCTGCGGAAACCATACTAAGGACGCATATTCCAACTTGGACCGAACGTAAGCGTCAAATAACGCCTTTAAAGCACCAAGATCACGTAAGTTGGCTGAGTTCCGATGTATAAAACCTAGTGCTCTAAATGCGCTCTTTGTAAGGGACTGTACAGGGGGATTGAATGTGAAATTATTATCGAAGATAACACCTAAATCTTTAAAGACTTTAACTTGGTCGAGGGTTTTATTACTAACTAGATACGAAAATACAATTTATTTGGATTTTTTTGTGAAGAACATAAATTTACATGTTTCACTATTCAAGTGTAATAATAAGTTTAATAATAATAATAATAATCTTAATTTTTCTAACAGAAGATACATTATACAATATAAATAATACATAACTGTAAAATTTTGCTAAGAGAAAGTCATTAGATAAACGTATAAAATTGATTCTTAAGAGAATACCACTCGCTTGAAAAATAAGAGAAAATAGTGCTTTATGTATATACCGTTGTTACCACCAAGAATAACAATGTCGTATTGAAATTTCAGGAATAGAAAGTTAAAGGACAAATCACTGTTCGTAGTTTTTTAGTTGTGAAAAAAAATAACTGTAATGTTTATATAAAATGCATTTAAAATGCTCAATATTTACACTAATTTGATCGTCAATCTTACCAGATTAAACCTGTTTATATTTAATTTTTAAAAACTGGGTACCTAGAATCAACTTTTGTCAATAATAAAGGGTTTGAATCATAAAAATATATTTATTTGTTTGCCCACAACTATCCAATTAGTATTGAACTATTTTACATTTTCTTGCAAGCAAAGAACAATGTTCTATCTTTCTGAGGACCTGATCGCAACCTCTAAAAATCGGTGGGCCCGAATTTCACGCCTTGTTATAATATCTACCGTTCCGGAACCGAATGCAAAATAGGAAAGGGTCTTGAAAGGGAAATACTACCTGATGCCATTGACACACTTTTACTTATATGAGTTGTAATTACTACAATTAACTTAACATAAGTTAATAAATTCCTCATAGTTCACAATATTTCAGTTATTTCAGCGTTTAATACGCTCGGCTGCGCATGAAGTAAAATTTCGAGTTTAGAAAAGCCCGAATTTGGCTCGGCCGGTCCGCTGCGCTGCGCGACCTCGCCAAATTCTCTGGGCTTTTAGAACAATTAAAATATTTTTTTATTAAATCAATATCTTTTCATTACCCGTAATCTGCATTTTTGTTGTTTTCGTTGCTCACTTCCTTTTTCATTTTATTTATATTAGGTTTTAAATATAAAACGAATTATGTGTTATATTTAACTTACTATGAGGAATTTATTAACTTATGTTAAGTTAATTGTAGTAATTACAATTCATATAAGTAAAAGTGTGTCAATGGCATCAGGTAGTATTTCCCTTTCAAGACCCTTTCCTATTTTGCATTCGATTCCGGAACGCCAGATGTTATAATAAGGCGTGAAATTCGGGCCCATCCCCCGCAGATTTGTATCCATTACATAGCGGTCTGGGGTCCTACCGATTTTTAGAGGTTACGATCTGGTCGCTCTTTCTGTCGCCACGGATTCACCTGCGTAATCGGATGGGGACTCCATACGATGCACCACGCCCTAAAGGCTATTCATACATAAAATTAGAAACGTGGTTTGCTGAGAAAAAGTGGTAGGCCTTTAATTACGACCCTATTTTGAAATGAAATATTTTGAAAAACTGGATATATCTTAAGAAAAGTACAAACTTCGTTATCATCTTATTAAAATGTTCTGCAGTTGTTTGATAAAAAAAAGTATTAAACATCACTAAATTACCATAATTAGTTTATTCATTTGTTTGTAAATCAGTTGGTTCATTTTTTAATGAATTGTGGATTGATTGATTAGTTAATTAATTAATTAATTTATTGTAACTTGAAGGTGGGAAAGAGCACGTTTCATATTGTCACGTTTTTGAACTATTTGGGATTAAAATCCAATACATTTGGAAATATTTTTGTAGTGGTGTGAATTTGTTATGATTTCTTTTTTGTCAATTCATTGCATTATAAAATGTAAATATATTATTATATTGTATGTTCAATTAAAAAAAAATCTCTAGAGTGCAATGGAAAATATTTTAGGTTGGCAACTCTGAAAATTTACATTATAATTATTGTGTCTGACGTTTATATGTCAATTCCTGAAGTGTGTAGCCAACTTAAATTTAAAAAAAATATTAAATCATAGCACTCTAGAGGTTGTTTTTAATTGAACACATAATATTATTAAATTGGTGATTTCGTTAATAAATTAAATTAATTTAAATAATGTCATAAATTTTATGTTTTTCTACAATATCTAAAACATAATAAAAGAACAAGTTCATTGCAAAGATTTGTAATTTTTTTCATTCATATATTTATTTAAATGATGTCACTAATGTCAGGCCTAAAACAGTTTTACTAATTTTTGGAAAATTCAAAATCGCGCGACATTCTAGTGAACTTATTGTAGAATAGAATTAAATGGAAGAAATTACCGGTCTTCGCAAAGGAACCTTTTATAATGTGACGCATTTAGTATTTTACTATTTTGTATGGATATTGCAGATAAATAAAAATTTAATTTAAGACGTGATTTCGATACTTTACCAACATTTGATATTTTTTTATAAAACAACAGTAAAAGAAAGAAACATTTTATCAAGACAAACATGAAGTTTGTACTTTCCTTAAAGTATCGCAATTTTTTCTAAAAAAAAACTATCGATAAATAAGAATGTAGTTAAGATAACAATATGCAGAGTTTTATACGTTTAGATATCGTTAAATTTCCTCTTGAAGAAAAACAAGACGAAATTTAGATGTGTACGAAATGTACTTTGTTCTTTCATTGCATCTTTCAATATTTGGTATACCAAAAAATAATATAACGAACAGGCAACTCTTACGTGGAAAAAACATATAAAATACCGTTCGATCGTTTAAAACGTGATTTAGAGTAGACTTTGAGTTGTAATCCACCATTCAATTAGCATTCTGGGCAACTGCACAAAAAACAATTCCGCTTACTCTAAATCATTGTTTAAACGATCGCACGATACATATCTAATGACATCAAAATGTTCAACATTCAACATGTTTGGATTTGTTCGTGATGTATTTTGGTATCTAATGAACGGTACTCCGATCGGCCTATTTCGTACGAACGCAAAAATCTCAAACACGTTCACGATTAACAATCCGGTCATCAGAGAATCCCCCAACAGTTGGCAGTAAACTCCCAACTGTTGTATCTGATGCACGGGCCCATTGTTCTACATATCGCTGATTCTGAAGAAAAATTTCACAAGTCAAAAAATTACTTTATGCAGGAGAGACACTTAATTTTTCTTTCAAAACTTTAAACCTCTATAAACAGGACTCAATCCTAGAGTAATTTGTAAATATCTACGTAAGCAATAATGAATCGCCCATTCTGGGGATTAAACTTCGTCCTCAGCCATTGGAATCGTCTTTGAAATAACAAGTTAAATGAAATTGTGTTTTACTTGCGACGTTTTTCTTCCAGGTCAACGATATAATATTTCAAATAAACGCTTTTTAAAATGAACATTGGAATCGATATCAATACAGAGTACAGTCAATTTATGTGTGTTACATTATTTAAAATAAACTAGTGCGACATTTCTATACTCGGAAATATATGAAAACTGCAGTGTAGAAAAAAAACAAAAGAAAGCCCCAGCAGTTGTTGGAAATACGCCGCGAGTAATAAAAAGAAACGTTATTTTTAAGCATAACGCATTTCTCGAGTTATCATCCATTTTATGTAGTTTGCGTTCCGCAGATTCCAAATGCAAACTTTATGTCCGAAATGTATCAGCAATAAACATTTGCTCACGAACTTTACGGCAATTTTCTGAAACCTTTTTATTTTTATTAACGTTAACATTAAATCTTATTGCACATAACACGCTATATTGTTCCACACATGTGCGTAGCTAAAGGGGAAGGCAAAGGAGGGCACAAGCCCTAATAATAAAATTACAATAAAGTAAATGTGAATTTTCCAATTTTCTGCAAATTATTTGGAAAATATTGTAGAAAGTGAGATACAAGGATTTTTGACTTTCCCTTATATGCAAAACAAAGGGAAAGTATTGTTTTAGAAAAAATGTTTAAATCAAAAATTTTAATAGATGTATCCATTTTGAGGTCCCACGAGTTGATTAAGACCATTTAGCTGTTAAGATGACACTATAAACTTACGCTTTTTATTACAATTTATTTAATCAACTTTTAATGAAAATGCGGAAACCGGAAGTGGTATTACTCTTAGCATTTTTTTAATTGAATTTCCAGTTTTCGTAAGTTTTTATCACTATCATTAATTTATAAAAAAAAATACTTTTAATGAATTTCAAACGTTTTCGTTATTATTCAAATTCTTGAATTTCCAAAATTTCATTTAATTTTCTAAAGTGTAATTCAATTCAATGTTTATACACATATATCTAAATATTTTATATATCGTTGAAAATCTCATGAACATTATATAAATTTACGTTAATCTTGAAATATTAAAAATATCATGAAAAATTCATTAAAATTTCGAACATTTAAGAAATTTACGAAAACTGCCAAGGTTTTAAAAGCCGAATAAAAATTTAAAATTAAATGAGCAGTATATATTAAATTTAACATTTTATAAATTGAGGAGAATCTTTTAATATTGAAAATCTCATAAAAATTCATTAAAATTACGAAAATTTAAGAAATTTACGAAACTGCCAAGGTTTTCAAAGTCGACTGAAATTTTAAATATTAAATGAGCAGAATATTTTGAACTTTACATTAAACCAGTGATTTTATACGCGTGGCGCATGAAGTAAAATTTCGAGTTGAGAAAAGCTCGAATTTGGATTTGGACGCTGCGCGTCCAAATCCAAATTTATTTATTTATTTATTTATTTGGGGCTTTTCTCAACTCAAAATTTTACTTCATGCTTAGTCTAGGAATGGAAAACACTCGTTAGAGAATAATTAATAACTTTTTCAAAGATTTTTATTCATTTATAAAATCTTGACGGTTTTCAAGATTTTCGTCAATTTTTTAATTTTCCAGTTTTCGTGAGTTTTTATCGCCATCATTAATTTATGAAAAAAAGTGCTTTTACATTAATTTCCAAGGTTTTTGTTAATTATTCAGATTCTTAAAATTCAAGAAATTCTGCAGATTATTTGAAAAATCTTGCAGAAAGTGAGATACAAGGATTTTTAATTTCCCCCATATGCAAAACAAAGGGAAAGTATCGTTTTTGAGAACATTTTCAAATCAGAAATTTTAATAGATATATCCAAATTTTCTAAATCGTTCAAAATCTCATAAAAGTTTTATAAATTAGCGAAAATCTCGAAATCTTGAAAATCTCATAAAATTACGAAAATCTAAGAAATTTACGAAAATTGCCAAGGTTTTAAAAGTCGACTGAAATTTTAAATATTATATGAGCAGTATATTTTGAACTTTACAGTAAGCCATTGTTTAATCCGCATGGCGCATGAAGTAAAATTTCGAGTTGAGAAAAGCCCGAATTTGGATTTGGACGCTGCGCGTCCAAATTCAAATTTTTGGGGCTTTTCTCAACTCGAAATTTTACTTCATACTTAATCTGGGAGTGAAAAACACTCGTTAGAGAATAGTTAATAACTTGTTTAAACATGTTTATTCATTTATAAAGTCTTGACGGTTTTCAAGATTTTTGTAAAATTTTATATTTTTCCAGTTTTCGTGAATTTTATCACTAACATTGATTTTTGTTTAAAATACTCTTTCATGAATTTCCAAGGTTTTTGTGAATATTCAAATTCTTGAATTCCCAAAATATCATTTAATTTTAAAAAGTTCAGATGAATTTAAGAATATGCTAGATTTTCGATAATTCGAAAAATTCTGATACGTTTCATGAATTTTAAATTCTTTTGGTAACTTCAACAATGATTTTTAAATTCCTGGCAGTATTCGTGAATTTTCTTAAAATTCATTAAACTTAAAAATGTTGAAGTGTTTCATGAAATTCCAAGATTTCCCTTGATTTAAAAAAAAAACATTCAAATATTCGAATATTCAAAGATCTAAATAATTTAGTGATTAAAATATTTATATTTGAGTATTCAAATATTCGACTCTTTTAACTATTCATATATAAATCGCTGCTTTAGTTTATATGGTTTTTTCAATTTTTTCGTGAAATTTTACATCATGATTATTTAAGGATTTCAATCATAATATTTTAAAATTGAAATCGTTATGTATTTATCATAATTTTACGACATTTCTGACGATTAATATGGAAATATTTTCCGTTTTATAAATTAATAAACTATTTGTTTTGTTTCATGCCCTCCACATTGAAAATCCTATCTACGCCCATGGTTCCATACCTACAACAGTGTTGTATAATCGCATCATTTTATTTAGTGGTGAATTAAAATATAAATTCGTTCGACTGCGATTACAAAAGAACATTAACGCATTTCTATTATTATAACGCGGAATATAAATATTTATTAATTCAAGCAGATTTGGATCATTAATCTCGTTATGTAATAAGTTGTAAATAGTTTTAAGTAGTATTATGTTTCTTCTGATTGACAGATGTTGCAAATTAAACATTTCTAAAAGCATATTGTATTCTATGACATTACTATCCGGATATACCGAGGACTGCTTGAAATAAAGGTACTTTACAAACATTTTTTGTATTCTTTCAATTTTATTTATAAGCGTGCTGAACGTAGGAGACCATACAGCGGCGCAATACTCTAATTTCGATCTCACATAAGATTGAAATAATTTGCGAATAGCCCATACAGAAGTGAATGATTCAGTCGCATGCCTAACAAAACCTAGCATCTTCAAGGCCTGCTTACAGATTTTATTTATATGGGGCGTAAACGATAGTTCCTTATCAAACGTTACTCCCAAATCATTCACCTCAATAACGCACTCTAGGATATTACTCTCTATTATGTACGGAAACACAATATGCTGCATTGTTTTATAAAACGTCATAACCTTACATTTTGAAATGTTGAGTTCAAGTTTATTTCGGATACTCCAAGCGCAAATCTGTTGTTAGTCATTTTGTAGTATTAAGCAGTCGTCGAAAGATCGAATACAATTAAAGATTTTAATTTCATCGGCATATATGAGAATACGCGACTAAATATTATAAACAATATCATTAATAAATAAAGTAAAAAGAAGCGGCCCAAGGTTCGAGCATTGAGGTACCCCGCTCAATGGAAAATAACTGTTCGACTTGTACATCATGTATTCAACTTGATTGGTTTTCTCAAGGAGGTAAGACCTTATTAAAGCAAGAGTACGGTTGCTAAAACCCCACGTATACAACTTCCCCAATCGGACACCATGATCAATAGAGTCAAATGCTTTCCGAAAGTCTGTATGTATCACATCAACCTGTACACGCTGGTCAAGGCTATGTGACACATACTCAGTAAAATTAATCAAGTTTGTTGCAGTTGATCTATTCCTCATGAAGCCATGCTGGAAGTCAGATATGCGTGATTCAACTTGATCATATATTTTGCTTGCTATACTAGATTCAAACAGTTTTGCAAAGTTGCTAATTAAGGAAATAGGTCGGTAGTTCGAAATATCAAATTTATCTCCTGATTTAAAGACTGGGGTGATACGAGTTGCTTCATGCTTAGTCTGGGAGTGGAAAACACTCGTTGGAGAAAAATTAATAACTTTTTCAAAGATTTTTATTTATTTATTAAATCTTGACAGTTTTCAAGATGTTCGTTAATTTTTTAATTTTCCAATTTTCGTGAAGTTTTTATCACTATCATTGATTTCTAAAAAAAAATACTTTTTTATGAATTTCCAAGGTTTTCCTTAATACTCAAATTCTTGAATACGCCCATGGCTTCATAACTACATAAAGAAAGTTTTTATTTATAATATTTCATGTTTATAATCCTTATCTCTCAAATTAATTTATTTATAGGTGTGTATTATTTCTTATCGAGGGTTTTGTAACTTCGTTCTGGATTTGATAAGGCGTGCTATCGATGGATGAGATTTATAATACACTTTCTCTCCCATGAATAAACTATTTGTTTTGTTTCATGCCCCTTCCTGGCAAAAATCCTGGCTGCGCCCATGGCTCCATACCCACACAAAGAAAAACTTTATTTATAATATTTTATATTTAAAATATTTATCTCTCAAATTAATTAATATTTCTTATCGAGAGTTTTGTAATTTCTTTCTGGATTTCATAGGGCGTGTTATCGATGGATAAGATTTATGATACACTTTCTCCCCCATAAACTATTTGTTTTGTTTCATGCCTCTCCCTGGTAAAAGTCCTGGCCACGCCCATGGCTCCTACCTACATAAAAACAATCTTTAGTTATAATATTTCTTGTTTAGGTATAATCCTTATCTCTCAAACGAATTTATTTATAGGTGTGTAATATTTCTTATCGAGAGCTTTGTCATTTCGTTCTGGATTTGATAGGGCGTGCAATCGATGGACGAGATTTATGGTACACTTTCTCCCCCCATGAATGGACAAAGTTGTGAACACGGAAAGGGACCATTTTCTTTGGGTGGATTCTTAGAGTAATTACAAAAAAAAGGTTTTTCTTTCCTTTCTGCCGGACAAACAGAAAATCCAAGCGATTTCGTGACTTTTTCGCATCAGCAATCAGGGTTTTAATGGAACAAATCTTACGAAATGTGCTCCTTTTTATGTTACCCCAGTTCATTAGGATTCTTACATTAATTACTCCAAATAAACTGTTTACCTAAGTGTTGTATAAACAAGCATATAAGGGATTGTGCTTTTACATCTATACTGTTTGAGATGTAGGTTCGTATTACGTAATTTATTTTTAAAGCCAGTTTTGTTTGCAAGCAATAAACCGTCGGTTTAAAATTAGTAAAGCTTGTTGATTGAGTTACGTGAAGATTAAATTCATTTAAGTTTAATTTGAAGCTTTAAACGAGTGTTTTCCACTCCCAGACTAAGCATGAAGTAAAATTTCGAGTTTAGAAAAGCCCCGTGAAAATTTGTCGAGGGTCGCGCAGCGACCCGAGACAAATTTTCTGGGCTTTTCTAAACTCGAAATTTTACTGCATGCGCCACGCGTATAAAACACTTAATATTGTGAAATTGATGTATATTCCAACATCACTTGAAATCTGTGTTATATACGCGTGGCGCATGAAGTAAAATTTCGAGTTTAGAAAAATCCCAGAAAATTTGTCTCGGGTCGCTGCGCGACCCTTGACAAATTTTCACGGGGCTTTTCTAGACTTGAAATTTTACTTCATGCTTAGTCTGGGAGTGGAAAACACTCGTTTAAAGCTTAAAATTAAACTTTTTTTAAAAACACCGAATGTCAGAAAATCAACAGCTTATGCATATGTTTACCTAAAAGAAAAATTGAATGAATCACAATTAATCTTTCTTCACAAGTTTGATATGCATTTTTATGTATGTGCAATAAATTGCAGCCTGATTAATTAAATTTATGTTAGATAAAGGTAAAATCAAAAAAACCAAAATGTAACCATTTATACAGGATATCAATAAATGAAAATGAGGAAACCGGAGGTGGTAATTTACTCTGATCATTTTTTTGGATTGTTCTTTAATATTGATCATATAAAAAAATCTTGCTAAGAAAAGTTGTAGATAATCAAAAAAATTGCATTTAAATTTATACACATATATCTGAAAATTTTATAAATCGTTGAAAATCTCATGAAAATTTTATGAATTCAAGAAAATCTTGAAATATTGATAAACATTCAATATATCAAGATTATCGTGAATTTATAAAATTATCATGAGATTTTCAACGATTTATAAAATTTTCAGATCTATGTGTATAAACATTAAATGCAATTTTTTGATTATCTACAACTTTGCTTAGCAAGATTTTTTTACATCTCATGAAAAATTCATTGAAATTACGAAAATCTAAGAAATTTACGAAAACCAAGGTTTTAAAAGTCGACTAAAAATTTAAATACTAAATGAGCAGTATATTCTGAACTTTACACTAAATCATTGTTTTATACGCGTGGCGCATGAAGTAAAATTTTGAGTTGAGCCAAGCCCCAAGAATTTGGATTTGGACGCGCAGCGTATCCAAAATACTTCATGCTTAGTCTGGGAGTGGAAAACACTCGTTAGAGAATAATTAATAACCGTTTCAAAGATTTTTATTCATTTAGAAAATTTTGACGGTTTTAAAGATTTTCGTCAATTTTTTTAACTTCCAGTTTTTTGAATTTATATCACTGTTTCATTAATAAATAAAATATACTTTTTCATGAATTTCCAAGGTTTTCGATAATATTTAAATTCTAGAATTTCTAAAATTTCATTTAAATGCGACTGAAAATTTAAAAACTAAATAAACAGTATATTTTAAACTTTACACTAAATCAGTGTTTTATACGCGTGGCGCATGATGTAAAATTTCGAGAAAATTTTATACATTCACGAAAATCTTGAAATATGAAAATCTCATAAAAATTTCATTTAAATTACGAAAATCTAAGAAATTTACGAAAACTGCAAAGGTTTTAAAAGTCGACTGAACATTTAAAATTCAATGAGTAGTATATTTTGAACTTTACACTAAACCAGTGTTTTATACGCGTGGCGCATGAAGTAAAATTTCGAGTTGAGAAAAGCCCGAATTTGGATTTGGACGCTGCGCGTCCAAATCCAAATTCTTGGGGCTTTTCTCAACTCGAAATTTTACTTCATGCTTAGTCTGGGAGTGAAAAACCCTCGTTAGAGGACAATTAATAACTTTTTCAAAGAAATTTATTAATTTATAAAATCTTGACGGATTTTCGTCAATTTTTAAATTTTTCCGGTAAACTGCAGCTTGATTAATTAAATTTATGTTAGACAAAGGTAAAACCAAAAAAAATCAAAAAAATGTAACCATTTATACAGGAAATCAATAAATGAAAATAAGGAAACCGGAAGTGGTAATTTACTATTAGCATTTTTTGGATTGTTCTTTAATATTGCTTATATAAAAAAATCTTGTCCAGAGAAGTTGTAGATAATCAAAAAAAATGCATTTAATGTTTATACACATATATCTGAAAATTTTATAAATCGTTGAAAATCTCATGAAAATTTTATACATTCACGAAAATCTTGAAATATGAAAATCTCATAAAAAATCATTGAAATTACGAAAATCTAAGAAATTTACGAAAACTGCCAAGGTTTTAAAAGTCGACTGAAAATTTAAAATTAAATCAACAGTATGTTTTGAACTTAACACTAAATCAGCGTTTTATACGCGTGGCGCATGAAGTAAAATTTCGAGTTGAGAAAAGCCCGAATTTGGATTTGGACGCGCAGCGTCCAAATCCAAATTCTTGGGGCTTTTCTCAACTCGAAATTTTACTTCATGCTTAGTCTGGGAGTGGAAAACACTCGTTAAAGGATAATTAATAACTTTTTTAAAGATTTTCATTCATTTATAAAATCTTGACGGTTTTCAAGATTTTCGTCAATTTTTAAAATTTTCCAGTAAATTGCGGCTTGATAAATTAAACGTATGTTAGATAAAGATAAAACCAAAACAAAAATACGAAAATGTAACCATTTATACAGGAAATCAATAACGGAAATATACTTATAACTTCCTTGAATCAATAAATAAGTGCTAAACAAATGATAATGATAGTGATAATTATGTTAATATTTTAGCATTGCATACAATTTTTACTTACTTGGAAAACGTAATAAAGCAATGCATGAACTCTAAAAAAATCAACGAAAGACTCATATTTATTTTAAAATTTTTCACGAAGGCTTAATCAGGAAATTCCAGAAAAAAAAATGTTTTATTTTTAAAACCTTGGAATTGATTTAGTTACTAATAATAATTTGAATGATTGCATTAATGCAAAATTATGCATACGGAATAACACATACTACATTGTGACAGGTATTTTGGAAACAAAAACAAAATTTGCCTAAATTGGGAGAATTTAAAAATAGACGTACGTTTTTCGTAGTATTTATCTGCATTCGCTAATGGAATATTTAAAAAATTACTAAGCATACAAATTATTTATAAAAGCCTAAAGATTGTAAAATAAACGTACTGTTCTTTGTAAATGTTCTTTATTCAAACTGGAGATTCCGTAAATAAATAAATAAATATTCAATTTCTGTACAATATTGTATCAATAATGAATACCATTGATTCTTAAATATACAGGGTGTCCGTATTTGAACAGAATGTATAGGGATCTCGGTTAATTGAAGAGATAGAGAGTCGGTTAAATTGGGACAAAATTGCATAATTTAGAGCATAATAATAATTCAAAAACAAATTTAAAATATTTATTTTGTTTTTGATATTGTCAAAAAATCGGTTTTTGACAATATCAAAAACGAAAGAAGATATTTCAAATTTTCAAATTTCGTTTTTATTTTTTTATTCAAAAACTATTGAATCCAGACACTTACAACTTTGACATTATTAGGCACATTCGGCACTTTTTAACGATAAATCTAGTAACGTATTTTATTTTAAGATAACTATACCATTTACCCAGGGACCATAGCTAACTATTGTTTTTCTTATGGGCGCTATTTTGGATTTTGTTATTTTTTTGGAAGAATATTTCTTACTGAATTCAATAATGCATCACACTTATAGTTTATTGTATCGTATGTTCAATAAAAAAAAACCTCAAGACTGTCATGATTTCATCTGTTTTTAAATTTGAGTTGGCTACACCCTTTGGTAATTGACATATAAAACGTCAGACATAATATTTGTAATATTGAGTATCAGAGTTACCAATCTACAATTTTTTCCATGGCACTTTAAAGGTTTTTTTTAATTGAACATACGATACATTTTATATGTCAAATTTTAATATTTTAGTGTTTGTAAAGAGTACCTTAGAAACAGTTGAGTAACTCACATATTTGGCAACTCCTAAGACCCATAATTTGCTTACATATCATCTATGAAGACGGGCATCCGACGATACATAATTTAACAGTTGTGAAGTATTTTAAAGTAACGAGTGTCTTCCACTCATAGACTAAGCATGAAGTAAAATTTCGAGTTTAGAAAAGCCGCGTAGAAAAAAAAACCGCGTAGAAAATTTGTCGAGGGTAGCGCAGCGACACGGGGCTTTTCTAAACTTGAAATTTTACTTTATGCGCTACGCGTATAAACTACTGATTTACAGTTAAAAATAATTTAATTATTACAAGATTGTTTTACAATATTTATACAAGAAATAATTTATACAAGGGTTTTTTAAGGGCAAGGGTTTACTTTGATTTAATTTATTATTTTATTTTATCACTTTTAGTAAATACACTGCAACACTGCACACTGCAACAATTGTTTCGCCACACAGTGGCTTCATCAGGCAGATGAAGCCACTGTGTAGTAAAACAATTGTTGCAGTGACAATCAATAAACAATGAAATCTTAGCCAAGTGTGTTATTTATTAAAAGTGTTGATATGGAATTTCACCAAGTAACAGCAACTATTAAATTTTATTTTATGCTAGGATAATCAGAACATGCATTGAATGGGTACTAATAAAATGACGTGGTTATTTCAATTTATTTATTATTTATTCATATGTGCATAATAAATTAGTATGCAGTCATGTACATTAAATCATTTCAACAAAAAATCAAGTGCAGGGATTTGTGTAATTTATGGCCATATGTACACACGGGTGTAATTTCAAAAGTCAATTTGGTGCATATTTGTAAAGTTGGCGTGTCGTTGATGGATTTGCTTGATGGCGGCTATTCATGCAAATATATATTTTTATGATTAAAGGTCTCCTTTCATGCTCAATTTCATTTATAATTCAATATTTATTCTATTGTATGCTAGTTTTAAATCAAAAGGTAAAAGAGATTACGAGTTCTCTTTTACTTGATTTGAAAGAGACATGCACGTAGCCAAATGAGAGGGAGTGAAGGGCACATGCCTCATGAACAAGAAACAAATATAAAGTTAAAATTATTACAAATATGAGCAGTGATTTTTTTAAATCATTTTACTATATGATTTTAAAGTGATAAAAATATGAGTATAAATGAAATTGCCAATTCTTGGTTGCAGAATACTTCAAACATTAAAAGTGCGATTTTCTTCGCAATCTACAACAAGTTAGTCTTACAAAGACTATATCAAACACTCATTGAAAGAACTACTTCCCGAGCTAATATCACGACGGACATTCAATTATACAATAAGTGTTTGCTGTTACATATAGTAACCTACTGCAAATGTAACAATTTCGCTACGCGACCAAACCAAATTTTCAGGCTTTTCTAAACTCGAAATTTTACTTCATGCCTTATCTGGGAGTGGAAACACTCGGTAGAAGCTTTAAATTGAACAATTTTCAAAAATAATTAATTTATGAACTTCAAAAACAATGAACTCGTTGGTATCACTGCAGCTTGATTAATAATACTTTATAATAAATTTCGAAATAAAAACACCTATTTTATAATGACTTTTATTATCGGCATTACACATTGATTCAAAATATAAATTCCATTAAATTTGAACCCTTGTAAACAATTTATTTTCGTAATGGATTTAATGATATTTTTAGAAGAATTATTTCTTAATAACTGCACTTTTACTTTCATGCAATTTGAAGATTTAGTTATTAAGACATATTTATTTTTTTTATTTATTTATTTATTTATTTATTAACGGAATCTCCATTTTACATAACATAATGTCTTTTTAATTCACGTTCATTACTTGTAATTAAATAATCAGTTAATGTTCTTGTTATTTTATAAGTTTAATTCAACAGTACTTTTTTAATTAATTTATTTTTACTTTACATATATAATTTTTATTAACTTTCTTAACTTATTTTAAATTTATATTGATCGTTTTTCTAATCACCTTATTTTTGCTTTACATACATAATTTTCAACAACTTTCTTAATATTTCTTGAATAATTTTCTCACTTATCACTTGGTGAAACATTTTTAAATATTGATAATGAAGGTTTAAATTAAATTACACTTGGTTGGTTTCACAATTTTTTTTACTTTACTATTTACTCGACTAGTTTCGCGTTTTATTCCTGATAATGCTGTAAAACGCGAAACTAGTCGAGTAAATAGTAAAGTAAAAAAATTGTGAAACAAACCAAGTGTAATTTAATTTAAACCTTCATTATTAAATTTCTTAATTTTTTTATATTCAAATTGATCATTGTAATTTTTCCTGTTTTGGTTTTTCCATTAGACAAAAAAGAATTATTATTAACTGTATGTTTTTGAGTTTACGTGAAGAGATTATTACACTAAAAAGGACCGTTATTCCTTACTTCACTGTTTATTTGTATCGTTAGATGTACATTTCAAAACACACGGTGCTTATTATCAATAACAAACTGAGTTTGATAGTTTGTTATTGATAATAAACACCTTGTGTCTCGAAATGTACATCTAACTATAAAAATAAAAGGTGAAGTAAAGAATAACGGTCTTTTTTAGTGTAAGAACTATTATTATTATCATTTACCAATATATCCATAAATTATTTAAAACTATGGTGTCAACAAGTATAATAACACATTTCCTCTTCAAATACTGTTGATATAATTATATGTCATAATAAACGCACAAAAAATACACGAGCAATTAAATCAATTAGTCTGGGCTAAGTGGTTTCATTAATTCAATTACACACCTACAAAATCTAGTTTTAAATGTTTAATTATTCGTTTCTCCTCGGCCGTAATAATAATTACCTAGCTGGAAACTGAGTGTAATTTATGAAAATTAAAACGCATTTTAGCTGAAATTAATCACTGTATTTTAAGCATATTTTTACTAGAATTATTTTTAAATACACACACTGGTGTCAACAAAATAGTTAAACAATTATTTTTCCGACAATATTAATAGTGATAATATCTTAGTCAAATAATCTGATTAACATGTAACCCAAGTATAAAACTGTAAAGGCGAATTGCTTATGGAAAAACAAATGCAATTTTATTTGGAATTTTTAAACTAATAAAATATTGTATGCGTGCACTTTTAGATAAATTTAAAAATACCACTACAGAGTGAACTAAAATCCATGCTTCTTATGATTATTATGAAATTGTCAAACGAGTAATGTTAGAAAAAAAATATTTACGAGCTAATATTCGACTTTAACATTTTCTATTTTTCTTTTTAAGCTAATTTTTACTAGAATTATTTTTAAATACACACACTGGTGTCAACAAAATAGTTATACAATTATTTTTCCGACCATATTAATAGTGATAATATCTTAATCAAATAATCTGATTAACATGTAATCCAAGTATAAAACTGTTAAGGCGAATTGCTTATAGAAAAACAAATGTATTTTTATTTCGGATTTTTAAACTAATAAAATATTGTGTGCGTGCACTTTTAGATAAATGTAAAAATACCACTACAGAGTGAACTATAATTTATGCTTCTTATGATTATTATAAAATTTTCAATCGAGTAATGTTAGAAAAAAAATATTTACGAGTTAATATTGGACTCTAAACATTTTCTATTTTTCTTTTTAAAAGGGGGGTTAGGTTGTCAGTTGTAGCTTAAACATCGATTGAACTTCATAGTCACATAATATATAAAATTACGAACATGTAATTCGTGCAAATGCAAATAATGTTTTAATTAATAAGATTAATTATTTGTATTAATTATTTTAGTTATTTCAATTAATATTTCAATAGACAACATTTTTGCAAAAATTTGATATTAATTAATATTTTATATTTTTTATATGTTGAATTATAATTGTCAAATGTATTTAATAGAGCTTAATCGGAGGAATGCAAAATTTATAGGTGTAATATTTTTAGTGATACTTTTATTGCAACGATATTAATTGAATAATTCCATCAGGTCCAATTTCGCACAAATACATTTCACGAGTAAACAATTTTAACGATAAACAAGTCCCGAATTTCATGATTGTTTTAAACTCGATTATTTATTATCTCATGGGATTTAAACCGGAGGCTGTCTGTACAATATCCAGTTATTTTCAAACTGTCTAGTTCACAGGTGCCTTCAATAATCCACTATTTTTATATCTCTACATTGACTTTGACGGATACAAATATAGATTTCAAAATTACACCTCTCACCTTTTATATGTCACGCGATGTTTATTTTACGATTTTAGGAAATTAGCCAATTATTCTCTAAGACTAAATATTATTGCTTTTATTAATCATCAGCTTTCTCTCTATTAATCTCATGTTCCAGTTTTTTATCCTTAATAGTTTATTTAAGAATATTTAAATCGATTGAATTATACAATGAAATATTTAAAATGTTATTTCATTTGATTTGTTACAACCCTCTCATGTTCAAGTTTTTTTATCCTTAATAGTTTATTTAAGAATATTTAAATCGATTGAATTATACAATGAAATATTTAAAATGTTATTTCATTTGATTGAAGTATATGTGACATTTAGGTCAAATTCTCTTCGAACCAACTAACAAATAAAAATTAAAAATGAAAGGAGAAATATTAACAACAATATTAGTAAAATTGAACTAGGAGTTTTATTTTTATAACCATAATTAAACTTTTACAAACTATTTGCTGGAATTAAGTACTTTACTACTACTAAACAATCTCAATATAGCTTCAATAAATAAAACAATACCTATTTGTTAAAAAAAGTTTTTATTATTAAATTATATTAAATTGAAGAGTTAATCTTATCTCCTTATCTTGACATGATCCTTTGAAAAGTGTAAGTATTATCTTCAAAATTATCCACTACCGTATTGATTGTGGAAACTAAAAGTCAGCAACAGTAGCCACGAAGCAATAACAGCACACTGGGCCATTGAAAGTCCTTCGTCCTCGTCCATAATATTTTACACTGCTGTACAATTTATCGAAATCTTTACTAGAAAATCCACTTTACATTTTGATGACACTTGCCTGAATGATTGATAGAAATGTCAGAATCGAACTAACTTGGATTTTATTTAAATTCAACTATGGTGAAATTATTATCCTAGGAGAAAACAAAAGTGATAGTTACTAAGCCAGTGTTGTGTATTAATTAATAACGTAATTACAAATTAATATACAGGGAATTTTTCGTTTAGGTATACATATGCATGCGCTGTAAAACAAAAGTGATAGTTACTAAGCCAGTGTTGTGTATTAATTAATTACGTAATTACAAATTAATATACAGGGAATTTTTTGTTTAGGTATACATATGCATGCGCTGTAAATTTTCCGACATTCGTTGTTATTTGAAAGAGTTTAATATAAAGCTTTAAACGAGTGTTTTCCACTCCCAGACTAAGCATGAAGTAAAATTTCGAGTTTAGAAAAGCCCCGTGAAAATTTGTCAAGGGTCGCGCAGCGACCCGAGACAAATTTTCTGGGCTTTTCTAAACTCGAAATTTTACTTCATGCGCCACGCGTAAAAAACACTGATTTTAAGTGAAGTTCAAATATACATAAATTTCACAATATTTTAGTGTTCTATACGCGTGGCGCATGAAGTAAAATTTCGAGTTTAGTAAAGCCTGAAAATTTGGATTTGGATTTTGGAATATTTAAAAGAGTTTAATTTGAAGCTTTAAACGAGTGTTTTCCACTCCCAGACTAAGCATGAAGTAAAATTTCGAGTTTAGAAAAGCCCCGTGAAAATTTGTCGAGGGTCGCGCAGCGACCCGAGACAAATTTTCTGGGCTTTTCTAAACTCGAAATTTTACTTCATGCGCCACGCGTATAGAACACTGATTTTAAGTGAAGTTTAAATATACATAAATTTCACAATATTTTAGTGTTCTATACGCGTGGCACATGAAGTAAAATTTCGAGTTTAGAAAAGCCTGAAAATTTGGATTTGGATTTTGGATTATTTAAAAGAGTTTAATTTGAAGCTTTAAACGAGTGTTTTCCACTCCCAGACTAAGCATGAAGTAAAATTTCGAGTTTAGAAAAGCCCCGTGAAAATTTTTCGAGGGTCGCGCAGCGACCCTCGACAAATTTTCTGGGCTTTTCTAAACTCGAAATTTTACTTCATGCGCCACGCGTATAAAACACTGATTTTAAGTGAAGTTTAAATATACATAAATTTCACAATATTTTAGTGTTCTATACGCGTGGCGCATGAAGTAAAATTTCGAGTTTAGAAAAGCCTGAAAATTTGGATTTGCCGTCACTCGCTTCGCTCGTGACGGCAAATCCAAATTTTCAGGCTTTTCTAAACTCGAAATTTTACTTCATGCTTCGCCTGGGAGTGGAAACACTCGTTCGAACTTCAAATTGAACGCTTTAAAAAAAAGCAATACATGCCTGAAATTTTGCAGTGCATGCATCGAACTATTGGACTTAATCGACAAATTCCCTTTATGTGTATTAATAAGTAATAATACAATAACATAACTGGAGTTCATATAATTTTAACTTATTGCTAACAATAAGAAAACACAGAGTTTAATGACCTAGGAATGTTTATAATTTATACAGACTGAATTATAAATGAATTAACAATCTCATTTCTAATCCAAATTTAGAAAGGAGATACTGTAAAGAAATACATTGCCACCTTTTGTATTCCAGGAATGTCTAAACACGGCATTGTCGTTGGGAATAATTGAGAAAATCGTTAGCAAAGACATCATTTATATTTCTCAAAAGCGGCTTTACTAATTGACTTAAAACAACTGAGGATAACGCAAATGCAAATGTTTCCCTTCTTCTATCTCTTTGCCTTGCGTACAATCTCAAGAGGAGCCGATTTTAATGTGCATTTATTTGTTTACGTTTGCATAAATACGAAATATTCCTAGGTCTGTGTATATTTTAGTTTTAATGATAAACACCGTTGCACTTTTTTGTTAGAAATAACTACATTAAATTATGTGTGGAAATAATTGTAATTCATGTTAAGATAAATTGCTTGATAAGTGTTACATAGTTATATGAATGTTTATAATTGTAAGGTCCTTGATTGTTGCTAGTAAGTAAATAAATTCTCAGTTTAAAGACAAAAGTCATAAAGTGCATATAACTATATGTTTTTGAGTTTACGTGAAGTGATTATTACACTAGAAAATACTGTTATTCCTCACTTCACTTTTTATTTATATCATTAGATGTACATTTCGAGACACAAGGTGCTCATTATCAATAACAAACTTATTGATAATGAGCACCTTGTGTCTCGAAATGTATATCTAACGATACAAATAAAAAGTTAAGTAAGGAATAACAGTCTTTTTTAGTATTAATTGCATAGGAAATTATACTTAATTTAATGCTATTTATATAAGAATGGAAAGACCTTTGACCAGGTATCAAGAGTTACTTATGAAACAATAAACAAACTTAAGGTATTATATTGATTTAATAATAAATCTTCAGAAAATTTAAAAATAAAACAATATCAAATGTTTGCAAGAAAATGTTGAATCTGTATCTTTATTAACTAACGAATAATTCATTTTACAGAATATACAAATATTTTACCAAATATAAATACGTTACAGTACTAAAGAAAACAAAGATGTAGATAAAAATAAATTAAATTGTAAACAACACAATTAATTAGTTTTATATGTAAAATATAAATATTAATGATAGCATTAAAATCATTCAGTACAAATCATGTAGATAAAAATAAATTAAATTGTAAACAACACAATTATTTAGTTTTATATGTAAAAAATAAATATTAATGACAGCACACATCTTCAAGCAATGTATTGCAAAAAATATGCAAAAATGTGGACAAGTTAACAAATATTATTATTTTAAATAAAAATAAATTAAATTAGAAACAATACAATTATTAAGTTGATTATGTAAAAAATTATTATTAATGACAGAATTAAAATCATTTAATACTTCTCACATTTTCAAGCAATGTATTGCAAAAAATATGCAAAAATCTGAACAAATTAACAAACGATTGGGGTTCTTTTTTCCCCTAAAATTTTTCCCTCGCCAAATTTTTCCCTTATATTTTTCCCCGAATTAATATTCCCCCAAATTAATATTCCCTTAATCTAATTTTCCACTAAATAAATAATAACGCAACAATCAAATTAATTAAGTTATATTACAAAATTTATAAAGTTATATTACAACCAATATTTCGTAAATAATCTAAAAGTTTGTCTTCCTCCCTGTAATCATCATATTTCGCGACTATGTTTTTGATTCGACGTTCAATCCTTCTCTGGTCATGCGATTTGGCTCTTCTAATGGGCTGTCCTAGCGAGAGTTGTCGCATCATGGTCATGACAAGTGTTTGTACCCCATGATTAAGCATGATGTAAAATTTCGAGTTTAAAAATGTCTGTAAATTTGGATTTGTCGGTGCAAGCGAAGCGAAGCCCGGCTAATCCAAATTTTTAGGCTTTTCTAAACTCGAAATTTTACATCATGCCCTAGACGTAGAAAACACTGATTGAAAGTTAAAAATTTAGTGATTGTAATATTTATATTTGAGTATTCGAATATTCGAATATGTGAATTATTTATATTTATACAAAATATCATATTTTTCAAATATTCATAAAAATAAAAACAAAATAGTTCTACTTAGCTCAAACATATTCTACGCAACTGATATTTAAGCTATAACTTTTCAACTTCAAATTGAGACTAATTAACATCAAATTCTGATAAAACAATTTTCCATTGGATCTTAAAACATTGCTGTCAATTAAAACACAATCGAATTGGGAATACGCAATTTAACATTTTTAGTTTCTTGTTATTTAGTCTGGGGAGTTTTAGGTGAAACACCCTTTATATTCCTTAAATATTTAAAAAAAAAATCCTTTGAGTTTGGCTTGTATAACATTTGCTACAATCATTGCACGCAATTGAATACATTTCTGAGTCTAAGTTTCATCTTCTTATGAAAATAATAGCCGGGGGAAAATTTGAGGGGAAAATTAATAGCGCGAGGAAAAATAACCTAGGGGAAAAATTGTAGGGGAAAAATGACCCCCAACGTTAACAAACATTATTATTTTATGTAAAAATGCATATATTTATATATATTTATACTTTTTGTAATAAAGGTTTTTTTTATTATTACCTAATTTTAACGAGTGTTTCCAAACATCGAATAAGCATTAAGTAAAATGTCGAGTTTAGAAATGCCTGAAAACTTGGTTTGGTGGCGTAGCCTTTAAATGAGCCCCTGAACAAGATGTCAAATTATTTTACACTTGTTCTCAATCACCCTTTAAATTAATAAATTAAAAGCAGAAGATTAAACACATCTTCTCCTTTTAATTTAGTTTGTTATGTATGAATACATTAAACTCATCTATTTTGATAAGATAGTAAAATTTAATCTACATAATCCAATTTACAAACTTCTCTAAATCCAATTACCCCTCACCACAAAACCCCTTCTTATCAATATCAGTTAACGACATGAATTTAACAAAGGGCTCAACAAACTAATCAACACCCCATTTTTCGTTGATTTATTAACAGGCTCTCTGTCCGTAGCAGTCTAATTAATATCTCGAATGTCAACTTTCATTTTCCACGAGCGAAATTAATGGGTTGTAAATTAAAACTAGACTTTGAGAGGTGGGTCTTTGTCCGCACTGGCCATAATTAAAACCAGGAAGCGACTTTTCGCCAGCTAATTACATCTGCAACTAATTAGCCGTGATTTGGTTTCTCGCTTGAATCGCGAGATTTTATTAAGTCCACGGCTTCCCATGTGACAAAAGCCGCAATTTGGTTGGCAATTAGGATTTATTCCGTGTGAAAGGGGTTAAATGGACTACTTGGGGTGGTGTAATACGGGGTGTTTTAATAAGGCTTTAAATGTTTTTATGTTTGTTTTAATTACAAGGGTGTAATAAATAAATAAAAAAGAGGAAAACAAAAAGAAGCAGAGAGTGGTAATAAAGTATATTTAATGTACTTTTTGTTACTTATAGCTGACCCTTTCTAATAAACGCGCTGTTAGGTTTATTACGAACTATAAACATTATAATATACAAAATTACGATAGCATAATATTTTATATTTAAAGTTCTGCAAAGTAAAATTAAAAGATAATTAAATCTTTAATTTGGTTAGCGTTCACTTTGTGGTACATCTTTATAAAATAATATTCAAACACTTAACTTTGTTTTACCACTTTAATTAACTTTTTACAGTGACTATAGTTTCGACTACAAGCTAGTCATTATCAAACTGAGTGAGTTTGATAATGACTAGCTTGTAGTCGAAACTATAGTCACTGTAAAAAGTTAATTAAAGTTGTAAAACAAAGTTAAGTGTTTGAATATTATTTTAGAAAGATAATTAGCTTTCACTTTTACTTTGCAGAGCTTTAAATATAAAATATTTCGAAACCAAAACAGTTTTGAATTCGAAATGTACTTATTGCTACAAATATCATCTTACTAACTTGTTGCGCTAATTTAATATTTTTAATAAATAAAGAGTGGGATTTAGATTTTTGAAGACACAAAATTAGATTAGATTCAATTCAATAAACATGTAAAAAGATAATAACGTGAGATCAAATACAAAATCAAGCAGAATCGGCAACATACATTTCTAAGCAGTTTATTTTAAACTTTAGTCTAAATCAAAGTTTAATGCGCGTGGCGCATGAAGTAAAATTTCGAGTTTAGAAAAGCCTGAACATTTGGATTTGCCATCGCTCGCGTCGCTCGTGACGGCAAATCCAAATGTTCAGGCTTTTCTAAACTCGAAATTTTACTTCATGCTAAATCTGGGAGTGGAAACCCTCGTTAGAAACTTTAAATTGAACTTTTATAAATACAGCGAAAGTCTCAAAATGTATTAAATATCAAACACTTTATTTTACACGAACTAAATGTTAAAAAAAAAGTATTAAAAATTATTACGGCTGTGACGAGAGTCTATGCCAGGATCATAGATCCAAATTAAAAAAAAATCTTATCTGACAAACCGATTTTACTTATTGCGTTTATAACAGAGCTAAGACGAATCCTCGTAAAACGGATTCCAATCAATAATATGAATTACCTAATATGATTCGAATCACGAATACTTGAATAATTGATTCGTAAAAGATAAATATGATTCGAATTAAAGATTCGAATCCTGTTTTTTCGAATCACGAACACATATCCTTTAAGAATAAATTTGATTTTATAATTTTTTTGTAACCATTAACATATAAATATCGTTATTAGTTGTTTTAGCAAAAATATTCAAAACCTAATTATTTATTATTAACACTGAACATCGTTGATAACAGACAAAATGTTACTCTGATTAAAGATGTATTTGTGTGTTTTTAAACTTCACTTTAAATCAGTGTCTTGTACGCGTGGCGCATGAAGTAAAATTTCGAGTTTAGAAAAGCCCCGTGAAAATTTGTCTCGGGTCGCTGCGCGACCCTCGACAAATTTTCTACGCGGGGCTTTTCTAAACTCGAAATTTTACTTCATGCTTAGTCTGGGAGTGGAAACACTCGTTCAAAACTTCAAATTGAATTCTATTATAAAATCGACGTATGACTGAAAATTACGTAAATAAAAACATCACTGAATATCATTAAAACCGGATAAGTCAGAGAAAAGTCATGGTATTTCATTCAAATTGACCAAAACCCTAACAAAAAAAGCCATATGCTATTATTAAATTTGTCAAAATCAACAGGCATCATAAAAATTACAAAACACGTAAACATTTATAAAACCAACTTAAATATTGACAAAAACAATGAAAACAATTTAACAAACTCGGGGTTTCCCACAGAAGAAAGTTATATTAAAAGATCGGGGAAAAAAATCTTGAACGTTAACATTTCAGATTGTGGCTACCATGTCAGTTTTGCTTTTAATAATGTTAAACAAAATTTTGAAAACTAGATTATTATCTTTACAAACATTTTCAGTCATAGAATGTTCTTATCAAAGCAATCAGTTTGAAGTTTCGAACGAGCGTTTCCACTCCTAGACTAAGCATGAAGTAAAATTTCGAGTTTAGAAAAGCCCCGCGTAGAAAATTTGTCGAGGGTCACGCAGCGACCCGAGACAAATTTTCACGGGGCTTTTCTAAACTCGAAATTTTACTTCATGCGCCACGCGTATAAAACAGTGATTTAACGAGAAATTTAAAAACACACAAAACAAATTTTTCATGTTATTCCTCACAACTAATTCGAATTATTTTTGACGATTCATATCCTTTTGTAAGTATTCGAATCCTTTTGTAAGTTTTCGAATCCTTTTATAAATATTCTAATCATCCGCATTTGGATTCAAATACGAATCCTCTTAAAAAAAATGTTACGAATCCGGATCACGAATCCAGTTTAACTAAAGTATTCGAATGTCTCTTTTAGATCCTTTAAAAGGATTCGAATCCAGGATTCGAATCCTAAATGATTCGAATCCTGCCCAGCTCTGGTTTATAATAAATAAAAAAGTTCAGCACTGAATAAAGAGTGAAATCGCACTACTTAATTTTAAAAATACTGAAAATGATTTTGCTTGCCTGAACTTGGTGTCTAATTACAATTACTTAATTTAAACTAGACTTCATTTTAATGAAATATTCTCTGCAACAAAAATGATCCGTAGAACAATTAGATCAATTAGATAAAGTTAACGTAAAAACGTCTAAATTGCATAAAATACATTAAAGTACAGATCCCTCAAAGTTAAAATCAAGAATCGTTTATCCCTACCCCAGAACAAGCTGTTCCCCAAGGTTCCCCCCTCTCTCCACTACTATACAATATATTCTGTTCCGACATATACCATCCTGACCCAAAATACTTCAATCCCTCAAAATATATCCTACAGTTCGCCGACGACACTGCCCTCATATCCCACGCTCCCACCCTACTTAAAGCTCTCCAAACTCTCCAAGAACTCATCGATACCCTTGAACGATGGTTCGCAAAATGTAGAATAAAAATCAATCCCCGTAAATCACAACTCCTTATTCCTTACCGCAAAATCAATAACTATCCATTTATTATCTCCATTTCACAAAACCAAATCCACCCCTCCTCCCATGTAAAATATCTTGGATTTACTTTCGACCAAAAACTCAACTTCAAAAAACATGCATGTAACATAAAAAGTAAAATAACATCTCGGGCAAAACTGTTCAGAAACCTAACCTACAAACAATCCGGAATAAACATTAAAACTGCTGTAATCATCTATAAAATGATATGTCGTCCCTTGATTGATTATGGTTCCATCCTATTTTCCACATCCCAAAATCCCACCCTACACCACATCCAAGTTAGTGAGCGAGCATCCCTAAGAACCCTTACCAAAATCCGTAACCCCATAAATCCGCTACATAACCTATCCAACCAACTCCTCTACGACTCAACTGAGATAACCCCCATAGAAGAACGCCTCCAATACCTTTCCGAAAAATTCCCTAAAAAACATTTTAATTACCGCACCATTTCCCATTACTGTTTCCATCGAAATCCCACTATTCTTCCCAAATATAAAAAACCAATAACATCCATATTTGAATTCATTTCATCATTTCACCCATACACTCATTAAGGACTGACGTACGACACTAATCATCAATCTAGGCAGAAAGACCTCAGGTCGATAGCCATTTGACAGTGACAGTGACAGTTCGCACCACTCTTCCATTTTAAATAATAAAATTGTTTTGTAAATATACTTGTAAATATACTGTAATCACTTTACTGTCAATAAAGATATTATTATTATTATTACATTAAAGTATTAAACTTGAAAAGAATTAGAATTAAATAATAAATCTTTGAAAATGTATAATTAGTTCCCCGTTTTATTAAAAATGTTTTCTTTCAGGTCCCGAAATCTCAAGCGCCATCGTGGTTTTCTGGAATAGAATAGTGGTGCTTAAGGTAACTTTTTTTTTAATTTTAATTTTTATTTAGACATTTTAGACAAACATTAGACTATTTCATTAAAAACAGAACATTTAAAAATAAAATTGTATGTTGCTCTTAAATATTCTGTTTTATCAGAGAGGCAGATGCCAGATATTAGCTTTCTAAATTAGGACGAACAGAAACAAAAATGTCAAATTTATTCTTTGTTGGATAATTTAAGGAGTTTGAATAATTAATAAAATAATTTCTATAATCCTTTTGGGGAAAAGCGGCGGAATTCAAAAATTATAGTTGTAATTTTCTAGCTAAAAAGTGTATAGACATTTTTTGATAACTTGACGCAAAAAACTACTAAATGTTAATTAATAAAATAGCTAGGAACATCATTTATTCTTTATTGAATAATTAGACAAATTTAATTGGCTATAAATATCAAAACAAAATAAGCTAAATGTGAAAATCTACGAAATATCATAAGAAAATAACAAACGTGACTAAATTCTCATTACCGAAATTATAAAAATCTTTACATTTGTCAATAATTATCAAATATCAACAACATTTAAGATTATTCTATTGAAGAACATTTCATAGTCTACACATTTATATCTTCAAAAAATCGCCTTTAGCTCAAACTTACAGAAAAACCAAGTGACATATTGAAATATTATTTGCACTCGTTTTCAAACAAAATATGTTAGTTTTGCAAGGATTTATCAAATCCTTAAATTGAAATAAATGTCTTTAAAAATTGTTTTATTATTATAAATATTTTTATTCTATAATTAACAGAAACTATCGTTAACTTGTTTCTCATTGATCACTTAGTAAAACATTTCTACTAATATATAGGTTTTTGATTGAAATTAACTTGGTTTATTTTACTAATAAACATTTTTATTAGTAAAACAAACCAAATGAATTTCAATTAAAAACCTATACGTTAACAGAAACTAGTGTACACTTTCCATTGAGGTGGTACAATTATATAATAAATGAAATACACAAATTTAATTTAACCGTATTTAATACAAAAAAACCGTTATCAACTATTTTTGAATCCTATTTATTAACACACCAATCTATACAAAATGTTACAATTATTGCCATACTGTTACTGTTTACTATATTGAATTGCCAATAAATATGTTATTGTTGTTGTTGTAAGTAAACGTTGGATCAATATTACAGAAAAATTAGCTGAGATATTTTAAAATACAGATTTTTGCAGATACAAGTTCATGTTTTTTTTTTGTTGAATCTCAAAAAATCACAGACATGATCATACATTATACTAAAATCTATGTGAACTATAAATTTACATTCGAGAATATTTCATAAATTTTTACCATTTAAAAATATTAATAGTTTCAGTAAAATTCATGTTTGGGCACTTGTGCCATGTACAATTTTTAAGCAACAAAAATGTTTACATTTCAAATTCATCTAAATGAATATTCATATGCCTGATGAAGCCACTGTGTGGCGAAACAATTGTTGCAGTGTGAATCAATAAACAGTGAAATCTTAACCAAGTGTGTATTTACTAAAAGTTTTTTCATCTAAATGAATCTTTTTTTTAAATAAATTTGATTGATTGGTTGTTTTATTGATTAATTGATTGATAATTTAATTGACTAATTGATTGAATAATTAATTGATTGGTTCATTGATTGATTGATAAATTTATTTATTACAATAAATAATACTTGAAGGTGGGAATAAACACGTTGCATATTTACAAAATATAAAAACGAATTAATATTAATATTTCTGCAAAAAGTCGATAGTAATAAATTAATTATAAATTTTATTCGTTTTTATGTTTTGTAAATATTCTGCAAACTATTGACAAACTCAATTTTTCTTTATGTTAAATTATCTTTACGTTGCATATTGTCACGTTTTTCAACTATTCATAAATAAAATCCAATGTGTTTGATAGTATTTACATTTTTTGAAATTTAAATCTAAATTCTTTATTGCGGATTCACCAATTACAAGTAATACAGTTATTTAACTTTAACCTTAACCTTATTTACGGAATTTCCATTATAATCGATTTTCAATTAATTTACACCTTACAATAATTTACAAATTTGATTTAATATTCATGAAAGTATTAGTATACTAATAAATAAGCTACATTATACTAATTAATAAATAACTTAGATCATTCCCAAATGGCCCAAAGAATAAATTTAATGTTGCTAACGCCTTGAACAAATTGGTCACAATATATTAAAAGCATATAATTATACAGAATAATTTATTTAAGAAAATATAAATAGCTTAAATAAATAGATGTTAAATGAGTAGAATTAAGAAAATAAACATACGTAAACTATATATAAATAAAGCTAAACAAATCTAACGTTAGTTAATAAAAAATAGATATAAGTAGTGATAGGCAAGATCGATCAAAAAAGATCGACAACTCGATCTAAGGAAGTGATCGATCCGCTCGTGGTTTTTTAAATGAGTTAAATTTGAAGCTTTAAACGAGTGTTTTCCACTCCCAGACTAAGCATGAAGTAAAATTTCGAGTTTAGAAAAGCCTTGTGAAAATTTGTCGAGGGTCGCGCAGCGACCCGAGACAAATTTTCTGGACTTTTCTAAACTCGAAATTTTACTTCATGCGCCACGCGTATAAAACACTGATTTCAAGTGAGGTTCAAATATGCATAGAGTTCACAATATTTGAGTGTTTTCTACGCGTGGCGCATGGAGTAAAATTTCGAGTTTAGAAAAGCCCAGAAAATTTGTCTCGGGTCGCTGCGCGACCCTCGACAAATTTTCACGGGGCTTTTCTAAACTCGAAATTTTACTTTATGCTTAGTCTGGGAGTGGAAAACACTCGTTTAAAGCTTCAAATTGAATTCTTAAAAAAAAAACAACGAATAATTAAAGATTTAAAAAAAATAAGCTGAATTTAGAATACGTATACTTTAAAAAAAACTTCCTGTACATCAAAGAAATGTCATTTAATTGTACGGTAAGCAATCAGCTGTTCAGCTGTCAGCACGTAATGTACTTGTCAAAGCTATTACGTGCATGTGTACGTAATGTCAATCATACTTGTCAAAATGACAGTGTGGTATGATGCGATTACTAGATAGGGCGTAAGTAAAGACATAAATATGAATAATAATGAGAAAAATAATTATAAAAAAAAATTTGAGTCTTATATCAATGTATATTTTTAAGTTTCGTAAAGAGTATAATTAAAACATAATTAACACGGTTGTGTTGTTTCTTTCCTCTTTATTTTCCAATCGTTACATACATATTTTGAGTGCTAAGCAGTCATTATCAATAACACCTGTTGTACCTAACGAATAGAAAATAAAGAGTGAAGAAAAGATACAACAGTTTTAATTATTCGTAACAGTCTTATAAATACTTGTATTATAGGATTTTTAACTCAATTTTTTTTATTATTATTTATGCCTGTCAATTAAAGACATATAATATTTGTAGTTGTATACGATTACGCATAAATACTATTTTTTAGTACCTAAATCTCTGGCTTTCACCCAAAAGACATTATTGTACCCATTTTTCGATTAAACAAGATTTCTCTCCACTTTCTAAGTAATAACTTGTAGACAAAATGATGATATAATAACACAAACTGTTTTTTTTTGGCCTTACAAATCTTTTATTTATAAGTCAACGATATCCGTAGATAATAAATAATAGATATAAACTAGATCCTTTATATGCATTTTTTGCAATAAAGCCCCGAGGAAAATTAAGTGGAATTTGATTTTTCTATTTATTTATGAGCGCAGCTGTATGATATTAAATATAAAAATTCTAGATGAAAACTTTGGAAAACATCCAAATATCTGTTTACGATTTCATCCTCAACCGACCGTTACAATTTAATCAATTTGTTGGGATTTTTTTTCTTTGAGCCGGGGTCTTGTGAAATTGGCAGTCAAGTAAATTATAATTGTTGTGTATAAGTAATTTTCGCTGGGTGACTACTATAAATAAATGCTAATTTGAATTATATTAATAATGTATTATTCCATCGTAAAAAAATGAACAATAACATTTTTTCAATATAATACTGGATATTTAATTAAAACACTTGGTTTGTTTCACTAATTTATATTTTCTCCGACTAGTTTCGACCATTGGTCATCTTCGGGGAGGAATGGAAGATGACCAATGGTCGAAACTAGTCGGAGAAAATATAAATTAGTGAAACAAACCAAGTGTTTTAATTAAATATCCAGTATTATATTCAAAAATGTTTCACCACGGGTTAAGTGAGAAATTAATTAAAGATATAAAACATTTTTTCATTTTTTAATATTCTCAAAAACTTTAAGGTTCACACGAAAATGTGTATTATAATAATAATTACCATAATTATTTTTTCTGAAAAATTATATTAAAAATACACGTTTTTGAAATCGTGGCGAAATAATAATTGTGATAAATATTAGTAATTTTGAAATGTTGCTTAAATATTTTTTTACTAGTTAAATGAGGTATTTTATTTCTAAACTCATCAGAAACAGTTAAATTACTTTTCGAACACCCTACCCTGTGTGCATACGCTGTAAATTTTACGACATTCCTTGTTTTTTTAAAAGAGTTTATTAGAATCTTTAAACGAGTGTTTTACATTCCCAGACTAAGCATGAAGTAAAATTTCGAGTTTAGAAAAGCCTGAAAATTTGGTTTGGCCGCGTAGCGCGAAGCGCGGAGCGACCAAACCAAATTTTCAGGCTTTTCTAAACTCGAAATTTTACTTCATGCGCTACACGTATAAAACACTGATTTCAAGTGAAGTTCAAAGTATACTAGTAAAGCAGTATGCTAAAGACGTACATTCTAAACGTCACATCAAATCAGTGTTTTGTACGCGTGGCGCATGAAGTAAAATTTCGAGTTTAGAAAAGCCTGAAAATTTGGTTTGGCCGCTCCGCGCTTCGCGCTACGCGACCAAACCAAATTTTCAGTCTTTTCTAAACTCGAAATTTTACTTCATGCTTAGTCTGGGAGTGAAAAACACTCGTTTAAAGATTCAAATTGAACTCTTTTCAAAAACAACGAATGGAGTAAAGTTTACAGCGTATGCATATATATATAATTTAAAGAAAAAACCCCTGTGTTAATAATGTTATTGTTAACTCCACAATAAATCAGAGTTTTAAACACCCAGTATTCTCAAAAACTTAAAGGTTCACACGAAAATGTGTATTATAATAATATTCACCATAATTATTCTTTGTGATAAGTATTATAAAAAATGCACATGTTTTAATTTAAATTTTAAAATATCTAATTTTGAAATCAATATCTTCCAAATGTGTTTTTATTAAATGCCTTATGAAGCAAATACACTTGCCCACCTTTATGATGCAGCTTGCTGTTGTGCAATTTTTAAAAAGCCCAGTTTGCTCACAAACAATAATTTGTCAATGTACAGATCGATTTGCGTGACTTTAAACTGACATTTTGTTATATGCAAATGCAACTTGCAATTTAAAAATTGCGCAATGAAAATGTACAGCTGAAAATGTACAAGTGTAAAACCACGATTAGAAATGGTTTACAGTTTCTACAATTATGAAATGTTACAGCTAGAAAATGTACAAGTGTTAAACCATTATTATAAATGATTTAAAATTTTCTCCATCTATTACCTTAATACTTTTGTAAACATAAACTATTCTTGTTTTAGTGATAATAAATTGTCAATTTACAGATCGATTTAAGTGACTTTAAACTGTCACTTTGTTATATGCAAATGCAACTTGCAATTTAAAAATTGCGCAATGAAAAGTTACAGCTGAAAATGTACAAGTGTAAAACCACGATTAGAAATGGTTTAAAGTTTCTACAATTATTAAATGTTACAGCTAGAAAATGTACAAGTGTTAAACCATTATTATAAATGGTTTAAAATTTCTCCATCACCTTAATACTTTTGTAAACATAAACTATTCTTGTTTTAGTGACAATAAATTGTCAATTTACAGATCGATTTGAGTGACCTTAAACTGACATTTTGTTATATGCAAATGCAACTTGCTATTTAAAAATCGTGCAATTAAAAGTTACAGCTGAAAATGTACAAGTGTAAATCCACCATTAGAAATGGTTTAAAGTTTCTGCAATTATAAAATGTTACAGCTAGAAAATGTCCAAGTGTTAAACCATTATTATAAATGGTTTAAAATTTTCTCCATCTATTACCTTAATACTTTTGTAAACATAAACTATTCCTGTTTTAGTGATAATAAATAGTCAATTTACAGATCGATTTAAGTGACTTTAAACTGTCATTTTGTTATATACAAATGCAACTTGCTATTTAAAAAGTGTGCAATTAAAAGTTACAGCTGAAAATGTAGAAGTGTAAAACCACCATTAAAATTGGTTTAAAGTTTGTGCAATTATGAAATGTTACAGCTGAAAATGTACAAGTGTAGAGCTATTATTATAACTGGTTTAAAGTTTCTCCATCTATTACCTTAATACTTTTGTAAACATAAACTACCCTTGTTTTCGTGTAACCATCACACAAATAAATCAAATTTTAACTAGTTCAAACTATTAAATTAAAATTAAACTTTAAGTGAACTAATCTACAATTTTCAAAATAGAAAAATTCACAGCTTAAGGAACATTAACGGTTAAAAGCATTTTAATGTACGTTTCAAAAGTTTTATTACAATTTATATCTTATTGTTGGCGCAGTATATCAGCATTAAATTGAAACTAGTTTTAATTATAGATATTTCGCAGACGTTCTAAATAAATAGGATTTTCAGAATAACGCTTGTGACCCATTTTTAATCACAGCATTTGCGCACACTGTTTCAATTAAGTTTTTTTTAGATTACACAAAAAAGACTTTTAATGTATTTTGTAAACTGGAAACTGAACAAACTTTGTGTTTTGTTGAATTTGCGGTTTGTAATTGGAAAACAAATTTGTTTTACATTATACATTCGGAATTATATATTAATTACAAAATAAAATCAAAGAGGATTTTATATAATATTCTGTTTGTGTAAATGTTTTTATTTTGGAGTGTTAGGAAAATTTTGATATTTTAAATCAAGATGCAATATTTATTTATGAACAGATAACTTCTGTTACAATTAGTTTGTATTCAGTTTGTATCGTATGTTCAATAAAAAAAAAACATGGAAAATATTGTAGTTAGGAAACTCTGAAATTATATATTATAGTTATTAAGTTTGACGTATTATCAGGGAAACTTGATGATTTGAAAGGTCAATAAAAGAAAAAGTATTTTATATATTAATTTAATTCTTTTTTTATCGTATTGTACACATCCTGAATTTTTGTTTTAAGTGGTTTTAAAAATGACATCGGACAAATGGCGACCCTCATTAGCGATACCCTGATCCACCCGCTTTTTCAAGTTTTGCTCCACTCTTTCGAACATATCGACGGGAACGTTGGCGATGGCTTGACGAATGTTGTCCTTCAGGTGTTGCAGGGTCCGTGGTTTGTCATTGTAAACAATGGATTTGAGATATCCCCATGAAAAGAAGTCACAGGGTGCCAAATCGGGGGTGCGTGCCGGCCACAGTACGTCACCCCTCAAGGAGATTAGGCGCTCGTGGAATTGTTCCCTTAAAAGTTCCATTGAAGTTCTCACTGTGTGTGCCGTGGCTCCGTCCTGCTGGAACCATACATCCCCAAGTTCCAGTTCTTCAACTTTTGGGAGAAAAAATGCCGCAGAGAGCGCAAAAACGACAGCCTTACCTTCTCGACGTTTTCTGGTGTTCTGGAAGTCCGTTGACCTCCAAGCCCTTTTTTTTGTCACACTGCCACTTTCCCTGAATGCGTCCACCCACGAAACGATTGATTGCCGGCCAGGAATGGGACCCGTGGGATAAATATTGAACCGAGTTTGGAAGGCACGTTGAGTGGCAACCACCGAACGGCCATTGGAAAAGTAGGCCCCGACGGCGAACGCACGCTCCTCCTTTGACCAACGCATGACGACAACTGGCTTGAGCGGTAACAAAACTTCAAGACCCCCTCTATGGAATGAGACCCTCCCTACCCCTATCTGACCAGGTCTCGCTCATTGGCGGCCAATTCAAATCAGAAAGTTTCCCTGCCACACCTTGTATGCCAATTTCTAAAGCGTGTAGCCAACTTAAATTTAAAATATACATTAAATCATCTCACTCAAGAGATTTTTTTTATTAAACTGACGATATTTTACTTAATCAGTGATTTGTACTTCTTAAAAACGCAAAAATTTTATTCAAAAATTATTTAAATAATCGCATATTATTAATCGAGGCATGTTTAGGATATATTACAAATTGAAAACATTCTTATATTCTAGAATTTTGACCTAATCAGAGGTTTAAGCAATGATTAGAGGACGACTAAAATTAATCAGTTGGGGTGCAAATGGGCTATAATAATATTAAATCGATGAACTTCGCCTGCACTACTGTATGTTATTCTCTTTTGTAATATTCCTGAATTTTTGAATAAAGACAATTTATTATTATTATTATTATTATATAATGAAAACAATTACAAACATTTTAAAAAACAACAGCTACCAGTTTTTAATAAAAAAATCTTGTAAACTCAATTATTTAATATAAACACCAAAAATCATTTATAGCTGATAGAATATCAATGTAATTTTAATTAAAGGTGATATGTGTGTTTTATGAACTTCACTTTTGATCAGGGTTTTATACGCGAGGCGCATGAAGTAAAATTTCGAGTTTAGAAAAGCCTGAAAATTTGGATTTGCCGTCACTCGCTTCGCTCGTGCCGGCAAATCCAAATTTTCAGGCTTTTCTAAACTCGAAATTTTACTTCATGCTTAATCTGGGAGTGGAAACCCTTCTTCCGAATATTCAATTAAAATTAAATATAATTTGTACTAAACACATTAACAAATTTAAAAATATAAGTATCCATAATTGGATGACATTAAAGTTTAAAAGCATTTTAATGTACGTTTCAAAAGTTATATTAATTTAATTATTGGCTACTCGCAATGTATTTAATGAGTTTTACCACTAGAACAACGATATTATGAGTATCAGTAAATAATAAAAACATTTCCAAAAAATTTAAAAAACCAACAGCTATCAGTTTGTCTTTAAAAAAAGTGTTACAAACTCATTTGTTTATTATAAACACTGAAAACTACTAATAAGAAAAAGAATATCAATATTATTTGAATTAAAGATGATGTGTGTGTTTTATGAACTTCACTTTTAATCAGCGATTTATAAGCGTGGCGCATGAAGTAAAATTTCGAGTTTAGAAAAGCCTGAAAATTTGGATTTGCCGTCACTCGCTTCGCTCGTGCCGGCCAATCCAAATTTTCAGGCTTTTCTAAACTCGAAATTTTACTTCATGCTTAATCTGGGAATGGAAACCCTCCTTCCGAGTATTCAATTAAAATTAAATATAATTTGTACTAAACACATCAACAAATTAAAAAATATAAGTATCCATAATTTGATGACATTAAAGTTTAAAAGCATTTTAATGTACGCTTCAAAAATTATATTAATTTAATTATTGACTACTTGCAATGTATTTAATGAGTTTTACCACTAAAACAACGATATTATGAGTATCAGTAAATAATAAAAACATTTCCAAAAAATTTAAAAAACCAACAGCTATCAGTTTTTGTTAAAAAAAGTGTTACAAACTCATTTGTTTGTTATAAACACTGAAAACTGCTAATAATATATAGAATATCAATATTATTTGAATTAAAGATGATGTGTGTGTTTTATGAACTTCACTTTTAATCAGCGATTTATACGCGTGGCGCATGAAGTAAAATTTCGAGTTTAGAAAAGCCTGAAAATTTGGATTTGCCGTCACTCGCTTCGCTCGTGCCGGCAAATCCAAATTTTCAGGCTTTTCTAAACTCGAAATTTTACTTCATGCTTAATCTGGGAGTGGAAAACCCTCGTTTAAAGCTTTAAATTGAACTCTTTATAAAAATCGTATGCATAAGTATACTTAAAAGAAAATTGTCCTGTAAGTCTGTTATTAATTAAATTTTATATAATTGTATATTAAACGTAACATTAATAATTCTGATATTAATTTGAATTCGTTTTGATATTTTGTAAATATTCTGAAAACGGTTGGAAAATTCAATTTCACTTCATGAAGTAAATGTTAATATCTTGTATTATACTTAATATTTCAAGTATAATATTATAATCATTTATTATTTCTTCGCCTGAAGAAGCCTCAGTGTGGCGAAACAATTGTAGCGTTAAATAATACATATTTGAAAGTGTTAAAATTGTTTTATTTATATAAAAGTGTATAATGATTAGATTTCGATAACAATTCACAATGACACATTTGTTAATAAACTTTAATTTACAATTACAATAAACGATTTACAATTAATTATATTTTGTGATTAAATATATTAAAGCGAAATCATTCGCATGTAAATTTCATTATTTGCAAATAGTTAATTAATTTTACGTTGCTACAATTAACGAACTTAATCTTCCTACAATCAATTCACAATGAAACGTGGTGAAATATGCCTGATGTACGTGTCAGACACTTTAATACGAACCGCATATTGATTGAAGTAGGAGTGACAAATCCGTGCTTGTTACGTATGTTACACATGATAGAACATCAAATATTGGTAAACCTAAAATTTAACACTCTGTCATTCATCTGCTTAAATGTAATGTAACAATTTTAATAAATAAATATATGTTTTACATACAAATTATATTCTATATATTATCGATAAAAAATGAGTGTATAACTTTAGGTAATGCAATTCGTTAATTAATTTTGAGTAGAAAATACAAATAAATAAATATTGTATGGTTCTTTATTTTGTATGCTTAGTTTATAAATAAAGATATTAATAAAAAAAATATAAATGTGTGTAATATACCGAGTGTCTGGGATAAGGGGCGAACATAGGAATTTAACATGTAAAATTAAATATGTGTAATTATTAGCACATATTTGATAATCGCTCGTGCCGGCAAATCCAAATGTTCAGGCTTTTCTAAACTCGAAATTTTACTTCATGCTTATCCTGGGAGTGGAAAACCCTCGTTTAAAGCTTTAAATTGAACTCTTTAAAAAAATCGTATGCATAAGTATACTAAAAAGAAAATTGTCCTGTAAGTCTGTTATTATTTAAATTTTATATAATTCTATATTAAACGTAACATTAATTATTTTCAAACATGTCAAAGTTTTCTGTTCTGTTCACTAGCAACAACTTAACTGAAGGAATGGAGGAGAATTCATATGCAAATACCGAACAAGTTTTCGGTCTCGCCCTCTGACATCAATTACTTTATTTACTTCGCTTAACAATCGCACCACATTGACAGTAATTAAAACTCCGCTATCAAGAGGCGTCTTGAGAATGTCTCTTGAAATAATTTTATGAAATATCGTTATAATTAATTTTGCATATATCACGAAAATAAATACACTGATAATTTTGTGTGTATTGACAATAAATAATACGAGTATAATATAAAATTTAATTTATTTTACATACTACTAATTATATTAAGAATATTTCTTGAAATTATCTTATAGAAATATTGCTATAATTAATTTTAAATATATCAAGAAATAAATACAGTTTGATATTGATAATGAGCACCGTATGTCTCGAAATGTACATTTAACGATACAAATAAAAAATGAAGTAAGGAATAACAAAGTCTTTTTTTATGTGAAATAAATACAGAAATAGTTTTGTGTTCATAGAAAATAAATGATACGAGCATAATATAAAATTTAATATATTGTACATAATTAATTATACCAAAACTGTCTCTTGAAATAATCTTATAGAAATGGTGCGCACTATAATTAGTTTTGCATATATCAAGAAATAAATTTGTATATAAGAATAGTTTTATGAAAACAGTTAATATTATGTCCTTCGCCGGAAGAAGCAACAACATTGAGAAACAATTGTCGTGAAATACACATAAACTAGTTCAAAATCATTAAACGCTTAATGATTTTGAACTAGTTTATGTATATATTTTACTACAATTGTTTCTCAATGTTTTTAAGAAATAAATACAGAAATAATTTTGTGTTTATTAAAAATAATTGATACAAGTGTAATAATTTACTGTATATATCCATTTATTAATAATTTTTAACAAAACAATTGTGTTTCATTTATGCATATAAAAAAATAACTTAACGTGAAATTAAAAAATACATATTACTAATATATTTTAAAATTAAAAAAATTTTGATGCCCACGGAAAACGAGGAATAATAATGTGTTTCATATATATATATATTTTAAATATTCAGTATGTAATTTCTTTTCTTTTTAAGGCTCAATTTGGTCATTTGTAATTAATTTTATTGAAGTCGAAGATTTAAACTATTCTGTTCTACTTTTGAAAAACTATAATTTATAATAATAATACACTTTTATTATTGTTAATTATAATTTTCCAAAAGTAGAATGGTACTTTCTAAATCTTTGATTGAATAGTCATTTCTAAATCTTTGATTTTAACAAAACGTATTATTACAATTAATTATTTTTTTAACCCTTTCAGTTCTGGAATTTTTCTGGTGCCAAAATGATTTGATTTATTTCTTGAATCAATTTCTTCTCACATCTTCTGTGAAAAGAAATGAAAATGTGTAATGATATTGATTTAAAAAATAAACTAACCATTTTTTTAAATCGTTGTTATTTCTTGAATCAATTTCAACTTCCATTTTCCTTTATTAAACATAATTTTACATAATTTACAATACAAATTCAATGATTTCAAAAGAAATACTTGGTTAAGTTTCACTAATATTTTTAATATTTTGTTTTTTTTTATTTAAACTAGTTTCGACTTTCGAGTCCCTCCCAAGGAATTCCTTAAGAATTACTCAAAATCGAAATTAGTTGGAATAAATAACCAAAATAGTGGGTTTTCTTCTAAAATCATAATTAAATATGTTTTACTACGTAAAAGATGACAAACTTATTCAAGATATACAATTTTAATACAACTACAGTTTATTTATTTTACTACTCCACTTTATATTACTTAATTGCATTGATTAACTTTCATTAAATGATTATAATGACTATTGATTAGGAAAGATAATTTAAAATTACATTAATCGTGTAAATTTACCAAATAGTAAAAAAATATTACACAACGACTCTAACCTTTCTATAATTTAATCCCACCGACTTGAGCACTTGATTTTAGATCTAACAAACAGCAAAATTTAAATAATTTTGATTACGTTTAACACCGGAAAGTAATACGGATGCTACGCGTACTTGCACTTAATCACTCAAGGTTAATTAATTTAATTAGAGGGGTTGCGAATTTTCGAAAAATCATTCGCGTATTTCACAGCATCTAGGACGCGACCGTACCGCAATAATGCTGCAACAATACTGAAAAAATGAGTGTATAATTTTAGGTAATGCAATTCGTTAATTAATTTTGAGTAGAAAATAAAATTAAATAAATATCGTATGGTTCTTTTTCATAAAGGCTCACGAAATGTGGAATGGGACCATTTTTTGTTGTTTACTCTTAAATCTTCAACGTTAAATCCTCGACTCATCATTAAAAAAATACGAGCCTTTTTTGTCGTTTATTCGAAATTTGTGTGCGCACATTAGACTTAAGTGCGCACACAAATTTCGAATAAACGACAAAAAAGGCTCGTATTCTTTTAATGATGAGTCAAGGATTTAACGAAAATAATAATAATAATAAATAAGAGTAAACAACAAAAAAGGTCCCATTCCACATTTCGTGAGCCTTTATGAAAAAGAACCATACCATATTTATTTATTTTTATTTTCTACTCAAAATTCGTTAATTAATTGCAATACCTAAAATTATACACTCATTTTTTACCGACAAAATATGGAATATAATTTGTATGTAAAACAATTTTTTTTTTAGAAAATTGTTACATTAAATTTAAGCGGATGAATGACAGAGTGTTAAATTTTCGGTTTACCAATATTTGATGTTCCATCATGTGTAACATACGTAACAAGCACGGATTTGTCACTCCTACTTCAATCAATATGCGGTTCGTATTAAAGTGTCTGACACGTACATCAGGAATATTTCAGCACGTTTCATTGTGAATTGATTGTACGAAGATTGAGTTCGTTAATTGTAGCAACGTAGAATTAATTAACTATTTGCAAATAATGAAATTTACTTGCTAATGATTTCGTTTTAATATATTTAATCGCAAAATGTAATTAATCGTAAATCGTTTAATGTAATTGTTAATTAAGGTATATTAACAAACAAATGTGTAATTGCAAATTGTTCTCGAAATCGAATCGTTCTACACTTTTATATAAATAAAACAATTTAAACACTTTTAAATATGTATTGTATAACGCTACAATTGTTTCGCCATACTGAGGCTTCTTCAGGCGAAGAAATGATAAATGATTATATAATTATACGTGAAATATTAAGTATAATACAAGATATTAACATTTACTTTATGATGTGAAATTGAATTTTCCAACTGTTTTCAGAATATTTACAAAATATCGATACGAATTCAAATTAATATCGACTTTCTACAAAAAATTAATTACATTTAAATTAACGGAAATCTTGGAGTTTCATGAAAAACTTCAACGTTTTTCAGGTTAACAAATATTTAGGAAATTCATAAAAATTACAAAGAATTTAAAAATTGAAAGAAATATTAGAATTTATAACTATCAAGATTTATAAAATTAACAAAAATTGAGGAAATTCAGGAAAACCGTCAGAATTTTGAAAACTAACTGAAATCTTGGAATTTCATAAAAAAACAACATTTATTTTTAATATAAATAAATTGATTGTGAGTTACGTGAACATCAAATTAATTTGACGAATAAAGCACTAATAACCTTTCTTCACACTTTTATTTGAATTACCAAATGTACATTTCAAATTAATATCATTATCATTAATACCATTATCAATAGATTAACAGTGTTAATCCACTGATAATGGTCACTTTGTGTCCGAAATGTACATTTGGAAATTCAAATAAAAGTGTGAAGAAGGTTATTAGTGCTTTATTCGTCAAATTTTTTCAATATTTTTAAAATTGATGGAAGTTTTAAAAATTTATGATAAGTATCGAAACTTTTGAAATCAACGGAAATTCAGGAAATATGTCAGAATTTCGAAATTAAAGTAAATCTTGTAAATTTACGAAAAGCGTTAAAAATAAAGTAAACGTAAATTATGTCTAATTATACATTGAAACAACTAATCCCTGATAGATATTAAATTATATTTGAGTTATACAATTTAAGTTATACAATGAATACTCGTATTAGTTTAAGAAGTAGTTGTTTCAATAAATATTTAGAGAAGTCTCAACGGGATTAAATTTTTGCAGAAAGTCGATATTAACTTTAATTCGATTTTACTTCATGAAGTGTGTAGTTAATTAATATTAAGCCTTGTATGAAATAAAAACGGTTTGGCCTCTACAAACCACCAGTAACAAAAATGTAATTGAGTAGTAATTAATAACATTTAAATAATTTCCCTGTGCGCCTAATGCGTTTTACCTTCAAATAATTTCTTCAAAATCCATGATTTTAATAAATGCCTGGTGTAAAAAAGTCATCACTGCCTTTCAAAGCGCACAGGTAAAGTATTACCTATTATTAATTTCGTTGTGTGCACAAAAATACATTAATCAAAAGTTGCTAAACAACTTTCGAATGCTAATACCATTTTCTTATTTATGTTATCAAGCTTTTCTTACGACGAAAACTCGGTTCGGAATAAATCAATCACCGAACTAGTGAAGTATTTACAGTCGTTATTGATTTAACGTGATTTATTCTAAGAAAAAAAAGAAACATTCTCGTTTTGTATGTATGTTTTCGTGATTTAAGTCCGATCAATTTCTTTTAGTAAAAAACGCGAGACTAGGCGGATACTGAAATATTGTTACGATTTGGTTTTCACTCAGTTACATGTGAAGAATGTATTATAATTTATTTATGAGAAAGGTACATGCATGTTTACTCTACTATAAGTTAATTAATTTCCGCAAACCCTCTTATCTATATCGTAGAATTGTGTTTCGAACTGATATTCATAATGTCAATGTTAGGTTCCGGGGACTCATGTTGCCACCGAAGCACAGATCTGCTATTTATTCGAGGTATTTTTCTTACAACATCTATAAATTATTCAATAAAATTCCCCAAAACCTAAAACAATTAAAATTCAACAGCTTCAGATGTCACTTGCGCTCTCTGTTACTACGAAATGTGCTTTGAATTTACAGAATTAATTCGAGATATCGACGACGAAATATGTTTGTCTATTATCCCTCACACGTTGCAATTACATTTATGTTTAATTTTTCGTAGGTTAAGTGAAAGATCAGTAACAGGTTAAGCTGACTGAACTTCGCCTACGCTTATAAGTATTTATTTTGTATATATTTTTTGTATGACAAATAAAGGCATTTATTATTATTATTATTATTAATATAAATGTTTAGATATTTGTTGATTTTATAAAATCCTTTAATTTAAAGCTTCGAACAGGGTACATGCATGAAGTAAATTTTTTAGTTTAGAACTGTCTGAAAATTTTGTTTGGTCGCTCATAGCTTTTCTAAACTCAAACTTTTACTTCATGCTCCACGCGTATAAAAATACTGATTTCAAGTGAAGGTAAAAATCTACGGCTAAAGCAGTATGCTAAAGCAATATAATTTAAACTACCCGTGGCGCATGACGTAAAATTTCGATTTTGAGAAAGCCTGAAAATTTGGTCTAGTCACTTCTTTTCGCTACGCGACCAAACCAAACCTTCAGGCTTTTCTAAACTCAAAATATAAAATTGAAATATAAAAAATAGCGCTTCAACATTTACATGTTTCGGGATATGACTACTTGAAAGAAAAAATCCCTGTATGTTAATGATATTATACGCATGCTGAAAATAATTTGAGATTCTAAGTCCGGCGCATTCACCATTTTTATTGTATAACGAATGATACAATAACTGACCTTACAATTTGTTTAAATTAGGATTTGTTTGCTTTTATTTAATACAATTGATTTCTAAATAATTACATTGAAAACGTACGGACACGTATTAACAATTAATCAAATTTCTAATGAATAATTAATTTTATTGGTATTAATATTTATTTAAAACATTCAACAACTATGTAAGAATATGTAAAGTTATTTACATTAAAAAACACTTAGTATTGTTTCACAAACTAAAACTTTATTTCGACTAGTATACACATTCTAATATGTTTCACCAAGTGCCAGATGAAAAATAATTCAAGAAACTATGTAAGGTACGATAGCCTTTACCAAAAATGCGATTTTTCGATGATTGTATATACTTGACTTGTAATATATTTTTGTTTCTGTTAAAATTTTATTAAAACACTGTTCTGCAATACAGATTTATTAAAATTAAATTAAAAGATACTTTTATCGAGTAGATTGTAAATTTTTAGGTGTAAAGTATTGCTAAAAGCAGTATTTACTGTTAGGTTTGGGGAAATGGTATTTTAGGATTGGCAGCACTGTCTATAATACGTGTATTATTACAGCCGTTATTAAATTATAAAAATATGCTAGAGCTGTGACAAAATATCGCTATTATCGCAAACTTTTGATATATCTACACAGTTAGGGAAGTGAAATGGGAGGTTTCAATTAATTGTGCGAGTAATTATCCACAAACAATTGGTCCTACCTTGGAAAATTCACGCTCACCCAAATTTCAAGGATGGAAATTTGAATTTCAGTTGTGCTTTGTGTTCGAAGTATGTGCTTTCACTTTATATATTGTATTGTAATAATTATATGAATAATTATGTTATTGTTTTTCCGTTATTAATACATGTTTTGTGTAAAATACAACGTGTACAATTTGAACATTAATTTTAGAATAATATAATTTTCTATTATAAATGAAATACAAAGCTCAATTTAAATGAGTTTAAATCAAATAAATTTAATTTGATCAAATTTTATCATTGTAATTAAATATGAGTTACCTCATTATATCATATCATAATTTATTGGTGCCATACAATACAGTTTACACAGGTCAAGAAACTTAATATTAATACAAAGAAATAAGCGTTGTGATACATAGAACAACTTTAAGATGGAGACATATTAAAATTTGTACTACAACGACGTGTACATGAATAAAAAAATTAAAAACCATATTAAAATGAGGTACATACATATATAGTCTTATCATAAAATAGATAATAGACACATTTACACATTATAAAAATTATACAAACTCATCAACCAAATTACTGTCCAGAAATTCGTTTATGTTATAAATTGCCTTATTCATTAGGTAGTTTTTTATGGTAGTTTTAAATTTATTTAAAAGTAGCAATCTTATTTTTTCGGGAAGATGATTAAAGAATTTCGGTCCATAAAAATGTGATGCGGTCTCTGATTTATGAAGGCGTAGGTTACTCAGATATATATCAAAAGCGTTCCTTGTATTGTACTGATGAATACAATTGTGTGTCTGGTAATCATCGATGTTTTCTCGGATTAACATTAAACTCTGCAGTATATACATGGAAGATAATGTAAAAATACGTAGCTTGACAAAATGTTCCTGTCAGTTTTCTCGGTATTTTATCCCTGCAATTACACGTATAGCACGTCTTTGAATACCGAATAATCTAGACATTATTGGTGAATGTCCCCACAGGGTTAAGCCATAAGAAGTATGCGCCTGAAAAAGCGCCATATAAATCGATCTTATGTTTCTTGTATATAGCATGTCTGAAAGACATCTTAATAAGTATGTGACGCGGCACAATTTCTTAGCTATGTATTCCCCACGATCCCTCCACCTAAGCTTTGTATCAACATAGATTCCTAGGAATCTAGTAGCCTGGTAGAGATCTGATGAAATGGTTTTTAAGGTAAATACCATTTCAACAGTTTTCTCCTCGTTCAATGTTAATTTATTGCATAGAAACCATTCGGACAGGATTTTCTGTGATGTTTGACATTTAATCATTGCATTTGGTGAATGTTTATCTTTGCAATATGAAGATGTATCATCTGCATAAAAAATAGTTGAACTCGTTAGGTGTGACGGAAGGTCATTAATAAAGATCAAGAATAGCAAGGGACCCAAGATAGAACCCTGTGGAACCCCATGCTTCACCATTACTTTGTTGGATGACTTAGAGTTCAATATAACTTGTTGCTGCCTTCCAGATAAATATGAGCACAAGAATTTGCAGCTGGTGGGGTGAAAATTGTAGAAATAAAGTTTTCGCAAAAGTACGTCATGCGGGACGCAGTCAAAGGCTTTGCTGAGGTCTAGAAATGAGGCAACTGTGTGCTCTCTTTGCTCAAAACTCTCTAGGATTCTGTCTACAAGCGCCCTGACCGCGTCACTCGTTTAACGTCCCTTGCGAAAACCATATTGTTTATCGGACAAGATGTTGTTTGCCTCCAAGTAACAGAGAATTTGGCTAAACATTATTTTCTCTATAATTTTTTAAATTATAGGTAATGATATGGGCCTATACCGGGTGTTGACTTGGCGGAAGCAACATAGGAAATCCCATTTAAGTTTTGAGACGTTTAAATTTTGGCTTCCCTGTTTATTTTAGATACAAAATGTATTTACCTTTTTTGTAGAGGGAAAAATTCTGAATTCATTCGTGTTAACGTTTATCACTTTACTCTAAGTTAAAATAAATAAGAAAAAGTAATGTGATTTAAAAAAATTATGACAAGCCATGGAATTGAAACAACAACTGCGGATGTCAAAATGGCAAAATATATCGTAATCACTTGATTAAAGTAAATGTTTTCGAAATGATTTACACTATACAAGAAAAATGTCATTATATTTATAAAATCACATTAAATTTTCTTAATTATTTTAGCTGTAAATTTTCTGACATTCGTTGATTTTTCAAAGAGTTCAATTTGAAGCTATAAACGAGTGTTTTCCACTCCCAAACTAAGCATGAAGTAAATTTTCTAGGCTTTTCTAAACTCGAAATTTTACTTCATGCGCCACGCGTATAAAACACTAAAACATTGTAAAATTTATGTATATTCTAACTTCACTTGGAATCTGTGTTTTATGCGCGTGGCGCATGAAGTAAAATTTCGAGTTTAGAAAAGCCCAGAAAATTTGTCTCGGGTCGCTGCGCGACCCTCGACAAATTTTCACGGGGCTTTTCTAAACTCGAAATTTTACTTCATGCTTAGTCTGGGAGTGGAAAACACTCGTTAAAAGCTTCAAATTAAAATTGTTTAAAAAAAGAACGGATGTCGGAAAATTTACAGCTTATGCATTTGTTTACCTCAAAGAAAACTGTTCCAATGCGTTTTTTTAACTGAGTAAACAGGGATGATAATGTCAAAATGGCAAAATATATCGTAATCACTTGATTAAAGTAAATGTTTTCGAAATGATTTACACTATACAAGAAAAATGTCATTATTTTTATAAAATCACATTACATTTTCTTAATTATTTTAGCTGTTAATTTTCTGATATTCGTTGATTTTTCAATGAGTTCAATTTGAAGCTTTAAACGAGTGTTTTCCACTCCCAGACTAAGCATGAAGTAAAATTTCGAGTTTAGAAAAGCCCTGTGAAAATTTGTCGAGGGTCGCGCAGCGACCCGAGACAAATTTTCTGGGCTTTTCTAAACTCGAAATTTTACTTCATGCGCCACGCGTATAAAACACTAAAACATTGTAAAATTTATGTATATTCTAACTTCACTTGGAATCTGTGTTTTATGCGCGTGGCGCATGAAGTAAAATTTCGAGTTTAGAAAAGCCCAGAAAATATGTCTCGGGTCGCTGCGCGACCCTCGACAAATTTTCACGGGGCTTTTCTAAACTCGAAATTTTACTTCATGCTTAGTCTGGGAGTGGAAAACACTCGTTAAAAGCTTCAAATTGAAATTGTTAAAAAAACAACGGATGTCGGAAAATTTACAGCTTATGCATTTGTTTACCTCAAAGAAAACTGTTCCAATGCGTTTTTTAACTGGGTAAACAGGGATGATAATGTCAAAATGGCAAAATATATCGTAATCCCTTGATAAAAGTGAATGTTTTCTAAATGATTTACACTATACAAGAAAAATGTCATTATTTTTATAAAATCACATTACATTTTCTTAACTATTTTAGCTGTTATTTTCTGATATTCGTTTATTTTTCAAAGAGTTCAATTTGAAGCTTTAAACGAGTGTTTTCCACTCCAAGACTAAGCATGAAGTAAAATTTCGAGTTTAGAAAAGCCCCGTGAAAATTTGTAGAGGGTCGCGCAGCGACCCAAGACAAATTTTCTGGGCTTTTCTAAACTCGAAATTTTACTTCATGCGCCACGCGTATATAACACTAAAACATTGTAAAATTTATGTATATTCTAACTTCACTTGGAATTTGTGTTTTATGCTGCGCGACCCTCGACAAATTTTCACGGGGCTTTTCTAAACTCGAAATTTTACTTCATGCTTAGTCTGGGAGTGGAAAACACTCGTTAAAAGCTTCAAATTGAAATTGTTAAAAAAACAACGGATGTCGGAAAATTTACAGCTTATGAATTTTTTTACCTCAACGAAACTGTTCCAATGCGTTTTTTACCTGGGTAAACAGGGATTTGTATATCAAAATAAAAAATTCCGAAAATTTACAGAAAATTTAGCTTATTTTCTTTAAATCTTTAGATTATCGTTGTTTTTTAAAAGAGTTCTATTCAATACTTTAAACGACTGTTTTCCACTCCCAGACTAAGCATGAAGTAAAATTTCGAGTTTAGAAAAGCCCCGTGAAAATTTGTCGAGGGTCGCGCAGCGACCCGAGACAAATTTTCTGGGCTTTTCTAAACTCGAAATTTTACTTCATGCGCCACGCCTATAAATCACAGATTTTAAGCGAAGTTCGAATATACATAAATTTGGTAATATTATAGTGTTTTATACGTGTGGCGCATTAAGTAAAATTTCGAGTTTAGAAAAGCCCAGAAAATTTGTCTCGGGTCGCTGCGCGACCTTCGACAAATTTTCACGGGGCATTTCTAAACTCAAAATTTTACTTCATGCTTCTACTGGGAGTGGAAAACACTTGATTAAAGCTTTAAATTGAACTTTAAAAAAAACATGGAGTATCCGCAATTGTTGTATCAATTCCATGGTATGTCACAATTTTTATAAAATCACATTACTTTTGCCATCGTTGTTTTTTAAAAGTTCTATTCAATACTTTAAACAACTGTTTTCCACTCCCAGACTAAGCATGAAGTAAAATTTCGAGTTTAGAAAAGCCCCGTGAAAATTTGTCGAGGGTCGCGCAGCGACCCGAGACAAATTTTCTGGACTTTTCTAAACTCGAAATTTTGCTTCATGCGCCACGCGTATAAATCACAGATTTTAAGTGAAGTTCGAATATACATAAATTTGACAATATTATAGTGTTTTATACGTGTGGCGCATAAAGTAAAATTTCGAGTTTAGAAAAGCCCAGAAAATTTGTCTCGGGTCGCTGCGCGACCCTCGACAAATTTTCACAGGGCTTTTCTAAACTGAAAATTTTACTTCATGCTTATACTGGGAGTGGAAAACACTTGTTTAAAGCTTTAAATTGAACTTTAAAAAAAACATGGAATATCCGCAATTGTATCAATTCCATGGTATGTCACAATTTTTATAAAATCACATTACTTTTGCTTAATTATTTTAACTTAGAAAAACGTAAAGTGTTAGGTGTGAACATTAATAAATTTAGATTTATTCCCTCTACAAAAAAGTGGCATACCTTTTGTCTCTAAAATAAATAGCGAAGCCATTATTTGAACACTTTAAAATTAACATGCGATTTCCTATGTTGCGTCCTCCAAGTCAACACCCGGTATATGGAAAGATAAAGATTGTTTATTATTACTGAGATTTGTTTATTACGCTAGTTTAGCAATATGTTTTGTAAAATAACGGTAAAAGGGACAGGCAAAAAGTCTTTAGTTGTCTTATTAATTAAGATGTATTGTTTGCATTTTACTTGAATATTTTCGTAATTTTATATATTATGTTTGAAATGTGCAAACTATGAGAAGCGTAAGCTTATTTTCTCGAATTCAAATAGTTTAGAATCTCAATTTTTTGAGTATACTTTTCTTTAAGTATATCTATTTTGGCATTTTATTCATTAAATAAGCATGTAGTAAAGATAACAAAATGCCAAGTATTCGGCGCTTAAATAGAAGCCGACATTAATAATAATAATAATAAACAATCTTTATTCCTTTAAAAATATACATAAGAAATTAAATAAGATTTTAAATATTTCATTGTATAATTCAATATCCGGAGGTGTATTTGCACGGGAAGTAGTTGTTTCAATGGATATTTATCGTCTTAAATTGTCTTATTAATTAAGACACTGTTTGCATTTTCACGAATAGTTTTTTCGTAATTTTATATAATACATAAGAAAGAATTGTCCGTCGTTAAATGGCGTCAATTTGGGAAGTAAACGGTCTTTGTCCATCTGTGACGTGAAAATCCCTTCAGACTGAAATCGACATAACCATTTGCGAATATCTTTACATTTACGATAGCATATCATATTTTTTTATAAATTTATATTAAAAGGTAGTATCTTTTAATATGAATTTATAGAGAAATATATTAGGATATCGTAAATATAAAGATATGAAGAAGAATATAAAGATGTAGGTAGTATCTTTTAATATATATTTATAGAGAAATATGTTATGCTATCGTAAATATAAAGATATTCGCAAATGGTTATGTCGATTTCAGCCTGAAGGGATTTTCACGTCACAGATGGACGAAGACCATTTACTTCCCAAATCGACGCCATTTAACGACGGACATTGTCGGTCCTCAACATTGTCTAGACTTGACATAAAGCTTCGCCTTAACTACAAGTCGATGTTGAATAAATTGAAAACTTGGAATTAAATTGAATTATTAATTCAAGCCAGTACAAAAATAATTTAAAATGAATTTCGCTACAGAAACGAAGCACTTGAATTTAATTAAATGGGTGAATGAATAGAGAACATTACAATTATATTTAATTAAAACAATAATTAGTAATTTAATTTTGAAGATTAATTGGCAATTATAGATTTTATTTCATTAACACGGAATGTACTTGTCAAAATAAAGAAAAAATTAATTTGCCAATAGTTTGCAGAATATATACAAAATATAAAAACGAATTAAAATTAATATTGAATTTCTGCAAAATTTAGTCTCGCTGAGACTTCTCCAAATATTCATTGAAACAATTACTTCTCGAGCTAATATTTTTAACTGTTTTGTGTTGTAGGCGTTCACTTTGTGGTACATCTTAAATACACTCGTAAATAAAACACTTTTTACTTTATTTAACCACTGTATTTTGCACTTAATTTGCGACTATAGTTTCGACTATCTAGCAGTCATTATCAAACTTCAAGATTGATAAAGACTACTAGATAGTCGAAACTATAGTCACAAATTAAGTGCAAAATACAGTGGTCAAACAAAGTAAAAAGTGTTATGAACGGGTGAGGCTTTTACTTCGTTATACATGTTAATTCAATAAAATAAAACATTTTAACTTTGTTTGTCTAAAACAATATTTTTATTTTCGAAAATAAAAATATTGTGTTATACAAAGTTAAAGTATTTTATTTTATTAAAGTAAAAAGTGTTTAATTTACAAGTTTAATATTTTTAAGATAATTAATTTTGAATTATAGCCAATAAAGGTTTTTTGATTACTGTGTAGATTCTATGAATTTTATTTTGATTTGATAATCTGTTGATTTTTACTTTCCCCCGTATGTAATACAAAGGGAAAGTATTGTTTTCGTGAAAATTTTCGAATCAAAAATTTTTGCGGAAATATCCGTTTTGAAGTCCCCTGAGTCGAATAAGACCATTTTTGAAAAATGTCTGTCTGTCTGTCTCTGTGCGCTGTACCGCAAAAACCGCTAAAGATATCGAGATGAAACTTGAAACTTAAGCTTTTTGTTACAATCGGAAGAACTGAAAAGCTTTTGGTGAAAATCGGAAAACCGGAAGTGGTACTTTACTCTTAGCGTTTTTCAGTTTTTTCAGATTTTTTCAATAAATGTTCATCAAACAAAAAATTCTTTCAAATAAAAGTTGTAGATAATAACAAAATGAAGATGTATTGTTCACTTACTTTTTGTCATAGCACTCTTAGTTTTTGAGATATTTCAAAAGTTGTGTGTTTTATCTAGTTATTGAGGACCACTTCGTAATATGTTATAAAAAGAAGAACGTTTTTCGGGAACTTTCAAACACAATTTTCTACAGGGTGATTCATTAGCCTCTTTACGAACTTTAAAAAGTGATTTAATACGCAATTTATGGGGGAAAGTACTATGATGGACACATCACCATTTTTACAATTGGTTTAAAGAAAACATTTCCCTAAAATCGTTGATTTTATTTCATAATTTCAACTTTGGCTTAATAATCAAATTGGGTAAAGTTGGGTAAAGTAAAACACTTGGGTTAAGATTCTTAAGATTATAAAAAAATGCATTGAGATAATTTATCTTTTAAAGTCTTTTCATTCGTAAAAAAAATTCTACATAAAAATTGAATTTGTGTTTAGTATTCCGGCACAAAATACCCACAAACGCGTTTCGGACTTCAAGGCCCTCGCCAGTGTAGTCCAGACCCAGTGCTGAGGAATACTGAACATTTCTGACTATATCAAGCCAATATGTGAAAACTATAAATTCTACAATTGGGTTTAAATGCGTCAAAAAATACAAATATATATTGGTAACAAGAAAACAATAAAGAAAAAACTGTCTTACAAAAAGTAATGTATAGTCTAGGGGAGACAGTACCCCGGAACCTAAGTACCCAGTACCCTTAAACTCTGAAAACATTAAAATGTTATTAACAAGTGCATGAACTTCAATTGAAGTCAGCGGCTTATACGCGTGGCGCATGAAGTAAAATTTCGAGTTTAGAAAAGCCCAGAAAATTTGTCTCGGGTCGCTGCGCGACCCTCGACAAATTTTCACGGGGCTTTTCTAAACTCGAAATTTTACTTCATGCTTAGTCTGGGAGTGGAAAACACTCGTTTAAAGCTTTCAGTTGAACCCTATTAAAAAAAAACAACAAATATCCGAAGATTTACAGCATATAATTGGGACATAGTTACTTGAATGAAAAACTCTCTGTATGTTGAATGTCCATAAAATGTGTAAACCACTAATGTAGCATTTACAGCAACAATTTCAACAATTATACAATGTTAAAAATACAATGTTTCTATTTTCAATATATATATACCCAATATTTACAATACAATGTTGCATAAAAGTCAAATTGTAATGATTATACAACGTTGTTTTACTTTTCCGCAATATTTTTGAAACGTTATAAAACAATGTTGAATTTTAGTATCATATTTAACATTTCGGTAATGTATATAAATCAATATTGCACGGAAAACGTTTATACAATGTTTGTAACGTTGGTAAAACTGTATTGTAATAATTTGAATACAATGTTTTATTTTAGTATCATGTTCAATATTTAAAATGTTTCCGTGTTCAGTGGGTTAGTATCTAATTTGAAAGTTACACGGGCCAATACAATAGAGGGTTAAGTTGCAGATATTTGAATACATACAGATAATCTGACTTTCTTAGTAAAAAAAAAAAAAATGTAAAATTGTCACTTGTTACCTTAATTTTTCCGTAAATATGCCTGCTCGTTTCCATCCTGCTCATATTGATAGTTAGATCAATATATTGTTTTCACTTAATTGTTTCTATAGAGGACAGAGAGCAGAGAAATTAATCAACAGAGAGATTCTATTCACTAAAACTGTCTTTGAATAGAAATCATCTATATACATTTAGTTTTCCGTGGAAGTTGCTTTCATTGTGCAACTTTTCCACTGATACAGGGCACAGTATTCGGAAAAAACATGTGGAAATAAAAACAAACGGAAGTGTATTCTTTTAAAGCGAGAAACCGTAGCCAACTTTTTTTAATAAAACTAATGTGGAATATGGATCCAGTTTATTTAGAAACGAAAAAAAACATTAATGTTGTTCATTTCGTGCAATTTGCTTGAATTTAAACAAACATTTCATTTCATTTATTTCCAGAAAAAATAGTTCCATTCATGGGTGAGTCAGAAGTGTGTATAATGTAAGGTACTAAAACTTAATAACTAAAGTAAAACTTACGTAAATAAATTAAAATCAATTAATAAAACTAATAGTTAGGTGAAACACATTTAAAATATTGTAAATATAAACGAGACAATGAACAAATATAAAAAGAAAATGTAAATAAAAATTAATAAATATAATGGTATAAAACTTAATATCTAGCTTCAACAAGTTTTTCATCTTTCACTATGATTAAAAAAAAGAAAACACTTGGATAAATTTCACTAATATATATATATATTTTTTTTTATTGAAACTACTTTCAACTTTGAGTCATTCTCAAGGAGTTGAGAATGACTCAAAGACGAAACTAGTTGGAATAAAAAACCAAAATATTAGTGAAATTTAACCAAGTATTTTTTGTTTTAAATCATTAACATTTAGCTGTAACATATTAAAAATATTGTAAATATAGACAACACAATAAATAAATATAATTGTATAAAACTTAATAACTAGATGTAAATAAATTAAAAATGTGTAAATATGAACGAGACAAGAAATACAACTAAGATAATATTAAATCTGCATTTGTAACTGGGCATTTTCTTCACAATATTTAACATATAACTGGTACAGCAATTAAAAAAATGGAAATGGTGCAGAGAAAATTTTTAAAACTTATGTAGTTTAGACTGGATGGCCCTAATTCAATCTTTAGCCATAGCCAGATGCTGATTAGATTAAATATTCAATCGTTGGCGGAGAGGAGAAAGTTTCTTGGCATTGTGTTTTTATTTAAATTAGTTAATGGGATTTTGAATTGCGGCGAACTGTTGGAGATGTTAAATTTCAATATACCAAGAAATGCTCAGTCTAGACATAAACCCTTGTTTAGATTGGCATTTCACTCAACGAACTATGGGATGTTTAATCCCATGGATCGTATGATGCGTTACGCAAACCTACTGTCGCGTAGTAACGACATTTTATTATTCACATCTTCACTGCCGCAGTTTAAAAACCGATTAAAGCGCATTAAGTTGACAAATTTCATACAATGACCAGTGATAATAATTATTTATATTTATCTTTTAATTCAATATTTTATTCCTACATGTTATTTATTGCTATAATGTTGTTAATTTCAATTGTAAAAAAGGTGAATTCCGTAAATAAAGAATAATAATAATAATAATAATAATAATAATATTCATTTAAATTATAAAATGACTGGTCTAATACTAAGCTTTAGAAAATATAAATAAGTAACATTATTGGTGTATTCTTGTTGGTGATAATTATGTAACCTTTTGATTAAGAGGACTGTGAGCATCAGATTCCCAGCAAAACAGATTATATAATATACAGGGTGTCCCAAACTACCCATATCCTAAATTTGTTGAGAAAACGGCTAGTCTTAGAGAGTTGGGATAAAAAAAATTATTACTAAAGCCATATTGAAGAATCGAATGGTGATATTGTTTTTTCCCAAAAAGGTTAACATCCTCGAGATTTCGCTTAAAATTGTCAAAAACTCAAGATTTTCAAATAGCATGATAGTTCAAAAGTGGTATCATTCAAAAGCAAATTTGTAGAAAAAATATTTTTGTAACTGGCGTTTGTTTTGAGTAATTTTAGATTGAAGTTACCAAATATAAATATCTCATGGCTACCTTATTTTCAAAGAAGATACTTAGAGCGACTGGTATTAAGACCAGAACAGTTCAACAGTGTTTAGAAGTAAATGGAAAACAGTTTGAACCAGTGCTGTGAACTCTGAGTCGGAGTTAGAGTCAAAACTGTGGGGTCAGAATTGAAATATTTTTGTGATCTGAAATCGGAGCCGTGGAGTTGGAAATTTCGTATAATTCCGACTCCGATTTTCAATATAATTATTTAAATATAATTGTGCTAGACATGATTTGTCATTGACCAAACCAAATTTTAAGACTTTTCTAAACTCGAAATTTTACTTCATGATTAATCTGGGAGTGGAAACACTCGTTCGAACTTTTAGTTGAACTTTTTTATAAAATCGACGAATGCCTGAAAATGTGCAGCGTATACAATAAATATATTTAAAAGAAAAAATTCCAGAATGTAATATAATAAGTCATTCTTTGAATCATACAAAGAAGTTCAGAATTTTACCTAAAATCAACTTTTAGAGTTAACTCTATAATTGCTCGGCCGTTAATAATATTAAAATATAACAAAAAATCTTTAAATTTATATAAATTATTAAAAAATACACTGATAAAATAAATATATATCAAATCAAATTTTATCATCCATTTAATATTTTGGAATATCTAGTGAAGATAATCAAATTTTAATTATAGCCAATAAAAGTTTATTCATTACTGTATAGATTCTATAAATTTTATTTTGATTTGATAATCTGTTGATTTTTTGTTTTGAAGAAAACATTCGTTAATACTGAAAAAAATAGAATAAAATACCTTTAAATATATATAAATCCTTATTCTGACTAGTTTCGGTTTGTTAGACCATTTTCAAAGGAATAAAGATTTAATTGTGAAACAATACCAAGTGCCTTTCCTTTAATTAACTTTACATAGTGTTATATGTTTCACCAAGTGCCAGATGAAAAATTAATTCAAGAAAATATATAAATCCATCTTTTTTCTAACCATAAAAAAACAATAAAATATACTTATGACAAAATCGAACAAAATATCTTTAAATGTATATAAATCCATTTTATTTCTAACTATAAAAAAAACAATAAAATATACTGTGAAAATTTATTACACCTAATGGATTTTAAACGACCAGTAACTGTATCCTTATTGCCCGCACACGTAACTAAACCCGCACATTTTTCATAAAATTTTAATGAAACGTCTTCAAGTTAACAAATATCACTTATGACATCTCGATTAAAACGAAAACATATCTCTCCTCAACGCAAATGGTACATACAGGGAATATTTCTTTTAGGTATACATATGCATATATTGTAAATTTTACGACATTCGTTGTTTATTTTTTAAAGATTTCAATTTGAATGTTTAAACGAGGGTTTTCCACTCCCAGACTACGCATGAAATAAAATTTCGAGTTTAGAAAAGCCTAAAAATTTGGATTGGCCGCGTAGCGAAGCGGAGCGGCCAATCCAAATTAGGCTTTTCTAAACTCGAAATTTTACTTCATGCGCCACGCGTATAAAACACTGAAATATCGCAAAGTTTAAAATATACGGCTTAAGCAATCTAATATGTAACAGTGAATAAAACTTGAGTCAAATTCTGCGCTGAACCAATTATTTAAAACAGTGAATATAGGCAACCCAATAACTCTAACGTATATTGGGTTGCTTATAATCGTTATTGTATGTGCGTGTTTTTTTAACTTCAATGTAAATCCGTATTTTTAAGCGTGGCGCATGAAGTAAAATTTCGAGTTTAGAAAAGCCTAATTTGGATTGGCCGCTCCGCTGCGCTACGCGGCCAATCCAAATTTGTAGGCTTTTCTAAACTCGAAATTTTACTTCATGCTTAGTCTGGGAGTGGAAACACTCGTTAAAAGCCTTTGAAACAACAAATTCCCGCAAATTTAAAAAACGCTGTAATTATCGCGATAAATTCTTTAAGCGGGGGTTTTCTACTCCCAGACTAAGCATGAAGTAAAATTTCGAGTTTAAAAATACCCCGTGATTTGTATATTTTAAATCTGGCATCATTTAGCAGTTTTATGATAAAAACCTGTTTTTCTATTTAGCGGTAAATGTTACGCCCTCTAGTGACGAAGTTAGGAACTTAAAAATAATTTCCAGTGATTTTTCTTCGCCACTTTTACTATGAATTTTTTTGCTGCAACATGCTACACTGCATAGTTTCTGAGATACAGCCGATAGCCAAGCTTAGTCAAACACCCGGTATATAATCAAAAACAAATGCCCTGTATATAAATTCATTCGCATCAATCTTTGTTAGATTTGCTATTTTTTTTTTCTCCTTTGTAATATCTGCACGAAGGAAGAGACGGGAAATGTATTCTGTCGGGTCAATCGAGGCCTTCTCCACAAGAAGATGTAACCGTCACACCGTTAAATCGAATACATAATCCTCCCTCCTGTCGAGGGTGCCAATCCAAATTTACCCCGGCCAGATACAAATGTTGCTTTCCACCTTCACGAACATAAATACAATTTAAAGCATTCACACGGACATAGAGTTTTAAAGATAGGAAAATTGGATTTAGTAACATTAATAGCGTTTTATGGAATAAGTCATGAAACGCTATTAATGTTATTAACTCAAATTTAACGAGTGTTTTCCACTCCCAGATTAAGCATGAAGTAAAATTTCGAGTTTAGAAAAGCCTATGAATTTGGATTGGCCGCGTAGCGAAGCGGAGCGGCCAATCCAAATTAGGCTTTTCTAAACTCGAAATTTTACTTCATGCGCCACGCTTGAAAACACTGATTTACAGTAAAGTTTAAAAAATACACACATGCAACAACGATTATAGGCAACCCACGTTAAAGTTATTGGATTGTCTATAATAACTGTTTTAAATAATTGGTTAAGCGCAGAATTTGACTCACGTTTTATTCAGATTTACATATTATTTTGCTAAGGCCGTATATTTTAAACTTTTCGATATTTCAGTGTTTTGTACGCGTGGCGCATGAAGTAAAATTTCGAGTTTAGAAAAGCCTAATTTGGATTGGCCGCTCCGCTTCGCTACGCGGCCAATCCAAATTTTTAGGCTTTTCTAAACTCGAAATTTTACTTCATGCTTAACCTGGGAGTGGAAAACACTCGTTTAAAACTTTAAATTAAACCATTAAATAATAACAACGAACATTTACAAATGTACAGCATTTAATTGCATACTTAGAAAAAAATCCCTGTATATAATTAAAGGTTGGACAATAATTACTACAAAACAACAGAAATTGTAATTACAATTATTTAAATTATCATGAAGCAAAATTCATTTACATTATTTCGTTATTATCAAATAAAACACAACCTTGCGGATTTCGGCGAATTATAAAGAGTTTACTTTGTCAATTATACCCCCACAAAAAAAAAGCGCTTTATTTTATTATATTTTTTGTTTGTTTTGCGGGAAAAATAAATATTGAATCCCGTCCTTTCCCTTTCATCACCAATTATAAAGGATGAAGCGAACGGCCCTGACGTGAAATATTGTTCTCTTCCTCCGCTCCATTGGGGTTTAAACGCGAAACTGATATTTCTGTTTTGTCCTCCATACTGGGAATCACCGTTGAATTCAATAAGAACAGGGGGTGGATTTTCCCCCCTTTTCAGACTTGCGGAGAGAAAATACGTTTGTTTACTTTTCATTATGTCGCATCGGGTGTCCGCTTTTATTTCAAGTAAGACATTACCGACATAAAATAAGAAATAATGCCATCGACAACGTGATATTGTGTTAAGTACTAAGCTGAACATTGACTGAGATCAAATGTAAGGGTTTGTAGGAATTGTATGGTGGAAGATGGACGCACAAAAGCGTAGTTTGATAAATGCTGGAAAAAGGAAGTAAAGGTTTTGTAAAGCTTGTATTAGACGACACTATTTTCTTGTACAAGAACATAGTATACTATTTTCTATCATTGTGTAACACATAAAATATGAACAAAGGCAAATCTTGTACAGTTTTGTTTAATGGAAATAGGATATGTTCTATTTGATACACTATGATAGAAATAGTATATTATTGTCTTGTACAAGAAAATAGTGTCGTCTAATACAAGCTTTAGAATTTATATTGACGTTAATTTAGGTAAGAATTTACTATACACCCCGTGGGTATTATAAATAAAAATTATATTATTCGAAAGTACTCGATGAGTACTATCTAGATATGCAATTAATTTTGAACGGAAATATTAAATTAAAAAAAAATGGTTTAAAAATTTTGAAAATATTGAGTCCTAGCAGTATGTAAAATAATCATCGTGCTCAAAAAAATATATTTACGCAATTTATTTTATTGCAAACTTTTCTTCTAACCTAACCTAACCTAGAAGTATGTGGAATATTCAACGTGAGCAAACATTTTTTTCGGCGAAATATAGTCGTTGACACAAACTAGAATCCAGCCCAAATGAATTTCTAAGAGTGTATTAATTTATGTTAGTTATTCTGTAAATCCATATGAGTCCAAGTGTAATGTGCTAAATGTGTTATAATCGTCATCCGGTTAAATCTAAATTTAAGTGGAAGTTAGATTGAAGTCTTTAACAAACATTTCTTTCGACTTCCCCAATGGCTCCAGTAAAGATTGCAATGGTTAACAGCAATCGGTGAGGTTTTATAGAAGTTTCTAGTCAACATTTCAAAGTTGAGAAAACTGAACTTTTATCATTTCCGTAGTAAATTTATTGATTTTAATTGGTGATATATGTCACACTATATTGACATATATCACCAATTAAAATCAATAAATTCACTACGGAAATGATAAAAGTTCAGTTTTTTCAACTTTGAAATGTTGACTACAAACTTCTATAAAACCTCACCGATTCTATATTATGATGCATGTTATTCCACGGGGTGTTAAATAAAGTCGAGCCTTTATTAAATAAAAACATTTTGAAGAAACATTCGAGAAAGTCATGGAATAAAAAAAACATGTTTTGGTTTATTATTTCAACTACTTTCGACATTGTATCATTCTCAAGGACGTCCCCTAAAATAACTCAATGTCGAAACTAGTTGGAATAAAGAACCAAAATGTTAATGAATTTAACCAAGTTTTTTTTTTTAAAAAACATAGAACATTTTTTTGTAAAATAAAATTTGCTTTGCCCCAATTTTAAATAATCAATTCCCAATTTTATATTGTTTATTCGAAATTCGATGCTGCTTATTCCTAATTTTATATTGATTAGGTTTACTTTGAAGTTGAAAAGGAAGTTTTGTGCACGTACCATCGGTGGAAACAAAATGTTGGGACACGTAAATAGTATATTCTACAACGAGCAAATAATGATAGCTAATAATCGCGAGAAAAAGGTGTGCGGAACGAGCCGAAAGCGAGTGAAGCAAGTTGTTCGACTGATTAAAAGCCATTATATGCGAGTTATACACTACAGTTTGTTCACGACAACAACAATATATAACACAATATTTATTATGTCTAAAAAAACCCTTCACCCCGCTCGATCATCCTTTCTGTCATCGAAGTCTGCAACGATGGCCGCCGGAACTCTCTACACCTACCCCGAAAACTTTCGTGCGTACAAGGCTCTTCTGGCGGCCCAGTACACGAACGCGAACGTCAAATTGGCACAGAATTTCGTCTTCGGAGAGACCAACAAATCCGAGGGATTCCTCAAGAAGTTCCCCAGCAGTAAGGTGCCGGCTTTTGAAACATCCGCTGGTAAATATTTGAATGACAGCAATTGCCTACTACGTCGCCAGCCAGCAGCTTCGTGGCAGCAACGATTTTGAAAAGGCTGAAGTCGTGCAATGGGTGAGCTTTGCCGACAATGAAGTTGTTCCTGCCACCTGCGCCTGGGTATTCCCTGTCATCAGAATTATGCCATACAACAAACAGAACTTCGATAAGTCCAAGGAAGATGTCAAGCATATCATGTCCGTACTTAACACCCACTTGGCCACCAGGACGTTCCTCGTCGGTCAAATGATCTCCCTCGCCGATATCTCAGTGGCGTGCACCATGCACTGTTACCGGCACTTTTTAACAAGTTCCGTCAACTGCTATTTTGTATATGTATTCATTATTTTCCAAATGAGTAAAGTTCGCGCCATACATTGATATTATTTAAGTTATATAGGTTGCCTATCTAGGTGGAATCTCGTCAAATAACGCCCTCGAACATCAGACAGCTCAACTCAGCTCAAAACTCCTCTCGGCCATCCATGGTAGAACTCTACGGCATCCGCTATTTCCAGTTTCAGGGTTGTCCAAAATATATACGGATTTCCCGGTTATCCCCGAGTTCGCCACATCTGCGAAGGGTCGCAGCTACCTGGAGCCGAGCCGACCGTGCCAGCGAAATGTACGTGCGGGGAACAAGAGAATCGGACATGACGTCAGAACGTAATAAAAGTGGCAAACACAAAGCCCCCTATGATGTTCGCGAATCATCGCGAAAGGGGCGCACTTACGCGAACACCACATACGTCATCGGATAGTTGAGAGGAAGACCATTCCCATGACACTAAACACGAGGGGGTTATTTCAATTTTGTACGCTATAGAAGACGAGCTGTTAGGAGGATTAATTGTTATTAATTAAGATTCAGGCAAGGTTTAGTGTATCCCATATGTATAGGAACTAGAGCAAATGTTGCGCATTGCAAGTTACTATTTTTTTGACCTAAGTCACATTCTCGTTCGACTTATGCTTTTGGAGCTATTAAATTAAAACTCATGAAACCACCATTTTAGCCTCCGATCAATATGTGTGACATATGTACGGATGCATAATTTCATCTCACACATGTTGATCTACTTTATATTTCAATATTTTTATATTAAATATTTATTCTCATTATTTTTCTGTGGCGAGAAATAGTGGGTACCTGAGAGTCACAGGGGTAGAGGGTTTGTTCTTTTTGATATAAAAGAGCTACCACTGGACCACAGAATTCACTCTGTATCCAGCATCCAAAAGTGTAATTCGTCTGTAATTCTGTGTAAGTTGTTATTTTTTTTTATTCTTGTCTTGTTATTTGATTGTTAATTTATTATTCGTGTTTTTAATATATTTGTTAAAGTTGAGAGCCATTTTTATTTCAAATCGTATTTTTTTCTTTTTATAAAATAGAATCAGTGCTTCAGTCGAATTTTCTTAATTAAGAATTGAGCTTGCTAGTCGGTAGTTACTTGGTGGTGAAATAGTTGCTATTTTTAATAACTATTTTAAAGCCGAAGTACCCACCCCGTAACAGCACCACCTGTATTTGAAAGTGACAACCGCTGGTTCCTCACCCTCGTCAACCAGCCTGAGTTCAAGGTTTTCAACGGTGAGCCCCAGCTCTCCGCCAAGCACGCTGAGGTCGACCCCAAAAAATTCCAACAGCAACAACAGCAAACCGGTAAAGCGAAGAATAACAAGAAAGAACAAAAGTAGGAAGAGAAGAAAGAAAAGAAACCACATCCGAAAAAAAAGGGCGAGCCCGTAAAAAAAATAAAAGCGGCGGAAGCGGATCTAACGACCGAACCAAAATCCAAAGACCTCTTCTACGCCCTCCCCAAGGGAACCTTCAACTTCGACGACTTCATATACCGCTACTCAAATGAAAACGAGTCAAAATCCATCCCCTACTTCTGGGAAAAGTTCGACCCCGAAAACTACTCGATCTGGTATGGCGAGTACAAGTACAACGAGGAGCTCACCAAAGTCTCCAAGAGCTGTAACCTGATCGCGGCATGTACGAACGTCTCGACAAGATGAGAAAAGCCGCTTTCGCCTTTCGGAGAGGATAACAACAGCACCATCTCGGGGATCTGGGTGTGGAGAGGGCAGGACTTGGCCTTCACGCTGAGCCCAGACTGGCAGATCGATTACGAGGTCTACGACTACAAGAAGTTGGACCCTAAATCTGAGGAAACGAAAAAGATGGTTACGCAATATTTCTCCTGGTCCGGTACTGATAAACAGACAAGGACGTTTTTTTTATTTATTTTATTAGTGCTTTAACAATTGTTTTACACACGTCAATAATACATATAATATAAAAATAGTAGCAACAATATATATAATAATCGTAAATTTGAATAATAATATCTATACCTATACACCATTCCATTTGTTTCTGGATCTCGCCTAGCCATGCTTTCGTGTTGTTATGTTGCAGTATCAACATTTACATTTTTTATTAGTTGCCACTCCTGATTCCTTATTTTAACAGTGTTGCAATAATTTATGATATCATAAGTAATCCTCTTTTTAATTTTCCTGCTTTGGCTAAGCTTTCAGGGAAATGTGTAGTTATTATGGATAATGCAGCATACCATTCTGTGCAATTAGACAAAACTCCTTCATTTTCTTGTAAGAAATGCGAAATGCAGGAGTGGTTGGTTAAACACAATGTAAAATTCAATCCAAAATTAACCAAAAAGGAACTATGGGCTTTATTTATACCTTTTCGATCAAATGACAAAATTTACGTAGTTGATGACATTTTGAGAAAGAACGGGCACGAAGTTCTTAGATTACCGCCATACCATTGTCAATACAATCCAATTGAAATGACATGGGGGTTTTGTAAGACTTACTACAATAAGCACATAAATTCTAAGCAACCATCTAAGGATCGTGTTCAGAATTTATGGCTTGAGTCTCTCTCAAAATGTACATCCGATATGTGGCAAAATTTCTGTGATCATTGTGAAAAACTTATTTCGGATGACTGGACAAAACACATGGGGAACCTTTCTTTTGAAACCATTCCTCCTTTTATTATTTCGCTTGGGGAATCTGGCTCAGACCAAACCTCAGAAGATTCAGATGCAGGTTCTCTTGACTAAATAATAAAAGTGGAATGAGGGCTTAAAAATTGCTTGACATGAAAATTATCAGTATCACAAGAGGGTGGGAATAAATTTGCAATTCTACAAAAAAATACTGAGGGCCAACAGAAGAGAGAATGACCAAAATTAAGGTGGATGGATGGAGTTGATCAAAATGTGTTAACGGGAAGACCCAAGCGAGAAATACAAATGGATGACGAAATAAGTTTGCAGAGCCGAATTCATTATATTTGTTATATACAATATTATTGCTGTGTTTGTATGTACAAAAACCAAGTAGTAAATTTTGTTAATCTTAAAACTGCATATTATTATCCTTTTATATCTGAAAATTTGTAAAACAGGCAACAGTGTAAGATCACAATAGTAAGAAATTATAACCTTAAAATCGAACATCTGACAGTGACATTTAAAAACCCTGATTTAAAACACAACCAGCCCCATTTACAATACTTAAACTGTCACTTTTCCATAGCTAGGCGAGATCCAGAAACAAATGGAATCGTGTATATGTGACAAAAAACTTAAAAAAATAAAAATCAGATGCCAGGTGTAAGAAGAAGTGTGAGATCACCAACCCCAAACAATAGAAACAACCAACCAAGGAAAGATTTTCAAATAAATTGTTTACGTTTTTTAATTTGGTTTGTACCATTCTCATAATGATATATATTTTGTTTGTTTCGTTTCATTTGTAACTTAAAAATGTGAACATGTCGAAAAACTGTTTATCAGGACTATTTACCCTTTTGTTTTTGTTGGCACGAGTGCGGCATGTGCGGCATGTTTTCCATTATTTAATTTAAAAATGGAGGTTGTACCTGATGCATATTTATTTTTTCAAATGTCTTCAACTTGGTTTAATAAAAAAAAATTATATATGTTTATTAAATAAGTCTTAATTATCGGTTAATAACTTGACAGATAAATGACGACAGATTGCGTTACTATGATTTGAATGTGTAATAGGGTTAATTCCACCTTAACACAAATATGAACAATAATTCAACAATAAATAATACTCACACGGTCTACCCTTTCGCCAAAGTTACATAGAAACACGCTCTTTGCCAAATAAAAACTCTTCCGTTCGGATGGAGTTTTCACGATGATAACGTTTGTTCCGCTTTAAAAAAACACTCGCGACGGATAGAAGCACAATTGTTTTCACCGATTTAAGAATGATTTATATTAACAAACGCGTTTTACGCGGGTTAAACTAGTGAGAACGGCGGAGATGTTGACGCGGTACTTCGTAATTTAAAAAAAATGGCGTCGACAACACACAGTAGATCAAAATCCCGATAAGCTGGCCAAAAGTTAAAAAATAAAATTACTATCTGTGGATTTTGACGTTACTATTTCGATAGATTAGTATTACCTCTATTAAATTTTTTAAGCAGTTACCATTTATATCTTATACCTAACCGTAGTGCCAATTTCAAAGGTAACCTTGGAGCGGTGCACATCTGGCAAGCACAATTGCGGGATTTTTACGAGTTTTGTAATTGTGGATTGATATACGTGTAGATAACGGAGTTAAAAGCTGTGAAATCGATTCATTTCCCTAAAGTAAGTAGAATTATTGACTGCATAATAAATATTGTCGAAATAATTTATTATTTTGATAATTAACAATCTTTGCCAATGAAAATCTGCATAAAAAATAATAAAAATATTATTTTAAACAAGGAAAAAGTTATTTGTTCTGCCGTGTTCGGTCAAAAGCTTAACGCCACCTTTTTGTAATGCTATTATGTAAATAAGCAAAAAACTAGCAGCCATTCTGGTTAGTTGCTTTAATAAATTTATTCTACTTTTATTGTTACTATTCCAAAATGATTCACAAAATAGAAATGTTTGCTTTCGGTAAATATTGATCACCATCACACCTAAGCGTTATATATTTTTAACTTTACTGTAAATCAGTGGTTTATACGCGTGGCGCATAAAGTAAAATTTCGAGTTTAGAAAAGCCCCGTGAAAATTTGTCTCAGGTCGCTGCGCGACCCTCGACAAATTTTCTACGCGGGGCTTTTCTAAACTCGAAATTTTACTTCATGCTTAGTCTGGGAGTGGAAACACTCGTTCAAAACTTCAAATTGAACTCTATTATAAAATCGGGAAGTGCCTGAAAATTACGTAAATAAAAAATTCACTGAATATCATTAAAACCGAGAAAGTCAGAGAAAAGTCTTGGTATTTCATCCAAATTTATCAAAACACTAACAAAAAGCCATGTGATATTATTAAATTTCTCTAAATCAACAGGCATCATATATATTACAAAACACGTAAAAATTTATAAAACCAACTTAAATATTGACAAAAACAATGAAAACAGTTTAACGAACTGGGGGTTTCCCACAGAAGAAAGTTATATTAAAAGGTCAGAGCAAAAATCTTGATTTAGGGAAATGTCGAAAAACTTTAACATTTTAGATTGTAGATACCATGTCAGTTTTACTTCAAGCAATGTTAAACAAAATTTTGAAAACTAGATTATTATCTTTAAAAACATTTTCAGTCATTTAATGTTCTTATTAAAGCAATCAGTTTGAAGTTTCGAACGAGCGTTTCCACTCCCAGACTAAGCATGAAGTAAAATTTCGAGTTTAGAAAAGCCCTGCGTAGAAAATTTGTCGAGGGTCGCGCAGCGACCCGAGACAAATTTTCACGGGGCTTTTCTAAACTCGAAATTTTACTTCATGCGCCACGCGTATAAAACAGTGATTTAATGAGAAATTTAAAAACACACAAAACAAATTTTTCATGTTAAGCCTTACAATTAATTCTAATTATTTTTGACGATTCAAATCCTTTTGTAAGTAATAATTTAGTAAGTAATTTTCACGGTGCTTTTCAAACCTCGAAATTTTACTTCTTGCGCCACGCGTATAAAACACTGATTTAAAATGAAGTTAAAAATGTACTGAAAACCAACCCAACTTCGATATTTTTTTAAAAATTGGATGTCTTCTTTCCTATCCATGCTGTAAACCTTCAGATATTCGTTGTTTTCTTGTAAAAAAACTTTGATTCCCTGTAGCCCTTCAGTCTCCGAAGACCATGATTGGTCCTTCTAGCTGTAGCCTTTCTAAAATGGTGATAAACTTAGTAATCTAGAGTGATCCTTTAATTTGAAACTTCTAAGAACGAGTGTTGTCCACTCCCAGACTAAGCATGAAGTAAAATTTCGAGTTTAGAAAAGCCCCGCGTAGAAAATTTGTCGAGGGTCGCGCAGCGACCCGAGACAAATTTTCACGGGGCTTTTCTAAACTCGAAATTTTACTTCATGCGCCATGCGTATTAAACAGTGATTTAACTAGAAATTTAAAAAAACACAAAACAAATTTTTCAGGGTAATCCTTACAATTAATTTCAATTATTTTTGACGATTCAAATCCTTTTGTAAGTATTCGAATCCTTTTATAAATATTCGAATCCTTTTATTAGGATTCGAATCACCGGCATTTGGATTCAAATACGAATCCTCTTAAAAAAATGTAACGAATCCGAATCACGAATCCAGTTTGACTAAAGTATTCGAATGCCTATTTTGAATCCTCTAAAAGGATTCGAATGCCTCTTTTGAATCCTCTAAAAGGATTTGAATCCGGGATTCGAATATCTCTTTTGAATCCTCTAAAAGGATTCGAATCCTGCCCAGCTCTGACTCATACACTGTAGCAATTTTTACTGCAGATGTCTGTGCACAAGATATTTACATAAATTCAAGATTTATTCTAATATAGTGTAGATTCAATATACTACTTTAAATGTATACATAATAAGAAGCAATTTTCACAGCGCATTTTCATCCAACACGAAAGTCATATATCGTAAAGTATTTCTAAATTGCAAAACTCGCTTGCAGCCGGTATATATCGCCGTCCATTATATTAACATGTCCAATTCTAAAGGACTCTTCGCTAGGAGAAAGATTGTTTACACATGGTCTACAATTTGTCCTCTCGGTTGTGGATGTACTCAGTAATCGAATGAAAACCAGCGTTCTTATCCGCAAGACAAATATTGGAATTGTTTACATATCGCACGAGATTTTCAACTATGCAAAGAAAGGGAGCATTGAAAACTAACTGTATTGTAAAGAAAAAGTTGACATGATAAGATTTGATTATTCGTCGTCAAAAGAGTTGTTCGTACAAAAAGCTCTGTAAATAAGAATGTTTTATGAGATAAGAGGCAGAAGTGTCCGAATGTTAACGAGCAAAAAATGTTAGAGAGGAGGAATCAGTGTCGTTTAAGGATAATTGGAGCCATTAGGCAAATTATATTTAATATCGTATGTTCAATAAAATAAAGCCTCTAGAGTGCCATGGAAAATATTGTAGGTTGGCTACTCTAAAATTATATATTAAAATTATTATGTTTGACGGTTCATACAGAGAGTTTTATGTAACACGCACATTTTTTGATGCTTGGTTTATTAAAAGAATTTAATTTAAAGCTTAGAGCGAGTGTTTTCCACTCCCAGGTTAAGCATGAAGTAAAATTTCGAGTTTAGAAAAGCTTGAAAATTTGGCTTAGTCGCGTAGCGCGAAGCGTCCAAAACAAATTTTCAGGCTTTTCTAAACTCGAAATTTTACTTCATGCGCCACCGGTACAAAACACTGACATATTACGAAGTTTAAAACACTTTACATTGAATCAGTGTTTTGTACCGGTGGCACATGAAGTAAAATTTCGAGTTTAGAAAAGCCTGAAAATTTGGTTTGGCCGCGTAGAGCTTCGCGCTACGCGACCAAACCAAATTTTCAGGCCTTTCTAAACTCGAAATTTTACTTCATGCTTATCCTGGGAGTGGAAAATACTCGCTTAAAGCTTCAAATTGGATTCTTTTAATAAACCGAGCATCGGAAAATGTGGAATGTATGCATATAGATACTTCAATGAAAAATTCGCTTTATGAAAATGTTCGGTGTTACATAAAACATAATATTTTACCAATATTGCAAATAATATTTCTAGTCAAAATTCTACACCAAACACCTCACATGTTATTTCAGTACATCCAGTGCCTTTTAAATTTACAGAAATTAGTCAAATTATTGTAAGAGATACTTTTAAAATTATTTCTAAAAGCAATTGCTCTGACATTTACGGGTTTTCTTTAGAAATTTTAAAGATAATATTAAATATTATTGTAAGTCCGCTAACAGCATTAATAAATGAAATCTTGAGACTTGGTATTTTCCCAGATGTGCTAAAATCGGCCAAAATTGTGCCAATATTTAAGAAAGGGGATAATAACGAGCCGTCTAATTATAGACCAGTTTCCATCATTCTCAACTTAAGTAAAGTTGTCGAAAAAATAATGCAGAAACAAATAATTTATTGGTTTTAACACAATAACCTGTTCACGCAAAAGCAATTTGGTTTTAGAAATGCCCTCTCTACGAGCGATGCCATTCTAGCCTTCGTCAATCACATATTAAATGGTTTGAGTGCAAAATGTCATCAGTTGCATCATTTTTAGATCTGACGAAGGCGTTTGATTGCATTTCACACGACATTTTGATAGACAAAATGAAGTTATACCATTTTGATAGCACAAGTACAAATCTATTATCGTCCTATTTGCGGCACAGATCACAAGCTGTTTTCTATCAGAATAACAAATCCACCACTGAGTTTGTTACAAGGGGTGTGCCTCAAGGATCGATTCCTGGACCGACCTTTTTCATAATTTTTATGAATTATCTTGTAATACATTTAAACAACACAGAACTTATTTTATACGCAGATGATAGCACTATAGTTGTCACGGATAGGACGTTAAGCGAAGCGAATATGACCAATCGCAAAGCTCTGAAACTGGTGACGGATTGGTGTAACCAAAATGGGCTTATACTAAATAAAAATAAAACTAACACCATGTCGTTTTCATTAAATGAACCAGTAGAAAAGGATGCAACGTGTTTCTTAGGATTGTACGTGGACTCAAACTTAAGATGGAATGTAGAAGGCAATAAGTTAGCTGGGAAGATCTCCAAAAATATATACTGTATAAGAAATTTAGTACGCAAGATCAGTGACAAGTCTACGTTAAAAACAGCATACCACAGATTAATCGAATCCCGCTTAGGATACGGCTTACTAGTGTGGGGTCACTCTGCCTCGAGGCATAGATTGTTTCGGCTGCAACAAAAAGCCATTCGAATCATCGCATCCGCCCCTTACAGATATGACTGTAAACACATTTTTAAAACATGGCAAATTCTACCCTTACCATCCCTTTATATATATATGAATCGCTCATATATATATAAAGAAAAACCCTTTAAGTTTTTCAATACATGATCATCATAGCCATAACACTAGATTTAAGACAGATCTTTACCAACAAAACATGAGGCTTACGAAATCACAAACGGCAACGAGATATTTCTCAATAAAATTATTCAATAAGCTACCCGAGAGTCTAAAAACGTTGGATCTTATGCATTTTAAATCTAAAATAAAAAATATTCTAGTCACAAATGCGTATTTTTCAATTGAGGAATTTTTAGTCAGCGATGGCAGTATTTTTAAGTAATTTTTATATTTTAATATTTTAATGTGTTCTTGTATTTTATTTTTCGTGTATACTCTTGTATTTGTATATTTCTACCCTCAATGTATTTACTAGTTTTAAGCTTATTCTCCGATGACAAGTGTAATGACAATGTATGTTAGTGGCACAATAAATGAATTGAATTGAAGAAAAAAAAAAACTCTCTGTATGTCAATTCCTAAAGCGCGTAGCCAACCTAAATTTAAAAAAGATGAAATCATGGCACTCTAGATGTTTTTTTTTTATTAAGCATATGATACTTTTGTTTAATATTTTCTTTTGAGTATACATATCCCAATATACGATATACGTTGCAAATCTTCAGATATTATTTGTCTTTGAAAAGCGTTTAAATTGAAACCTTAAACGAGTGTTGTCCACTCCCAGACTAAGCATGAAGTAAAATTTCGAGTTTAGAAATGCCTGAAAATTTGGATTTGGATTTTATTCGAGTTTGAATTGAACTTTGTGACAGTTACGATACACATTTTAACACGTGTGCCATATTTTAAAGTAACGAGTGTCCTCCACTCCCAGACTAAGCATGAAGTAAAATTTCGAGTTTAGAAAAGCCCCGTGAAAATTTGTCGAGGGTCGCGCAGCGACCCGAGACAAATTTTCTGGGCTTTTCTAAACTCGAAATTTTACTTCATGCGCCACGCGCATAAAACACAGATTCTAAGTGAAGTTAGAATACACATAAATTTTACTTCATGCGCCACGCGTGTAAATCACTGATTTAAAGTGAAGTTCAGTATATTATGAACTTCACTTTAAATCAAATAACACTAAATTTCATTTTCGTCGTATAATTCAACAAACGCTTCTTTTAATCGCTTCGGATTTGAAAGGATAAACATTTTAATTTCCTAATGAGCTAAATACAGACATATCGCTCCGTTGATGGAAAAGTGACACATCTGAAAATTATAAGGTTTTAACTAGAGCCATTTTAAAATTCCCAATTGGAACACAATTATAATTTCGGTAATAATCATGTATGAATATTCTTCTTTTAGTTACGTGAAGTGTTTTCTATTAATGATTGTAATATTTCCTTTCTTCTTTCAGTGAAGAAAGGAATTACTACAATAGTTAATCATGTATGAATTAATCAACTCTAATTCAAAGAAGACTACAGAAATATGCCAATAAAATAATAGGAGAGTACCATTGTGGCTTTGTAGGAAGAAAATCAATAACAGATGCGATACATATAGTAAAGCAAATAACCGAAAAAGCTTATGAACACAATATGAAAATTGAATGTCTATTTATAGACTATAAAAGAGCATTCGACTCAATCAAAAGATATAAGGTAATGGAAGCACTACGCGACCTAAATAGAATATTTTTATTTCCAGAAACAAATGCATACATTCATTTTATTTGGATTGATTGAGTTACTTGAAGATAATTATACTTTGATTAAAAAACACTTAGAACCTTTCTTCAATACTTTATTTTGTAACCAAATGTACATTTCGGACACGAAGTGTCCATTATCAATGTTTTGATACTAATACGTATTAGTATCAAACCATTGATAATGGACACTTCGTGTCCGAAATGTACATTTGGTTACAAAATATAGTATTGAAGAAAGGTTCTAAGTGTTTTTTAATCAAAGCATACATTCATATCCCAAAAAAACTAAGAAACCTTATTGCCAAGACGATAAATAACACGACAGCAACAGTACTATCTGAATATAGAAGAACCGGACAATTTAAAGAAGATATAGGAGTACGACAAGGCGATACACTATCTGCCACCTTGTTTAACTTGGCACTAGAATATATGCTAAGAAATATAAAAAAATCAGCAACTATAAGAACAAGCGGAGCACAGGTATTAGCATACGCAGATGATGTCGTTATAATAACCAAGCAAAGGAAACTGTTAGAAGAAATACTTAAAGAATTATCGACAAAAGGGGAAAAATGGGACTAGAAATAAACGCTGAAAATACAAAGCTATTACGAATAGGTACGGTATACAAAAGAAGGACAGTAACCATAGGCAACAACGTATTTGAGGAAGTTGAGAACTACAAAACCTAGGCACGGTAATAAGTAACAGTAATGAAAAAAGAAATGAAATCCACGAGAAATTACAAGCCGCCAACAGAGTATATTACGCAAATAACAAAATTTTCTAAAGTAAAAGCATACACATAAGGAACAAAATTAAAGTATATAAAACCATGGTGCGACCAATAATTATGTATGCAGCTGAGACGATGACAATAACACAAAAAGAACAACAAAGGATAAGACTGCTAGAAAGACGGATAATGAGAACTATACTTGGACCTTTTAAAGAGGAGAACAATGAGCGCGAACAATGAACAAATAGAGAAATTTACGAGGTCTTAGGAGATGACGTAGTAAATAACATAAAAGTAACAAGAATTAGACGGTTAGGACATATATGGAGGTCAAATCATGATGGATGGCTAAGGATATTACCAGAATGGGAAGCTAGCGGTAGCAGAACAAAAGGGAGACCAAGGAATAAATGGAAAGAAGAAGGTGAAAAAGACCTGAGCTTACTGGGCGTAAGAAACTGGTCAAGCATAACAAAGAACAGAGAGAAATGGAGAAAAATTGTACAACAAATGAAGGAACATTGAGACTGATCCACCCAGATAAATGGATTAGAAGTGCTCCAAGAGGAGCGGCCAAACTCCACAAAGAGTGTAAAGCCACAGAAGAAGATGAATTAGCGATAATTATGTAAAGTTAATTAAAGGAAAGGCACTTGGTATTGTTTCACAATTAAATCTTTATTCCGGCTAGTTTCGGTTTGTTAGACCATTTTCAAAGCCTAATTGTGAAACAATACCAAGTGCCATTCCTTTAATTAACTTTACATAGTGTAATATGTTCAACCAAGTGCCAGATGGGAAATTAATTCAAGAAAAAAATTAGCGATAATTATAATACCTACCAATGTGTCGTTTTTTTCACATAAGTATATCTTTGTATTTGATAGATTTTGTGCAATTATCTCGAAAATAATAATTTTTACTTATGCCACTTTGCTATCCAACGGAGCGATTTGTAACTCCTCTATTTTACCTAAAAATTATCGACGCAACAAAAGTGGTATCCCCTTAAGGCTTCTATTGACATTTAAAACATTCATTCGAAACCCTTTTTACAAATGCGCACTAAACTTGGTTTGATATGAAATATTCACGTCTCAATTCCTCCAGCGTTTTGTTACAAAAGCCCGGATTATCTCAATTTTCCGGGTACATTCACACGCATCCCTTGTCTCTCTTTGACAGACAACGATGTAGAAATATAGAAATACCGCAATGATAAATACATTTTTTATCGTTTAATATTCTGTATGGATTTGAATACATATTCAAACATCAATTATTTGATTTTTCGGGTGTTATCCGAAATCTTTATGGTACATACATGCTTCCAATGATTGATGGTATGGAAGTGAAGTAATTCGGTTTTGTCTGAAAACACTGAAAGAAAATGTTATCTCGTATATTACATTATACTTCTAGCGTGCTGCCCAGTGCATCCAACGAATAAGAAATTATTTATGGCTTTTGCTTTCATAGGATATTTAATTTTACACCCAATTTCTAAGTTCAACTTGAAGCTTTAAACAAGTGTTTTCCACTCCCGGACTAAGCATGAGGTAAAATTTCGAGCTAAGAAAAGCCCCGTGAAAATATAATGTAATATACGAGATAACATTTATTTACTGTGTTTTCAGACAAATCGAATTACTTCACTTCCATACGATTAATCATTGAAGCATGTCTGTATCATAAAGATTTTGGATAACACCCTAAAAATCAAATAATTGCTTTAAACGAGTGTTTTCCACTCCCAGACTAAGCATGAAGTAAAATTTCGAGTTTAGAAAAGCCCCGTGAAAATTTGTCGAGGGTCGCACAGCGACCCGAGACAAATTTTCTGGGCTTTTCTAAACTCGAAATTTTACTTCATGCGCCACGCGTATAAAACACATATTTCAAGTGAGGTTCAATACATAAAGTTCACAGTATCTTAGGTTTTTATACGCGTGGCGCATGAAGTAAAATTTCGAGTTTAGAAAAGCCCAAAAAATTTGTCTCGGGTCGCTGCGCGACCCTCGACAAATTTTCACGGGGCTTTTCTAAACTCGAAATTTTACTTCATGCTTAGTCTGGGACTGGAAAACACTCGTTTAAAGCTTCAAATTGAACTTTTTAAAAATCTCCGGATAACGAGTCTTAGACAAATTTTCTAGGCTTTTCTAAACTCGAAATTTTACTTCATGCGCCACGCATATATAACACTAAAATATTGTGAAATGTATGTATTTTCGTACTTCACTTGAAATCAGTGTTTTATACGCGTGGCGCATGAAGTAAAATTTCGAGTTTAGAAAAGCCCAGAAAATTTGTCTCGGGTCGCTGCGCGACCCACGACAAATTTTCACGGGGCTTTTCTAAACTCGAAATTTTACTTCATGCTTAGTCTGGGAGTGGAAAACACTCGTTTAAAGCTTCAAATTATACTAAATAAAAAAAAACAAGGAATATCTAAAGATTTACAGAAAATAGGCTGAATTTAGAATACGTATACTTCAAAAATATTTCCAGAAGAAAGTTTTTACAGGGGTTTTTTTATTGCATGCTAGCAATGAACTAAGAGGACTCGTTATCCGGAGTTTTTTTAAAGAGTTCAATTTGAAGCTTTAAACGAGTGTTTTCCACTCCCAGACTAAGCATGAAGTAAAATTTCGAGTTTAGAAAAGCCTCGTGAAAATTTGTCGAGGGTCGCGCAGCGACCCGAGACAAATTTTCTGGGCTTTTCTAAACTCGAAATTTTACTTCATGCGCCACGCGTATAAAACACTAAAATATTGTGAAATTTATTAAAATTCGTACTTCACTTGAAATCAGTATTTTATACGCGTGGCGCATGAAGTAAAATTTCGAGTTTGGAAAAGCCCAGAAAATTTGTCTCGGGTCGCTGCGCGACCCTCGACAAATTTTCACGGGGCTTTTCTAAACTCGAAATTTTACTTCATGCTTAGTCTGGGAGTGGAAAACACTCGTTTCAATACTCGTTTAAAGCAATTATTTGATTTTTAGGGTGTTATCCAAAATCTTTATGATACAGACATGGTTCAAATGATTAATGATATGGAAGTGAAGTAATTCGGTTTTGTCTGAAAACACTGAAAGAAAATGTTATCTCGTATATTACATTATACTTCTCGCGTGCTGCCCAATGCATCCAGAGAATATGACATTATGTATGGCTTTTGCTTTCATAGGATATTTAATTTTACACGCAATTTCCAATTTTAATTTAAATCTTTAAACAAGTGTTTTCCACTCCCAGACTAAGCATGAAGTAAAATTTCGAGTTTAGAAAAGCCCCGTGAAAATTTGTCGAGGTTCGCGCAGCGACCCGAGACAAATTTTCTGGGCTTTTCTAAACTCGAAATTTTACTTCATGCGCTACGCGTATAAAACACTAAAATATTGTGAAATGTATGTATATTAGTACTTCACTTGAAATCAGTGTTGTATACGCGTGGCGCATGAAGTAAAATTTCGAGTTTAGAAAAGCCCAGAAAATTTGTCGAGGGTCGCTGCGCGACCCTCGACAAATTTTCACGGAGCTTTTCTAAACTCGAAATTTTACATCATGCTTAGTCTGGGAGTGGAAAACACTCGTTTAAACACTCGTTTAAAGCAATTATTTGATTTTTAGGGTGTTATCCAAAATCTTTATGATACAGACATGCTTCCAATGATTAATGGTATGGAAGTGAAGTAATTCGGTTTTGTCTGAATACACTGAAAGAAAATGTCATCTCGTATATTACATTATACTTCTGGCGTGCTGCCCAGTGCATCCAGCGAATATGAAATTATTTATGGCTGTTGCTTTCATAGGATTTTCATTTTATACCCAATTGGTCATAGTTTTATTTTATGTAATATAAATTATCTTTTAATAAATAAAAAAAATAACACTAATACTTTGTTTGATAATAGCAAGTTAAGTTGCCGAAACTGCAGTCACGAATATAAAAATATTATGTTATACAAACAAAGTTAAGGTGTTGTATTTTATTGAATTGTATTATATTTCTTCACCTGAAGAAGCTACAGTGTAGCGAAACAATTGTAGTGAGTTAAATAAAAAGTTGAAACTCATAAATAGTCTGCTATTATATTAAGTGATAATGGATTTTCAAAAAATAAGTGCCTTAACAATCAACGAGTTATTGAATTAACATGTATATCGAAGTAGAAGCCTCCAGCGTTCATAATTTAAATTATCTTTATTTATAGCAAATATTGAGATTTAAACAATTTATTTTAAATGTAATTCATTTTTAGACATTCGCTGTTTTTATTAATGTAAAACTTTTAGCAATATTTCCACTCCTTGAATATGCATGAAAAACAATTTCTAGTTTAGAATAGCCTGGATATTTGAATTTGCCACTCAAATCGAATCGTACGAAATAAATACGAAATACAACCATATAATTACAGTTTCAGGCTCATTTACAATCCAACTGATTAACTTTAATCATCGACTAATCATTGATTAAACCTCTGATTAAGTCAAAATTCTTGAATATAATAATGTTATAAATTTGTCAGATATCCTAAAAAATTTTTTAAATCTCGAAACGCGTCTAAAGATGGCCTGAATAATTTGACCCAAATTGTTACATTTGCAGTAGGTTACTGTATGTAACAGCAAACACTTTTTGTATAATTCAATGTCCGTCGGGGTATTAGCTCGGGAAGTAGTTGTTTCAATAAGTGTTTGATATAGTCTTTGTAAGACTAACTTGTTGTAGATTGCGAAAAGAATCGCACTTTTAATATATATATTTTTTTTATTAATATGTGATTGTGTAAACAATTTGTAAATTTGTGTTTTTAAGAAGCATCACAGATTAAGTTAATCGACTTGGGTGCAAACGAGCATCAGTGGTCTTTTTTTGTTAAAAGGTGATGTATCAAAATTGAATTTGTGTTCAGTATTCCGGCACCAGGTACCCACAGACGCGTTTCGGACTTCAAGGTCCTCTTTAGTGTGGTCCCGACCCAGTGCTGAGGAATACTGAACATTTCTGACTATTTCAAGCCAATATGTGAAAACTATTAATGATTTCGATAGCTAACGCCATCTAATGCTTCATAGTGGCATCGTCAGTGACACGAATGCACGAAGTGCATATACAGGTCACTGTTTCGTCCACGAGCGAGCAGAACTTTGTTTGTGAAACCAGAAAACAAATATCAAAATTGAATTTGTGTTCAGTATTCCGGCACCAGGTACCCAGGTAAGGTGATGTATGTTGAAATAAATAAAAAGTAAATGTCAGTCTCTTATTCGTTATTATTCCGCAAAAGGCAGCGGTCGTAAGTAGGGAAGATAGTAATAAGTGTAAACATTAATAAAGCAAGGGTTGTTCAATTATACAAAAATTGATAACCGAAGGGATACTTAACCCTTAACCAAGGGTATTATATGGCATCCAATAAATTGCCCCTATGCTGTGGGCGCTTAATAATGCAAAGGAATTCTCGGGATCTAAGGGAATTCCTTTTCCTTGCACAAGTAACATAAATAGGGACAAATGTTTATTTAGTGACAGTATGAAAGAGAATACAATGTATCAAAGAAATGTGATTAAAAGCGGACCAACTGGACGTGAATTTAGGACATACAGGGAATTTTTCGTCTAAGGATACATATCCGGATGCTTACTCTGTAAATTTTTTAGCATTCGTTGTTTTTATAAAAATGTTCAATTTAAAATGTTTAACGGGTGTTTCCAATCCTTGATTAAGCATGAAGTAACATTTCGAGTTTAGAAAAGCCTGAAAATTTGGTTTGGTATACATATCCTGATACATGTATAGTATTTTTAATACCTATTTAGAAGTAATAGTTGATTTAGTGACTTAACGTATGCGGCTTCTTGAACACACGTACACAAAATTAGTTAAGGAACTTGTCATGTCAAATGTACAATTATTCTTAGTGCATTGGTTGAGTAACTTGATATTCAATACAACTAGTAGCGGCGTAGGGTCATACATATTATTTAATTTTATAATGTGGAATATAATAATTTATATGGACGTTATGCTGTTATGTTATGTTATAATACAACTAAAAGTTCCTCAAAATATTATATAAATGTTCTCTATTTTAGCAACTTTATATTTATTTAAAAACTAAATTCTCTTTAACCTAACTCCAGGCATTTCCAATAAATGTTTTCTTCCGTCCTGCTTTTTGAAGCTAAAGCCCATTTTCGAAATATAAAGAACTTTTCGAGATCTTAATTTCTGGTGATTCCTCCATAAATTGCCAGTGAATAATTTCTAAATTAATGTGTTTCTTTCGGACATACATTTTGTAAAACACTTCTTTTAAAAAATGCGGAGTATTCTTCGTAATTTAAGTTTTGCTTAGGGAAACGTTTGCAGACATATTCCTTCTAAATTCGAAATCTGTTGATCTATTTTCATCTTGTAGGTTTTATAATGTCCTTTGTGGAACTTTTAGGACTTCGGACGCTTTTTGAATTACCTTATATCAAGATGCAGCGTTTAAACTGTAATTGCAGTTTAAACGCTGCATTAAAATGCAGTCTGTTTTACTTTTTTATTTTTACTTTGATATGTGGTTTATTTTATATTTTTTTTATTATTATTTAGTTAAGAACTAACCTGTGTAAAACATGTACATTGTTGTTGCATCAATAAATATGAATATGAAATATGAATATCCTAATTCATTTTGAAAAAAACTTACTACATTAAGTATAACCTTTTTGGATTCATCGGAATATCGCATTTTAGTAGTAAATTTTTGCGCTATTTAATGACATTAACAGACATCAAACTTTTGAAGTAAGTAATCGACGTACAATATATTTATATATATTTTTTTTAAATATTTTTGTTGGTAATTTTTTGTTTCATCTGATTCATAATTGATAAATAAGGATGGGGTTATTCCAAATGGGTATTAAAAATACTATATTTCACTTTTTTTTCAACCCCCTCTGATTACCAAAAATATCATATTTAAATATTTATAATAAATAATCCTGTTTGATAAATTGATAAATAAGGATGGGGTTATTCCAAATGGGTATTAAAAATATTATATTTCACTTTATTTTCAACCCTCTCTGTTTACCAAAAATATCATATTAAAATATTTAAAATAAATAATCCTGTTTGATTTTTTAAAATCTGGTAGAGTATTTTTTATTTATTTTTGATTTACTATATTACAATAAAATTTTATCATTATTATTATTTCATTTCCTTGTGAGAGAGAGTGAAATTGGCATCTGGCAATTTCCTGTATTACGAAATCATATAAAGACGTTCACGATATCTTTGGGAGTTGAGCAATTTCATACATTTTTCCGTAGTTCCCTACCCTTTGCGTTATGCCACCCTAGAGATTCGCATCAGCCGAAAATAATTCGCCTTTTATTATTACCAAGCACATTTTTTTTATATGTGATACAAAATAAATGGGAAGTGCAGCTTTCATAAACGAGTATTTTTAAACAAAACCACATATCTAAAATCTTTAAAAAAAAATGTATAAACTAAAGATGGTGGAACAAAATTAAAATATTATTCATTTCAATTTCATATAAAATCTTACGTATAATTCCAATGAAATTATTTTATCCAATTTCAATTGTTAAAAAAATGTGTTTTTGTAAATGGCTTCCGTTAATTTGATCAATAAAAATAAAAATTAAGTCACCTAAAAAATCTATTCACAAAAAAATATCTATACATTTTTTTGTGAATAGATTTTACATAATTTGACTTAATTTTAATTTTAATTTATCAAATTAACGGAAGCCATTTACAAAAACACATTTAATAAAATAAAACACTTTAACTTTGTTTGTATAACACAGTGATGGGGAAACTACGGCCCGCGGGCCAAGTCCGGCCCGCGGAAACAAACAGAGGGACAAAAATTAAAATATTGTGTTATATATACAAAGTTAAAGTGTTTTATTTTATTGAATTAACATGTATAACGAAGTAGAAGCCTCCACCGTTCATAATTTAACAACACATTTTTTCAATACTTGAAATTTGACAAATAAATTCATTAGAATTTTTTTAAAGATGGTGGAACAAAATCAAAATATTAAGGGCAGAAAGTCTCATGCTCGATAGCCCTGACAAGGACGTACTAACAAATTCATTTATTTTATTCATTTCTATGTACAGTATATAAGTTATGTCTGAATAAAGATGATGTATATATCAAAATATTAATGTTTCTAATTCCATAAAAATCTTATGTAAAATTCAAATGTATTAACTTTGTCTAATTTCATAAAGACCTCACGCAACATTATGATGTTTTAATTTTGTAAATGTATCATTTGAATTAAAAAAAAACAGATATTCCTTTCAGATGGAAGTAACTCGAAAACTATTGATGGGGTATTTTTCAATTTTCACATATTCAGAATAAGCAATGTTTTGTTAACATCCTTACAAAATTTCGTAAAGATCTCACGCAAAATTTTAATTGTTATAACCCATAACGATAGATTAAACGGGGAATAAAATTGAGAATAAATTGAAAGTAATTTTCCTTAAGTGAAATGAAAGAGTGGTTAATTGTAACAAAATCCGTGAGTTTTAAGGAAAATCAGAAGTGCATTGCATTGTATTTTTTAACAAATAATTTCTAGTTGTTTTTTTAAATCCATATCATTTAAATTAAAAAAAAACACATACTCGTATTCTGACATTCAATTGGAAATAACTGAAAAACTATACCCTAACGATGGTGTAACAAAATCAAAATATTAATGTTTCTAATTCCATAAAAAATCTTAGGTAAAATTCTAATGAATTTATTTTGTTTAATTTCATAACGACCTCACGTAACATTCTAATGTTTTAGAATTTTGTAAACGAACTTTCACATGGAACTAAGTTGAAAACTATCGATGGGATACCCTAAAGCAGCTGGCTAGGAACAACAGAGTCAAACTGGTCTGGGTTCCGGGACACGCAGGGATCAAAGGCAATGAAATTGCCGACAACCTTGCCAAGGAAGGGTCCAAGACTCCATTTGTCGGACCAGAACCTTACAGTGGAATAACTAAAGTCCGCATCAAGGGGATGATCCGGGAATGGGAAGATGCTGCCAAAAGTGCTCACCTGAGAGACACACCTGGTCTGCGGCAGGCGAAGAGATTCATCGCCTTCTCTGCCGTAAGAGCCGGACAGTTTCTCAGGTTAAGCAAGGGCAACCTAAGGCTCATAACCGGCCTTCTAACTGTACACTGTCCTCTGAAGTACCACCTCACCAAGATGGGTCAGACAACTGATGCCAACTGCAGGTTCTGCAACGAGGCACAAGAAACAGCAGAGCACCTACTTTGTGAATGCCCTGCCTTGTCCCTTCAAAGAGGGAACTACCTGTCATCGGCCACTTTAAACACCGAGGAACTGGTACACATTAACCCTCAAGTTATAGTAGACTTCATAAGAAGTCTAGACATTGAGGGACTCAAGTAGGTCAGGGATAGTTACAAAAGATCTTTTAGGTCGAGGTAACTTCGAAAGGCCCAGAGGCCACACGACCCACCGACCCCATACCATACCATACCATCGATGGGATATCTTTCAATTTTTAAATATTCCGAGAGAGCAATATTTATTTAATTTCCTTACAAAATTTCATATTGATCTCATGCAAAATTTTAATTTTTAAGACCTATTTCATTAAAAGGCTGATAAAATTGGGAATAAATTAAGAGTGATTTTCCTTTACTGAAATTAAAGTGCGTTCAATTGTAAGAAAATCCGTGAGTTTTATGGAAATTGGCAAACTCTTTGCATTGGTATATTTTTTTAAAAATTATTTCTAGTTATGAGTACCGAGTGATTTTTTAAAATATTAATAATTTTGATGAAAGTTAAGAAAAAACGGAGCAAACATTTTTACATTTTTTAAAAAATAATCTCAACTTATGAGTATCGAGTGAGTTTTCCAATATAGTACATATTATAGGCACTAATCATTTCTTGAATTAATTTCTCATCTGGCACTTAGTAAAACATATTATAAAATTGTTTATTGTTTATTGTTGTTTATTTACGGATATCCATTTAAAATAAATACATATATACATACATATATAGATATATATATATATATATATATATATAAAGTTATTTAAAATAAAAACACTTGGTATTTGGAATTCCCCAATTTCGACTTTCCTTATTACCTGAACCAAAAATATTTGTATATATACCTACACAATATTTATTTCTGTAAATTCCTTTAAAAATAGTCTAACACACCAAAACAAGTCGGAATAAAGTTTTAATTTGTAAAACAAAACCAAGTGTTTTTAATTTAAATAACTTTATATAATATTTTAGGCTTTTGTAAATTCGAAATATTTACTTTATGCGCCAAGAATGCTAAACACTGATTTATTCAGAAGCATATACATACAGAGAGTTTTATGTAACACCGAACATTTACATAAAGAGATTTTTTCTATAAAGTATCCATATGCATACGTTGCACATTTTCCGATGCTTGGTTTATTGAAAGAAACCAATTTGAAGCTTTAAGCGAGTGTTTTCCACTCCCAGGCAAAGCATGAAGTAAAATTTCGAGTTTAGAAAAGCCTGAAAATTTGGTTTGGTTGCGTAGCGCGAAGCGCGGAGCGGCCAAACCAAATTTTCAGGCTTTTCTAAACTCGAAATTTTACTTCATGCGCCACCGGTACAAAACACTGATTCAATGTAAAGTTTAGCGGTGTGTTTTAAACTTCTTAATATGTCAGTGTTTTGTACCGGTGGCGCATGAAGTAAAATTTCTAGTTTAGAAAAGCCTGAAAATTTGGTTTGGCCGCTCCGCGCTTCGCGCTACGCGACCAAACCAAATTTTCAGGCTTTTCTAAACTCGAAATTTTACTTCATGCTTAGCCTGGGAGTGGAAAACACTCGCTTAAAGCTTCAAATTAAATTATTTTAATAAACCAAGCATCGAAAAATATGCAACGTATGCATATGGATACTTCAAAGGAAAATTCTCGTTATGAAAATGTTCGGTGTTACATAAAACTCTCTTTATACATAAAATGGAAATACCTGAAATTACAATATTTTAAAAAATGTTGAAAATTAAAATATAAGTAGATTATCAAAATTTGATAAGGAAAAGAAGACGTAATTTATTTTTCAAGTGAATGTGAACAGCATAAATATTAGAAATAAGATATTGATAATGTTTTATTAACCCTCCGAAATGTTCAACTAAGATATTCAAGAGATCTTTCAAATATGAAATTTTCCGAGTAACTAGGACTTTTCTCAATAAATTTAACAACATGCAGATAAAACATGTTAGAGGCAGCTACCTTCAAATAATGTAATGCATACACCTTTCTCATATCATAGTGTAACTTTGTCATTATTCCCTTTGCTTACCTAAATATGAATACTAATTTATGTATAATTAATTCACCTATAAATATTCATTCACTGTACTTAGGAATTTGTGAAAGATCAAAGAAATTATGTAACCAACACAAACCTACACAAATTCCCTCTCACGTTGTTTATTTTTTTCTGTATATACCAGTAGTGTCTAAAGGTCAATAAACAATTATTATTATTAATAATTTATAGTCAAAGTATAAATTTATATTAAATTTTTAACGGACCTTCAAACTCGAAATTTTACTTCATGCTTAGTCTGGGAGTGGACCGCCAAGATTTTCAACATGTCGAGATTTTTGAAATTTCTAGGATTTTGTCGATTTATTCACAGTTTGTTATTATATTAAATGCAACTATAATATATCGTTAACTTGTTTCTCATTGATCACTTGGTAAAACATTTCTATTAATATATAGGTATTTGATTGAAATTCACTTGGTTTGTTTTACTAATAAATTGTTTTATTTTAACTAGTTTCGGCTTAATGCCATTTTCAAGAATGGTGTACAAAAGAGCAAAATTGATTATATATACTAGATGTCGGCATTTCAGGTAATTAGCGCTCTAATTATCGGGGAATTCCAAAGGTCCTCGTTGTCATTGACCACGTTTTTTCCCGCCTTTATGGCTTTACTTATTTCTAAACCCTCCCGACAATTCAAAACTAATCAATTATTACAATTATTAAAGTGATTAGCCGCGATGCAATGTTTTGCGAACCCCGTGGTCTGTTTATTATTTAGAATATCTTTCCTATGTTCTTTTAATCGCGTTTCAAAAGACCTGCCCGTTTGTCCTATATATATTGCATCGCAGTCATCACATTTCAGCTCATATACTCCGCTTTTTTTAATATGACTATTGTCTGTTTTAATTTTATTATTCACTAATATTTTCCCTAAGTTAACAGAATTAGTCAAAATTATGTTATTGTCCTTTCCCTTAACTGTTTGTTTAATTTTCTGTGAGAGGTTATTGACGTATTCTAATCTATTCCAGTAGGTTTTCTCTATTTTTGTCACACTATAAAAATACTTCCGCAATTGTTTTTGTTTTTTCTTTTTAATCATTTGATCAACTAATGCCTGTTTATAACCGTTATTTTTTGCTATTGTTTTAATTGTGTTTAGTTCGATTTGATAATCTATTTTACTAAGTGGAATATTAATTAATCTGTGTATAAATGAATGAAAAGTACTATATTTAATTTGGTTGTGTGTGTTTGAGTTTATAGGTATTATTGTATCCGTACATGTTTCTTTACTAAATATTTTATATGTTAGTGTATTGTTGGATGATTTCGTAATCGTTAAATCTAAAAAGTTAAGACTATTTAATGAATTTAAATATTTTGTAAACTATAATATTTAATAAATACTGTTTTTCTTAGGAATAGAATATTAACCCATTAAAAGCCGAGCAAATTATAAAGTTAACTCTAAAAGTTGATTTTAGGTAAAATTTTGCATCTTTTTCTATGATTTCAATGAATGATTTATTATATTACATACGATTTAATAAAAGAGTTACATTCAAAGTTCGAACGAGTGTTTCCACTCCCAGACTAAGCATGAAGTAAAATTTCGAGTTTAGAAAAGCCCCGCGTAGAAAATTTGTCGAGGGTCACGCAGCGACCCGAGACAAATTTTCACGGGGCTTTTCTAAACTCGAAATTTTACTTCATGCGCCACGCGTATAAAACACTGAAATGTTGTGAAGTTTTAAACACACTTAAAAAAATTACTTTGGTTTTTAGTTCAATAAAATCGGTCAATAATACAAGAGTTATGGCGTTGGGCATTTTTTTATTGAACACCCGGTATATATATTAGATCCTAGCTTGGATTTAATATATGTCGAAAACGTTTATGAGAAGTATTCTGTAACATTTAAGTTCAAATTAAAATAACTATAAAAATATGAATCTTCTAGTTAAATGAGTTAAGCATAAGTTACAATTGAGCACACTAAAGTAGCAGAAATATTATTCATATAAAAATACTCCAAGAAAAAATTGTAGCATATGTTTCAAATCTGTAATCAATCTCGTGAGTTCTACTATACTGCTGTATTATTTGGTCAATAAACAATTATTATTATTATTATTAATTTATAATCAAAGCCTTAATTTATATAAAATTTTTAACGAACCTCGTTAATATTACTGCTCATAACAATATTTTTGTTAACTCCTTTAGAATGACTCAAAGTCGAAACTAGTTGGAATAAAAAACCAAAATATTAGTGCAATTTAACCAAGTGTTTTCTTTTTTAAATCATTTACCATTAATGCCTGAATAATGTGCATAATTTTAGAAATTGACGGTAAATGTCCAGTTAACATTTATAAAACACTGTACACCTCAGTATTTAGTAAATTTTAAATCAACTGAGATTTAGCCATTAATTTCTGACCGGAATAAAGTATACATTACCAGGAAATGTATACTTTTGTCATACATTATAATCATAAAAATCGTAAAATAAACAATAACACTTCAAGAATCAAACAAATTAAAATTGAATGCATCCGATATAATAGAAAACAATCGGCGTATTAATAGACGTTAATAATAAATTTAAAATTTATTTCCTAAATATAACTCCTTTAATATTAAAAATAGTAAATTTGGAGTCCTTAAAGCTGCCTACTATTGGATCTTAATAATGCATAGTAAATTAAGAATTTAAACGCTTGATTAAGTATGCAGTTTGTAGCATACAAAAGCGTTCAAACTCTTACTAACTTCAGTTAATACACAATACGCCTTTATTGCACCAAGTTTACTATACAGGGTGGTGAATTTTTCGATGCTCACCATTGGTATCTCGGAAACGATAAGATACACGAGGTCGCTTTAGTTAGAGAAAAGTAGCTCATTTTAGTAGCGATTAAGAATCTGAAAAAAAATGAATACTATGTAAAGTTAATTAAAGGAAAGTCACTTGGTATTGTTTCACAATTAAATCTTTATTCCGACTAGTTGCGGTTTGTTAGACCATTTTCAAAGGAATTCCTTTGAAAATGGTCTAACAAAACGGAACTAGTCGGATTTTTTTTTTTAATTAATTATATTACGTTGTAATTTTATGTACAAATGGTGTTTACCGTAAATAAATTTACTTTACTTTACTTTACTTTATAAAGATTTAATTGTGAAACAATACCAAGTGACTTTCCTTTAATTAACTTTACATAGTGTAATATGTTTCACCAAGTGCCAGATGAGAAATTAATTCAAGAAATTAAAAAAATTAATATTTTGATAGGTTCCTGATTTATCGCGAAAAAACTGAATATTGTGATTTTAGAAACAAATTAATATCTTCCCTGCCATTCGCGATATTTACATCAAACTTCACAACTTCATATTTTTGAACCCTCTGTATCGATTGGCGTCACCAGAAATATTCTAGGTACTTTAGATTTCGGCTTCATTCGATACAGAGGGTACAAAAATATACAGTTGCCAAGTTTGATGAAAATACCGCCAATGGCAGGGAAGATATTAAGTTTTTTTCTAAAATCACAATTTTCAGTTTTTTCGCGATAAATCAGAAACCTATCAAAATTATCATATTATTTTTCGGATTCTCAGTCGACATTAAAATGAGCTACTTTTCTCTAATTTAAGTGACATCGTGTATCTTATCGTTTCCGAGATACTAATAGTGAAGATCGAAAAATTCACCACCCTGTATAGTGTATTATGTATCAGGTATGAAAAAATGTACCTTACTGAAAAAAACTGAATATTGTGATTTTAGAAACAAATTAATATCTTCCCTACCATTCGCGATATTTACATCAAACTTCACAACTTCATATTTTTGAACCCTCTGTATCGATTGGCGTCACCAGAAATATTCTAGGTACTTTAGATTTCGGCTTCATTCGCTACAGAGGGTCCAAAAATATACAGTTGCCAAGTTTAATGAAAATACCGCCAATGGCAGGGAAGATATTAAGTTTTTTTCTAAAATCACAATTTTCAGTTTTTTCGCGATAAATCAGAAACCTATCAAAATTATCATATTATTTTTCGGATTCTCAGTCGCCATTAAAATGAGCTACTTTTCTCTAATTTAAGTGACATCGTGTATCTTATCGTTTCCGAGATACCAATAGTGAGCATCGAAAAAATCACCACCCTGTATAGTACATTATGTATCAGGTATAAAAAAATGTATCTTACTTATAAGCATTTAAATTATGACACAATAATATTTTTATCTAAAGCACATATCTTTTATTTTAATAAAACATTCAATTACTCATACTTATGAAACCCCTTTCTTTAAGGACACAAAAAATTACTTCATCCCTTTCACCCTTGTGCTGCAAGATCCGTATAAGTTTCTCTAGATATTATTTCAAGGGAGTGGGAACACTTAACGCAGTGTTGGAGAAGGACCTTCATTTATTCTCTCCCCTAACTCCAAAACGTTCTACTTTATCGCCGGACATTTCCTAGATTACGTTTCATGGATCACGCTTTATGCACAACGCCCATTTCCATTGATTCTAATTGATGCGGCATTATTGTTTTAAATGTTGGTTTGAATGCGATTATAAATGCAATGCAATTATGGTGGATGCGCCGGGCGCGGCGTGTTTAGATTGCACTGCGGTCAGATTTTACATATTTATGATTATGATAAAATGTTATAAATTGGGTAATAATACTGTTTGTAATGTGTTTTCGTTTTAAATTTAATGCAAATGTTCGCACGTTGTTGGAACTGCATTGATTTTATTGGAAATGCTGATAAATATAAATCGAAACTTAGTAGAATTAATATTTCCTGGAATTTCAGGATTTCATGCATAAAATAACTTACTTTAGAGCATAACAATATCCCTGATTCTGTAAGCAAAATATTGAATTTACCGTATATGTTATTCTTCAACTTCGCATTTTAAATATGCATAACATACAGGGAATTTTTCTTTTAAGTAAACATACCCAATGTGTACTCTGTAAATATTCAGGCACTCGTTGTTTTTGAAAAGCGTTCAATTTAAAGCTTTAAACGAGTGTTTTCCACTCCCAGACCAAGCATGAAGTAAAATTTCGAGTTTAGAAAAGCCTGAAAATTTGGTTTGGTCGCGTAGCGCGAAGCGCGGAGCGACCAAACCAAATTTTCAGGCTTTTCTAAACTCGAAATTTTACTTCATGCGCCACGCGTATAAAACACTGAATGCTGTGGAGATTAAAATAGATTTCTAAAGTATTATTTTAAAGCAGTAGATTTTAAACTTCACGTTTGATCAGTGTTTTAAGCGCGTGGCGCAGTAAGTAAAATTTGCAGGCTTTTCTAAACTCGAAATTTTACTTTATGTCTAATCAGGGAGTAGAAAAACCCTTTATAAGTTTTAAAATATTAAATTTAACGTATATGTTATTCTTAAACTTCCTATTGTAAGTATACATTACACACAGGGAACTTTTTATTTTTCTTTAACTTTGCATTTTAAGTATGCATAACATACAGGGAATTTTTCTTTTAAGTAAACATACCCAATGTGTACTCTGTAAATGTTCAGGCATTCGTTGTTTCTAGAAAGCGTTCAATTTTAAGCCTTAAACGAGTGTTTTCCACTCCTAGACTAAGCATGAAGTAAAATTTCGAGTTTAGAAAAGCCTGAAAATTTTGTTTGGTCGCGTAGCGCGAAGCGCGGAGCGACCAAACCAAATTTTCAGGCTTTTCTAAACTCGAAATTTTACTTCATGCGCCACGCGTATAAAACACTGAATGCTGTGGAGATTAAAATAGACTTCTAAAGTAATATTTTAAAGCAGTAGATTTTGAACTTCAAGTTTGATCAGTGTTTTATGAAGTAAAATTTGCAGGCTTTTCTAAACTCGAAATTTTACTTCATGCGCCACGCGTATAAAACATTAAATGCTGTGGAGATTAAAATAGATTTCTAAAGTATTATTTTAAAGCAGTATATTTTGAACTTCAAGTTAGATCAGTGTTTTATGCGCGTGGCGCATGAAGTAAAATTTGCAGGCTTTTCTAAACTCGAAAACTTACTTCATGTCTAATCATGGAGTGAAAAAACCCTTTAGAAGTTACAAAATGTTAAATTTAAAGTATATGTTATTCTTAAACTTCTTATTTTAAGTATACATTACACATAGGGAACTTTTTATTTAAGTTTACATATAAAGAAAATTAAACATAACGAAACATTGAGTTTGTCAATAGTTTGCAGAATATTTACAAACTATAAAAACGAGTTAAAATTAATATCGACTTTTTGTAAAAATTTTGTCTCATTGAGGATAGTTGTTTCAATGAATATTTGGAGACTTGTCGCAATGAGACAAAATTAATGCAGAAAGTCGATATTAATTTTAGATCGTTTATATATTAAGTTTACATTCACAATGTGTACTCTGTAATTGTGTAGGCATTTGTTGTTTCTGAAAAGTATTCAATTCAAAACTTTAAACAAGTGTTTTCCAATCTCAGATTAAGCATAAAGTAAAATTTTTAGACTTTTCTTAACTCGAAATTTTACTCCATTCGCCACGCGTATAAAACAGTGAAATTTTCTGAAGTTTAAAATATACTGCTTTGGCATACTGATTTAGAAGGATATTTTAAAATCCACATTAAATTAGTGATTTATACGCGTGGCGCATGAAGTAAAATTTCGAGTTTAGAAAAGCCCAGAAAATTTGTCTCGGGTCGCTGCGCGACCCGAGACAAATTTTCACGGGGCTTTTCTAAACTCGAAATTTTACTTCATGCTTAGTCTGGGAGTGGAAAACACTTGTTTAAAGCTTTAAATTGAACTTTAAAAAAACAGGGAATTTCCGTAATTCTTGTATCAATTCCATGGTATGCCATTATTTTTATAAAATCACATTACTTTTTCTTAATTATTTTAGCTGTAAATTTTCTGACATTCGTTGATTTTTAAAAGAGTTCAATTTGAAGCTTTAAACGAGTGCTTTTCACTCCCAGACTAAGCATGAAGTAAAATTTCGAGTTTAGAAAAGCCCCGTGAAAATTTGTCGAGGGTCGCGCAGCGACCCGAGACAAATTTTCAGGGCTTTTCTAAACTCGAAATTTTACTTCATGCGCCACGCGTAAAAACACTGATTTCAAGTGAGATTCAAATATACATAGAGTTCACAATATTTTAGTGTTTTATACGCGTGGCGCATGAAGTAAAATTTCGAGTTTAGAAAAGCCCAGAAAATTTGTCTCGGGTCGCTGCGCGACCCTCGACAAATTTTGACGGGGCTTTTCTAAACTCGAAATTTTACTTCATGCTTAGTCTGGGAGTGGAAAACACTTGTTTAAAGCTTTAAATTGAACTTTAAAAAAAACAAGGAATTTCCGTAATTCTTGTATCAATTCCATGGTATGTCATTATTTTTATAAAATCACATTACTTTTTCTTAATTATTTTAGCTGTAAATTTTCTGACATTCGTTGATTTTTAAAAGAGTTCAATTTGAAGCTTTAAACGAGTGCTTTTCACTCCCAGACTAAGCATGAAGTAAAATTTCGAGTTTAGAAAAGCCCCGTGAAAATTTGTCAAGGGTCGCGCAGCGACCCAAGACAAATTTTCAGGGCTTTTCTAAACTCGAAATTTTACTTCATGCGCCACGCGTATAAAACACTGATTTCAAGTGAGATTCAAATATACATAGAGTTCACAATATTTGAGTGTTTTATACGCGTGGCGCATGAAGTAAAATTTCGAGTTTAGAAAAGCCCAGAAAATTTGTCTCGGGTCGCTGCGCGACCCTCGACAAATTTTCACGAGGCTTTTCTAAACTCGAAATTTTACTTCATGCTTAGTCTGGGAGTGGAAACACTCGTTTAAAGCTTCAAATATTTACAGAGTATACATCGAGATGTGTATACACTTATAAGATAAATTCCCTTATACCAAACCCACTTACAAACTTTAAATAGATTGATTTTAAAGAAAACGCTTAAATTAATTTCGCTGACAATTTTTTTTAATAATTTCAACACTTTGAGTCACTCAAGTTGTTTTGTGTCCACAAGTTATTAATAATTTAGATGTGCTATGAATAAATTATAAATAACGATTAACTCAGCCATAAAAGTATAAAATTACACATTCAAACTCTTGCCGGCTTTTGTCGGATTATTTCAAACAACTTTTCTCATTTTCAATTCTTTCCACACGTTTTCAGCCCGAGGAGGAAAAGCTTTAGGGAATTTAATTACACGAATCACTTCTGGGATTCGTCCGGTTACAAAACTGTTCCGCCAAAGTGGAATTTTAAAAAGAGCATTAAGCATGTTTTATTCAGTGAACGCACGTGGGGCAAACAAAAAGAAGGCAAACATGCACGAATCCCAGTATGGTATTTGTAATTACGGATGACTCAACAATGGCGGATTTAGGATTTCAAAAAAATAGTTGGTTTTGCAATTGCTTGGTTAAATAAATATTTGGTGTTTAAAAAGTTTTCCACAGAGACGACAATCAAAATCCTAGTAAAAATCACTCGTAAAGAAACAAATTTAAGTATACAGGCTGTCCGTATTTCGACAGAATGTATGGGGATATCAGTTATTTGAAGAGATAGAGAGTCGGTTAAATTACTGCAAAGTTGCGTAGTTCAGGGCCTAACAATAATCGGAAAACAATTTTGAGATATCATTTTTTGTTTTCGAGATATCAACAAAAAACTGATTTTTTGAAATTTAAAAAAGTAATAACTCCTGATCTCCAAGTGTCATCCCTCCCCGTAGCTCCCTTATTCGGTATCCAAACAGGTTTTTTGTATATTGTTAGTAAGAATGGCGGTCTTCAATTTTTTATATGGCAACATCAACTCCCTTTCCAAGAAATTCCATCTATTATCCAATTACCTCACTAACAATCCCATTGATGTGATAATGATGGTCGAAACAAAAACAAAGAAACCTTTTTCATTTAATAACCAAATCCCTTTCTCAATTCCCCTACAAAACTAACAAGGGGGCTCATTGGTGGCAGCCAGGTAAGAAATCAAACTGTTAAAATCAAATCCTCCAAAAATGAATAATCATATGAATGAGGCTGAAAGACCCCAGGGTCGATATCCAATTCGCAGAATTAAATATTTGTTTCTTGTATATACTTATTATGCATTCTAATTGTTGTACTGTGTATTCTGTGAATAAAGTTATTATATATATATATATATATATATATATATATATCATATATATGAATGTCTACACTGTATTATTGAGCTTCCCCAATTCCCACTTTACATTTTCCTTGTATACATTCATAACTCCTCTTCCATTGAAGATACAATCTTCACGAAGGCATCCCTGTAAGACCATGGTGTCGTAATGGGAGATTTTAACATTAACAAGACTAAATCAAGACAACTCTCCTCCTTTTTTTCAAACTCCAATTTTGTTCGTATACACACTGGTCCCACATTTCTTATGTCCAACAACCTATCAACCACTCCTGATATCCTTCTCTCTACAAGTAATATCTAACATCTAATACAAAATGTTATCCTCCTTGCCGATTTATGTTCAGACCACATGCCCATACAATTCTCCCTCAATATTTGTTCCTCTCTCCCTGCCCCTCCTAAGACAATTTTAAACTATAAAAATTGTGACATCGTAAAAGTAACTGACGAAATGACTGAAATTATCTCTACAAACCAATTAGTTAATCCTAACACCATCTCCTTTTTCACAGATACCCTAACCAAATAAATACAACAACACACACCAACCATCACAAAAAACCCTACAATTATCCTCTTGCAAAGTATATTCTCCGCCTAATTAAATATAAACGACAATTATATATATCGTCGGTCTGTCGACGATACGACGCTTAAACTAAAATTTAACAAAATCAATAAAGACATCCACACTATGATTGCACAGTACAAAAGTGACCTATGGATCAAATCTTGTGAAAAAATTAATGATTTACATGGCAAACAACACTGGCAAGAAATAAAGAAACTCAGTAAGTATCGTAAGACAGATTTTATTCAAAAAATCACAGACCCCACGACAAAAAAGACAGTGACGGACGATACTGACATTACATCAAACAATTTTACACAATGGCAGACCACATCGACTATGACAACGACTTAATTCCTGGTAGATGTCTTTTAAAACCTCCCAAATGTCCCTCACTCCAAATGATGATATAAAGGAGAAGCAGTAATTTGAAAATCTCAATAAGGGCAAAAACACTACGCCCGAATATCCACGCATATACAGGGTGGGGCATAGGAACCAAGTGTTTTTGGTTTGGGTAGTACTCGGCCATTAGAAAAGGAAGGGCGCGCGGTTTATTACAATCCATTCCTCGACTCGAAGCATTTCACTTTCTCAGTTGCCATTTGCCAACATGGAGCGGTGGACGCTAGAGCAACGCATGTTCGCGTATGATTGTTTTGTTCGAAGTGGCGAGTCGGTGACTGCAGTACAGCGTGAATTTCGCAGAAGATTTAATATCCATCGTAATGACTCTGTTCCTGCCCGAGACACCATCTTACGCTTGGTCAATAACCTTCGAACAGGAGGTTCAATAATGAAAAGAAAGCCGCCCGGTCATCAACGTACTGTGCGTATTCCTGAGAACATTGAAAGGGTGAGACAAGCATTACTGCAAAGCCCATGCCGCTCTGCACGTCGACATTCAGCTGCACTTCAAATCAGCAATCGCACTGTACGACGGATTTTGCATGGTGAATTACATTTTCACCCATACAAAATAGCGGTTGCGAAACAATTAAATGTAAGAGATTACGCCCAACGCTTGAATTTCGCACAACAAATGCTTCAACTTTTTGAGGAGAATAAAAACATGTTGTTAGTAATGAGTGATGAAGCCCATTTCCACCTTAATGGGACCGTCAATAAACAAAATTGCCGGTACCGGGCTGACGAGAATCCACGATAGTTACATGAGATGCTATCGCATAGTCCTAAGGTAACAGTTTGGTGTGCGGTGGGAAAATTAGGCATCATTGGCCCATATTTTTTTGAAAAAAAATGAGGTCACCGTTACAGTAACATCTGAGCGTTACATTCATATGGTGAATACCTTTTTCATACCTGAATTGCAAAGAAGAGGTGTGAATATTCAAGATTTGTGGTTCCAGCAAGATGGGGCCACGGCACACACCGCCAGAGCATCTATAGCTGTTCTTCGCCGCCTGTTTCCAAATCGTCTAATTTCGAGATTTGGTTTTGGTGACGTTTTGTGGCCTCCTCGGTCTCCCGACTTATCGATTTGTGATTTTTTTCTATGGGGGTACCTCAAGTCACGTGTTTATGAGGCCAAGTAATTATTTCAAAAACACTTGATTCCTATGCCCCACCCTGTATAATAAAAATATTTAACTACATGTACTCCACTTAAGCCAGTGAAAATGAGATGTGTATACTCAAACCAGGAAATGAACCATTAGAACCCAGCAGCTATCGTCCCATTACTTTGCTCCCTGTCCTTGGCAAATTGTTTGAAGCAATAGTCAAAAATAAACCCTACCAATTTGGATTCCTAGAACACCGCTCCACAACTATACCTCTATCTATCCTTACTTATAATTGCCAAACAGCAAGCCCCGGAGGCCATAGGTCGGCAGTATTATTCTGAAACATAAAAAAAGCATTCGACTCTGTTTGGCACCGAGGCTTGCTGTACAAGTGCAACTCCTACACTTAATTAATGTCCTAGTTTCCTTCACAATAGATCTCTCCAAGTCAAAATACGCTATTCTGTTTCCAACTCCTTTACTCCTGAACAAGTCTTGCCTCAAGGTTCTCCTTTATCACCACTCCTCTATAACCTCCTTGTACATGATATTTACAACCCCAATCCTAATTATATAAATTAATCGGCCTATCCCCTCCTCTATACCGATGACACTGCGCTAATCGCTCAGGCCTCCACACTACCCAAAGCCCTTAGCACGCTACAGGTCGTAATCGCCACTATCCGAACGTGGTTCACGAAATGGCGAATATCGATCAACCCTAACAAATCCCAACTCCTAATTCACTTTCACCGACCGCACAACTCCCCTTTTTCTATTTACATAAACAATCACGACACCAACCAAACGTGGTTCGCGAAATGGCGAATATCGATCAAGTCTAACAAATCCGAACTTCTAATTCCTTTCACTGACCGCACAACTCCCCTTTCATTATTTACATAAACAATAACGTTATACATCCCTCAGCCACGTGTAAATACTTAGGTATACAATTCGATCCTAAACTCACATTTAAGAACTACTCCGTAACCCTCAAAGCAAAAGTCAAGAATCGGGCGGCACACTTTAGAAGTCTAACCTATTACAAACTTAGCATAAGTATAGACACATCTGTACATATATATAAAATGATATGCCGCCCCTTACTTGACTATGCTGCTATCCTTTATTATAACCCCCATCCTGTGACGCTTAGAAACATCCAAGTTGCGGAAAAATCGGCCCTTAGAGTGTTAACTAAAATCCGACACCCCAAAAACCCCTTCCATAATCCTTCAAACACGCTTCTATATGAGCTGACTAAAGTTATCCCTATAGAAGATCACCTAGCCCACTTAGCTGAAAAATTTGCGCCAAACCCTATCCTCTACGACCTTCTTAACCCGTTATGTATTCCTCGAGACAAGAACACAACACCCAAGCGACAATACCCCAGCACCACCATTCATGTATTCATTTAATCATTTCATAACATTAACTATCATGACAATTGAAGGACAGTATAATTTCGACAAGACAATTGACGACATTAACAATCATGACCCTTTTGTACACCATAATCGACAGTGACAGAAACTGCACAATCCAGGCGGAAAGACCAATGGTCGACAGCCAATTGGCAGAAGAAATTATTTAATTTATATTTATATATGTATGTATTTATTTTGATTTATGTACATATTCTGTCAATAAAGATATTTATATATATAATAACTAATTCAGATATTTTAATAAATTTCTTCCGATTCCTTTTCATTTAAATTGTATACACCCTCACGCCAACACAAAATGTAATACAAACCACCGGAGAAACTTCCAAATAATAACCCCTGAAATATCGGGAATCAATAAATTTCTTCCAAATCCCTTTTATTTAAATTGTATACACCCCCACACCAACACAAAGATCATTTAAACCGCCGGAGAAAATTGCTTTGTACCGAGGGCAAAAATTCTAATCCTTTAACGGTTTGTCGCAGGTGTTCATGTACAATTCCAAATAGGCCTTTTATTAAAGTGTTCGCCCTTTTCTGGAAAAGAAATGCCCCGACTATTATCGATTATTAAAACGCAAATTGCTTACAAGCTGAAAGTAAATTACCACTCGATGTTAGCGCGTTCTTAAAAGATGTTTATCGGCAGAACGGAAAACTTTTTCCTTATATAGGGTATTTGTTAGGGGGCTGTAATTACTAACCGGTCGGAGTCTATAAATTTCTTAACAGGAATCGGGCTTTTTTGGGGGACTATTGGAATCTCGGAAAACGAAGTTTATTTTTATAAGGATAAGGATCAATGTAATTGGATTGGTTGAAGTGGGCTGTTATTTTATATTTTGGTATTCAAGTAATCTCCGTAATTAGGCATCAGGAAAATAATAAAATTTTGTGTACTATTATAATTGTACACATATTTCTCATATGGCTTGTTGTTTATATTTATGATAACTTTTCTCTGTAATTAATTAATTTTTATCTGGTTTGAAATAAAGTATTATAAAGGACTAATGTAGTTGTATGAGTTACGTGAATGTGTTAAGTCACTTAATTAAACACAGTTATATTCCTTTCTTCACTTTTATTTGTATGTATATTATTAATAATAAAAGTGAAGAAAGGAATATAACTGTGTTTAATTAAATTATAAAGGACATTTTATTTATTTAGTAAAAAAAAATTGCATTACAAAAAGTATAGCAAGGCTCAAGGACTATCTTAATACTACCCTCCCACGTATTCTGTTTTGGACAGTCAGAAAATGGGTAAACAAATTATTAAAGACACTTAACTTTGTTTTACCACTTTTATTTAAACTTTTACAGTACAGTACAGTCAAGGCCGTAAACACACAAATATTGTGAAGTTATTTTACTAAAGCAGTATTCTACAGACATATATTCTGAACTTCACCTAACACTAGTGTTGTATACGCGTGGCGCATGAAGTAAAATTTCGAGTTTAGAAAAGCCTGAAAATTTGGTTTGGCCGCTCCGCGCTTCGCGCTACGCGACCAAACCAAATTTTCAGTTTTTTCTAAACTCGAAATTTTACTTCATGCTTAGTCTGGGAATGGAAAACACTCGTTTAAAGCTTCGAATTGAACTTTTGTTAAAAAACCAAAGAAAATATACAGCGTATACATACAGAGAGTTTTATGTAACACCGAACATTTTCATAACGAGACTTTTTAGTTTAAGTATCCATAAGCTTACGTTCCATATTATTCAATGCTCGATTTATTAAAAGAATTAAATTCAAAGCTTTAAGCGAGTGTTTTCCACTCCCAGGCTAAGCATGAAGTAAAATTTCGGGTTTAGAAAAGCCTGAAAATTTGGTTTGGTTGCATAGCGCGAAGCGCGGAGCGGCCAAACCAAATTTTCAGGCTTTTCTAAACTCGAAATTTTACTTCATGCGCCACCGGTACAAAACACTGACATAATACGAAGTTTAAAACACAGCGCTAAACTTTACATTGAATCAGTGTTTTGTACCGGTGAATGAAGTAAAATTTCGAGTTTAGAAAAGCCTGAAAATTTGGTTTGGCCGCTCCGCGCTTCGCGCTACGCGACCAAACCAAATTTTCAGGCTTTTCTAAACTCGAAATTTTACTTCATGCTTAGCCTGGGAGTGGAAAACACTCGCTTAAAGCTTAGAATTTAATTCTATTAATAAACTGAGCACCGGAAAATGTGCAACATATGCATATGAATACTTCAAAGAAAAATTCTTGTTATGAAAATGTTCGGTATTACATAAAACTCTCTGTATGAATTCATAAAATAAAAATTTGCTGTATATTTAAATCAATTACGTCATTAAATATATTTTTGTCTCATTACAGTTTTCTCTTAGGTCAAAATTTAAGCCACTTTTCTAATAAGCTAATTTTATTATTTATCCATTTTAAAGACCCTTCCTTTTAACAAATTTAGAATTTCTTTATGGTAATGTTTTTTTTTTTTTAAAGGAGGCAAATTATTTTATGAAGAATAACTTTTGTTGAAACGCGTAATATATACCATTACTTGATTGAAACGAGGTAATTTAATAGAAATGCAATTATTTTGAATAAATAAATGTTAAAAAGTATACGACAAAACATTAAAAAAATAAATAAAGAAAATATGAATTTGTCAACAGTTTACAGAATATTTACGAAATATAAAAACAAATTAAAATTAATACCGACTTTCTTCCTTTTCTGCCTTATCTGTTGCAGAAAGTTGATATTAATTTTAATTGGTTTTAATATTTTAAAAATATGAAATTATCTCTATAAAATAAAATTAGTTCTATTAAACATTAAAAGTGCGATTCTTTTCGCAATCTACAACAAAATGTAATTGAAAAAAGTCATTTGCAGTGGAGAGTTAAGTCTAAATACATAATTTTAACTTAATAGAACTAAGTATAAATGAAATTGCCAATTCTTGGTTACAGAATACTTCAAACATTAAAAGTGCAATTCTTTTCGCAATCTACAACAAGTTAGTCTTACAAAGACTATATCAAACACTCATTGAAACAACTACTTCCTGAGCTAATACCCCGACGGACATTGAATTATGTTTGATATAGTCTTTGTAAGACTAACTTGTTGTAGATTGCGAAAAGAATCTCGGCACTTTTAATGTTTGAAGTATTCTGCAACCAAGAATTGGTAATTTCATTTATACTTAGTTCTATTAAGTTAAAATTATGTATTTAAACTTAACTCTCCATTACAAATGACTTTTTCCAATAACATTTTGTCCTATAATCAGAATTAGAGGTACTTCTCGCTGTGTTCAAATTAAGATTTGGTGAAGAAAATGTTGTTTTAACCCATTAACGGCCGAGCAATTATAGAGATAACTCTAAAAGTGGATTTTAGGTAACATTCTTCACTTCTTTATATGAGTTCTACGAATTATTGATTGTATTACATTCTATGAATTTTTGTTTCAAATACAAATATTGTATACGCTGTAAATGTAAGGCATTTTGTATAAAAACGTGCAATATAAGTTTAGACCGTGCATTTCCACTCCCAGACTAAGCATAAAGTAAAATTTCGAATTTAGAAAAGCCCCGCGTAGAAAATTTGTCGAGGGTCGCGCAGCGACCCGAGACAAATTTTCACGGGGCTTTTCTAAGCTCGAAATTTTACTTTATGCGCCACGCGTTTAAAACTCGAAAATATTGTGAAGGTAGAAATACACTGAAAACATTTCTTTTTTAATGAGTAATAATTTAGACATTTAAATAACAAAATATTTACGGATTTCTTCATACATTTTTAAGTCAAGTCAAAAAATATAATATATCAAATTAACTTATTTAGTATATCTTTAATTAATTTCTCACTTAACCCGTGGTGAAACATTTTTGAATATAATACTGGATATTTAATTAATTAGTGAAACAAACCAAGTGTTTTAATTAAATATCCAGTATTAACTTATTTAGTAACTGAATTAACATAAAATTAATAATGTTGCGTATATGCATCCAATGGCGCCTAATGGGTTAATAAAAGATATATTTTTTAGCATTCTAGATTTTTTATATAATGTATTTATTTATTTAACGGATTTATCTCTTTACAAATATTCTACAAATGATTATACAATTAATGAACTCACAATAAACATACATATCATCCCTAAAGACGGGCATCCGACGATACATATTTTAAAAGTTGTGATGTATTTTGAAGTTACGAGTGTCGTCCACTCCCAGACTAAGCATGAAGTAAAATTTCGAGTTTAGAAAAGCCCAGAAAATTTGTCTCGGGTCGCTGCGCGACCCGTGACAAATTTTCACGGGGCTTTTCTAAACTCGAAATTTTACTTCATGCGCCACGCGTATAAAAGACTTAAATATTGTGAAGCTAGAAATACACTGAAAACATTTTTTTTTAAATGAGTAATAATCGAGATATTTAAATAACAAAATATTTACGTTTTTCTTCATACATTTTTAAGTCAAGTCAAATAATATAATATATCAAATTAAGTTATTTAGTAATTTAATTAACATAAAATTACTAATGTTGCGTATATTCATCAATGGCACATAATGGGTTAAGTTATTCGAAACTTTTTCTAAAGAATCACTTTCTGACAAAAATGGTTAGTAAAAAAGTTTTTGATATCCGGGCAGTAATCCGGGGACACACGGTGTAACAATTTAGACGGCCTTAAAAATATTGATTGTCTTAGGCTTCTTAAAGTCCCTGATACGCCACGGACCGGGGTTCAAATACCGGCCTAACAAGTTGTCTGCATTTATATAGGTTAGGATAAAAATGCCAAACACTCCGTCTTCTCGGATATGACATTAAATGCATGTAGGACCCGTGTACTGCCTGGATGTTGCGTGCACGTTAAAGATCCCTACCGGTGGGTTGGAACTCCCACCGGGTTCGGCAAAATTCCCGGATAGCTGTAGACCTAATCTCCGGCTTCATGATTGGCCTTAGCAGCGGAAATAGATGACGTAAAACCCAAAATAAAAAAAAATAAAAAAGTCCCTGATAATATGGTATAATATTAATCTTTATATTTTACACAATTTTTCATAGGTAAAGTTTACAAGACTTATAAAAATAGGACGATAAATCTAACTATGTTGTAGCATTTATAAAACATTAACGTTTTTTCACATATTTGCTGTGGAAATAATCGCAAAATGTGTAATATACTGACCCTTTGATGTGAGTTCTTTAAAAGTTTGAAAGAAGTGCGGTAAACATTTTTTTTCAGGTTTTATTAATGTTGTTTACATCTAAACTTATATCTGTTTACATCATTATTGGTCCATTGACATTCTATTACTTTTTTGTAATCTTTAAGCAATTGTAACTTATAGAAGTTTAATATAAACAAAACAATCCAAAACTATTATAATAATAATAATTATTATTATTAGTATTATATTTTGAATTTGAAAAAAAAGCGTACGCTGTTAGTTTGCAGAACGTGAAATATAAAATACAAAATAACGAAAATTTTCAAATAAACTGCAAACAGTGGTCTAATTAAATAAAACTACTAATAATTCTTGTAATTTTATATTTAAAGTTCCGCAAATAAAAGCGTAAGTAAAATATTTCTTGAATAATTTTCTCACTTATCACTTGGTGAAACATTTTTACATAATGATAAAGACTTTTAATTGTAGACTCATCCATCACTTGGTGAAATATTTTTTAAAACACTGAATTTAAACTTTGTTTAAAAAATTTATTAAACACTTGGTTATTGTTTCACTATTTGTTTTTATTTTTGAAAAACTGACTAGTTTCGGTCAGACGACCATTTTCAAAGTTATTACAAGAATGATGATACAAGAGGAGCGGTGTGCGTTTTATACCTAAAGGGGATTAAATCATTACCTAATTGTTGGGGCGTAAAGAGACAAACATATCCAGCAGCGGGTGTTAAACGTTTCTAAGTTGTCATTAGTAACGAGCGATCCGTTTTCTATTGAATTCTTAATGTAAAAAGTTTCCCAATAATTAAGCTTTTTACATTTGTTGGTTATTTTCAAAGGTTTGAATTTAGAAGGATCGAAAAAGTGGCCCTCATCTATGCAATGTTTTGCGAAGCCCGTCTTTGGATGATTATCTAATATGGATTTTTTATGTTCCTTTAGACGGGTGTTGAAATTTCTGCCAGTTTGGCCAATATATATTGCTTCGCAGTCGTTACATTGTATTTGATAAACGCCACTCCTTCGATCCTTTTCGGTTTTTTCTTTATTATTCATCAATAGTTTGTCTAAATTGATTTTATTAACGCAAATTGTATTTATATCTAGGTTGTTTAAAATGTTAACAATTGAGCTGGATTTTTGATTTACATAATTAAGGGCGACCTAAGATTTGGGTTTTGATTGATCTAGACCTGCATAGATTAATTTCAACAAAGAACGTTTTCGTTTTTTATTTACCATTGTATCAATTACATTTTCGTTGTCTTGTAATAATAATAATAAAACTTTAATTACGAAAAAACTTTGATTAACCTTCCTTAATATCGAACATTCTAACAAAAGAAACATAACTTTCAAAGAGACCCTCGTGGTATTGTTATTATTGCAGGGGAAGGGGTCCGATTCATAGTCGCATCATAGTAATGCCAATTAGTACTAACATTTCAATGCATTTATATTTTTAAATATACACTGCATTCTCTTTTTGAGTATACATTTACCAATTTTTGTTTTACGCTGTAAATTTTAAAGTATTCGTTACCTTCAATATGAAGCTTCTAACGAGTGTTTCCAAGGCTTGGTTAAGCATGAAGTAAAATTTCTAAAAAAGAGTTAAACTTGAAGTTTCGATCCAGTGTTTCCACTCCCAGATTAAGCATGAAGTAAAATTTCGAGTTTAAAAAAGCCTGAGCGTTTGGATTTGGACGCGAAGCATCCAAATCCAAACTCAGGCTTTTTTAAACTCGAAATTTTACTTCATGCGCCACGCGTATATAACGCTGATTTTGTTGATAAATGGCAGTTTTATGTTATTTGGTGTAGATCTGGGCCCTGTCCTTGCTACATCACTACAGCTAAACCATTCACCACTTTTTAACCATTCATAACTTAACGTTAGGCATCTAGCACCGGGCGGGTTTTTAGGTTATGTTGAATGTTTATATGTACTCTTGGCAACAATGCGGGGACTTTAAACCTATCAACATATTGCCTGGCTTCTTGGATATACTATAAATATATAGAATTATATTTTTCCCTAATTAGAATTTGTCTGCCACTAGGGGTTGTACAAAGGGTAAATCTCAGTAAATACATGAAAATTAATAGCTTACAATGATTTACTTTAAACGAGTGTTTCCACTCCCAGACTAAGCATGAAGTAAAATTTCGAGTTTAGAAAAGCCTGAAAATTTGGTTTGGTCGCGTAGCGCGAAGCGCGGAGCGGCCAAACCAAATTTTCAGGCTTTTCTAAACTCGAAATTTTACTTCATGCGCCACGCGTATAAAACACCGATTTAAAGTAAAGTTCAGAAACATATTAATCTATTTTTACAATTTTCATTACAAAGTCACATGCACAGAATCAGATATTGCAGATTACAGGTTTATTAAATAAATTCGGTAATTTTTGATTTGATTTTTTTACAGTTGACCGATAAAATCTTTAAAAAATTATTTGTAATTTGCAGAATTAGTCTCAATTTAACTAAAGTTTAAGCACAGGGTGTCCACAAAAGGTAGGGGGTATTTGTAAATTAAATAAAAAACAAAATAAAAGTAAAAATAATTAAGTGCTATAGATTACGTTGTCTAAATGTTGACCCTTACGCTGCTGACACTCCTCTAACCGAAAACGGAAATTAGCGGCTACGCGTCTACACATCTCTCTGGAATTCAATTGAAGTACAGTTCGTGGTTTGTTGTTATAAACTTTATTTTTAAAGTATTTTTTTAAGACGGCAATGGCACTTACTGTAAACTGTGAACCGTATTGCCACATGTTAAGGAACTTTTTGGTTCCACAACTGGGCACTTACTGTAAACTGTGAACGGTATTGCGACATGTTAAAGAACTTTTTGGTTCCAGAAGTGCAGGTGTTTGAAGGTTTTAATTTGGAAACATGGTTTCAACAAGATGGAGCAACTTGCCACACCTCAAACCAATCACTTAAGGTTGTCAATGAACATTTCCCGGAAAAAGTGATCTCTCGTCGAAGCACCATTAACTGGCCTCCGAGAAGCCCCGATCTTACACCCCTTGGTTATTTCGTATGGGGATACCTTAAAGAGAGAGTTTATAAAAACATACCACGAACTGTACTGCATTTCGAGACAGGGGTATGTTAAATAATCTATTGACTAAGCTATGGAAAACACTCATTTTAATTTGAAAAGACTGGTTTGAATCATTAGGTATTATAGCATCGCTGTATGTTGCTTTCCTACATATGTTATATAAAAGTCCACCTTCATGGTGAGTTATTGTTAAGTCTAGGAAATTCAGTTTGTTTTCTTTTTCGGTTTCTAAAGTAAATTGTATTGACTTTTCTATTGAATTCAAATATGTTAATAATTGATCTAAATGTCTATTCGTCCCTTTGAAAATGCAAAAAATATCGTCCACGTATCTAGACCAATGTATTATTTTTTCTTTATTTTTATTATTGTTTTCGTTTAGTATAAATTCTTCAAAATGATTCATATATATCTCAGCAAAAAGGGGTGATAGTGGTGACCCCATTGGTAGGCCTTCTGTTTGAGAATATAATATGTTATTAAATTTAAAATAATTTTGGTATAGGCAAATGTTAATAAGTGTTTCTAGTGAAACAATAACCAAGTGTTTTATAAATTTTTTAAACAAAGTTTAAATTCAGTGTATATTGATAAAGGTTTGCATTAAATTACACTTGGTTTGTTTCGCAATTTTCTCTTTACTATTTACTCGACTAGTTTCGCGTTTTACAGCATTATCAGGAGTGAATAAATAGCGAAGAGAAAATGTGAAACAAACCAAGTGTAATTTAATTCAAACCTTCATTAGTAAGTAAAATAGTTTTAAATTCGAAATATACTAATGATGTAACGCGTATTGAATTTAAAAATATCCATCCGTATTTTTTATAATATTGAATATACATCCCACATACACGAAATTAACATGTTTTCGTTAATTACCAAAGTATTGCGTATATTCGATAAAATTCCCACCCTACCGCACAAAAAAAATATTGTTCATTCTCTCGTGTAATTACATTTTACCTGTATAATTTGTTACATGTTTGTTTTTTCGTGTTTTTTCAGATAACAGCAGAGGAAAATGAGTAATTTCACAACATCGATCCCTTCAGTACCCTCGGAGGTAGAGTACGGGAGGGATGAGAATTTGGCAAGGGTGGAAATTGCGGTTTTAGTCATAATTTTCATGGTCACAGTGCTTGGTAATGGCACCGTGCTGCTGGCACTCTGGACTAGACGACGTTACGCCGGCAGAAAGAAGCTGTCTAGGATGTATTTCTTCATATTACACCTCAGCATCGCCGATTTGATTACTGCCTTTTTAAGTGTGCTGCCTCAATTAGGATGGGATATTACATTTAGGTGAGTATATTTGCTTCGGGCAGGTGGTGGCCGAGCGATAATGTCGACGGGCTGTATCGCTCGGCGTGCTACAATTCGGGTTCGATTCCCGTGCACGGGGAGATTTTAATTAAAAAAATTATGTCTCGTCGTGACCCTGGGTGTGGTATGAGTGTGTGTGTTTGTTCGAATGAAAAGTAGAATTCTACAAATTGTTAATTATATAAAGATTATACAAAATATATAGATTGATGATGGCTAATGGGCAAGTTCCCAAGGCCAAGCAACAGCTACCAAAAAAAATATATATATTTGCTTTCACTGCATTATCTTATTTTTTCGACATACCAGGTGTTCGCTAAAAAAACGCACAACGCCATAGCTCTGTTATTTATAGATCGAATTGAATGAACTAAAAAACAAAGCCAATCGCAATTTTAATACCGTAAACTGACACTAATTATATATCATTAATTTGGTTGGCGTTCACTTTGTGGTACATCTTCATAAAAATTTAATTAAAACACTTAACTTTGTTTTACCACTTTTATTTTACCTTTTAGTGACTATAGTTTCGACTACAAGCTAGTCATTATTAAACTATCAAACTTAGTTTGATAATGACTAGCTTGTCACTGAAAAGTTAAATAAAAGTGGTAAAACAAAGTTGAGTGTTTTAATTAAATTGCGAGTTATATATTTTTTTAAAATAAACTCCATTGCCAAATAAAAGTCGACTTACAATTTTTAAATGGCTGCATATATCGTATGTTCAATAAAATAAAACCTCTAGAGTGCTATGGTATATATATTGTAGGTTGGCAACTCTGACATTATACATTATGATTATTATGTCTGACGTTTTATATGACAATTCTTAAAGAGTGTAGCCAACATAAATTTAAAAAAAGATAAAATCACAGCACTTTACATGTTTTTTTTTTCTTATTGAACATTTGATACTTTTCTTATTTTATTATATTAGACTTTCTTTTTCTGAATCCAATTATTCTCGATATGTTGATTTTAATTTAATATTTATGCTAGAAAACATGTATAAACTAAAAAAAGATAAAATCACAGCACTCTAGATGTTTTTTTTTTTCAGAGTTGCCAACATACTTTCCTTATTTTATTATATTAGACTTTGTTTTTCTAAATGCAATTATGCTCGACATGTTGATTTTAATTTAATATTTATGCTAGAAAACATGGATATTAAATCTTGTTCTCATGATTTTTTGACAATAAATCTAGTGCGCCTTGAAACAAAATTGAACTATTAATACTGATCAAAATTTATAAACAGAATTAGTATGTATAATTAGCTTACAAGATTCAACACAATTTGTCAACCAACCGAACAAAATAGAGGCTAGTATTTTTTAAACTTTACAATATTTCAGTGTTTTATACGCGTGGCGCATGAAGTAAAATTTCGAGTTTAGAAAAGCCCCGTGAAAATTTGTCTCGGGTCGCTGCGCGACCCTCGACAAATTTTCTACGCGGGGCTTTTCTAAACTCGAAATTTTACTTCATGCTTAGTCTGGGAGTGGACTGTCAAGATTTTAAACATGTTGAGATTTTCGATATTTCTAGATTTTTGTTGATTTATTCACAGTTTGCTATTATATTAAATGCAACTTTAATATTTAATAAATACTGTTTTTCTTAGGAATAGAATAGTAACCCATTATGAGCCGAGCAAATTATGATTTTTTGACAATAAATCTAGTGTGCCTTGAAACAAAATTGGACTATTAATACTGATCAAAATTTATAAACAGAATTAGTATGTATAATTAGCTTACAAGATTCAACACAATTTGTCAACCAACCGAACAAAATAAAGGCTAGTATTTTTTAAACTTTACAATATTTCAGTGTTTTATACGCGTGGCGCATGAAGTAAAATTTCGAGTTTAGAAAAGCCCCGTGAAAATTTGTCGAGGGTCGCGCAGCGACCCTCGACAAATTTTCTACGCGGGGCTTTTCTAAACTCGAAATTTTACTTCATGCTTAGTCTTGGAGTGGACCGTCAAGATTTTCAACATGTTGAGATTTTCGATATTTCTAGATTTTTGTTGATTTATTCACAGTTTGCTATTATATAAAATGCAACTTTAATATTTAATAAATATTGTTTTTCTTAGGAATAGAATATTAATCCATTATGAGCCGAGCAAATTATGATTTTTTGACAATAAATCTAGTGTGCCTTGAAACGAAATTGGACTATTAATACTGATCAAAATTTATAAACAGAATTAGTATGTATAATTAGCTTACAAGATTCAACACAATTTGTCAACCAACCGAACAAAATAGAGGCTAGTATTTTTTAAACTGTACAATATTTCAGTGTTTTATACGCGTGGCGCATGAAGTAAAATTTCGAGTTTAGAAAAGCCCCGTGAAAATTTGTCTCGGGTCGCTGCGCGACCCTCGACAAATTTTCTACGCGGGGCTTTTCTAAACTCGAAATTTTACTTCATGCTTAGTCTGGGAGTGGACCGTCAAGATTTTCAACATGTTGAGATTATCGATATTTCTAGATTTTTGTTGATTTATTCACAGTTTGCTATTATATTAACTGCAACTTTATTATTTAATAAATACTGTTTTTCTTAGGAATAGAATATTAACCTATTATGAGCCGAGCAAATTATTATTTTTTGACAATAAATCTAGTCTGCCTTGAAACAAAATTGGACTATTAATACTGATCAAAATTTATAAACAGAATTAGTATGTATAATTAGCTTACAAGATTCAACACAATTTGTCAACCAACCGAACAAAATAAAGGCTAGTATTTTTTAAACTTTACAATATTTCAGTGTTTTATACGCGTGGCGCATGAAGTAAAATTTCGAGTTTAGAAAAGCCCCGTGAAAATTTGTCTCGGGTCGCTGCGCGACCCTCGACAAATTTTCTACGCGGGGCTTTTCTAAACCCGAAATTTTACTTCATGCTTAGTCTGGGAGTGGACCGTCAAGATTTTCAACATGTTGAGATTTTCGATATTTCTAGATTTTTGTTGATTAATTCACAGTTTGCTTATATTAACTGCAACTTTAATATTTAATAAATACTATTTTTCTTAGGAATAGAATATTAACCCATCATGAGCCGAGCAAATTATAAAGTTAACTCTAAAAGTTGATTTTAGGTAAAATGTTGCAGTTTTTTATGATTTCAATGAATGATTTATTATATTACATACGTCGATTTTATAAAAAAAATAAATTTAAAGTTCGAACGAGTGTTTCCACTCCCAGACTAAGCATGAAGTAAAATTTCGAGTTTAGAAAAGCCCCGCGTAGAAAATTTGTCGAGGGTCGCGCAGCGACCCGAGACAAATTTTCACGGGGCTTTTCTAAACTCGAAATTTTACTTCATGCGCCACGCGTATAAAACACTAAAATGTTGTTAAGCTATAAATAAACTTAAAAAAATTTGTCATAATCGAAATATTGAAATAACAAAATATTCACATTTTTCCTGTACTTTTATTCTACATTAAGTTGTAACGTAGTTACATATTTGTTGCATTGTTATTGTTAATGGCAAAACCTTACAATAAATGGCATTTGTGACTTTTTTAACAAGGCACCTAATTATAATTTTAAAAAAATATAACTTTAAATAGAAGATTTAAAAAAAAGTTCATTTGCGCATGTTCAGATTGTATGTTCCGTTCATTAGCTGCGTTCGATGGAGCCCAACTTCACACAGCTTATACTCCCACTTATTAGCTACATTTTGGTGTAATATGAAGTTATTTGACGATTTTCGGATTTTCTGCTAAACTTGACTTTTTTCCAATTGGACATTTTCAAATTTCGGCGAAAATTTTTTTGCCTGAAATAATCTGAAAAAAATCACGAAGGCCCTCGATAATGCTAGAAAGGACATGGAAATACATTTTCCCGATGATATTTCATTATACACCATTTCGGGCCACTTGGGTTGCCCCGAAAAATTAACATGGCGCCTTATGGGAACAGTTTAAGGGAGGCGCGCCGATCGACGCTGGCGGACGTGACCCTGTTGTGAGTGCGATTACTCAGTTCACAGATGACATAATATGTCAGGACTAAAATAATTCTATTCCTCAAGGATACAGCTACATTTTCATCTAAGATCATCTATATATGTGCAGTGTGTTCGCCACAAAAAAATTGTAAATTCGGCGAAAATGTTCGGCCATTTTGCGAGCGCCTACTTTGAGAGTTTTGTGATCATAAACTATTTTCTCGATATGCCCCAAATTCACACAACTATTGCCCCCATTCATTAGCTATATTTTGGTATAATATGAAGTAATTCGGCGATTTTCGGATTTTCGGTCAAATTTGACTTTTTTCCACACATACCCCTTTGAATATTTTCAAATTTCGGTGAAAATTTTGTTCTTCCAAAAAAATCTAAAAAAATTCACAAGGGCCTTTGGTGATAATAGAAAGAACGTGGACTAATTATTTTCTCGAAAAAATCTTTTTTCAACATTTTGGGCCAGTTGAGTCGCCCCGAAAAGTTATCATGGCGACTTAAGGAAACGGTTTAAGGGAGGCGACGCTGGCAGACGTGACCCCGTTATGAGTGCGATTATTCAGTTCACAAATAACATAATATGTCAGGACTGAAAGAATTCTATTCCTCAAGGATACAGGTACATTTTCATCGAAGATCATCTTTATATATGTAGTATGTTCGCCACAAAAAAATTGTAAAGTCGGCAAAAATGTTCGGCTATTTTGCTAGCGCCTATTTTGAGAGCTTTGAGGTCGGAAACAATTTTTCTATTCTCTTCTATTCTATAACATGAAGTCATTTGGCGATTTTCGTATTTTCGTTCAAATTTGGCTTTTTTCCACACAATTTGTCAACCAACCGAACAAAATAAAGGCTAGTATTTTTTAAACTTTACAATATTTCAGTGTTTTATACGCGTGGCGCATGAAGTAAAATTTCGAGTTTAGAAAAGCCCCGTGAAAATTTTCTACGCGGGGCTTTTCTAAACTCGAAATTTTACTTCATGCTTAGTCTGGGAGTGGACCGTCAAGATTTTAAACATGTTGAGATTTTCGATATTTCTAGATTTTTGTTGATTTATTCACAGTTTGCTATTATAATAAATGCAACTTTAATATTTAATAAATACTGTTTTTCTTAGGAATAGAATATTAACCCATTATGAGCCGAGCAAATTATGATTTTTTGACAATAAATCTAGTATGCCTTGAAACAAAATTGGACTATTAATACTGATCAAAATTTATAAACAGAATTAGTACGTATAATTAGCTTACCTTTGAATATTATCAAATTTCGGTGAAAATTTTGTTTTCCCAAACAAATCTAAAAAAATGGTGATGTGTCCATCATAGTACTTTCCCCCGTAAATTACGTATTAAATCACTTTTAAAATATTTGTAGCATTATTATTTTCAAAATGTCTTCAACTTTTTGATAACTACAACTTTTATTTGAAACATTTTTCAATTGGATCAACACATACTGACACAAACCAATGACTAGATAAAAAACACTATCTGTTGTATATCTCAAAAACTAAGAGTGCTATGACAAAAAGTGAATCTACAAAAAATCTTTAGTTTTTTTTTTCAATTGAATCGACACATACACTGTCACATACCAATAACTAGATAAAACACACAACTTTTGAAATAACTCAAAAACTAAGAGTGCTATGACAAAAAGTAAATGAACAATACATCTTCATTTTGGTATTATCTACAACTTTTATTTGAAAGAATTTTTTGTTTGATGAACATTTATTGAAAAAATCTGAAAAAACTGAAAAACGCTAAGAATAAAGTACCACTTCCGGTTTACCGATTTTCACCAAAAGCTTTTCAGTTCTTCCGATTGTAACAAAAAGCTTAAGTTTCAAGTTTCATCTCGATATCTTTATCGGTTTTTGCGGTACAGCGCACACAGACACACACACAGACAGACAGACAGACAGACAGACAGACAGACAGACAGACAGACAGACAGACAGACAGACAGACATTTTTCAAAAATGATCTTATTCGACTGAGGGGACCTCAAAACGGATATTTGCGCTAAAATTGTTGATTCGAAAATTTTCACGAAAACAATACTTTCCCTTTGTATTACATACGGGGGAAAGTAAAAATTCACAAAGGCCTTTGATGATAGTAAAAAGGACATGGACTAATCATTTTCCCGAGAAAAAATTATTTTCCACCATTTCGGGCCACTTGAGTCGCCCGAAAAATTAACATTGCGACTTAAGAGAACGGTTTAAGGGAGGCGCGCCGAGCAACGCTGGCTGACACGACCCCATTATGAGTGCGATTACTCGGTTCACAGACAATATAGAATATCGGGACTAAATGTATTGGATTCCTATAGGATACAACAACATTTTCAACTAAGATTATTTCTATAGATGCGGTATATTTTCTACAAAATCGCAAAGTCAGCTACAATGTTCACCCACTTTGCCAGCCCCTACTTTGCAAGCGTCATGATCGGAAACTATATTTGCAATATGGCCCAAATTTACACAGCGTATGCTCCCACTTATTAGCAACATTTTTATATAATACGAAGTCATTTGGTGATTTTCGGAATTTCGACCACCAAAAAATCTGAAAAAAATTACAAAGGCCTCTGATGATAGTAGAAAGGACGTGAACTATTCATTTTCCCGAGAAAAAAATCATTTTTCACCACAGTCAAATTTTTAATGTTTCATGTTCATAACAAATCCAAAACTTTCAACGCGTTTTTTTTTAAACACATTTTTTCAAATCGGTAAGGAGCATAACTCAAACAAGTTTCTTTTTCTTTGACTAGAAAATGTATACCTCAAATCATAAAGGTTATTGCAGTCAACAACAAAAAATTAGGTATTAGAGTTAGGTAAAGTGGCCTAACTCTAATACCTAATTTTTTGCAGGATTATTTTATTCAGACAAATATTTTTTGCAGGATTATTTTATTCAGACAAATATCAAAGGATTATTTATTTAAAAAATTAAGTAATAGAGTTAAGCCACTTTCAAAATAAACGGCTCAAATATATAATAAAGAAAAAAAATAAGTAAAAAATTAATTAAATATACAATAAACCTTTCCTTATTGTATATTTAATTAATTTTTCGCATACTTTAGAAATGTAATTAAGAGAATTTAGTCGAAGGCAATACAATTGAAAATAAATAAAACTGAATTATGGTAACAGACTGAGATTGAAATATTTTACTACAATAAAGTAAATTGTATATTTAAGCCGTTTATTTTGAAAGTGGCTTAAGTCTATTACTTAATTTTTTAAATAAATAATCCTTTAATATTTGTCTGAATGAAATAATCCTGCAGAACTATGTCTATTAAAATATTTCAATCTCAGTCTGTTACTATAATTCAGTTTTATTTATTTTCAATTGCATTGCCTTCGACTAAATTCTCTTAATTACATTTCTGCGAAATATTATTCCATAGCATGGATTAAATTAGAAGTTTCCAGTTGGTACATTAGTACTTAAGACTTACATTTCGTTAATATATAGAACTTATCATTTTCACCATAAGTTTGGAAGCCGATTCAACTGACACTAAGAAATTGCATATTAATATAGTTCAGAACGTTGGAATTCTAAGATTAAATATTCAAATGTTTACCTTAAGAAATAGTAATCCTATTAATAATAAAATAATACTAGTACAAACAAAGTAAAAAGTGTTTTATTTACAAGTGTAAAAAAATAATACGAGTATTGAAAATTATTCTTTTGGCCATTGTTTCTCTTAGGTTCCCTGTTAACTCTTACGTTAAATAAAATCATATAATAAAAGGTATTATAATAGTTATATACGAATATATTACCTAATGTTGTAGCTTATTGTAATATTATTATATTTTACAAATATTTTGTTATGTTTGCTAATTGAGCCGATTATTTTGAAAGTGGATCAAGTCCATTTTTAAGATTTTATAAGAAAACATGTTCAACCTAGTGTTTTCTTATAAAATCTTTTAACCTTTCAAAATCGTAGTTAAAAATGTAATACCATGTGAAAGATAAGAAATGTGTTTAAGCTAATAAACTGAAAAGGGAATTATAGTACTAATAATTTGTTTTTTTTTTACAAAATCGGAAAAATCCAACAAATTCTTACAGATTGATAAAAACTATCAGATATAATTAAATAAGAAAAACTTTGTTCTGAAGCTGGATAATACTAAATTGGTTGACTCCGAAAAAAATTATAGTTGCTCAAAGGTGACTCTAATATATGTGTATGTATGTATAGTATTTTTAATACCTATTTAGAAGTAACAGTTGTTTTAGTGACTTAACGTACGCGGCTTCTTAAACACGCACACAAAATTAGGTTAAGAACTTGTCATGTCAAATAGCCGACATCTAAACCATTCTTCTTAGGGCATTGGTGGAGTAACTTGATATTCAAAACAACCAGTGGTGGCGTATTATCATACATATTAATTAATTACATAATATGGAATATAATAATTTATATGCACGTTATGCTGTTATGTTATTGTAATACAACTGAAAGTTCCACAAAACATTATACAAATGTTTTCTTTTTTAGCAACTTAATATTTATTTAAAAATAAAGTTCTCTTCAACCTGATTCCAGGCATTTCCAATAAATTTTTCTTCCGTCCTGCTGTTTGAAGCTAAAGCCCGTTTTCTTAATTCCCAAATATATAGAACTTTTCGAGTTCTCAATTTCTGATAATTCTTCCATAAATTGTCAGTGAGTAGTTTCTAAAGTAATATGTTTCTTTTGAGCATACATTTTGTAAATCACTTCCTTTAAAAAATGTAGAGTATTCTTGGTAATTCGAGTTTTGCCCAGGGAAACGTTTGCAAACATATTCCTTATAAATTCGAAATCCGTTGACCTGTTTTAATCTTGTAGGTTGTATAATGTGCTTTGTGGAACTTTTTTGAATTGCCTCAAATCGAGATCCTAATTCATTTTGAAAATAACTTACTACATTAAGTATTAGATTTTTGGATTCATCGGAATATCGCATTTCAGTAGTATAATTTTGCGTTATTTAATGACATTAACACACATCAAACTTTTGACGTAACATTTATTTAGTAATCGACGTTCGTTTTTGTTGGTAATTTTTTGTCTCATCTGATTAATGATTTATAAATAAGGATGGGGTTATTCCAAATGGGTATTAAAAATACTATATTGCAAAAAATGTGTTTATTAATAAAAGTTTGATAAAATTCTCATACATTTAATAAATATTATACATCAAGTGAATTTAAAACGATTTTATTCACGAAAAGATTTTTGATTTCACGAGCGCCTCGGCGCGAGTGAAATCATTTCTTTGAGTGAATAAAGATGTTTAATTCACGTGGCGTATATATGTTTTTATTCAATTTTGACGAAACTGTAAAGAAAATGTACCTTACATTTATTTTTAAATAAATTTTTTAACTCACTAGTGACCTAAAAAAATTTTAGTTCACTAGTGAATAAAACCTTGTTTACTACGGTTGTTATGGAGTTAATAATGTCGATTTAAATTAACAAAATTGAATAAAAAATAATAATGAACTTACACAAAAACAAAATTATTTGACTACTCGAAATTACAGTTGCTCAAAGTTGATTAAAAATACAAGGTCTTTTTTCTAATGTAAAGAAATTGTATGTTTTTTTTAAATATAAGGTTTTTTCAAGGTAAATAAATTGTATGTTTTTTGTAAATATAAAGTTTTTTTAAGATAAAGAAACTGTATGTTTTATGTAAATATACGGTTTTTTTTTAATGTAAAGAAATTGTGTAAAAAATCTTTAAAAAAGTAGGATTTCAATAAAAAGTTAAGAAATAAACAAACTTTGTAATGAGGTTGAGAAATATTAAAATTTATTGACTTTGGGCGTAATTAGAGAATCACAAACTTCACTTAATACATGCACAACGTTGGCACTTAAATCGTGCCTTTTTTGTCTTTTTTAAATATACTGCAAATATTTGCTAAATTCAATTTTATTTTATATTAGCATTTCGATTTAAAAACATTGCAAAAAATCAACGAAACATCAGATTTTAATAATATTCACAAAAAATAAATATAATTCGTTTTCATGATGGTTAATACAAAATTAATTAGTTGTGAGCAAAATTACAGTTGCTCATATTTTATTAAAATACGACCATTTTTCGAGTTCTTTTGAAATTCGCATAAAATGTAAGAAACGTCAGTTTTCAATAAAAATATCAAAGAAATTGGCAGTGGCGCCATAATTATACATACCAAATGTATTGTATTCGTAATTCAATTTATTTTGTCTTATTTTTACAATATTGATTTTTTTTACAATATTCGGCCAGATTTATAAAATAGACGCTTTTCCGCATTGAATTATTTATTTTTCGTCTTATTTAAATAAGTTTATCTATGCGAAATTAATATTTGCAAAACATTTTTCATGATTTTTAATTTTTATTGTTAACCAAAAATGTATCATCGTGTAGCTTATTTAATGTTGCAATTGATCTCGTATTTGTTTTTTTTTTATGTAGAAAATTTTTATTAAAAATCATAAAACCCATTTACAGGATCGCACCCTTAGGGGGGTATTACCATTCGGAAGTTTAAAAAAAATTTTTTTTTTGCATGTATTGATACTTGATAGTATCTTGTTTCATGTCCGAAAGCCGTTTTACAATAGGCGAATTCGTTAGTTAGATTTTTGCTTGTTGAAGTAAACAATGTTGAGTAGGTGGCTGGGTGGAAATACGCAGAACTCAAACGAAAGTTTGAATGCTTGTATCTGGAAGCTGGCTTCGAAGCACCTCAACTGTGGTGCAAAAACCGTCGATATCGCGTCTTTCATAACTACCAGCATTTTCAACGACGGATACTCGGCAGTTTTTAAGACGATACACTGGGAATCCATATCGGCCTGCAAGCCAAGGCTTTCCGGTGCGGACCAACGCGGAGCGCGAGATGTGGGACGAATTTTGCCTGACTCCAGCAACTCATAAGGCCATCCAACAACGCTGGCAGGAGTAAATCATTTAAACCCAGTTTTTAGAGGAAGAGGAGGGCTTAGTGTGCGGAGCTGGCATAGCTGACTAAAGCCAAAAATCTCCAAAAATAGTTAAAACTTGTGTCAAAACTTTATACGCGTTTTTCTCGAAACCACTTTTTTTTCACTGGCCGGAAACTTTCTTTTCAAACTATAAAACGGATTGACTTGAGCTTTTAGTGTTCGGTTCTCCACATTTTCCTCTGAAGTTTGAACCACCGTCATTCAAATATATTAACATTTGATATTTTTCATAGAGCCTTAAAGTCAGAAAAAGGGGGGCAAAAAGCGACCACTTCTTTCGAATGACCTCCATTTTGTTATTTATCGAGATTTTTTATTGTCGGTGGTTCAAACGCCAGATAATTTAATACAGATTACTGACTACTACTTCATTTTACGTTTCAAATCACAGAATCGAAAAAATCTTTCCGGCCATGAGGAAAAACACGACGGACACGGCCTTATTTGAGGCCAGATTTAGAGGTTTAGCCGGACGATTGAAAAGAATTAAAATTCATTTTTTATAGTTTATGAATCTATAAACAAGTTGCAAGAAACTGCAAGATCGCATGTATTAAATTTCCCAAAAATAAATAATTCTGAAACACCGTAAAAAAAACGCTGTCCTAGTGGTAATACCCCCTTAAGAAATGATTAAAAAATAAATGGTTCTTTTTGTGTCTATCTATTTAACATAATAATTATTTTTACAGATTAGTTAGCAATCATTTACTATTATTCATTCTTTACCACTACATCTTAATTTATTATTTAAAAATCAGGGCAGAAAGACCTCGGGTCGATAGCTCAGTAGCAAAGTGAATATTTAAGATATGAAGCTATGTTTATTTATATAATTATTGTTAATATTTGCTAATAGAGATGTTACGTAGTAGTAATTACTTTATATACAATTATGGTCTTGTTCAATTAAAATAATAAAAATAAAACCTCATTAAATTCAGCGGGCCGCACAGAATCATTCAGAGAGCCGCGGGTTGGCTGGCCTTGCCTTAGAAAAATGTTTGGATAACTAGTTATGATAGTTTAGCTATGAAATTATTGATGCCTCCACAAATCACTCAATGTCGTTTTTCGCTTGATCACATCACCTAATTTTGTATTCCAGATTTAATGGAGGCAATGTTTTGTGCAAAATGGTGAAATTTGGACAGACTTTAGGCCCCTATTTAAGTTCCTACGTGCTCATGGCCACAGCGATCGATCGACATCAAGCCATATGCTATCCACTAACTTACTGCTCTTGGACTTCCAGAAGATCGAAAGTAATGGTGTGGATAGCATGGGCTTCCAGCCTAGCCTTCTGTGTTCCTCAAGTAAGTACATTAAAAAAATAAAACTTCCTTAAATGGTATATTTTTTTTACTTAAACGTACTTGACGTACATAGAAGGCAGTACGTCAAGTACGTTTAAGTAAAAAAAATATACCTTCCTTAAACTTACTTTAACCTATTTATCCAAAAATGTCCTATCTCGTCTTTCAAATGATTTATTTAGAATCATTATCTGTCACTTTTAAAAACATAGACTTTTTTTTAGAATTGCTTGTGCTGATATATTGAACTTATAATGTTAAAACCGATGGACAAGCTTAAATTGATAGAATTTAGACGTAAGAAAGACTTTTTTTTTAATTTTGATCCTCCGTTAATGGAAAGCAAACCTTTGAATTTATAAAAACAGACCCCATAAAACTAAAGAATTCTTCATAAATTTCTTGAAGCTTTAAGCGAGTGTTTTCCACTCCCAGACTAAGCATGAAGTAAAATTTCGAGTTTAGAAAAGCCCCGTGAAAATTTGTCGAGGGTCGCGCAGCGACCCGAGACAAATTTTCTGGGCTTTTCTAAACTCGAAATTTTACTTCATGCGCCACGTGTATAAAACACAGATTTTAAGTGAGGTTCGAATAGTTTCATAATAGACTTAACAAAATAGTCAACCATTGACAAATAGCTAGTATATCAGTTCATTATGTGTTTTTGAACTGATAAAATTGTGATTATTGAGATCATTTTCCAAGTTTTTACAATTTGTAAATTACTTTATACTAACTTGTACATTAGGCAGTATACCGGGTGTTGACTTGGCGGACGCAACATAGGAAATCGCATGTTAATTTTAAAGTGTTGAAATATTGGCTTCCCTATTTATTTTAGAGACAAAATGTATTTTACTTTTTTGTAGAGAAAAAAATTCTAAATTTATTAATGTACATACTTAACACTTGCCGTTTGTCTAAGTTAAAATAAATAGGAAAAGGTAATGTGATGTTATAAAAATAATGACATAATATTAATACAACAATTGCGGATATTCCCTGTTTATTTAAAGTTCAATTTAAAGCTTTAAACAAGTGTTTTCCACTCCCAGACTAAGCATGAAGTAAAATTTCGAGTTTAGAAAAGCCCCGTGAAAATTTGTCGAGGGTCGCGCAGCGACCCGAGGCAAATTTTCTGGGCTTTTCTAAACTCGAAATTTTACTTCATGCGCTACGCGTACAAAACCTTATAATATTGTCAAATTTATGTATATTCGAACCTCACTTAAAATCTGTGTTTTATACACGTGGTGCATGAAGTAAAATTTCGAGTTTAGAAAAGCCCAGAGAATTGGCGTGGTAGTGCAGCGCAGCGGAGCGGCCGAGCCAAATTCGGGATTTTCTAAACTCGAAATTTTACTTCATGCGCAGCCGAGCGTATAAAACGACGATTTCAAGTAAAGTTCATTTGTTCACAATATTTCAGTTATTTCAGCGTTTAATACGCTCGGCTGCACATGAAGTAAAATTTCGAGTTTAGAAAAGCCCGAATTTGGCTCGGCCGGTCCGCTGCGCTGCGCGACCTTGCCAAATTCTCTGGGCTTTTAGAACAATTAAAATATTTTTTTATTAAATCAATATCTTTTCATTACCCGTAATCTGCATTTTTGTTGTTTTCGTTGCTCACTTCCTTTTTCATTTTCTTTATATTAGGTTTTAAATATGAAACGAATTATGTGTTATATTTAACTTACTATGAGGAATTTATTAACTTATGTTAAGTTAATTGTAGTAATTACAATTCATATAAGTAAAAGTGTGTCAATGGCATCAGGTAGTATTTCCCTTTCAAGACCCTTTCCTATTTTGCATTCGATTCCGGAACGCCAGATGTTATAATAAGGCGTGAAATTCGGGCCCATCCCCCGCAGAGATCTATCCATTACATAGCGGTCGGGGGTCCTACCGATTTTTAGAGGTTACGATCTGGTCGCGTATTTTCGAATTAAAAAAATGTAATAACTTTAGATTTGTTCGTTACATGAACTGGTGTAGCACTTTTAACACTTTTTGCACCGAAACCGTTCGTTACATGCACTAAGTTGAACTAAACTGTGTTCGTTTGCGTAAGTTCACTTTGCCCCTGGTCCAGAGTAGGTGTAACTAGTGCAGGTTAGAAAAAGGAAAGGGTGGGAGATATACAATTTTAATAGCTGGATACGCGACAAGTCTATGGTTGTGCAATGTGGGAATTAACAAGCAAACATTCTGAAATCGTCACCCAAAAACTATAAATTTTTTTATTAAATTATGGAATACGGATTACTTTCAGTTGTCCTAGTTTTATTTGTTTATAAAATACAGTACTAACATTTATTATTAGTGTTTCCTTAAATTGTTTTGTGGTGTATTGCAAAAATCATATATTTTTTATATTACACCAAAAGCGTTCGTTTATTTTCAGTTCAGTTCATGTACACTGACATGAAATCCCCTGAACTGGTGACGTCACAAGCTTGAACTTAATTGAACTTAGTGCAGTACAAACGAACAAACGTATCGTATCGTAATGTATCGATGTTTCTGTTTTACAGCAATGTATGGATATATCCGCTTTAAAGCAATAAATAATAAATTTACTTACCCTTCGAAAAAAAACAGTTGTTTTTTAAACTACATCTTCTTCCGCTTATTTATTGTAGATTTTTCGCAATATATATCACGCACACACACTCGCTAATTAAATACAATCGGTTATTTAACATCCCTTTCATTATTAAACTTAATTCAATTAAACATCTCTCTGAACGCGCCTGTTGTTTTTCTTTCACTTGTCTTTATCTAGTGAAGCAAGAATACACGCTTTAAAAAAAAGCACTTCCGGCTTGAATTTACCCTTCACACACGCACACACACCTACCCACAAAAAATAATTATAATTGTAAACAAACACGTCACATTGTTTGTCTTTCACTTGTCTTTATCTAATGAACGGAGAATGCACGCTTAAAAAAAGCACGTTCGGCTTGAATTTATGGATATATCCGCTTTAAAGCAATAAATAATAAATTTACTTACCCTTCGAAAAAAACAGTTGTTTTTTAATCTACATCTTCTTCCGCTTATTTATTGTAGATTTTTCGGAATATATCACGCACACACACTCGCTAATTAAATATAATCGGTTATTTAACATCCCTTTCATTATTAAACTTTATTCAATTAAACATCTCTCTGAACGCGCCTGTTGTTTTTCTTTCACTTGTCTTTATCTAGTGAACCAAGAATACACGCTTTAAAAAAAAGCACCTCCGGCTTGAATTTACCCTTCACACACGCACACACACACACCCACAAAAACAATTATAATTGTAAACAAACATACGTCACATTGTTTTTCTTTCACTTGTTTTTATCTAATGAACGGAGAATGCACGCTTAAAAAAGCACTTTCGGCTTGAATTTACCTTTACACGCACACACATGCACCCACAAAAAAACAATTAGAATTGTAAATAAAAATACGCCACACTCCACGTGGACTGTTTGTTGTTGTACATGTCTATCTTGATAATGATTGGTGGATTTCTGTGATGCCGTGCACTGATTGGTCGGATTGGGTACGTGGATTGTTTGTTGTTGTACATGTCATACATCGCCATGATCATTGGTGACTTTTATAGCGCCGTGCCCTGATTGGTCGGATTAGGTTTTAAGCCGATGGCGGCCGGGATTTTCCGATGATATTCCATTGTTTACAGGTCAACGACCGCAATAAAGGAGTTCACAGGGATTTTCATTGTTTACAGATCATAACTGTATTGTTTCGAGTTTACGTGAAGTGATTAATCACAAATAGAAAGACTGTTATTCCTTACTTCACTTTTTATTTTTATGTTAGATATACATTTCGAAATGTACATCTAACATAAAAATAAAAAGTGAAGTAAGGAATAACAATCTTTCTATTTGTGTTTACAGATCAGTTTTGTTTCGATTAAAATATCATTGATTGTTGATAAAATAGTGTTTGAATGATTGCAATTAATTAGTTTTAAAAACATAATCTAACAAATGTAAATAATTAATAAAACGAATTTAATTAAATAATTGCAATCGTGGAAACAATGTTATCAACAATCAAATCAATTCTGAGTGTTTTAGTAATGGATACGAAAATTTGCAAAGCTTCTGCTTAAACGGTGAGTGTTTTTCTTTAGAAATACGTTCATTAATTCCCAATACAAACATTATAGAGTTGACGGATTAAACGGAACATAAGGTGTCCACCTTACATTTATTTGAATCAATTTATTTTTTTTTATATTTGGAATATTATCAGCCTTAGTTATTTTAGAGAAAACATGTACAGGGTGCGGCAGGGAAACTTGCTAATTTGAAAGGTCAATAAAAGAAAACGTATTGCACATATCGATTTAATTCATTTTTTATCGTATTGTACACATCCTGAATTTTTGTTTTAAGTGGTTTTAAAAATAATCTCGGAGAAATGGCAGCCCTCGGCACTGATCCACCCGCTTTTTAAAGTTTCGCTCCACTCTTTCGAGCATATCGATTGGAATGTTGGCGATGGCTTAGCGAATGTTGTCCTTCAGGTGTTGCAGGGTCCGTGGTTTGTCATTGTAAACAATTGATTTGAGATATCCCCATAAAAAGAAGTCACAGGGAGCCAAATCTAGGGAGCGCGCCTGTGGCCGGCGTCACCCCTTAAGAAGATTAGGCGCTCGTGGAAGCGTGCCCTCAAAATTTCCATTGAAATTCTCGGTGTGTATGCCGTGGCTCCGTTCTGCTGGAACCATACGTCCCCAAGTTCCATTTTTTCAAGTATTGGGCCGGGGAGAGCACAAAAACGACAGCCTCGCCCTCTCGACGTTTTCCGGTGTTCTGGAAGTCCGTTGACCTCCAGGTCCTTTTTTGCCACACTGCCACTTTCCCTGAATGAGTCCACCCACGAAACAATTGATTGCCGGCCACGAACGCGACCCGTGTGATGAATATTGAACCGAGTTCAAATGGCACCTTGGGTGGCAACCACCGAACGGACATTGGAAAAGTAGGTCTCGACGACGAAGGCACGCTCCTCCTTTGTCGAACGCATGAAGACAACTGGCTTGAGCGGTAACAAAACTTCAAGACCCCCTTTATCAAATGAAAATAAAAATAATAATTTTCACGGGTGTGATTTTAACATTCAGTATTGAAATCTGAGAAGGTAAGATAAAAACCCTGTGTTAATTTCTCCAATATAATAACAAATTGTCTTCATTCTTTCCCGATCATACAAAGAATTTTACTTTTAGGTATCCATATCACGAGTTTTCAATGTAAATTTTCAGACATTCGTTCTTTTTTTAAAAACTTTTGATTTGAAGCTTCTAACGAGTGTTTCTAATCCCAGATTAAGCATGAAGTAAAATTTCGAGTTTAGAAAAGCCTGGAAATTTGGATTTTCAAGCTTTTTTAAACTCGAAATTTTATATCTTGTGGTGGAGGCGGTTACTTTGTGATACATTGTAAATATTTAAATAATTAACACTGATTACTTTTTCGTATTCACTTTTTATTTTGTACTGTGACTAGTTTCGACTCAACAGCGAGTCATTCTCAAACTAACTACTTAAAACTAACATTGCAATCTTATATATACTTAAAATTATTTATCAGGTAGAAAAGCGTCAAATAGAGGCGTATACATAAGTTCCGTCTGGTCGTTTATTAGCGGGATTCCCGGATTCAGTTTTGCTTTATGAATCTCTAATGACTCCAGAAGGTTCATTTTACGGCCTTTTTCTACACAATGCAAAACTGAAAGTACATCTTTATCAAAAGTATGTCCTTCTTCCATGAGGTGATTAGAAAACGTGGATTTATCCTGTTTTAATTTATACGCTCTAAGATCTTCTTTCAGCCTAATATTGAAATTTCTACCAGACTGACCTATATATACCTCTTTACAAGACTGACATGTTAACTTATATATCCCGGATTTATTGTGAATGTTGGTTTTTGTTTTTGAATTGAAAATTTCATATTTTAGTTTTGAATATGGTTTAAATGCGACTGTTATATTCTCTTTTTTAATATATTTTTAATTTTAAGGCTTAAAATGCCGAAATAGGTCAGTGGGGCGTATTTTTGTTCATTTTTATTAGTTTTAATGGTTGCATGCAAGTATTTTTTCATTTGTTTAAATTTATGTTTTTCTATTAAATTATCTATTAGTCCTGTGTTGTATGCATTATTGTTCGCAATGTTCTTAATTATTTCGATTTTTTTTTAAACGCGTTTTTGTTAGGGGTATGTTTAGAGCTTTATAGATCATTGAATTGAATGCCGCTAATTTGTGTTTCATAGGATGTCTAGATGATTGAGGAATTATTGTGTCTGTAAATGTTGGTTTCCTATAAATTTCGAATTCTAATTTAGAGTTGACTTTTGAGATTTTTAGGTCTAAGAAATTTATTTGATTATTTTGTTCTGTTTCTAGTGTAAACTTTATATTGGGGTGTAAGGAATTAATAAAATTTAAAAACTGATCGAAATTTTACTTCATGCGCCACGCGTACAAACGCTGGTTTAAAGTAAATTTCAAAACTAATTACATTTTCCATTAATTTTGAAATTTTGAGTTTAGAAATTACAAGAAGAATATAATATAATAATAATTATTATTACCAAATTTTCAGGCTTTTTTAAACTCGAAATTTTACTTCATTCGCCACGCGTACAAACGCTGATTTAAAGTAAATTTCAAAACTAATTACATTTTCCATTAATTTTGAAATTTTGAGTTTAGAAATTACAAGAAAAATATAATATAATAATAATTACTATTACTTATTATGAAAATGTTAATTCATTAATTAAACGCTCGGTTTTCTAATTAAGCGTTTAATTAATGAATTAAATTTAGTTCATCTAAGTGACACGGACTTTGTTGAAAGCTAGTACAAAATGAAAGCCCAGAAGATCCCCCACACAGATTCTATTAAATGATAACGGATTCAGTTTCACGCTTTCCTCATAAATAATTCTTCTTTCATGCTGCTGAAAACGTGCATTATGTAAACATAACAACCTGTCTGTAAATGTGGACTATCTTGAAAAGTTAATTTCACCCGAGACCACAATGATAAAAAAAGATCTATTTTACAGGTAAATAATGTAAATAAATTTTCGTTAATTAAGTAAACTGGCAATATTTCATTTAAAAAAACGATGAAAATTGTTAAATTAAAAACTGATTTTTTTTACAAGCATATTTCATGTGATTTTTTTTGATTCTTTTAGATTTAATTAAATAAACATATTACGATGAGTAGCGTTTGCTAAATGTTCAGGAATTCGTAGTAATTATACAAAAGTTCAGTTTGAAACGTTAAACGAGTGTTTTCCACTCCCAGACTAAGCATGAAGTAAAATTTCGAGTTTAGAAAAGCCTGAAAATTTGGTTTGGTCGCGTAGCGCGAAGCGCGGAGCGGCCAAACCAAATTTTCAGGCTTTTCTAAACTCGAAATTTTACTTCATGCGCCACGCGTGTAAGCCACTAAATTCAAATAAAGTTCACTTGTTTACAATATTTCAGTGTTTTCAGTGTTCAACGCGTGGCGCATGAAGTAAAATTTCGACTGTAGAAAATTCTGAAAATTTGGTTTGGTCACTGCTTTAAACGAGTGTTTTCCACTCCCAAACTAAGCATGAAGTAAAATTTCGAGTTTAGAAAAGCCTCGTGAAAATTTGTCTCGGATCGCGCAAAGACCCGAGACAAATTTTCTGGGCTTTTCTAAACTCGAAATTTTACTTCATGCGCCACGCGTATAAAACACTAAGATATTGTGAAATTTATGTATATTCGAATTTTACTTAAAATCTGTGTACTATACGCGTGGCGCATGAAGTAAAATTTCGATTTTAGAAAAGCCCAGAAAATTTGTCTCGGGTCGCTGCGCGACCCTCGACAAATTTTCACAAGGCTTTTCTAAACTAGAAATTTTACTTTATGCTTAGTCTGGGAGTGGAAACACTCGTTTAAAGCTTCAAATTGAACTCATTTAAAAATTAACGAATTTCAGAAAATTTACAGCTAAAATAATTAAGAAGAAGTAATGTGATTTTATAAAAATAATGACATACCATGGAATCGATACAACAATTGAGGATACTCCCTGTTTTTTTTTTAAGTTCAATTAAAAGCCTCAAACAAGTGTTTTCCACTCCCAGACTAAGCATGAAGTAAAATTTCGAGTTTAGAAAAGCCCCGTGAACATTTTTCGAGGGTCGCGCAGCGACGCGAGACAAATTTTCTGGGCTTTTCTAAACTCGAAACTTTACTTCATGCGCCACGCGTACAAAACAAAAATATTGTGAATTTATGTACATTAGAACCACACTTGAAATCAGTGTTTTCTACGCGTGGCGCATGAAGTAAAATTTCGAGTTTAGAAAAGCCCAGAAAATTTGTTTCGGGTCGCTGCGCGACCCTCGACAAATTTTCACGGGGCTTTTCTAAACTCGAAATTTTACTTCATGCTCAGCCTGGGAGTGGAAAACACTCGTTTAAAACTTTGAATTGAACTTTTTTAAAAATTAACGAATGTCAGAAAATGTACAGATAAAATAATTAAGAAAAAGTAATGTGATTTTATAAAAATAATGACATACCATGGAATCGATACAACAGTTACTCCCTGTTTTTTTTAAGTTCAATTTTAAGCTTTATACAAGTGTTTTCCACTCCCAGACTAAGCATGAAGTAAAATTTCGAGTTTAGAAAAGCCCCGTGAAAATTGGTCGAGGGTCGCGCCGCCACCCTCGACAAATTTTCTGGGCTTTTCTAAACTCGAAATTTTACTTCATGCGCCACGCGTACAAAACAAAAATATTGTGAATTTATGTATATTTGAACCACACTTGAAATCAGTGTTTTATACGCGTGGCGCATGAAGTAAAATTTCGAGTTTAGAAAAGCCAAGAAAATTTGTCTCGGGTCGCTGCGCGACCCTCGACAAATTTTCACGGGGCTTTTCTAAACTCGAAATTTTACTTCATGCTTAGTCTGGGAGTGGAAAACACTCGTTTAAAGCTTTGAATTGAACTTTTTTTAAAATCCGTGTGTTTTCATACACTAAATTGATATTCAAGTTATTACAACTCAAATTTTAATCAATAAATTCTCAATTACAATTTTTGCGTTTTATCAGTTTTATCAAATTTATTTATAATTAAATATATCTTGCATATTTCACAATCCTTTCCTAATGATATTTTAACGTATCATGCTCTTATGATAGTTGATCAGTATTACATAAAACTCATCCTATATTCTTTATTTAATGTTTTGAATTTATATAAGTATTGCCTCAATTTAAAACCGAATTTCCACAAATTGAAAAAAAAACTTTTCCTCTGTTTTACATATAGGGGAAAGTAAAAACAAATAAAGTATATTTTTCATTAAATGTTTCGAATTTATTTAAATAAAACTTTAATCTAAAACCGCCCTTCTACACATAAACAAAATTAATTTAAATAAACATAAAAGCAACACTCTTAAAAATCATTAATATTCAATAATTTCATTAAATGTTTCGAATTTACTTAAATAAAACTTTAATCTAAAACCGCCCATCTACACATAAACAAAATTAAATTAAAATAAACATCAAAGCAACACTCTTAAAAATCATTAATATTCAATAATTCAACACGAACTGATTCCAAGGTTTATGTAAACGAAATGAAATCATGTTTGTGCTTCCGTTCTGTTTGTTTAAGAGGAAAAGGGCACATTTAACAGTATTTATTAATTACCTTTTTTCGTAAATATTTACCAAGTACAATATTTGAATACTTTTTACGAGCCTGCTTTAACGAGTATATCTTCATTTCATTAAACCCTCCCGTCTTCTGTAAAATATGTTTAAACCGAACTTTTCCTGCTTTAGAGATAAATCACAGAAGTTCGGACCCTTAAAATAGCGATAAAGCGCTTGCTGTTCACGCCGTTTAATGATTTATCGCGTTTGGGTTTTTTTTATATAACTTTTTTTCGTGTATTTAAATTTATGTAAATTAAGAATATATAAATGAGAAATATGAAGTTCTGTGGAATTTATTATCAAGATTTAAGTTTTTACATGAATGGTAATTAAATCTTCATAATATATACAAGAGATTAATTGGTTCTTTTAACTAATTGTTTAACCATATTTCAGGGACCCTCCCTTAGGCTCTTTATCTCACTTGATTTTGTTGAGGTAGAAAAATACGGAAAGTTAAGAGAAAGATGAAATAATGTTATTAAATCACAATAACAAAATAGAATAAAGTCGAAAAACAAAATCATCAAAATTGAACAGATCAATAAAAACCGTAAACATTTACTAATGCACTGAACGGTTTTATTAAAATTTACTATTCCCCAAGCATTTTTAATAGCAATGTCAAAATATAATTTTTCAAAAGAAACTAACATAATTAAATATACTGGGTGTATTTGAAATAACGAACAGGCTGTTAACCACAAAGAGATTATATTATTTCTAAACATAATTCACAATAATTTTGTTTATAGTTCTAACAATGAGCCCGCAATTAATTATTAAAATAAATGAGTAAAAATAGACAACATTTCTGGAAGCACTGGCAATTAGAAATAATTTTTAAACGGCATGCGGCATCAGCTTTATCAAATTACAACAAGCGCTTAGGGAAAATATCAGGGCCTCTACAAAATCTCTAAACCAGCAAATTTTGAAGAGAGACACCCTCTACAAGCGCGGGAGTATAATGGAAGAAAAGAAACCACAATTTATGGGGTGTTGATGTTACAATTTATGACCTTATCTTTTAGAATAGCAGATACTTTCCCTTTTTTCCCTTTTTAAAGCGTGTTAAACGGTCGTTCATGTTTACTTGATGACTCAACAATTTACCACATTAATCAATATATTATACAATGGTATTATTTGGTTACGCTTTAATCAAATTGATTTAATAAAACACGCTAATCTAGCAATAAAAAAATGCTAAATAAGGTTATGATTGATCATCTAACGAGTCTTTCCAATCCCAGTTTAAGCACGAAGTAAAATTTTCAGTTTAGAACAGCCTGAAACTTTAGTTCGGGCGCGTAGCGCAGCAGAGCGACTGAGATAAATTAGGCTTTTCTAAACTCGAAATTTTACTTCATGCGCGACGAGTATAAAACGCTGATTTAGTGTGAAATGGTTTATAACCAAGCAATTAACAAGTGAAATACGTTTAGTATGCCAATCATAATCATGTTGGTCTTTAAAAAAAAGATCTGCAAACATTTTTCAAATTTCAAACAGATGAAGGTCGGTGTTCATAATGGATCACCCCTTGAGTGCTCGGTCTCTTTCCCTTTACCCTTCAACATTTTAGAAATCGGTAGATTTTAGGGATTTTGGTCTAGTCGCAAAATATCGGAGTGCACTTAATGCAAGGTCGTCACGCCATATTGTGTCAATGGAGCAGGTCGACGGCCGGGCCTCGGGATTTATTGCACACTTGTAAAAACATTTATTGCTTACACATTTTTAGAAATTTACAATGAATTAAGTAGGGGTGGTAAGGGCGGATTTCAAGAAAAAATATGTTTGTGTTTAGTCTTTGCTGAAACTTATTCAGACAAACATCTTTTTTTTGTGAAAATGGCGCGACACATTTATTCTAATATTGAACTAGCCGATATGTTAATTATTTACGGCGAAGCTAGGTGCAATTTCGCGGAAGCAGTAAGGCTTTATCAGGATCGGTTTCCCGAACGGCATTTACCAACACCAAATCGCGATTACTTCAAAGAGCAATTGATACAGGAAGTTTGCAACCCGTTGGCGCAGTTGACACAGGTGTTAACCGAGCAGATCATTTGTTTGCAGTGGAAAATCAAATTTTAAATTTGTTAGAAGCGGATCCCGGTTTAAGTACACGGATTATCTCTCGGCAGTTGGGTGTTTCTCATAGCTTTGTGCATAAAATCATCCGCGAAAATAATTTTCACCCCTATCATTATCAACGGGTTCAACATCTTCAGCCAGGTGATTTTCAACAGAGAGTTGCGTTTTGTGAATGACTTTTAGAACAAAGTGCCCGAAATCCAAACTTCACTAATAACATTTTAGTGACGGATGAATCGTGCTTTACGCGAAATGGCTGTTTTAATTTTCATAACATGCATGTTTGGGCAGAGAATAATCCCTATACTACGCGCCGATCGCATTTTCAGCATCGTTTCTCCCTTAATGTTTGGGCAGGCATTGTAAATGACCAATTAATTGGACCTTTCATTTTTCCATTTAATTTAAATGGCGGCCGTTATTTAGATTTTCTAGAAAATGAACTTCGAGATCTTTTAGAAGATGTGCCTCTAGCTGTGCTGAGACAGTTATGGTTTTGCACGATGGTGCACCTCCGCACTACGATCGGCGTGTTAGAAATTATTTAAACAATGAATTTCTAGGACGATGCGTTGGACGTGGAGGTGCTGTTCCATGGCCTCCTAGAAGTCCGGATTTAAACCCATTAGACTTTTTTCTTTGGGAGTATTTTAAAAGTGAAGTGTATGTCGAGGAAATTGACGATGCTGATACACTCAGACAACGAGTTCACGACGCAGCTAACGCAATAAAAGAAAAACCGCGGCAAATATTCACTTCGGTTCGTGAAAACTGGCTAAGGAGAGCCCAATTGTGTATTGAGTGCGAAGGGCGTCAATTTGAACATTTAATTTAGTTTCATGTGACTTTTTATAAAACAATTGCGACCGACTTTTAATTGTTTTATACGTGACCTACTTTTAACAAATTGCATGCACGAGTGTGTGGTAAGTGTTATCGTAGTAAAACTGCTATTTTACTGCTATTTATACATGAAAATAACACGTGTAGAAGATATCAATTTACTAGCTCAAGTCAAGTGGATTTTTCTTAATGAATGTGAATGAACTTAAGGAATGTTTATCTTTTACAAAAAAACGTGATTACACTTCAAATTTCGAAGGCAAAGACTCTCGCGTTTAAAGTAAACAAACACGCATTCCACGCAGACCGAATTAAACGAGAAAAGCATTGGTTCTCGAAATGTATAGAAAAATACTCGAAAAATTTTGAAAATTCAAAAAAACAAATTTGGTGGAGATGGGTTCACACATATTTTGTGTATGTGCCCTTAAATGCCTGTTCATTATTTCAAATACACCCTGTATTGCAGCTAGAAATAATTTTAAAATTCATACAATAAATAAATTATTCACAAACAAAGAAAAATAAATTATTAATAAATCAATATTCCCAACAATGAAATGCAAAGTTGATAATGATGGATCAATAACTTATAATGGCTATTTAAGCCAAAAAAATCAGTAAAAATTTAAAAAAATCAAACATAAATGTTGCGTTTAAAACTAACAATACATTGTAAATAATCATTAAAACCAATAAGGATAAAACAATAAAGGATCAACGCTGTGGGGTTTATTTGCTTAATTGTGCTGATTGCCTGAAGATGTATATAGGCCAAACTGGGAGAGCATTTAGTGATAGAATAAATGAACACCAAAAAGCGTTTATTCATCAAAAAAACACTTCAACCTATGCAAACGATCTGATTGAAGAAAACCACCACTTTGACAACAACTTTCAAATCCTCCACATCTCCAATAAAAGACGGAACAACGGAAGATTTGGAGGATTTGAAAGCTATTGTCAAAGTGAAGGTTTTCTTCAATCAGTTGGTTTGCGTAGGTTGAAGTGTCTTTTTGATGAATGAACGCTTTTTGTTGTTCATTTATTCTTTCACTGAATGCTCTCCCAATTTCGCTGGAGAAATTAATAGAAACCTTCATTCAGGTAATTTTCTGAACGACAAACTCGAGCTCTCCAACCCCCCCCCCCCCCACCCACACTTCTGAAATCTGTATATAATCTAAATAAGTTTGTAAAATGTTCATATTATATTTCTTCACCTGAAGAAGTTACAGTGTAGCGAAACAATTGTAGTGAATTTAATAAAAAGTTGAAAATCATAAATAGTTTACTATTATTATTATATTAAAGTGATAATGGATTTTTAAAATACAAGTGCCTCAATAATTTAATTCATTTATTTACGGAAATCTCCTTTCTACAAAAATTGTAAGCATTTACATAAATCATCATAAACAATATAATGAACAAATAAGTCAACTATTTAACATAAACTTTGAACATCTTTATCCCAAGTGGTTTGACAATTCAAAATTAAGAGTGGTAAGGTAATCTCAGGGGTACTTACAAAATAAAAAATAAACAAATAAATATTGAATAAATAAACATATATATATATATCAACGAGAAAATTTACTATTGTCAAAAATACTTTTTCAGGAATCTTGAGATATATCGAAATTGATGACAAGTAGAATTACAAAATGTATAGCAATCTTGAAAACTATTGAAGTCAATAAAAAAATATGAATATTTAAAAAACTTGCAGATTTTGTTGAATATGTATAAATTGGAAAAAACTGTAAAGATTATCTATATTTTTATAATTCCTAATCTGAATGTTGCTAAACCATACAAAAAGAATGACAAGTGTCAAAATTTCAAATAATACTTATAGAAAAACAAGGTTCCATCATATGGACTTTGTTGGCTGTATTAATAAAATAAAATCAAAGTAAACATTTTATTAAATCAACTAGAAATCACAAAAATCGTCAATTTTTCAGGTTTATCTTAACTCGAAATTTTACTTCATTCTCTACGCGTATAAAACACTAAAATATTGTGGAATTCAGAATATACTGATAAAGCAGTATACTAAAGGAATATATTATTTAAACTTCACAATATTTTAGTGTTTTATACACCTAGCGCATGAAGTCAAATTTCAAGTTAGGAAGAGCCTGAAAAGTTTACTTAGAAGCTACAAATTCAACACTTTTCAAATAAAATGCATATCCGAAATTCTACAGACTGTGAAAAATTTTCTATATATCTTGATTTATGTTATAAATGTATTATATATTACGTTTGTGATTTTAATTGGGCCTCCCCTAAGCCGAAATCCTGGCTGTGCCACTTTTAATACTATTTTACTTATTAACCCATTAAGCGCCATCGATGCATACACGCAACATTATTAATTTTTGGTTATTAAATTACTAAATAAATTAATTTGGTATATTATAATATTTGACCTGACTTGAAAATGTATGAAGAAAAATGTAAATATTTTGTTATTTAAATATTTCGATTGTTACTCATTTTAAAAAAAATAATGTGAATGTATTTCTAACTTCACAATATTTCAGCGTTATATGCGCGTGGCGCATGAAGTAAAATTTCGAGTTTAGAAAAGCCTGAAAATTTGGTTTGGCCGCTCCGCTTCGCGGAGCGACCAAAGCAAATTTTCAGGCTCTTCTAAACTCGAAATTTTACTTCATGCTTAGTCTGGAAGTGGAATCAATCGTTCCAAACTTCATACTGCACGTTTTTCTAGAGAGCATATACACTATGTGCATTTAAAAGAAAAATTCACAGTATTTAATACAATAAGTCATTCATAGATATCAATAAAAAAAATGCAGAATTTTACGTAAACTCAACTTGCTCAATTGCTCGGCCGTTAATGGGTTAATGTAATTTATTTGTTTAATTGTGCAGAAACTATTTATCTAATAATAGAATTTTGATTATAAAACTTGGTTTGTTTCACTGATTTTTATTTTTACTCCAACTAGTTTTGACCGTAGGTTATTCTCAAGGAGATATGTGAAACAAACCAAGTGTTTCAATCAAAATTCTATTATTAATTAAACATGTTCCACACGGGTTAAGTGAGAAATTAATTCATCATATACTATATATCTATATGTCAAAAATTTTAACTGAACAATTTACAAGACCAATAAACTTGATTTGATTTGATTTGATTTGAAATACGTTTTCCTTTCAAATCCATAAATAAAATTAACCGTGCATGTTTTGCTACTCAATCGATTTTAATTCATCGCAAATGCCAAGTTTCCTTCGATGCTTTGACCTACTTAGGTCACTTTTTTGATTCATCAATATTATAATAAATATTTTATATTTAGAACTTTGTATTTTTGATAACCTGCGTTTAGTTTATTTTCGTAATTTCATGCACGTTTCTTGTATACTTTTATACCTGTATGTTGAAATAAATAAAGTAAATTAGTATTATTATTAAACACAAATCTAACAACATACAGGGATATACAGAGAGTTTTATGTATCACTGAACATTTTCATAACGAGAATTTTTCTTTGAAGTATCCATATGCTTGGTTTATTAAAAGAATTTAATTTAAAGCTTTAAGCGATTGCTTTCCACTCCCAGGCTAAGCATGAAATAAAATTTTGAGTTTAGAAAAGCCTGAAAACTTGGTTTGGTCGCGTAGCGCTGCGCATTTACCATTCAATTATCTATAAAAGATTCGTAGTGACACAAGTATACTTGTGTAGAGATAAACTAAAGTACCACAAATGACGATGGTTGAAGTATAAATAAATAAAATTGACGGGTAAACTTCTGCTTAATTTGGTTAATAGTCAAGTGAAATTAATGAAATTGTAATTTGACTAGACTGTTAACCAAATTAAGCAGAAGTTTACCCGTCTATTTTATTTATTTACCTACGCCCTATCTAGTAACCGCATCATACCACACTGTCATCTTGATAAGCATGAGTGACATTACGTACACATGCACGTAATAGCTTTGACAAGTACATTACGTGCTGACAGCTGAACAGCTGATTGCTTACCGTACAAACAAATGGCATTTCTTTGATGTACAGGGAGGTTTTCTTTAAAGTATACTTATTCCAAACTCAGCTTATTTTCTTTAAATCTTTGGTTAGTCGTTTTTTTTTTAAGAGTTCAATTTGAAGCTTTAAACAATTGTTTTTTACTCCCAGACTAAGCATGAAGTAAAATTTCGAGTTTAGAAAAGCCCCGTGAAAATTTGTCTCGGGTCGCGCAGCGACCCGAGACAAATTTTCTGGGCTTTTCTAAACTCGAAATTTTACTTCATGCGCCGCGCGTATAAAACACTAAAATATTGTGAACTCTATGTATATTTGAAACTCACTTAAAATCAGTGTTTTATACGCGTGGCGCATGAAGTAAAATTTCGAGTTTAGAAAAGCCCAGAAAATTTGTCTCGGGTCGCTGCGCGACCCTCGACAAATTTTCACGGGGCTTTTCTAAACTCGAAATTTTACTTCATGCTTAGTCTGGGAGTGGAAAACCCTCGTTTAAAGCTTCAAATTGATATACAAAATTACGAAAAAACTATTCGTGAAAATGTAAACAGTGTCTTAATTAATAAGACAATTTAAGACGATAAATATCCATTGAAACAACTACTTCCCGTGCAAATACACCTCCTATTATTGAATTATACAATGAAATATTTAAAATCTTATTTAATTTGATTTGTTACAACGCTCTATTAAAGTATATGTAACGTTTAGGTCAAATTCTCTTCAAACCAACTAACAATACAATTTCAAATGAAAGGAGAGATAGCAACAAATTAGAGGTGAAAGGACTTGGATTAAATTGAACTCTATCAAAAAACAACGAATGTCGGAAAATGTACAGCTTTAATCCTTGTATATTGATCAAGTGGTAATTTAGTTTTCATCATTGTCATGGGACTGTTAAAAATTATTACAAAAAATAAGTTGTTCTTTCATGCTCATTGCTTATTTTGTTAGGGCGTAGGTAAAGTATCGTACGTTTCTCGAGTGGTATGGCAATTACACCCTCGCGGAATACTGCAGTCGCCGCTGCGCAGCTCGTGCCCAGCATGTCCGCTCATATGTAATATGCTGCATACCAGTCTCGTTACGTAATATACTATTATATTTCAACCATCGTCATTTAGAGTACTTCAGTTTATCTCTACACAAATACACTTATAAATTATATATAAATTAAATAGTAATTTAACTAGACTATTAACCAAATTAAACAGAAGTTTATCTGTCAATTTCATTTGTTTATATTTCAACCTTCGTCATTAATGGTACATTAGTTAATCTCTACACAAATACACTTATAAGTCACTACGAATCTTTTATAGATAATTAATTAAATATCAATTTATAGCCGAGTTCACGAGAGGTGTCCTGTGGTGTTTTATATTAAACTTAAATAGCTGTAGTGAATTTCTGTTGTCTTTAATTTTTTGCCACCTACACCACTTATATATTATATTGTTTTATGTATTACAATATATAAATGAGTTTGGGTGAGTTACGTGAAGATGATAATAACTTGAAATAAAACACTTTTTCTCCTTTCTTCACAAGTTTATTTTATACCAGATGTACATTTCGGTCACCATGTGACCATTATCAATGGTTTGAAACCATCAACCATTGATAATGGTCACATGGTGACCGAAATGTACATCTGGTATAAAATAAACTTGTGAAGAAAGGAGAAAAAGTGTTTTATTTCAAGTTATTACAATATATGTTTAATATTGTGGTCTTACACACATGTTATCTGTTTTGTTTAAAGGAGTTTTTCATAAATAAATAACATAATTATCCTTGATTGAATTTGAGTGAGTTACGTGAAGATTATAATAATTTTAATTAAAACACTTTTAACCTTTCTTTACAATTTTTATTATATACCAGATGTACATTTCAGTCACAACGTGACCGTTATCAATGGATTAATACTGATTGATACTAATTATCCTTGTTTAAAGAAATTGGCATAAGTTGCATTTGAGTAAGCAAAATACGAAAAAAATCATGTCAATACGAAAATATCTCAAGAAAAATCTGTACCATAGATTTGAAGTCTGTAATCACAGGACACCTCTCATGAATTCTACTATATTGTACTAATGCATCTAATTCAGCCCTGCTATTAGTTGTATTATAATTACAAGGGCTCCACATTCTGGTTCATACCGTATGTAGCATTATATTCATACAATGAAAACTGAATAACAGGATTAACTATAGGGTTTGATTGGGACTTGCTAATTTTGTGCTGATATTATAGTTATTATGCCGGATATCTCGAGTCAGGGTTGAATGACAATGTTATTCAATACATCGAGATTATTAATCTACGCCCTCTAAATTGGCTCAACTGACAATACGTCTTTACGGAATAATATCAAACTTTGTAATAACAATGATTAATTTGATTGATAATACAGGGAGTTTTTCTTTTAAGTATACGTATCTCTATGCATACACTGTAAATGCTAAGGCATTCTCTGTATTTTTGGTAATCGTTTATTTGAAGGCTGCGAACGAGTGCTGTCCACTCCCAGGTTAAGCATGAAGTAAAATTTCGAGTTTAGAAAAGCCTGAAAATTTGGATTTGCCGACAAGAGCGAAGCGAGTGACGGCAAATCCAAATTTTCAGGCTTTTCTAAACTCGAAATTTTACTTCATGCGCCACGCGTATAAAACACTAAAATTTCATGAAATTCAAAGTATACTTTCTTGAATTAATTTCTCATTTGGCACTTCCTAAAACATATTACACTATAAAGAGTTATTGAGAGAAATAACACTTGATATTTTTACACCAAATAACATATTACACTGTATAAAGTTATTGAGAAAAAAACACTTGATATTGTTGCACCAATTAAAAACGTTATTGCGACTAGTTTCGGATTGTTAGATCATTTTCAAAGGAATAGTACAAACAAATATATATCAATTAGAGTTCTTGGTATTGTATACCAAGAACTCCTGGTTCTGGTTTTGGTTCTTTGGGGACTGCACTGTACTTAGGACTCATTAGACCAAGAACTATTATTGATATAACTGTGCTAACAAAATTAAACTTCAAGAAATATTTGTTGTCTCTTCAAATAATCGCTCAAGTATGATTAAATTTGTAACGAAGTTATGATGTTAATAAATAACGGTTTAACATTGTTTATATAACACAATTTATTTTTATGTGACTGCAGTTTCGGCAAATTTAGCTTGCCATTATCAAACATGTAGTGACTAAAACTACTTACAAAACAGGTGTATACCCCCTTTTTTACAGCCGTTTTGTAATTTGTAATTTGTTTGTGTTTTTCTCTAACCATTTGTATATATACCTGTTTTGTAAGTAGTTTTAGTTTGATAATGGCAAGCTAAATTTGCCGAAACTGCAGTCACATAAAAATAAATTCTGTTATACAAACAAAGTTAAACCGTTTTTTACTTTCCCCCGTATGTAATACAAAGGGAAAGTATTGTTTTCGTGAAAATTTTCGAATCAAAAATGTTAGCGGAAATATCCGTTTTGAGGTCCCCTGAGTCGAATAAGACCATTTTTGAAAAATGTCTGTCTGTGTGTCTGTGTGTGTGTCTGTGTGCGCTGTACCGCAAAAACCGCTAAAGATATCGAGATGAAACTTGAAACTTAAGCTTTTTGTTACAATCGGAAGAACTGAAAAGCTTTTGGTGAAAATCGGAAAACCGGAAGTGGTACTTTACTCTTAGCGTTTTTCAGTTTTTTCAGATTTTTTCAATAAATGTTCATCAAACAAAAAATTCTTTCAAATAAAAGTTGTAGGTAATAACAAAATGAAGATGTATTGTTCACTTACTTTTTGTCATAGCACTCTTAGTTTTTGAGTTATTTAATAAATAGTGTTTTTTATCTAGTCATTGATTTGTGTCAGTGTGTGTGTTGATACAATTGGAAAATGTTTTAAATAAAAGTTGTAGGTAATAAGATATTAAAGATTTTTTGTATCTTTACTTTTTGTCATAGCACTCTTACTTTTTGAGATATTCAATAAATAGTGTTTTTTATCTAGTCATTGGTTTGTGTCAGTATGTGTTGATCCAATTGAAAAATGTTTCAAATAAAAGTTGTAGTTATCAAAAAGTTGAAGACATTTTGAAAATAATAATGCTACAAATATTTTAAAATTGATTTAATACGCAATTTACGGGGGAAAGTACTATGATGGACACATCACCATTTTTATTAATAAATTAACATGTATAACGAAGTAGAAGCCTCTGCAATACAAAAAGAAGTTATGATGCTTTATTCAAGGCACATCGTGATTAACGTGAGATCAAAGATAAGGAGTATATTTTAAACTATACTGGAAATCAGTGTTTATTACGCGTGGTGCATGAAGTAAAATTTCGAGTTTAGAAAAGCCTAATTTGGATTTGGGCGCTACGCTTCGCTCCGCGCCCAAATCCAAATTTTTAGGCTTTTCTAAACTCGCAATTTTACTTCATGCGCCACGCGTATAAAGCACTGATTTAGAGTGAAGTTTAAATACACATATAAATATCCATGGTCTAAGAAATTAACGCATCGCCTTATAATTTCTTTAAAAATATTGAACTTTGAAAATTCGAGCATTTTATGTACACATCCTAAATAAAATTGCTCCCCACAATTTTACATAAAACAAGAAAACCCTGTATATCACCTGGTATAATAACTTTGAAAATTCGAGCATTTTATGTACACATCCTAAATAAAATTGCTCCCCACAATTTTATTTGGGATGTGTACATAAAACAAGAAAACCCTGTATATCACCTGGTATAATAATATTAATAAACTTTTTTAAGTAAATAACCTTAAACAAAAAGGAAAAATTGCTAAATGATTAATTTTTATTGTTATATGCAGCTAACATAACGAAATCAAGCACTTACATAGTAACTGTGTGTTTTTGAGTTTACGTGATGTAATTATTACACGTAAAAAGACTGTTATTCCTTTTTTCACTTTTTATTTGTATCGTTAAATGTAAATTTCGAGACACAAGGTGCTCATTATGAATTACAAATTGACAGCTCATTATCAATAAAAAACTGACAGTTTGTTATTCCATAAAAGCACCTTGTAATAGGTCAGTAGGGGTCATGTGCAAATATTATTTTTGACGAAATTAAATTAAAATATTAATACAAAAATCGCCCCAGAAAATATTAAAGAAAAATCAACATTCAGTAAATACGAGAATAACATTAGTCGATCAAATTTTTTTATCTGAAAGAAATAACAAAGGCAGCATCGCCTTAAAATAATAAACAAGTACCGGCGCGTGGAGAAATGCTAAGACATACAGAAAGATTCAGTTCAAGGTTTAACACAGCGCAAACACAACGAATTTGCGAAGTCGGGAAAATTGCGTGACGTCAGGGATGGGTGGTATTTTATAACCATATATGGTCTGCGCGAAATCTTCCATCTCCACGATCGGGTGGGAAACAGAGTTATAAAAGCTGTGCGGAGAAGAGTCATGAGAGTCAAGAGAGTCATGAGAGTCAAGAGACAGTTCGAAAGAAGAACATCACGAAAAGCACCACAAGTTCAAATCACAGAGGGAAATAAGAATAACACAACAAAAATCAAAATTATACAACAAATATAAAAACTATACAACAATAAAGAAAAAAAAAGCAATTGACGGGTGTGGTCGAGCTGTGCGTGGAAAACGGAGGAGTGTTCCCGCTAGTTAATTGCCTGAAAACAATTAACGGGTGTGGTCGTCCCGAGTAAGTACTGCAGAGTTATGTTCCCGCTAGTTAAATGCACAGAAACAATTGACGGGTGTGGTCGAGCTATGCGTGGAAAACGGAGGAGTGTTCCCGCTAGTTAATTGCCTGAAAACAATTAACGGGTGTGGTCGTCCCGAGTATGTACTGCAGAGTTATGTTCCCGCTAGTTAAATGCACAGAAACAATTGACGGGTGTGGTCGAGCTATGCGTGGAAAACGGAGGAGTGTTCCCGCTAGTTAATTGCCTGAAAACAATTAACGGGTGTGGTCGTCCCGAGTCAGTACTGCAGAGTTATGTTCCCGCTAGTTAAATGCACAAAAAACAATTGACGGGTGTGGTCGAGCTGTGCGTGGAAAACGGAGGAGTGTTCCCGCTAGTTAATTGCCTGAAAACAATTAACGGGTGTGGTCGTCCCGAGTCAGTACTGCAGAGTTATGTTCCCGCTAGTTAAATGCACAAAAAACAATTGACGGGTGTGGTCGAGCTGTGCGTGGAAAACGGAGGAGTGTTCCCGCTAGTTAATTGCCTGAAAACAATTAACGGGTGTGGTCGTCCCGAGTTTGTACTGCAGAGTTATGTTCCCGCTAGTTAATAGCACAAAAAGCAATTGACGGGTGTGGTCGAGCTGTGCGTGGAAAGCGGAGGAGTGTTCCCGCTAGTTAATTGCTGATCACAATTAACGGGTGTGGTCGTCCCGAGTTAGTACTGCAGAGTTATGTTCCCGCTAGTTAATAACACAAAACAATCAACGGATGACGTCGGGATCTGCTTGCTAATCAGAGGAGTGTTCCCGCTAGTTGGTTGTCTGGTAAGCTCCGAGATGGTTTTTGTGGGTTTCCTATCTCGTAATGCAAATGCAGGGGTTATTTAATTTTGCTCCCACAGTAGAGTCATATACTTTTTGAGTTTAACTAAAATGCACGTGGCTTCTAAGTACAAACGAAAATAAAGTATTTCGAGAATATAAATAATTTAAGAAACACAAATTAATTAGAAATGTCATAATTGAGGTCAATAAACTTTGCATCCGTTAAACTCACATCCTGTTTTATTTATTGTCCACACATACTCCTGGTCATTAAAAGGGAAGAAAGACACAGTATTTCCGATAATGCATATTGACACAAACAACGAATCTGTTAAATAAATTAAAAGGGTTACTACATACACAACACAACGTAAATAAAATACAAATTATAAATTTGTACAATACCTAGGGCCGAATCATTACAACCTTGTGTCTCGAAATGTACATCTAACGATACAAATAAAAAGTGAAGTAAGGAATAACAGTCTTTTTATGTACTTACATAGTACGTTAATAAATAACAAACTCTCATTTTCACGAGACTAATGTGCTCAACTTTTGCACACCCCCAAAAAGTATAGCCTATATATTTCATTACAGAGAACGCTCAGTCCACTTAATCCACCCCCGCAACGAAAACAAATAGTCCTACCCACAAACCCAAAACTTTCGAAGTTCCCTATTTTGGACCATGGCACGCTGCCATATTTACAATCCTTCCTCTATTTTTTTTCCCTATCCAGCTTCCCATACACGAAGGAAAAAATAATAGATTCATTGCAGGCATGGCATCTTAATACTATAAACCAGCAGGGATTACGTTTAACCTATCGTAAACCACAGTTTGGGATACATTTTGCGAATTAATTTACGATCCACCCTTCATGGTGTTAAGTTCGACTTAATCCGTTTACTGGTGAGGCCGCAGTCGGCGCTAATTAACGAAAAACGTGAGGATTTATTAATTTATTCAATTCCAGTGGGTGCTGAGAACTTCGTGTTTACGTTCATTAGGGCTGTGTTATCTGAAACAGGAAATTTCCATTGGTGTTGTTGTTCCTGCCCACAGAATTCTCTGTGATTGATGAAATTCAAAATTGATGTTCTATCTTTACTCGCGCAGCCTGTGGGGTTTGTGGAAAATATAAAAATCCAGTGTTATGGGGGCTTATGTGGGTGTGTACGAGGAATATCAACGTTTCGTTCTTTTGATGCTCGTTAACTGTAGTAATCTCTCTGGCACATGCGATATTGTTACCCCGCATTGATAACGATCATTTTTGCGTTTGATCTCTATTTTCATAAATCAAATATTATGAAAGTATAGATTTTTTTTTACTATTTACTAATACAGCCATGGGCGTAGCTAAGGGGAGGTGGGCAGGAGGGTGCCTCCCCCGACAACAAGAAATTTTATATTTTCAAATTCTTGCAGGCAAAAAAACGATCAAGTTTTCAGAAAAATTGAAATGTCGTGAACTAATGAAATTATTTACTTGAAAAGTTACCGAAATTCATTATTGGTTGAACGAAATAAACATTTTGGAAAATAAATAAATCAAATAATTAAATATTATGAAAATATAGATTTTTTTTTACTATTTACTAATACAGCCATGGGCGTAGCTAAGGGGAGGTGGGCAGGAGGGTGCCTCCCCCGACACCAAGAAATTTTATATTTTCAAATTCTTGCAGGCAAAAAAACGATTAAGTTTTCAGAAAAATTGAAATGTCGTGAACTAATGAAATTATTTACTTGAAAAGTTACCGAAATTCATTATTGGTTGAACGAAATAAACATTTTGGAAAATAAATAAATCAAATAATCAAATATTATGAAAGTATAGATTTTTTTTACTATTTACTAATACAGCCATGGGCGTAGCTAAGGGGAGGTGGGCAGGAGGGTGCCTCCCCCGACACCAAGAAATTTTATATTTTCAAATTCTTGCAGGCCCTTGCAACCTTTAGTAAATTAAGTTAGCTAAATATTTCTCATTGATCCATTTGTGATCAGATTGTAATTATAGTAAAATACAACTAAGTCTTTTGCAAATAATAAAAAAAAATCTTGCAGGCAAATAAAGGATAAAGTTTTCGGAAAAACTGAAATGTCGTGAACTAATGAAATTATTTACTTGAAAAGTTACCTAAATTCATTATTGGTTGAACGAAATAAACATTTTGGAAAATAAAATAAAGCTGAGCATGTTTTAAACATCACAATATTTAATCGTTTTATACGCGTGGCGCATGAAGTAAAATTTCGAGTTTAGAGAAGCCTGAAAATTTGGTTTGGCCGCTCCGCTTCGCGGAGCGACCAAACCAATTTTTCGGCTTTTCTAAACTCGAAATTTTACTTCATGCTTAGCCTGGGAGTGGAGAACACTCGTTAGAAGCTTCAAATTGAACGCCATTGTATAAACGACGAATGTAATTGTAATTGTAATATTTATTACATGTATTTGTAAATATTAAATATACATTATTTATTTTAACCTAAATTTAATTATTTAAATAACAATAATCATTATTTATTTTAAAGCAATTTGTTTTTTTTAACAAACGCTTATATTTTGAAATGCATAATGATTCTTTTATTATTATTATTAATGGTTCTAATGTGTAAAAATGTACGGAGTATACGAAAACATAAGGATTTGATTTATTAAAATGGTTAGTGTTTACGTCATTTTATTGATGTTTGTTGATTTTAAAAAATATAATAACATTTTATGAGTTCAGTCATATTTTAATTTTTAAAGTATTTATATTGATTAAATATTTTATTGCTATTTATATTTTATTTCTATTTATTTGTAGTTTTTTGTCAATATTATTGAAATTATCTTTATTTGGTAAATTTTAATTAATGTTAATTTGACAATGTAGAACTTTTTGTTTATGTTTTAAACATCACAATATTTAATCGTTTTATAAGCGTGGCGCATGAAGTAAAATTTCGAGTTTAGAAAAGCCTGAAAATTTGGTTTGGCCGCTCCGCTTCGCGGAGCGACCAAACCAAATTTTCGGCTTTTCTAAACTCGAAATTTTACTTCATGCTTAGCCTGGGAGTGGAAAACACTCGTTAGAAGCTTCAAATTGAACGCCATTGTATAAACGACGAATGTAATTGTAATTGTAATATTTATTACATGTATTTGTAAATATTAAATATACATTATTTATTTTAACCTAAATTTAATTATTTAAATAACAATAATCCTTATTTATTTTGAAGCAATTTGTTTTTTAACAAACGCTTATATTTTGAAATGCATAATGATTCTTTTATTATTATTATTATTAATGGTTCTAATGTGTAAAAATGTACGGAGTATACGAAAACATAAGGATTTGATTTATTAAAATGGTAAGTGTTTACGTCATTTTATTGAATTTTGTTGATTTAAAAAAATATAATAACATTTTATGAGTTCAGTCATATTTTAATTTTTAAAGTATTCATATTGATTAAATATTTTATTGCTATTTATATTTTATTTCTATTTATTTGTAGTTTTTTGTCAATATTATTGAAATTATCTTTATTTGGTAAATTTTAATTAATGTTAATTTGACAGTGTAGAAGTTTTTATGTTAATATTTTAAGATTTTATTCAAAATTACCAAATATCAATAAAATTAACCGAAATCTCTAATAGTGGCAAAATAAGCATAGATTGACAAATACGTCAATAACATTTAACGAAAGTACCAAATATCATTAAAATCAACCGAAATCTACAAAAGGGGCAAAATAAGCATAGATTGACAAATACGTCAATAACATTTAACGAAAGTTGACAATTTTAAATAAAAATCAATTACACTTTTTATTAGATTTTACTATTTTCTTAAAAAAAAATCAATAAACAAAACGTCCAAATGAAGGAAAAAAATAGGTAATAAATGATTAAATCTCCAAAAATTAACTGAAATCATGATTTTAGATTGTAATAATTTTTACAATGTATGTATCTAGAACTCATCTGCTCTACACTTAAGTCAGATTTTACTAATTTGACACTTACACCTCCTGGCTTCTAGAATCCTCAAATATTAATTTATAATATTCGAAGGTAAATCATTTTTACTGAGATCAATATAGTTCATTAAATTCTACGAAATTTAAAGAATACTTAAAAAGTAAACATATTAAGCTAATATTTACTTCAGTAGATAATCCACAATCTAATGGACTGAATGAACGCCTAAACCAGACCTTGATTAATAGAATACGTTGCAAATTAAATAGCAATAACGATAAAATGCCATGGACAAGGATCGCTGAATTATGTGTTAAGGAGTATAATAGTACTATTCATGGCACAACAACATTTTCACCGGCATATTTGCTATATGGAGATAGGTCTGAGATTGTTCCAAAATTGTTAGAAAGGAAATATAATTTAGAAGAAGATAGGGAAGAGGCATTCAAAGATTCGGAAAACAGATTTAGAAAAAACAAGAAGAAAATAGATCAAAATAGGAAGGAATATGATTTTTCAGAAGGAGATTTAGTCTATGTGTCAAATGGAAATAAATTAAATAGAAACAAACTGGATGAAGTTAGAAGTGGACCTTTTGTTATAAAAAAACGAGTTTCCAAATCAATTTATGAAGTAGAATGTAACAAGAAACGAAGAGAAGCCAATTTGTTCCATAGTTGCAAGTTGGTGCCTTACTCTTTTTAGTTGGGAAAAATAGTTCTCGATCAGCGGAAGTATAAATTAGATAATTTATTGTTCTTTTTGTATGTATGTAGGTGGCTATGTTTCAATAATTGTTATTGTGTGTTTGTGAAAAGTCATTGTCAAATAAGGACATTTTATTCTAAATTAATGAAACACTTGTATCTTTTCTTCACTTATTTATTTGGAGTACCAAATGCACATTTCGATCACGATGTGATCATTATCAATGGTTGACAAATACGTATTTGTCAACCATTGATAATGATCACATCGTGATCGAAATGTGCATTTGGTACTCCAAATAAATAAGTGAAGAAAAGATACAAGTGTTTCATTAATTTAAAACCATCTTCACGCAACTCAACAACAATTAAGTAATTAAACATTTTATTCTATTCTATTTTTATAGGTAATTATAAGATTTGAGTTGTTATATATAATTTTGTTAATAATAAACTATTTTTATAGCAATTGTCTATTTGTCCACGCATCAATATTACATACAGTAAAATATAATTAAATACTGTTCATTTTCATACAACATAAACAATAGAGATTGGAGTTATCTAAAGCTGGCGTTAATTAATTATAGTTTTAATAGGAATGCTTGTTTATGTATCATCAAAGTTTTCAGTTTAATGTACTTTGAATTTCCAGTTATTCGCATCAAGGGAAAGAGAAAGTGTTATCGAAAACTCATTTATACTGTTGCTATATCGAAATCGTCTTTCGCATGGGAGAGCATTTCGTTTAGAAAATGAGAGTCATGGAAGAGTATTTCGTTTAGAAAACGACAGTTTTCACCAAAAAAAAAAAATAAAACCTATGCAAATTACATTTGTCTACAGTAACTTTTATTAAACAAATAATTGTTTGCAGTACATAACATACAGGGATTTTTTATTTTAAGTATACATATCCCAATTTGTAAATTTTCAGACATTTGTTATATTTAGTATACATTGAATTTTTTTTTAAGTATACCTATCTTGATATACAGGAAGTTTTTCTTTTAAGTATACGTGTTACAAATTCAGTCTCTTTTCTGTAAATCTTTAGGTATTCCTTGTTTTTTTTTAAGTTCAATTTGAAGCTATAAACGAGTGTTTTCCACTCCCAGACTAAGCATGAAGTAAAATTTCGAGTTTAGAAAAGCCCCGTGAAAATTTGTCGAGGGTCGCGCAGCGACCCGAGACAAATTTTCTGGGCTTTTCTAAACTCGAAATTTTACTTCATGCGCCACGCGTATAAAACACTAAAACACTGTGAAATTTATATAGATTTAAACCTCACTTGAAATCAATTTTTATACGCATGGCGCATGAATAAAAATTTCGAGTTTAGAAAAGCCCAGAAAATTTGTCTCGGGTCGCTGCGCGACCCTCGACAAATTTTCACGGGGCTTTTCTAAACTCGAAATTTTTATTCATGCTTAGTCTGGGAGTGGAAAACACTCGTTTGGAGCTTCAAATTGAACTTTAAAATAAACACGGAATATTTAAAGATTTAAATAAAATAGGCTGAATTTGGAAAACGTGCATCAGCACGTGTTTTAATGTTTTTACATCATTGTATCAAAGGTACAACATTGAATTTGAAACCAAATTTTTAGGCTTTTTTAAACTCGAAATTTTACTTTATGCTTAACCTGGAAGTAAAAACCACTCGTATAATACTTTAAATTGAACTATTTAAAAAGAAACGTATGTCGTGTATAATTAAAAGAAAAATTCCCTGTATCTTCATTAGCGGAAAATTCTATTATTTTTCAAGTCGGCACTACTTTTTTCGGAGATGGTCTTTTTGACAGCTGTCACTTGATTTATGCTCAGTTTGGTTTGCCATTTCATAATGAATAGACTTACTCCTGAACAACGTTTGCAAATAGTGCAAATTTATTACCAAAATAATGGTTCGGTTCGCGCGACGCATCGCGCGCTGCGTCCAATATTCGGTCGACATAATCGCCCAGCAGATTCGGTAATTCGAGCAGCCAAGGATCGGTTTCGCACCACGTTTACTCTAGTGGATAGTGCGCATCCTCAGAGACGCCGTACAGTGCGCACCGAAGACGCTATTGCTGCCATAGATTACTTATAGATACATGACTCCCATGTTAATATTTGGAACGTTTCAAGCTGTCATTTTTTTTTCGTTTCACCCCATACCAGGAGAGGCGCTGGCGTCGAATAATTAACGGGGTGCGGGGCGGGCAGGGTTTTGGCGGGTATATTCCTATATTCAAATTGAGCTTATTTAAAATGAAAGGTAAGACTAATAATAAAATCATAAACAATTTAAAACATTTATTAAAAAAATAATTAATTATTGTATACAAACATAAATATTTAATAAAAAATATAAATATAAACAAATGTGTTTCACCATCCTTTTAGTTGGAATGTTTTATAAGTATATATTTATAAAAATATGAAGTATAAACATAAATGTATTTCAAAACATATAATGTGCGATTCTTAAATGTACACAATCTACAACACATTAATTGTCATACAAAGACAAGAATAAAACACTCGATTTCATTCATATTTACGTATAAATGTATTATATTAATTAGTATAATAAACAACAGAATAATACATGAAATTGAAAATACTTATTTATTTTTGAAAATGTTCATGAGTTCTCAAATATATATTAAACATTTATTTATTTTGTAATTGTCACAAGTGTGTTTACTCGCTCATGCATGTGCATCACTTATATATATATATATATATATATATATATATATATATATAGTACGTATGTATTGCTTTGAACTATTATTATTATATACAAAAGTATTCAATGAATGTAATACACATTGCATATATTATGTATTATGTAAATACTTATATTGTATATTAAGAACAAACAAAGAATACTTCTTCAGTTAAATTTATAATTGTTCTTAAATAATAAATAATAATAAATAAAAATTATAATACAAAATACAAGCATCATTTAGTTGAATTCGTTTTGCAATATTAATGAACCTTTTAACACCTATATTAATTAATTTAAATTTAAACAAATATTTTAAATTCGTTCTTTTGTATTATATTACGTACGTAGGGCATTTGCTGCTTTCAGTGTTAATAAATATTATTTTAAAATAAAATAACATTAAAAATAAGGGGATTTATATAAATCTAAGATAACAATTAATTTAAAGGCAAAAGTATTGTCAACATTTCATATACTTATCAATTTTAACATTATAATTGATGTATAAAACAAGATGTTAACACATTAAAATTATATATGTATATATTGTTTGCCCCTTTTGCCTCTAAAAATATGTACCCCACATAATCTTAAATTAACTTATTCTATTGGTGGATACTGTAAAGCAACAACATTATTGATAGTGGAATAAATTTATTAATTTATGATGAGACAATCTTTAAGCTACCTAAAAACTTTAATTATGAACAATCTCATTGTCAATAAGATCATCCATATATTTTCAAATATTTTTAACTAATTAACATTTTATTTTTTGAAATACGAGAGTTACGTGAATTTCAGTTTTATGTATTTCTGTAGAGCCATCTTTTTAATAATGTCATTGATTTTTATATGTTCTGTTCCATTTAAAATCCTATCTACATTACGTACCCACATATGTACATAAAAAGAAATCATATAATTATCAATGACATCAATTAAATTGTGCTCTGTGCAGGTGAAGGCAGTAGACAAATTGAATAAATTTATTTTTAATTTTAAAAATGGAGCAATATCACTATATGGGCAAATTTTTGAAATATAATATTGAATAATTTGAAATGATTTTGAGAGGTAATTAAAAAAATTAGTGTGCGGCTTCAAAAGAGTTTTCCTATAGTAATTTCTACATTCAATGTAGCAGTTGAAAGACTCTTTGTTATCGCACACTAATTCTTGTTTACAAGTATTACAGCCCTGCACTCTCTTTAATATATGTTTTCCCATATATCCTGCTATGTAGGCATTAGTATTATCACATAAAAAATTATATGAACTTTTATATGCAAACATAGCAGGTATATTCGGGGGTGGATATGTACGTGGTAGGGAAATATCATTAGTTAAAAACATTTGTAAAAAATTCAGTACCCCCTCAGTACCATCAGTTTCACAATTAACATACGGAGAATTGACTGTCATAAAATTGTTTACAATTAAAGCTTTGAATGAGGACTTAAAAGACGAACATGTTGGATTTATATTGCGCCTTCCATAACTCCTTATACACCCATAGAAATTTTCTATGGGATCTTGATTAATATTTCGAGGACATACGTGTTCAATAGACTTAGAAGATAATTTATTCCACAGGCATTGCAAACCTTTTAATGTACTTATCCAGTTTGCAATGCATGGCGGAATAAATTTTCCATTAGGTCTAATAAATCGTATAGTTCTCAAAATATTAATCGCATTGGAATAAAATGCAACATGTCCACTCTTTTTAGAAATCGCGCACCTTAAAGGTTTGTTATCATCGCCATTAATTAATGAACCATTCACACTATCAAATAATTGATCGAAGAACAATAGGAACTCTGACGTACCTAACATAGTGTCTGTCTGAGATAACTCATTACCATTATTTACTAAGAATCTCAATGTTGCTGAAGTTCGCTGTGAAAAAACTTGTGCAGCAAGTTTCACCTTCATCTTGTTCATTTTCTGTTCATATATATGGCAATCAGTTATCTTAGGCAGCATCTTAGAGTTAAAGTCCCCATTATCCATCTCATGGAGCTTCACAATATCCGACCAGCAAGCGATATAGTTTGTGCCCTCCCATCTGAATGACGCATTATATTTTAATAAATTATTCCTGACACATTTCAGAAGATGAGGTGGATCGAACAGAGGTATTATTTCTTGATCACGTATCAAGAAACCTTCGTACCGATTCTCCTCACCACCTAAAATTTCGATTTGTATCCTCCCTCAACCGTTTTATTACTTTGACATTGGTTACATGTTGGTCGCATATTGTGCAAACAACATGCAAACCAATGTCTTGTAATTGTTTTATAATTGTTTTTATGTTCCTGGTAAGGTCTGCAACACCCATACCGTGTTCCACAAAGAAATATGCTATGGGTTGTTTCCATTTCACCAGTATCCCACGAACCATAAAAACCATTACATGGTCAGCAAAGCGTGCTTTGGTACTCTCACCACAATTAACAAAACCGTCAATGGAGAATTCAACCTTATTAAAATATAAGCCTGCACTAAGTGACATTTCGTCAAACAGAAGGGCACAATACTTATCAGCTTCATCCATCTGATCACAAGAAATTTTCAACAACTCCAAAATTGGGTTATTAATACCCGGACCAATGGGAATTCTATTCAACAAGGTTTGTAGGGATTGCCTCGATGGAAGAGCAAACACTTTTGCTAAGAACTTGTACAATTTAGGGCCTTGCTTAAACATTGAAAAAGCAAAAGTTTTGTCTTCCGTCGAAAACCGCCTACCCCGAGGTTTATACTGTTGCAACCTAACTTGCGACAACAAAAAGTTAAAGGATGTTTTATTCAATTTTGCACGCCATCCTTCGCCGGTTTTTGCAAATTTCATTGCTTGCTCAAGACGTTTCTTATTAGAAGCGTTTTGAGCATTCAATTTTCTAGCAATCCGTTGAAGGTCACGTGCATATGAATATACCATCCGAGCTTGAGGGGTAAGCTTTCTTTGACTTTTCGCATTTACAGTTGTCAACAACTTCACCTCCAAACCTGTAAATAAAAAAATAAAAATGTTAGATAAGTAAATGGCACAATCATTTGTTTTGTATACATTCCCCTATGTATTGGCCTCTAAAGCTACCAGTGGGGGCGCTCCAAACCCCGAAACCAGCTGTAGAAAACACGTATACTTCGCACATTGTGTATTTCTTTTGAAAATGTGTCGTTGCCGATATCTTAAAGGAAGTGGCATTGTTACAGTGGTTTATATAGTATATGTTTAAGCAAGCAAGTGTGTCCAAATCGTGTTTACATGGAGGTTTTTGGGCTTAACCTACTCACGTTATTTGTAGCCCACATGGTGGATTTTTTCAAGCTTGAGCCAAATTTATAAATATTATAATGTATCTCCAGGAGGCAGATGTATAAAGCGGTTAAGTGCGTCTTCTCGGTACCGGCATCGCCACCAGCGGGCGTTTTCTTAGCTGTAGAGGCCAATACATCAATAACGAAATTATTCACAGGGATATGTTTACTGAAATATAAAAATGAAATAGGCAATTTTTAAACTTACATTCTTTCTTGGTCCGGGATTTCTTGAGATCATATGGATTGTTTTTGATAAATATAGATGATGTAACCAGCTCAGCATCTGTGGATGAACATGGATTCATCATCACCGAATACATTTGATCGGCAGAAGACACCTGTATATCATCGCTGGATGTAGGTGGTTGACCCATCATCGCATAGGGATGCTCCATACATACATCCAAATTAGCAGGTGGCACCTGCAGAGCATCAGTGGATGTAGGTGCTCGATCCATCACCGAATAGGAATGGTCCACACATACAGCTAAATGAGCTGTTGCAGGTGGCACCTCTGATACTGTGGATGTGTGTGGATGATCTATCACCGATGAGGGATCAACTACATCCATCACGAACGAGGGATTGTCTTCATGTTTGGCCAACTCAGCATTTGCCACCTGTACATCATTGGTCGATGCACACGGGGGATCATGTACATCTATGAACAAAATGAAGAAATGTAGCTTACAAACAATTAATACCTATTTTAAAATAATTAATCAATGGGGAGTGCATCATTAACTTACCAACTGTTTTCAAAAATAGTGTTGGTACACTACCAGGTAGTAAATTTGTCCTGGATCTTAAATTACTTTTGGTCGACTTCGCAAAATGCCTGTCACAAACATAATAGTTACTTAGCTGCTTTAATGATTTTGTATACAACTCAGGCCGATTAACTGCTTCCAGCCACTTCTGATAGACCTAAAACCAGAAATAATATAGTATACTTATATTTATTTTTTCTAATGGCTTATTTCCAAATTTTAGAAATATTAATATAGTAAAATTATAGTTTAATACACTTCCAAGAAATGTATGGTATTGCTGAAATAAGTATATTTATTAATAGTATATTGTACAACGAGCATATAATGATAGCTATTAATCACGAGAACGATGTTTGCGGAACAAGCCGTTAGGCTAGTGGAGTAAGTCGTTCGGAGTGATCAATAGCCATTATATGCGAGTTGTACACTATACTTTGTCCACGACAATATAATGCTTTTGTTTTTTTTTTATTAAGAAGTTATATAAATACAAATAGTATTTATTATTAACATTAATTTAATACAATACAATATTATTTAGTAATATTAAAAGTAATACTTGAACAATTTGTTAACTTAATTGCAGGAATAGAATTTATATCAAAACTAAGATTCTGATTAGTTGTTGAAACATTTTTATTGCATTGGTAGGTTTGGCTTTTAGCTGTGTCTATTTTATTTTTAATGTAGTCGTCTATATAGCCTTCTGCTACTGCTGTCGATTTCATGTATCTTCTAATTTTTTATATTAAACCACTTCAAAACTCTCTTATAATGTAAATGATTTTGACGTTTCAATTTAATTATATGACACTTTGCAGACTACTAGATAAAATTTTGAAAATGATATCATATTAAACAGTGTATATTAAACAGTGAATAATGATTAATCACTGACAGTAGTGAATAATGAATATATTTATAATTGAAGAAACACTTAAATATAATGAGTATATTATAAGATAGCATGGACAAACATAGTTAAAAATGAAATATTTTAATATTATTTTAATGCTAATCAACTGAACATATGTATTAGAATATGATTATTACAAATGAAATGTATATTATTGTATTTTAAAATAGAATAGCTTTAAGAAAGACTGATTGCATCTTTTGAGTGATCAATTGTCTTAAGGTTATTATAATATATTAACATATATTATGTAAAAGAATGGGATCCAATTAGAATAATAGTTATAATTATTTTTCGGCTGTAATCAATCAGACTTGCATAGTTTTATCAAAGTTAAGCTCTGACAAGACAGTGATAAAACACATACATGAAAATATATTTAATAATGAATATAAATTTTCATAAATAAATATTATATTTCCTATTTAAAATATTAATGGTCTCGTGATGCTTACTGAATAATGATGAAATATATTTTCTTTATTTTTTTTATTTTTTATTAATTTTTTAGTTATTTTTCAGTCTTTTTCACTTAATAAAGATTATTACACTTTTTTGTCCACATTGTATATTATAATGTTGACATTTTTTTGATTTGTTATTAATTTAAGTATTCTTTTTTAAACTTATATGTGACAATTGGTAATATCATATTTGTATTTTTTGTGTATTAATAATGGAGATATCAGTCAATAAATACTTAAATTGACAAAAATCATGTTGACGAAAAAACAAAAAAGCATTGAATACTTTTGATTGAAATTATTTACTGAGGCACCCATATATTTTGCCCTGTGCCCCAACCCCTCTCATCTCTCAGAGGAACGCGTCCCCGCAGTTAAGAATTAAATACTGATTTGTAGTATTAATTTTTAGAAATACTTGAACATCTAGCAAAATGAAACAAATAAACCAAGTTACATTTAGAATTGACAACACTTAAAAATGCATTCAACTAACGCAAATTAGTAAATGAGTATAATTTGTAGTCAAATTAGCTATAATTAGGCACTTAAGTCAGATTAAAAATGTCAAATCAAATAATTTAGATCTTCTTTCTAAACATCTAAACATATTGTTTTTAGAAAGAGCAGCTTACCCCCTTTTTTTGCGAAAACTTGTGCATCCGGGTGTCTTTACTTGAATTGTAACACACTTTAACTGCACAGTAATGACTCATTTTTTTTAATGTTTTTAACAATTTTCAGAAATGTTTCAATTTAATTAAATACACATGTAAGCCACACGGATTTAAAATGGGAATAAAATAGCTGAAACTACGAAAATATTCCAATACTTACAGATTTGTTTATGTTAGCACTTAAGACCACTTGATGCATTGATGGGTTTGAATTATCAAAAATGTGAAATATATTTTCACACCAGAAATGCCTCATTGCGCCATCTAGCGAACATTTCTGTAAAAAATATGGAAGAATAAGAATAATTAGCAGCATATGCGCCTCTGCTGGTATGGGGTGAAACAACTCAAACAAGAATTTTGACGCCCTATAGAGTTGACAGGCCCTGATTGCTGCTGTGGAGCAGAGTATCGAAGAAGACCCGAATGAGTCTATCCGCCATCGCGCGCAACAATTGGAGCTGTGTCCATCAACTTTATGGAAGATTTTGCAGAAGGATCTTGGTTTGCATGCTTACAAAATTCAACTCGTGCAAGCATTGAAGCCAAACGACCATCAAGCGCGTCGCACGTTCTGTGAATGGGCCCAAAACGAGATGGCCACCGATCCAGATTTTCACAAGAAAATTTTGTTCAGCGATGAAGCTCACTTTTGGTTAAATGGGTATGTGAATAAGCAAAATTGTCGCTTCTGGAGTAAAGATAATCCACAAGTAATTGTTGAGACGCCGTTACATCCTCAAAAAATCACTGTTTGGTGTGCTCTATGGGCAGAGGGAATCATTGGTCCATATTTCTTCAAAAATGAAGCCGGCCATAATGTTACAGTCAATGGGGAACGCTATAGAGCCATGATTAATGACTTTTTCGTGCCTGAATTGGAGGGTGTTGATGTGGACGACCTATGGTTCCAACAAGACGGCGCTACATGCCATACAGCCAACGCAACAATCACTTTGTTGCAGGAAACTTTTGGTGAGCGCATTATCTCGCGTCGTGGACCTGTGGCGTGGCCTCCAAGATCGTGCGATTTAACACCGCTGGACTATTTCTTGTGGGGTTACGTGAAGTCGCTTGTGTACGCAGATAAGCCCGAGACGATTGACGCCTTGGAAGAGAATATTCGGCGCGTTATTGCTGACATACGGCCCCAATTGCTGCAAAAAGTGGTCGGAAGTTGGGCCTCTCGGCTGGAATTTATTCGAGCCAGCCGCGGCGCCGACTTGTCCGAAATCATTTTTAAAACATAATGGCAAACCCTTATCTTTATGATAAAGCTAAATTCTTGGCCATAACATTAAATTATATGCGTTTTATTTCTTCTTGAAAACCACACGTTTGAAAAAACACCCTTTAGATAACTAAATATTAGTATTATTTAATAAATAAAGCAATACTTGTACTCCATAACGAACTTAGTTGGTATCAGTAAATACATTAATACCAACTAAGTTAAATATAAAATAACTGTACGATGTGGATAAAGTTAGATTATAACAACATTGACTATTATTTTAATTAAAACAAATCTAATTTAACAAATTGGAAAGTTTCAAAATTGATTAACGTAATTTGTTGAAAACAAATTGACACCATTACTCCATCAATACAATTTACGTCTACGCGTTGTTTGCAAGAAAAGTTTTCTAATTAGAATAGACAAACTGACCTTGTTAGTTCCTAGATAACTAAATGTAGACGCAGCTAAAAGTTTGATTCTTCCGATTGTTATTTGTTTCTTTCACTTTCGGTTTCAGACAACTCTTCAAAGCGAGATATTAGTGAAATAGTGTCGGTATTTTTTCTTGGAGCTATGCAATGAATTTTTCTTATAGACAGAGGGATTTTATTTATATGAAAAGGTCAGACAGTCCTCGTTAAATGAAATATTATTTTTCTCGGGGATTCAGACATAGAGGAAATGAAATATTTTATGTACGTAGAGAAATCGCCATGACATTTGAATCATTTCTATTAAATATAAATTGTGAAAATAAATTAAAACACTTATGTCCGGTTTCACCAACTTCAATTAAATCTAATTCGTAGATTAACTTTATTTGTCGATTGGAATAGACATTTTCTATGACATAAGCATCCATGTCATGTAAATTGATTGATTTTTTGCATGTATGTAACTATTAGAAGATTTTAATCGATGAATAATATTAATCGATTTCACTGACGTTGGTGAAATCCGGCATTAAATTCACATTGTTAAACTTTTCTAATATTATATTCATATCGAGATGTAATAATAATAATAATAATAATATATAATCTTTATTCATAAATAACATACACATAAACAAAAGGTTGCACATTACAGAGAATAACGTCAGATAACTAGAATACTAAGCTACAACGTAACAGAATCGAAATTATAAAATTGTACATAGATGTTTATTTTATTATAATTCAATAATATTGTAGATTTCTTTGTCCACTAGATAAGTAAGTAATTCTTGCTTAAAACGTTTCAATGTTTTAATATTCTGTATATATTGTGGCATTTTGTTGTAAAATTTAAGTCAATTATATATGGGAGATTTTTCTGAGAGGGTTAGCCTGTGTACAGGATAAGCATACAAATTGTTATTCCTCGTGTTATAATTGTGGTTAGTTATATAGGCTTGAAATGTTGGCTTGTATTTAAGATTATATATTAAAATTTCGTAGATATATAGCGCTGGTATTGTTAATATACCCAATCTTTTCAATTGACTTTTACAGGTTTCATTGTAGTTCAATCCCAATAATATTCGAACAGCACGTTTCTGCGTAATAAGTAAATTATTCGCCATGGTACTAATTCCATAAAAAATAATACCATACCTCATAATTGACTCAATGTTGGATTTATAAACCATATAAAGTGCTGTATTGTGGAGGCTTCTACTTCGTTATACATGTTAATTACACAATGAAACACTTTTAACTTTGTTTGTATAACACGTTTTATTTAATGTGACTGCAGTTTCGACAAATTTAGCTTGTCATTATCAAACATGGAGTGTTTGATAATGACAAGCTAAATTTGTCGAAACTGCAGTCACATTAAATAAAACGTGTTATACAAACAAAGTTAAAAGTGTTTCATTGTGCATATAAAGTGCTTTAAAGTTAACCAATGGCTTAAGTACTCTCATAGCGAAACACCACGAGTTTAGTTTGGAATTTAATTCCACGCAATGACCTTTCCAATTTAGTTCACTGTCCATGATAATTCCGAGTACTCTACAGCTAGAATCTATCGAAAGATCAAAAGTTCCAAGATTTAATCGACTTAGTTTTATATTCGTACGTTTTGTATGAAACTGTATTGCATTAGTTTTATTTTCATTCAGAATTAATTTATTTTGTAACATCCAGTTTTTAGTAATGCCGACAATTTTAGCTGCTTTGCTCTGAAGATCGTTAATATTTTGGCTAATAACTAATACATTAGTATCATCTGCATACATTTCAATAATTCCATCATTCTCCTGAACCAAATTAGGAAGGTCATTGGTGTAAATAACAAATAACAAAGGGCCCAAAATGCTTCCTTGGGGCACCCCAATATTAGTTTTTCCGACCGACGAGTATGTTTTATTACAACCAGTTTTTTGGCGGCGATCTTTTAGGAATGAATTTATTAGATTTAGACATACTCCTCTTACTCCATACATCTCAAGTTTTGATAGCAATATTCCATGATTCATGGTGTCAAAAGCTTTGGTTCTGTAACACGAAGAGAACGAACATTAAATAAAACATTTATTAAATATGAATGAAAATTGCCAATATTTGGTTGTAGAATATTCTAAAAATTAAAAAAAAGAATCCACTTTTAGTATATTCACAAAATTATACAGGGTGTTTATTTTTTAAGTATACATATCCCAATTATATTCTTCAAATCTTCAGATATTCGTTGCTTTTTTTGCAGAGTTCAATTTGAAGCTTTAAACGAGTGTTTTCCACTCCCAGGTTAAAGAACCAAAACCAGAACCAGGAGTTCTTGGTATACAATACCAAGAACTCTTATTGATATAACTGTGCTAACAAAATTAAATTTTAAGAAATACATTTTTTTCTCTTTGTAATATACAATTTATATTTTACGTTCTTACACAATATTAAATTATTTCTAATAAAACGGGAATTTCGTTTAATAAAAAGGCAAAATCATTTGACAAACAATGAAATATGACATGTGGGATTTTCACTTGATAAAATGAAAGTTTCATTTGAAACATAGTGAAATATAAACGGAAAAACTCTGTAACTTTCTTTCATAAATAAATGTAAGCAAAGAATGAATTAAAACCGCTTTCAGTTAACTACTTAAACTCATATTATTCAACTTTTACATCTCATTAGTGCAATTTCACTTGAATTAAGAACAGTTTAATTTTTTAATTACAGTACAAAGGGTTTATTATTCCATTGTTCCGGATAAGTTTCTGAATTTTAATTAAAAGCAGCACTTTTCTCTTACAGCGTACATAGAAAAAGAGCATACATCGCCAGGAGTAATATTTTTCAAGTCTTCTACTGGCAATATTATTTCCAACTATGCGCACCCTGTCGTATTACATATTTGAAGATGTGTGTTTTAATTTATCTTCCAGAAAAGAGTTTATTAAATTATTCTTATAAATGATAGAAGTATATTTTTTTATTAAGGCTGGGAATTTATGAATTTAGGTATTCGAATATTCATTCAACATTATATTTAAATATTTGAATTATTCGAACACCTAGTATTTATTTAGCAATTAGTGAATTTAATAGTGAATTTATATTAAATTAATTATTTTCTTTTTGGTTCCATTAGTTATTAGTTATTTTTATGTATATTTTATTATATTAGGGGTTTATAGTTTTACATATAGTTTTACATTTACACTACATTTACATTTATATTTTACATTATTTTTTGTAAAAGGCGATTGCCGTTAATAAATATTATTATTATTATTATATTTTTTATATTCAAATAAAAACCACCGCTAAAGACATCGATCGCTTTGCAGGTATGATATATTAACGACCTTCCAACAATTTGTCACAGTGCGGAATTATAATATTACAAATCGCCTACAATTTGCAACAGCGATAGAAAGATTTCCCTGGACGTTTTCTCACAACGATGGCCGCATTTATCAACTTTACAACATTAAATCCCTGCCCTCTTTTTTCACAATACCCTATAATTATCTTTACAATACCAGAAGGAGCCAGTTCGTTAGAATAATCGTAAAATGTCAGGAGGTTTACGCAAATACACCCTCCGGGTGATTTATACTCGAGATATTTTCTGGATTGAAATGAATACGAATGTGCGATGTGCAATTTACTCAGGAATAGCAGACGTATCGTGTTATTATTTATCTTTGTGAATGAAAAAAAAATGGAATATGTGAGCGTACAGGTATCCATCATGATGAGATATGTTGAAAGATGAAAGTCAGACCTTTTTTTGTGTCTTGTTTTTTTTGGAACAAACGTTCTGAAAAAATTAAATTTAAACTAAAGTGGATTGATATTGATTGAACTCGAACTTTTAGAGGGCTTTAAATTTTGTATAATATCACACTGAGAAGAACAGATTTCAGTAATTTTTCATATTTATTTAGATGATTTGACTGCACTAGATTATAAAGTTTTATGCTATTAAGAATTTTGGCTTAAGAGGGCCAATTTTTGCTGGTTGTGTGTTTCTGGGATACGAGATGGCGCAGAAAGTAGTTTTGACTATGTATTGGTTTATAGTGCCTGCCGAATTTTATCACAACAAATAATAAAAATAATGAGTGCAGAGCGCGTTGTTTGTTTGTTTACATAGCGCCGTGCGAATGAATGAAGGGGTATTGAATTACAGCTGACACAAGCACACTGAATAAATATTCACGATTTTAATTTCTATCGACATACATACAACTGTATAACAAAACAGATGCCGTTTTAGTTGGATATTCCATATGAGTATATACAGGGAGTTTTTCTTTAAAGTATACGTATTCTAAATTCAGATTATTTTCTTTAAATTATTAGAGATTCGTTGTTTTTTGAATAAGTTCAATTTGAAATCTTAAACGAGTGTTTTCCACTCCCAGACTAAGCATGAAGTAAAATTTCGAGTTTAGAAAAGCCCCGTGAAAATTTGTCGAGGGTCGCGCAGCGACCCGAGACAAATTTTCTGGGCTTTTCTAAACTCGAAATTTTACTTCATGCGCCACGCGTATAAAACACTAAAACATTGTGAAATTTATGTATATTTGAACCTCACTTGAAATCAGTGTTTTATACGCATGGCGCATGAAGTAAAGTTTCGAGTTTAGAAAAGCCCAGAAAATTTGTCTCGGGTCGCTGCGCGACCCTCGATTTTCACGGGGCTTTTCGAAACTCGAAATTTTACTTCATGCTTAATCTGAGAGTGGAAAACACTTGTTTATAGCTCAAATTGAACTCTTAAGTACAAATACAGGGAGTTTTTCTTTTAAGTTTACGTATTTCAAATCCAGTCTATTTTCTGTAAATCTTTAGACATTCCTTGTTTTTTTATATAGTTCAATTTAAAGCTTTAAACGAGTGTTTTCCACTCCCAGACTAAGCATGAAGTAAAATTTCGAGTTTAGAAAAGCCCCGTGAAAGTTTGTCGAGGGTCGCGCAGCGACCCGAGACAAATTTTCAGGGCTTTTCTAAACTCGAAATTTTACTTCATGCGCCACGCGTATAAAACACTAAAACACTGTGAAATTTATGTATATTTGAACCTCACTTGAAATCAGTGTTTTATACGCGTGGCGCATGAAGTAAAATTTCGAGTTTAGAAAAGCCCAGAAAATGTATCTCGGGTCGCTGCGCGACCCTCGACAAATTTTCACGGGGCTTTTCAAAACTCGAAATTTTACTTCATGCTTAGTCTGGGAGTGGAAAACATTCGTTTATAGCTCAAATTGAACTCTTAAGTACAGATACAGGAAGTTTTTCTTTTAAGTTTACGTATTTCAAACCCAGTCTATTTTCTGTTAATCTCTAGATGTTCCTTGTTTTTTTTTATATAGTTCAATTTAAAGCTTTAAACGAGTGTTTTCCACTCCTAGACTAAGCATGAAGTAAAATTTCGAGTTTAGAAAAGCCCCAAGAAAATTTGTCGAGGGTCGCGCAGCGACCCGAGACAAATTTTCTGGGCTTTTCTAAACTCGAAATTTGACTTCATGCGCCACGCGTATAAAACACTAAAACATTGTGAAATTTATATATATTTAAACCTCATTTGAAATCAGTGTTTTATACGCGTGGCGCGTGAAGTAAAATTTCGAGTTTAGAAAAGCCCAGAAAATTTGTCTCGGGTCGCTGCGCGACCCTCGACAAATTTTCACGGGGCTTTTCTAAACTCGAAATTTTACTTCATGCTTAGTCTGGGAGTGGAAAACACTCGTTTAAAATTTCAAATTGAACTCTTTTAAAAAACAACGAATCTCTAAATATTTAAAGAAAATAATCTGAATTTAGAATACGTATACTTTAAAGAAAAACTCCCTGTATATACTCATATGGAATATCGAACTAAAACGGCATCTGTTTTGTTATACAGTTGAATGTATGTCGATAGAAATTAAAATCGAGACAAATTTTCTGGGCTTTTCTAAACTCGAAATTTTACTTCATGCGCCACGCGTATAAAACACAGATTTCAAGTAAAGTTTGAATATACATAAGTTTTACAATGTTTTAGTGTTTTATATGCGTGGCGCATGAAATAAAATTTCGAGTTTAGAAAAGCCCAGAAAATTTGTCTCGGGTCGCTGCGCGACCCTCGACAAATTTTCACGGGGCTTTTCTAAACTCGAAATTTTATTTCATGCTTAGTCTGGGAGTGGAAAACACTCGTTTAAAGCTTCAAATTGAACTCTATTAAAAAACAACGCATGTCGGAAAATTTACAGCTTATGGACATGTTTACCCAAAAGAAAAATTCCCTGTATTTATATTGTAGACAAACAGTTAAATTCTGGCAGCATAAAATATATATTTATGTTATTTGCAACTACATAAGTGCTTTAAATAATTACTATCAAAAATCAAATAGCAAACATGACTGTCATGTGCTGCACTCCTTAATTTGGTATATTGCAATGAATCACACAAAAGGAATAGATGCAAACACGAGACTCTAAGTCTATCCATTAAGCTGGGTAGGGTATACTTTAAGCTGAACAGGCTAAGCCGTACAAAAAATGAGAAATTACAATAACCCAATTCGAACTCTAGACGCTAAGCTGACTAAGTTACCGAGGCAATCAAATCGCTGAGTGTCGCACATTCAATTTAGTAAATACATGAAAAAGGAATTTTTCCGGCTCATCACTTGAACCAGGAATGTGGAATGCCGGTATATGATTTCCACATTCCACATTCCTATTGAAAACATGAATCCAGAAATGCACTTATATTTAAAGAATGTATTGGAAAATATTTTAATAATGTCTTTTTTTGTTGTGTATCAACAACATAATCAATGAACAGTCCGCGGCAGAAAAATTACATTCGCAATTCAAGGCCGCGCACAGGGAGCCCGTGCCGCGACAAATGCCGTACACGAATTCTACATATCAAACCCAATTTATTTTCACATGTTTTTGGGAATTACAGTATAATTTTAAGATATTACTAAAATAGCTCGATGCTGCCCTCTAATCATTAAAGGTATAATCAAAATGTACATTGCTCTGTTGGAGATTCCTACGCAACGATTAATTTTATTTATCACATATTTTACATTAATCTATTTAATACAACATGTTTATAATAATAACTTTAATAAATTAAAGCAATATGAACAAGAAATAATGTTTTCTATGGAAGTATTGCACGGATTTATGTGATTATCTAAGAGTGTTCCATTAATTGATTTATATAAAACTCGAGAAACATTTTTTTAATAAAAATAATAATGTCAATTTATTCGCAAGACTTCAATGTGCAATATGTATAAGTTTCAAAGATCTGTTTTTATTATTGTGAAAGATTAATCGTTGTTCGTTCTTATGGCCAAATAACATATGAATTTCCGACCCTAATGAAAATTTAATCGAACACCTTTCTTCTTATATTTACTACCCTTTTTTACCTTTGATTCTTGTAAAACGTTTTCATTTAATTATTTAGTAACATTGATTAAAAAAATGTTACACAAACTTTAAAATTTGGATTGATTGAGTTACTTGAAGATAATTATAACTTTAAATAAAATACTTAGAACCTTTATTTAGAAGGGTTCTAAGTATTTTATTCAAAGTTAAACTTTAAAATGTATCATTGTTAAATTAACATGTATAACTAAATAGAAGCATCTATACTAATAATAATAATAATATATTTATTCGAGCAATAACCAATAACACATAATTTACACAATAATAATTTATAAAATTTCGATAATGTTCATATTATCATAATTTTATGTATTATATTCAAAGTTTTGCAAACTAAAAAAAGCGTAAGCTTATTCTCTCAAATGCAAATAGTTTTGAATTTGAAATATTTATAGGTTACACAAGTCATAAAGAAAAATATTCTTTTACAAAATATTTTGTTATACGCACGCTTTTTGCAAATAAACAAACATAGTGAATTTATTACTAAACCGTATTTCTTGTGTTGCTATGACACCAAAAAAAAAACATTTTGCACACACCATTCTGAATTTGTTCGTAAAGATTGGAAATTTATCACCCCTAAGCACCCTCTTTATACAAAACACTCACATTTTCCCTCGATAATATTTTCTCTTCATAAATCAACTGATACATTTTTTCATCAGAATAAGCAAAGTACATTATCGCTTTTTTTATTTTGGCTGTGTGCATTTTAATTAAAGGGGAGGAAACCAAATTTAGATAAGGGAAAAAACGAGAGACAGCAACAACATTAATATATTCACCCTTCACGTGTGAAGTGTCGCAGAATAAAAAACAATAAAAAATATTCAGTGCGGGACAGCAAATTTATTTAATAATTACTCTATCGTAATTTAAATAAAATGTTATGGTTTTTAGAGAAATTGAAATGTTTATATTAGGGTGTTTTTTGTTATTGTTCCAGAAAACTTGTCGATAACCTTATGAAAATGATTTAAATTTATTGAATCCGTTAAAAAATATATAAATTCAAGGATTTTTGTTATTGTTCTAGAAAACTTGTCGATAACATTATGGAAATAATTGAAACTTAATTAATCGTAAATTGTTTTTGCTAAATTTACTATAACTAGAAGTATTTCAACGAAAACCCGAGGCATGAAAATGTTCTTAATTTGTTTGGAAAATGGTTTTGCTGTTAATAACAATAATGAAGGAAATTATTATTACTAAACTAATTACTAAGATTTAACAGCTTTTAGGAAAAAAATGAATTTTACAAATGTTTTAAAGATAACATATAAAAGACTAAATATGGCAATTTAAAGCTAATTGATTTTCAAGTTGTGCTTTATCTTGTTTAGCAATTTTTAAGTAAACGACATTTGAGTGAAGTATTTCTTTCAACAAGTAAAAAATAGCTCAAGCTATTTCTAATATTAAGTAGAATATTTGTAATTATTTTCTAATTTTTTAAAAAATAAAATTTATCATGATAAATTAATATATTCTGTAAGGACTGACTACCTATGGAAAAATCCTGATTTTAAAGAAGAAGAAAAATATATTTTTTTTAATTTTCAAAAAAATCACAGACACTCTTAACTACATTAGAAACAATGTGATAAGTATCTCATATTGTTTCTAATGTAGTTAAGAGTGTCTGTGATTTTTTTGAAAATTAAAAAAAATATATTTTTTTTCTTCTTTAAAATCAGGATTTTTCCATAGGTAGTCCTTACAGAATATGTAAATTTATCATGATAAATTTGATTTATTCAAGAAAAAAATGGTTTCTTGTACTCTTCTTGCTTAGCACTTTTTAAGTAATTTGATATAACCGAAATTTCAGTGAAATATTTTTTTCCAACAGGATAAAAAGTATCTCAAGCTATTTGTAATATTAAGTAGAATGCCTGCAATTTTTGTTAGATTTTTTAAAAAATAAAATTTTTCCTGATACATTTGCATTTTTTTAAGGGATAGGTAGGTGGGTATGAATACATAGTGATTTCAAAGAAAACAAAAATTTTTAGTTTTCAAAAAAGTTACACACTCTAAACAACACTACAAACAATTTAAGGTGTTTATTTTCTCAATAAAAAAATTATTTGTTGTACTTTATCTTGTTAAGCATTTTTTAAGTAATTTTATATAACCGAAATTTCAGTGGAATATTTTTTTCAACAGGAAAAAAAGTAGCTGAAGCTATTTTTAATATTAAGTAGAATGTCTGCCATTTGTTCCAGGTTTTTAAAAAAATTAAATTTATCACGATAAATTTACATATTGGTATGAAAACGTAATGATTTTAGAGAGAAAAAATATTTTTATTTAATTTGGATAAATCCTGATTTCAAATCACTAACAGTAGAAACAATGTTCTTTAATAAATAAATTGTTTGTTGTACTTTATCTTGTTTAGCACTTTTAAAGTAATTTTATATAGACAAAATTACAGAAAAATATTTTTTTCAAGGAGGAAAAAAGTAGCTCAAGCTATTTCTAATATTTAGTCAAAAGTCTGATTTTTTTCAAATTTTTACAAAAATAAAATTTATGATAAATTTACAAATTCAGTAAGGGGTGTAAAGGTATGGAAAAATCCTGATCTTAAAGAAGAAAAAATGATTTTTTTTTATTTTTCTAAAAAATCACACACCCTCTTAACAACATTAAAAGCAAAGTGAGGTATTTATTTCCTCAATTAAAAAATAGTTTGTTTTACTTCATCTTGTTTAGCCATCTGACTAAAATATTTTATTTATTGAACCATTTTGGGACTCAAAGTTATATACTTAAATTTCACCCACTAATTTGGTTTTTATTATTTCTTTGCAAATTTAAGTATAAACTGTAAAATAGAGATTCCGTAAACGAATTAAATTAAATTAAATTAAATTAAAATTAAATCAAGTTCTTGTTTTGAGTGCCTGCAATTTCACTTCTGCGTGATGAATTAATGTCTGTTCATTGTATCTTCTCGTTAATTAATTCTACATAAATGACTAAGATTTTAAAGCTTTAAAAGAAAATATGATTTTTGTACAAATTTTTAAACAAAATCCTATTGAAATATACAACACTTTACACGAAATTTTATTTTTCATAGATGCAATTTCACTTTTGGGTAAATAATGTAATATCGGTTGATTGTAACTTTTATTAATTCTGTTTAAATTACAAATTTTTTAAAGCTTTAATAAAAAATTTGATAATTTTTGAAATTTTTAAACACAATCTGTTAGTTTCTTAGAATTGATCAAATGAAATCCTATTGAAATATTCAACACTTACTACTAAATTCTATATTTTTATAGAAGCAATCCCACTTCTAGGTGGAAAATTGAATTCCTGTTGATTGTATCTTAAACATTGACTATTTCTATATAAAATGCCATCATTTTTAAAGCATCAAAGGCAAATTCGATATTTTTCGAAGACAATCTCTTAATTTTTTACAGATTATCAAACAAAATCCCACTAAAATATTCAACACAACACTAATCTCTATTATTTTATAAATGCGATTCCCCCTTGAGGTGAAAAATATAATGTCTGTTGATTAATGCTATATAAAATGCCAATTTTTTTAAGTTTCAATGAAAAATTTGATATCTTTAGACATTTTCAAACGCAATCTCTTAATTTTTTACTAATTATTAAACAAAATCCCACTGAAATATTCAACACGTAAGACTAAATTCTCTTTTTTTTATAGATGCAATTCCACTTCTGGTGATAAATTGAATGTCTATTGATTTTATAGGAAACTTTGATTAACTCTATATAAAACACCAGTTTCTTGCAGCTTCATTGAAAAATTTGATTTTTTAGAAATTTTCAAACGAAATCTCACTGAAATAACTAATTATTTTTGAAACAATACCAAGTGTTTTTAAATTAAATAACTTTCCATATAATTTTTTTCTTGTTTTTAACTTAAAGTGGCTGTAATTTAACTTATGCTCCTTAAATAAAACTTCCGCTATATGTATCCTAAACTCTGATTAACGCTAAGGGTATATTTACAACTTTGAAGCTACAACAAAAAGTCTTTTCTAAACTCGAAAGTTTATTTCATACATCACGCGTATTAAACACTGCAAATACTGAAATATTGTGAACAGGTGAACTTTACTTGAAATCAGTGTCTTAAGCGCGTGGCGCATGAAGTAAAATTTCGAGTTTAGAAACGCCTGAAAATTTGGTTTGGTCGCCCCGCTTCGCGGAGCGACCAAACCAAATTTTCAGGCTTTTCTAAACTCGAAATTTTACTTCATGCTTAACCTGGGAGTGGACAACACTCGTTTAAAGCTTCGCGGAGCGACGAAACCAAATTTTCAGGCTTATCTAAACTCGAAATTTTACTTCATGCTTAACCTGGGAGTGGACAACACTCGTTTAAAGCTTCAAATTGAATTCTTTTGAAAAAACAACGAATATCTGAAGATTTACAGCATATAATTGGAATATATAGTATATACTTAAAAAAAACACTGTATTAAATGCGTTTTTTTAAGATTTAATAGAAAATTTGTTATTTTAGAAATTTTCAAACACAGTCTTACTGAAATAAGTAATAAATGTTCCTTGGGTTTCAGTTTAAGTGGCTGTAATTTAACTTATGCTTCTTAAACTACATTTCTGCTATGTGTATCTTAAATTTTGGTTAATGTTAAGCGTATCCTTAAAATGTTGAAGCTATAACAAAAAACTTGCAATTAAACGTATTATTGCTTAATACTTCTCAGAATTTTTGGATCTCTTCGTTTCTCAGTTGTATTTTACTGTTTCTCGAAATAATTTTTCTATCTTTATTAAACAAAGTGCTGTGTTTGTCAGCCAATACTTTTAAGAAATCGTGAAATATAATTGATAATATTATTTAAAAAAAAAGAAACAAAAATTGCAGTCATTTTCTTTTAGATTTCCTCGTTTCTCAGTTGTATTTAACTGTTCCTCGAAACTATTTTTCTATCTTGCAGTCATTTTCTTTTAGATTTCCTTGTTTCATTATTAAACAGTGTGCCGTGTTTGTCAACCAATTCTTTTGAGAAATAGTGAAATACAATTGATAAAATTATAAAAGAGGAAAGCCAGAAGAAAAAGATGTTTTAAATTGTACAATAGAAACCTGTAATTCTAAAGCACTGAATTATCTTTAAAGCAATAATAAAACAAACACTAGCTTTTATAAATCTCATGAAGTTGTCTGGTGTTATGGAATTTGTTAAATTATAAAATATTGAAGTCGATAACAAAGCATTCAGTGCTGAGTGTTATAAATCCTTTAAAGTTGTCTGGCATATTTCCAAACATACTTTTGATTTTATACTTTTAGACACATAATGCAAGGATTTTTAATTCGATGTTACATTTTTACAAAGGAAAATTTACTGCTTGACTACTCCACACCTGAAACATCAAATGGAAAACTGTCGTAATAAATCAATCTCATGGGGTGGCTGTTGTGAAAAATGTATCCGGTTTTCAAGTTCAATATCTATATAAAACTTTTACGCCAGTCAAGAAAAAAATACATTAATTATCGTTTAATACAATGTTATCTAGTATACATTAGAATCCAATACATTTTCAGTGAACTTTTACGACAATCAAGAAAATAATACATTACATATCGTTTAATACAATTTTAGCTAGTATACATTAGAATCTAATACATTCGCATTTTAAACATAAATATATTAAAGATAAAACTGTATAGAGCAGGGGTTCTTAACCTTTTTCTGGTCGCGCCCCCCTCTCATAACTCCACGCTCCCTCCTTGATTTAATTTAGGTTTATTAGTTAGATTAAAACTCCATTATAGCCTTATTTCACTTCACCTACTGTTTAGGAAATCTGTTGCGCCCCCCTTGACATCTTGCTGCGCCCCCCTAATATGGCGTGCTCCCCGGTTGAGAACCCCTGGTATAAAGGGATGTTTTCATTTAGGTATACATATCACGTATTCCTGATGTAAATTTTCAGATAATCGTTGTTTTATTAAAAACTCAATTTGAAGCTTCTAACGAGTGTTTCCAATCCCAGACTAAGCATGAAGTAAAATTTCGAGTTTAGAAAAGCCTGAAAATTTGGTTTGGTCGCTCCGCGAAGCGGAGCGACCAAACCAAATTTTCAGGCTTTTCTAAACTCGAAATTTTACTTCATGCGCCACGCGTATAAACACTGATTTAAATTGAAGTATAAAATATACTGCTTAGGTGTAATCGGTTGTTCATTAATTTGTTAAATGTTTATATGATATATGTAAACGTATTTGACGAATAAAGCACTAATAACCTTTTTCCAAACGTGTGAAGAGCGGTTATTAGGGCTTTGTTCGTCAAATTAATTTAATCTTCACGTAACTCAGTCAATCAACTTATGTGAAAATAAAAAGCCCTGTGTCGTATTTTACATTAATAAAATTCTAAAAGCATTTTAATTTCATTACCCGTAATTACAAATACAATTATAAAACATATTCGTTAAACAAGTATAAAACTTCACACACACCACAGTGACGTTAATGGATTCCATTTCAGACGAGAAAATCCCCGAGCTTATAATTTTATATATGCCATTATCATTCCGCCCCTCCCCATCCTAACTAAACTTATTGTTTTATGTCTGCTGAATTAATAATGAAACTGACAATTTTTTGTTTGTTTTTGTCCGATTTTTAGCTCACAATATTTTCTTATACGGAGATCGATCCGGGCATCTACGATTGCTGGGCCACGTTTCCACAGCCTTGGGGAGAGACTGCATATGTTACATGGTAAGAATTTTTTATTCCGAGAAAAAAGATAAAATATGTGTATACAGAGAATTGTTTCTTTCAAGTATACATATCCTGGTACATACGCTGTACATTTTTAGGTATTTCTCGAGTTGTTTGAGAAGCGTTTAGTTTAAAGCTACTAACGAGGGTTTACACTCCTTGATTAAGCATGAAGTAAAATTTCGAGTTTAGAAAAGCCTGAAAATTTGGATTTGCCGGCACGAGCGAAGCGAGTGACGGCAAATCCAAATTTTCAGGCTTTTCTAAACTCGAAATTTTACTTCATGCGCCACGCGTATAAATCACTGATGTATTGTGAAGTTTAAAATATACTGTTAGTATACTGCTTTAGGAAAACAATTCAAAAGGTAAAAGAAGAAAATGGTATTCATATTTGGTATAAGAAATTATAGCAAATATTCTAGAACTCTATTGTTCTAAATCTTTCATCAGCAATCAAATTCGTAACACTATGATGTAGTTTTTTTTTTATTGAGTCAAGAGTTTAATATATTTTGAAATTCACTTGAAATCAGGGTTGAATACGCGTGGCGCATGAAGTAAAATTTCGAGTTTAGAAAAGCCTGAAAATTTGGATTTGCCGTCACTCGCTTCGCTCGTGCCGGCAAATCCAAATTTTCAGGCTCTTCTAAACTCGAAATTTTCCTTCACGCTTAATCAAGGAGTAAAAACCCTCGTTAGTAGCTTCAAATTAAACGAGCGACCAAACCAAATTTTCAGGCTTTTCTAAACTCGAAATTTTACTTCATGCTTAATCTGCGATTGGAAACACTCGGTAGAAGCATCAAATTAAAAGATTTTAATAAAACAACGAATGTCTGAAAATTTACATCTAAAATCGTGATATGTAAACCTAAAAGGAAAAATCCCTATATACAGTCTTACCCTAATATATTTATGTTTAGAAAGAAAATGTATTAGATTCTAATGTATACAAGATAAAATTATATTTAACAATAATTAATGAATTATTTTCTTGACTGGCGTAAAAGTTCACTGAAAATGTATTAGATTCTAATGTATACTAACGAGTCTCCAAATCCAAATTTTTTGGCTTTTCTAAACTCGAAATTTTACTTCATGCTTAATTAAGGAGTGAAAACACTTGTTACAAGCATTAAATTGAACACTAAAATATTGTGAGGGGTTTCTTTGCAAGAATGGTCAGAGAAATGTAATAGAATGGCTGGAGAGCCGGGAGGGGTAGGGGAACGAGGGGTAGCGGGAGAGGTTGAAGAGTTTTCAGAGGAGGAGATAGAAAACGCATTTGGTGAAGGTTGGAAAAGCTGCGGGGCTGGACGGGCTGAGGGCAGAAATGTGGAAGGAGATAGGAATGGAGGGAAAGCGAAGGTTTGGAGGGTTGCTGAACCAAATGTGGAGGGGAGAAGCGGAAATTCCAGGGGCGTGGCGTGTGGGAGTTATGTGCCCGGTGCATAAAGGAGGTGATAAATCTAATGCAGAAAATTATAGAGGAATTTCAATTATGTGCACCGGGTACAAAATTGCAATGACGGTAGTGAAAAATAGATTGGAAAAGGAGGTGGAAATTAATGGAATACTGCCGAAGACTCAAGGGGGTTTTAGAAAAGGGAGGGGAACAAGGGATCAAATATTTACGCTGGCAAGGATGGTGGAAAGAGTGCTGGAAGAGAGAGGGAGTATGTACGCTGTTTTCCTGGATTTGAAAGCAGCGTACGATACTGTTCCGAGAGAAAAGTTAGTGGAGTGTCTGAGAAGAAGAGGAGTGAGCGGAGTAACGGTTGAATGGATTAGAAGAGTATACGAGGAAACGTGGGTGAGGGCGAAAGTTGAAGGGAATGTGGCTGAATGGTTTAGGATGTGGACGGGGGTGAGGCAGGGCAGTCTACTGAGCCCGTTATTATTTAACATATATGTTAGCGAATTGGAAGAGGTTTTGAGAAACGGGCAAGCAGGCGGGGTAGTGATCGGAAAAAGGGAGGTATGGATGCTAGCGTATGCGGATAATATGGTGCTTGTGGCGAGGAACTGGGGAGAGATGAATGAGGTGATGCAGAGGGTGGAGAGGTATATGGACAAGCGAGGGCTGCAAGTTAATGCAAGGAAAACAAAGTGGATGAGATTTAGGAATAGAGGAAGAGAAGGAAGAGTAGATGAATTGAAGTGGAAGGGGGAGGTGATTGGGAGGGTGAGAGAATTTAAATATTTGGGCTTCATATTTAAAGCTACAGGTGGTTACGGGGAGCACGCCAAATGGGTACAAGGGAAAGCCAGGAAAGCATGGGGTATGGTAAGGAAGAAGTGGGGAAAATGGTTCGCTGGCAGTTGCCAGCGAACCAATTGGCGTGCAAACTGTGGGATGCGTGTGTGAAGCCCATTTTGTTGTATGGAGTGGAAGCATGGGGGTATAAATGAGTATGAATGCATTGAAAGAGAGCAGATGTGGTTCCATAAGCAGATTGGAAAGGTCAACCCCTGGATACATTCTGCTTCAGGAAACAAATAGAATGAGTATACATAGTGAGGCAATGGAGAGAGTGGTGAAGAATGAGATGAAGTTGTGTGAATTGGAAAGTGAGAGACTGGTGAAAGAGGTATGGAGAACGTGCAAGGGATTAGGGAGGAGTGAGTGGAGTAGGAAGCGCAAAGAGATGTATGAAAGGGCAGGAGAGTCTGAGGATAGTGTAATTGAATGGTTAGAGAAGGGGGTGAATGTGGCAGCTTGGATGAAAGAGAAGTGGAAAGAGGTGGAGATGCAGGAGAGGCAGGGGTGTATCGGGAGGAGCGGCTACAATCCAATGTACGAAAGGTGGCAAGTGCATGGGAGCGTGCCAGGGTACCTATCCAATAATGACTTGTCGAAAGAGGCTAAGATAACCCTGGCAAGAGCTAGATGTGGTTCGGAGGAGAGAGGAAGAAAGGTCTGGATGGGGAAAGGGTATGGTAAATATGTGTTGTGCGCAAGTGGACGAGATACATGGAGTCATTTGGGAGAGAAGTGTGAAGGGGTGAATGTGGAATGGCTGGGGGGAAAAAGGAGTGTAACGGAATGGATGAGAGAGGACGGAGCTGGCGTAAAGATGGTAACGGTACTGGGGTGGCGGAGGGCGGAAAAAAGAAAGGAGATGATATAATTTTTTGTTCTATTATTATTTTTTATTTGTAATTTTATTTTTTATATGCCAATAAAGGTCTATTTTTTATTGAGAGGTTTAAATATATACTGTTTTAGCAACACATTTCAAAAGTTAGGAGAAGAAACAAAATAACGGTATTCATATCTGTGATGAGAAATTATAGGAAATATTCTCAAACTCATCATGTAGTTTTTTTTCAATTACGTCAAGAGTTAAATATATTTTAAACTTTACTTTAAATTAGTGTTGAATACGCGTGGCGCATGAAGTAAAATTTCGAGTTTAGAAAAGCCTGAAAATTTGGTTTGGTCGCTCCGCGCTTCGCGCTACGCGACCAAACCAAATTTTCAGGCTTTTCTAAACTCGAAATTTTACTTCATGCTTAACCTGGGAGTGGAAAACACTCGTTTAAAGCTTCAAATTGAACTCCTAGACAAAGCGTATGCATATTTCTAAACAAAATTTGAAGGCTTTTCTAAACTCGAAATTTTACTTACTTTTACTTTACGCCACCTGGATGAGAGACTGATTTCAAGTAAAGTTCACTTGTTCACAATATTTCCGTGTTTTCAGTGTGTAATACACATGGCGCATGAAGTAAAATTTTGAGTTTAGAAAAGCCTGAAAATTTGGCTCGGTATTAGTATCTTAATTGTATGCTATAAATGTTCGGATATTCGTTGCTTTTTTAAAGAGTTTAATTTGAAGCTTTAAACGAGTGTTTTTCACTCCCAGGTTAAGCCTGAAGTAAAATTTCGAGTTTAGAAAAGCCTGAAAATTTGGCTCGGGCGCGTAGCGAAGCGGAGCGACCGAGCCAAATTAGGTTTTTCCAAACTCGAAATTTTACTTCATGCTTAACCTAGGAGTGGAAAACACTTGTTTAAAGCTTCAAATTGAACTCCTAGAAAAAGCGTATGCATATTTCTAAACCAAATTTTAAGGCTTTTCTAAACTCTAAATTTTACTTACTTTTACTTTACGCCACCTGGATAAGAGACTGATTTCAAGTAAAGTTCACTTGTTCACAATATTTCCGTGTTTTCAGTGTGTAATACACATGGCGCATGAAGTAAAATTTTGAGTTTAGAAAAGCCTGAAAATTTGGCTCGGTATTAGTATCTTAATTGTATGCTATAAATGTTCGGATATTCGTTGCTTTTTTAAATAGTTTAATTTCAAGCTTTAAACGAGTGTTTTCCACTCCCAGGTTAAGCATGAAGTAAAATTTCGAGTTTAGAAAAGCCTGAAAATTTGGCTCGGGCGCGTAGCGAAGCGGAGCGACCGAGCCAAATTAGGCTTTTCTAAACTCGAAATTTTACTTCATGCGCCACGCGTATAAGAGACTGATTTCCAGATAAATTCACTTATTCACAATATTTCGGTGTTTTTAGTGTTTAATACGCGTGGCGCATGAAGTAAAATTTCGAGTTTAGAAAAGCCTGAAAGTTTGGTTTGGTCGCTCCGCTTCGCTCCGCTTCGCTACGCGACCAAACCAAATTTTCAGGCTTTTCTAAACTCGAAATTTTACTTCATGCTTAATGAAGGAATGGAAACACTTGTTAGTAGCATTCAATTAAACGCTTTCATCGAACCAAAGATTGCTTGGAAAGTTACAGCGTATACAACGGAAAATTTATACTGAAATATAAAATTATCCACCTTTTATATAAATTTATCTCTACGCTATAAAAAAATATTCATGCATAAAATATAAAAGGAGTCAGCACAGCACAGCGTGGAGTAAATTCAATCATAAACATAACTCTAGAAGTCTTTACTTTTACAAGAAATACTAAATTCAAATATATGTATTTAATCTCATCCTTAAATTGATTTACTTTGAAAATACGTGAATAATTATTTGAAAGGTCGTTTATTTCTCTTACACGAGAAAAATGGGTTACTACGTAATGTATCTCTACCCTATAAAAAAATATTCACGTATAAAATATAAAACGAGTCGGCACAGCACAGCGTAGAGTAAATTCAATCATAAACAGAACTCTACAAGTCTTCACTTTTACAAGAAACTCCAAATTCAAATATATGTATTTAATCTCATCGTTAAATTGGTTTACTTCGGAAATACGTGAATGATTATTTGAAAGGTCGTTTATTTCTTTTACACGAAAAAAATGGGTTACTACGTCTGGAATTGAATGCCACGCTTTCTTCGAATACGAGTATAAAAATACTCATTTAATCCTTGTTCCTTTGATAAACGCATTTCTTATTAAATACGATAAATTAGAATTTCATTATACTAATCAGAAAGTGGATTATAATTCTTTCTAGTTTTGTAGGTATTTATAGGCACGTTAAGCGTGATACGCATTCACATGAAATATTTAAATCAATTAACCTTTCACTAAAAAAGACTGTTATTCCTTACTTCACTTTTTATTTGTATCGTTAGATGTACATTTCGAGACACAAAGTGCTCATTATCAATAACAACATGAATTCTTACGACTATTTGCGCGGTATATATATATATATATATATATATATATATATATACATATATATATATACATATATATATATCTAAAGGGGTTTAGGATAAACCAATAAGTAATTAGCTAGGTGTTACGGAGGCTAAGGGTTCGGCACGGTTGTCGGTGTGATTACATTCACTGTGGGGTTCCTTTTGGGTAATAAATCTAATAATGGATTATCTAAGGGACTAAGATCAAAACTTAGCAAAACATTTTTATTTTTGTACATTTCAATTGATTCAAACATATTTAATCTACGATGACCTGCTTGCTTTAAAAGTTTAATATTGTTAACTGAAAATGTGTGTCCTATTTCTAATGAGTGGTGTGCGACCGCTAATTGGTCCAGGTTTTTGAATTTTAAAGTAATATTAGCGTTCTTTGAATCTGTCTCATACATTGCGTTGTGTATACGTATATTTTATTGCAATTGTTGCAGTTTATTGAATAAATTCCGCATTGTTCTAGGTGGTTTGTTTTTGCAAAAGTGTTGCCAATTAATTTTTTAAATTTTGTATTGACATAAAAAGCAGGAAAAATGTTGAATTTATTCAATAAACTACCAATTCTCATACAAATTGATGGGTGATAAATAAATCTAGCAAACTTTTTTGGGGCGGTTTCTTTCGAGTTTATTAGGGTAGTACTTAATTTTATTTTGTGATTTCTAATGTGTCTGTTAATTAATTTATTGATTGTGTCTATTTTGTACCTTAATGAAATGCCTATTTCCCTGATTCAAGAATTTTCCTTTTCTCTTTTTTCTTTAGATATTGGTATGTTAATTGCTCGAAAAATCATGCTAATAAAAGCTGCTAATTTATGTTTAAATGGAGAAGAAGAAAATGAGTGGATGTAATTAAAACTGTGTGTTTTTCCTGTATATATTGAATCAATTGAAATGTGCAAAAATAAAAATGTTTTGCTAAATTTTGATCTTAGTCCCTTAGATAATCCATTATTAGATTTATGACCCAAAAGGAACCCCACAGAGAACGTAACCTCACCGACAATTATGTCGAACCCTTAGCCCCTTAACACCAAGCTAATTACTTATTGGTTTTTTCCAAATCCATTTAGACATATATACCGCGCAAATAGTTGTAAGAATTTATATTGTTATTGATAATGAGCACTTTGTATCTAGAAATGATACAAATAAAAAGTGAAGTAAGAAATAACAGTATTTTTTAGTGTAATAATCATTTCACGTAAACTAAAAAACATAGTTATCAATTAACTTTTACTTTCGAGCCGTTCGAAGAAAATTAAAATAATTAATTAAAATAAAATAACAGCACGCAGATAGACTTACGCTCGATAGATCTTGTAAAGTAGAAAATAACAAATTTTATTTGATTTTTGTAAAAAAATGTATTACGTTTATTTATTGTATTTTTTAATAAAACACTTTTAACTTACACCGCATCTAATCGCCTTTTCAGTTTAAAAGATTGTAAAATGTTGCATTCTGGTAATAAGGCATTAGTGTTCAGTTATCGAGAGGGATTAGAAATAAGTAAAACTATAAAAGTGGATAAAAACGTAGCCAACGACAACGAGGACCTTTGGACTTTCCCGATAATTAAAGCCCTTATTATCTGAAATACCGACAACCAGTGTGTATAACCAATTCTGTTATTTTTTTGTACATAATTCTTAAAAAGAGCATCAAGCCGAAACTAGTCGAAACATAAATTTATTAAGATAAATTCAAATTCAAAACTATTTGAATTCAAATAGTTTTGAATTTGAATTTATCTTGTTTGAACTGTACCGTAAGGTAAATAATAGGGTCTCACATTCTTCATACCTGCTAATGACATAATCCCCTTTTTTTACCTATAAATACCGACCATAATTTTCACTCATTCCATTTCTGTGTACCTGTTCATTCCACACACAACACTTTTTCTAAGTAAGTTTGTTTTAATTTTATTCCTAATTTTTTAAACGTCATAAGCAAAGCTATACTGAAGAGAGATAAATCTCGAAACGCGTCTATAGATGGCCTAAGACATTAGTTTTAATCCAAGTCCTTTCACTTCTAATTTGTTGCTATCTCTCCTTTCATTTTAAATTGTATTGTTAGTTGGTTTGAAGAGAATTTGACCTAAACGTTACATATACTTTAATAGAGCGTTGTAACAAATCAAATTAAATAAGATTTTAAATATTTCATTGTATAATTCAATATCCGGAAGTGTATTTGCACGGAAAGTAGTTGTTTCAATGGATATTTATCGTCTTAAATTGTCTTATTAATTAAGACAGTTTGTATTTTCACGAATAGTTTTTTCGTAATTTTATATATTATAAATTTATTAGTAAAACAAACTAAGTGAATTTAAATTAAAAACTTATATACTTTTAACTTTGCTTGTATAACACCTTAATTTTTTCTTTTTTTTAATTATTATACAAACGAAGCTAAAAGTGTTTTATTGTTAATGTCAATTTAACGTATTTAACGAAGTAGAAGCCTCCACAATACAAAATAAGTTGTATTTCTTCTTCAAACAAGATGTTATAGTAGTAAAATAATAGAAATAAATACACTGCTCCAGGAAATTAACCCACCACCTGCAATTTCTCGAAATTTAGAAATGTGTAATATTTTTGTGTATTTAATAATAATAATAATATAATAATAATCCTTTATTTGCATAATAATAGCAATCTCAAAAATTTACATATAAAAAAAAATAAAAACTGAAAAACACTTGATTGTTAGTAAACGCACATCATAAGAGGGGATTCAGTGTTGGGGTAATCCCCAAACTGTTCTACCATCCAAACCTTCATAAAACAAAATAAAAAAGGATATATGTGTGGAAAATATAATAAATCTTATAATTACAAAGTAATAGAAAAAAATACAAATATTAAGTTATTTTATGTAAAGTACAATTTACATATCATGATCATTCATGCTCTAGCTATCATCATTGGTATTAGTGCTGTTCTCAATATTTTTAACTGCCAACTTAAACTTGCCTAAATTAAGTTTTTTTAATTCATTCGGAATTGAATTACATAACTTGTATATCTGAAAATAAAATGATCGTTCATCTAGAGAGGTGCGGTATGTAGGAGGTGATAGACGCCCTTTAAATCGGGTATTTAAGGTATGCACATCATCACGAAATATTATTTTGTTATAGAGGTAAGGTGGTGATTTGTTGGTTATCAATTAATAAAATAAACACAACGTCTGGTGTTTCCGTTTAGCAGCCATATTTAGTCACCCTGTATTAATAAGTTTATGTGAAATCCTATTGAACTTTCTGATTCCATATATAAAACGTAGGCACGAATTTTGGACTTTTTGTATACGGTTAGAAGTTATTTTGTCAATGGCAGAATTATAAATGGGTGAACTATATGTATCACGTTAGCGTCTTTGAAATAACAAAGCATGCTTTGAATCTTGTGTTAATTTTAACAGGTTGCAGTCGTTTAAACATATAAAATAAAAAGTTAAAATTGCCTTAAAAGTTTTTTTTTTTTTAATTAATTTCTCATCTGGCACTTGGTGAAACATATTACACTATGTAAAGTTAATTAAAGGAAAGGCACTTGGTATTGTTTCACAATTAAATCTTTATTCCAACTAGTTTCGGTTTGTTAGACCATTTTCAAAGGAATGATTCTTTTGAAAATGGTCTAACAAACCGAAACTAGTCGGAATAAAGATTTAATTGTGAAACATTACCAAGTGCCTTTCCTTCAATTAACTTTACATATTGCCTTAAAAGGTACAAGTTTAAAGTTATAAAGAATGTGATGTGGTGCGGTAATTTCTTAGAACAGTGTAATAACCAGTATGGAAAGAAAAACACGTATTAAAATATTTTCCTGGAATTTATTAAAAATGCAAATTGCAGACAGATTTCTTTGTCCTATTAGTGCGTCCTCGGAGAATATCTCAGCTCTCGTTATAGATGAAAAAAACTGTCTACAGTTAAGTTCCTTTACTTTAAATGGTGCATAACCTAAAGCTGTAAACATTTCCCGGTTTATACGTTGAGAATTTTTATGCATTTGTCGTTTTTGATAAAAGTTGAATTGAAGCTTCTAGCGAGTGTTTCCACTCCTAGATTAAGCATGATGTAAAATTTCGAGTTTAGAAAAGCATGAAAATACAGAGAATTAAGTTGAGTTTCTTTTAAGTATGCATATCCTGGTACATACGCTGTCCATTTTCAGGCATTCCTCGGTTTGAAAAGCGTTTAATTTAGAGCCAGCAACAAGGGTTTTCACTCCTTGATTAAGCATAAAGTAAAATTTCGAGTTTAGAAAAGCCTGAAAATTTGGATTTGCCGGCACGAGCGAAGCGAGTGACGGCAAATCCAAATTTTCAGGCTTTTCTAAACTCGAAATTTTACTTCATGCGCCACGCGTAGTCAACACTGATTTTAAGTAAATTTCAAAATATATTGAACTCTTGACGCAACATGAGCCACGCGTATAAAACACTAGATGATGTGATGTTCAAAATATATTGCTAAATCAGTATACTAGAGCAGTATACTTTGAACTTCACTTTAAATCGGTGTGACTGCAGTTTCGACTAATTTAGCTTGTCATTATTAAACATTTGTAAATTGTCGTTTCACTACTTGTTTGATAATGACAAGCTACATTTGTCGAAACTGCAGTCACATTCAATAAAAAAGTGCTATACAAACAAAGTAAAAAGTGTTTTATTGTGAATACAATTGAGGGGTCCAATGCAATAATCAGCCAAGTCCATTTTTATGAGAAAATAGGTTAAGTATTCAATATTTTTATGAAGTTTAAAATTCTGTGTTATAGCATGCAACAATCTGGTTTAAATAATTTGCAGTGCATTGGTGTATTGTTAGTTGCATGCATAATAGACATTATATATTTGTTTTCTTGCATGTAAACAGTTGTTGTCTCTCCTCAACATTTTATAAAACTGGACTTGGCTGGTTATTGCATTGGACCCCTCAATTTGCTTATTTTAAATGGATCACCGTGTATATTATTTGGTATTTATTCCTCATATAAGATGATTATCAATTTGGTAAATTACATTGAGTCTAGGTTTCAGAATGATCAGAAAATTATTTTTGAAAAGTGCACGTTTGCAGTAGTATTTAATTGAAAGTTAATGTAAGCAAATTTGGTGAATGCGCCGGGAATTGTTGATTTTTTTCATATTCAAATTTACACAGTTAACAAAGTTTAAACATACATTTGTCAAAACGGCAGTCACATTCAATAAAAAAAGTGTTCTACACACAAAGTAAAAAGTGTTTTATTGTGAACACAATTTGCATATTTTAAATGGGTCACACTGTATAATATTTGATATTTATTTCTCATATAAAATCATTATCAATTTGGTAAATTACATTGGCTCTAGGTTTCAGAGTTATCAGAATATTATTTGTGAAAAATGCACGTTTGCAGTGGTATTTAATTGGAAGTTAATGTAAGCAAATATGGTGAATGCGCCGGTATTTATTGATTTATTTCATATTCAAATTTACACAGTTTACAAAGTTTACACAAAATATACACGAATCACAAAACTAAACGTATTAACCCCTTGAGGATCGTTTAATTTGATTTTTTGCATACCATAATCAACTATACGCTGCGCGACCCTCGACAAATTTTCTACTCGACAAATTTTCTACGCGTTATATATTTTTAACTTTATTGTAAATCAGTGTTTAATACGTGTGGCGCATGAAGTAAAATTTCGAGTTTAGAAAAGCCCCGTGAAAATTTGTCGAGGGTCGCACAGCGACCCGAGACAAATTTTCTACGCGGGGCTTTTCTAAACTCGAAATTTTACTTCATGCTTGGTCTGGGAGTGGAAAACACTCGTTTTATCATTACATTTTATTTTTAGAGCGCTCATCGTTAAAATTTCCAGTGTTTAAATCAAAGACAATAACCCCTTAATCGGAATTTTTTTTCATAGGCGAGGGCGACTAGAAATAATTTTAAATGGATATTTCATAATTTTAGAGTATACTAGATATATACTCTAAAATTATGAAATATCCATTTAAAATTATTTCTAGTCGCCCTCGCCTATGAAAAAAATTCCGATTAAGGGGTTATTGTCTTTGATTTAAACACTGGAAATTTTAACGATGTAAGCTCTAAAAATAAAATGTAATGATAAAACGAGTGTTTTCCTCTCCCAGACTAAGCATGAAGTAAAATTTCGAGTTTAGAAAAGCCCCGCGTAGAAAATTTGTCGAGGGTCGCGCAGCGACCCGAGACAAATTTTCACGGGGCTTTTCTAAACTCGAAATTTTACTTCATGCGCCACACGTATTAAACACTGATTTACAATAAAGTTAAAAATATATAACGCTTAGATGTGATGATAATTAATATTTACCTTGATGTAGCAAACAAATGCAAGAATGACTTTTTTTGTGAATAGATTTGGAATAATAATATAAAATAAAACGAATGTTCTCCACTGCCAGACTAAGCATGAAATAATTTTCGAGTTTAGAAAAGCCCCGAGTAGAAAATTTGTAAGGGTCGCGCAGCATAATAATAAAAAATAAATCAAAAATAGCATTTGATTTATTTCACTATAGTGAAACAAATCAAGTGTATCTTTTCAGTATAACTTGTTACAGTTTAATTACATTAACACAATCATTATCATTTGCATGCATTCATTATTTATCTTGTATTTTAATATTTATCAATAAGGCAGTATATGTTTAATAAGAAGGTTATAAATTTACTATGCAATGGATTACTTTATATTATTATTGGAAATGTAAAACTGTACGAATTTATATCCGATTCCAGCATTCCTCGTGGAATATATTGAATTCAATTTTAATAAACCCCCAAAGGACATTAGATTTTGATATCCAATAAAAAGTGATTATTTAAATTATACGCCTGTCATTTTTAATATTTAGTCACTTTCTAATAAATACATACCGAGTGTTAAAGACCAAACCTGGCTATTGTGTTATATAGATTTTATTTATACGTCGAACGAATGTCTTCCACTCCTTGGTTAAGCATGAAGTAAAATTTCGAGTTTAGAAAAGCCTGAAAATTTGGATTTGCCGGCACGAGCGAAGCGAGTGACGGCAAATCCAAATTTTCAGGCTTTTCTAAACTCGAAATTTTACTTCATGCGCCACCCGTATAAAACACTTAAATAATTTGATGTTCACAATATACTGCTTATGTTTGAACGAAGCCTAATACATTTTACAAATGTTTATTTTGTCTAACCAAATGTTATTTATAGACATTAATGTGATATATAGTTTTACACTCTGCTGATAATTTTATCAATTTCTTAAATAAGTCTAAAACGTCTATATATCTTTATTGTGTTACTAACAGAAACTGTATTAAAGCTCTGGATGTGGTTTACTAAAGGTAAGTTTTGACTTAAATATAACCAAAGATTATGGTCTAAATCAAGGCCGGTCATGTTTATTAATTTATTTTTTTAAATTACTCAAATAATTTATATTTCCAGTAGAGATGTTCCGAATACCGGTAATTGAATTTGATTTGGCGAAGATTCGCTTACCTATATATACAGGGTGTCCCATTAGTGCGTTATCGGAGGATATCTCGGCTCACGCTTAGGATACAACAAACATTTCTTTGCCAAAGTTGCTTGGTTTTAAAAGCTGCATAACTTAAAAATAGTTTTATGTATACAGGGTGCGCTATAAAGACAGTAGCGGATGCAACTTGCTTATTTTAAACGGATCACCCTGTATATTATTTGGTTTTTTAATTGCTCATAAAAACTGCGTATCATTTTATTAAAAACATTTGGTCTAAACCAGTGGTCTCCAAACTACGGCCCGCGGGCCAAATCCGGCCCGCGACTTGCATGAATCCGGCCCGCGATTGTTTGTAATTTTTTGTAAATGTCATATTTTGAAATATTGTAACAATTGTTCTTTATATTTTTCATAATTTTATAAAATTAATCGGATCTTGGCCGACTTTATTATGTAGAATTGTATTTGTGGCCCGCGAAGAAGATAGTTTGGAGACCCAGGGTCTAAACCATACAGTTTCGAAGTAATTTGACATTTATGAATAAAAATCACGTTAGCGGTAGTTTCGTTAACTTAAAATATCTCCGAAAGTAAATAATATAGAGAGTTGCGTTTCTCTCCACTCTCTTCAGAATAAGGGGCGCTATAGGATGCACTATACAGTTGTTACAATTACATTGTTTGGCTACGAAATAAAAATAGTCGAATTTATAAATGTTCAATCATGGGTAACTTGATTTTTTTAAAAGCAACGATATAATTTTTTAACACCAAGCAACTCAAAATTTAATTCTCTTTTGCTTAGGTTTATCATTTTTATCCGCAACTTTAAAAGTTTTTCTTTAAATAATTATATTACATCTATAGATAAAAAATTATTAACAAAATCGAAAGAGAATTTCATGTTAAGGATGAACCAAGCAGTGGACGTCCAAAAACGGCCACAAATGAAGAAATGGTCGACAAAGTCCAGTATCTCGTGTTAGCCGATCGACGAGTGAAGTTGCGCGAAATAGCAGAGACCACGGGCATCTCATATGAACGTGTGCAAAATATCGTGCACGAACATTTGGGCATGAGGAAGCTGTCGGCGCGATGGGTGCCGCGTTTGCTGACTATGGACAACAAGCGAAATCGTGTGACCACTTCGAAAGAGTGTTTGGCCTTGTTAAAGCGTAATCCAACGGATTTTTTTCGCCGATTCGTGACCGTGGGCGAAACATGGATCCACCACTACACACCAGAAACCAAGCAGCAGTCGAAACAGTGGATTTCTCCAGGCGAATCTGCTCCGAAGAAGGCAAAGACTGTCCCATCGGCTGGAAAGGTCATGGCCACCGTTTTTTGAGATTCGCAAGGTGTGATACACGTCGACTTTTTGCAGAAGGGAAGAACTATCACGGGACAATACTACAGCGATTTATTGGATCAATTCAACGGCATATTGAAGCAGAAACGGCCTCATTTGCAGCGGAAAAAAGTGCTCTTCCACCACGACAACGCGCCGGCCCATTCATCCCGAATCGCCAATGCTAAATTGGTTGAATTGGGCTACGAGGTGGTGCCGCATCCCCCGTACTCTCCAAACCTGGCCCCGTGCGACTTCTTTTTGTTCACAAACATGAAAGACTTGGCTCGGAGGCAAGCGCTTTACGTCAAACGAGAAGGTCATCGCCGCCACTAAAGCTTATTTTGCAGAGTTCCCGAAATCATATTTTTCTGAAGGCTTAAAAAAGTTGGAGCACCGCTGGGAAAAGTGTATCCCCCTGCAAGGGTACTATGTTAGAAAATAAAAAATAAAACCTGTTCAATTACTGCGTTTTCTTGCCCATTCCTGAAACTATTCAATCTACCCTCGTATCTTATTTAGTTTCAGAGATATTTTAGGTTTACGAAACTACTGCAAACGTCATTTTTGTTGATAAATGTCAAATAACTCCGAAGCTGTACGGTTTAGACCAAATATTTTTATGTAAAGTTAATTAAAGGAAAGGCACTTGGTATTGTTTCACAATTAAATATTTATTCCGACTAGTTTCGGTTTGTTAGACCATTTTCAAAGGAATGTCACATTCCTTTGAAAATGGTCTAACAAACCGAAACTAGTCGGAATAAATATTTATTTGTGAAACAATACCAAGTGCCTTTCCTTTAATTAACTTTACATAGTGTAATATGTTTCACCAAGTGCCAGATGACAAATTAATTCAACAAATATCTTTTATAAAATGAATAGCAATTTTTATAACCCAAATAATATACAGCGTGATCCGTTTAAAATAAGCATGTTGCATCTGCTACTATCATTATGACACACTGTGTACATTCAAATATTTTTAGTTTATGCAGCTTTTAAAACCGAGCAACTTTAGTTAGAACACTTTTTTTCTATTTTTAACGCGAGCCAACATATCCTCCGAAAACGCACTAATGAAATACCCTGTATATTTGTATTTATATTTGCATTCGCCAAATGTATTGCGAATATTTTCATATTGTCAATATTATTAAATTTAGCCATAATAAGTTCAACAGAATTTCTTGATTTAACAATTTGGACAATATCAATCTGTTAATACTTTTTAAATTGGTTTTGTATTAATGTAAAAACTAAGGTGTTTGTAAACTCAAAATTTTACTTTATTAAGGAGTGGAAACCCTCGTTTAAGCTAAACTCTGAATTTTACTTCATGCTTAACCCATTATGTGCCATTATACGCAACATTATTAATTTTATGTTCATTAAATAACTTAATTCTTTATGATTTTATGTATTTCTGTTCTGCATGCATCTTTTGTTATATATTTATATAAGTTATATTGTATTTAATTTGTAATAATGATATAGCCCTGTTATTGGACTTTACAGTCTGTTGGGTTATTACCAAATAAATAAATAAATTTGATAAATTATATTATTTGACTTGACTTGAAAATGTATGAAGAAAAACATAAATATTTTCTTATTTAAATATCTTGATTAATACTCATTTAAATAAAATGTTTTCAGAGTATTACTAACTTTACAATATTTCAGTGTTTTATACGCGTGGCGCATGAAGTAAAATTTCGAGTTTAGAAAAGCCCCGTGAAAATTTGTCTCGGGTCGCTGCGCGACCCTCGACAAATTTTCTACGCGGGGCTTTTCTAAACTCGAAATTTTACTTCATGCTTAATCTGGGAGTGGAAATACACGTTCTAAACTTTATATTGCACGTTTTTATACAAAACGGACGAATGCCTTACATTTACAGCGTATACATTATTCATATTTGAAAGAAATATTCATAGAATGTAATACAATAAATCATTCGTAGATCTCATACACTCATACACTTCTTTAGTAGAATGTTACCTAAAATCCACTTTTAGAGTTATCTCTATAATTGCTCGGCCGTTAATGGGTTAACACGGAATCAAATATTTAGTCTGTTATCAACGGTTTCTGTGTTGATAATAAATACAAATTAGGTTTTGTATGATATAATAAAGAAAACACTTGGTTGAATTTCACTAATATTTTGGTTTTTTATTCCAACTAGTTTCGACTTTGAGTCATTCTCCTTGAGAATGACTCAAAGTCGAAACTAGTTGGAATAAAAAAACCAAAATATTAGTGAAATTTAACCAAGTGTTTTCTTATTAAATCATAGTTAAATATGTTTCACCACGTGAAAGATGAGAAACTTGTTCAAGATATTAGGTTTTGTATTTTTTTTAACTGTTGTTTATTACGACTACAATCCCTGCTTATTTTAAAAACATTGAATATTCCATTTATTAACTAAAACAACAAACTGTTTGTGATTGAACCAAATATTATTATTTACAAACACGATTTTATTATTAACAAATGTAAACTGTTTACATTCCAGGTACATCATATCGGTTGTCGTAATTTTAATAATAAACAGTTTACGTTTACATTCCAGGTACAGCATATCGGTCTTCATAATCCCCCTGATAGTGCTTGTGGTAACGTACAGCTGCATCTGCCATGAAATATGGCACAATTCGGTGGGTGAACTGGGCACGAGACCCAGGAACATGAGCAAAATGCCCCCAGGTAAAAGGGCGCCCCTCATTTCTCGTGCAAAGATAAACACCGTCAAACAAACTATCGCTGTCATCGTGATGTATATAGTCTGCTCCACGCCATTCATCTCTGCACAATTATGGGTCACTTGGGACCCGAATGCCAGAGAAAATCCTTTCGCCGAAGGTGAGTTCATATCTTAATATAATCAGTAGTTTAGTATAAGTGTATCCATTCTTTATATCAACATGAATAATGTATCAATAGGAGATTTAATCATAATATATAAAATGAAGAAAATGTTTTTCGTGTAAAATGCAAACAATGTGTCTTAGTAATTAAAACATCTTAAGACAATAAATATCCATTGCAACAACTACTTCCCGTTGTTTCAATGGATATTTATTGTCTTAAGTTGTCTTGTCAGAAGTTTCTAAGATTCATTGCATTTAAGTTTTATCCCGGTATGTCATACACTGAAATATTATTAAATATCAGTTTGCAAACGCTTGAGCAGCGTCGGTTTAATACGGACATAATTTTTGTATATAAACTAATGAATGGTTTGACGTGCTGCCCAGAACTGTTGAATTTAATTAATATTCATGTTCCAAACGTTCCACTGCGAAATACTACATGTTTTGTTCAAATGCACAAAACAAACTATTGCACCCACTTCGGTTTAAGTAGATTATGCGTAAACTGTAATAAAATTGACTTTGATTTTTTTAATGGCAATTTAAAATCTCTTCGATCCTTCTTAACCCTTAGTGAGATTTAAGCTAATTTTAAATTTTATACCTTAACTAATCAAATCATTGTTTTTATTTTTGTGTTTGTGTAAATGACTACCGTTGATTTGACAAATAATATAAAATAAAATATTTTGAAAATTCTCAAAGTGATAAAAATGTTTACAAATAAAATAAACTAAAGTTGATATGTTGAAGTGAATTAAAAAGAAAATTGGGACAAAATACGAGTTGATAAAATATGCAGAATCAGCAGACTGTATAGGTGAAATTTTTCAAGCCTTAGTTATTACATTTAAGTTAGTTTTAAGTTATATACCTTTACTATTGTAATTCATGTTTATATTTATGCATTTCTGTAAATGGCTTCCGTTGATTTGACAAATAAATAAATAAATAAATTATTAAGACACATTGTTTGCATTTTACACGACCAACATTTTTGGCGACCAGATCGTAACCTCTAAAAATCGGTAGGACCCCCGACCGCTATGTAATGGATACATTTCTGCGGGGGATGGGCCCGAATTTCACGCCTTACCGAATGCAAAATAGGAAAGGGTCTTGAAAGGGAAATACTACCTAATGCCATTGACACACTTTTACTTATATGAATTGTAATTACTACAATTAACTTAACATAAGTTAATAAATTCCTCATAGTAAGTTAAATATAACACATAATTCGTTTCATATTTAAAACCTAATATAAAGAAAATGAAAAAGGAAGTGAGCAACGAAAACAACAAAAATGCAGATTACGGGTACTGAAAAGATATTGATTTAATAAAAAAAATATTTTAATTGATCTAAAGGCCCAGAGAATTTGGCGAGGTCGCGCAGCGCAGCAGACCGGCCGAGCCAAATTCGGGCTTTTCTAAACTTGAAATTTTACTTCATGCGCAGCTGAAATAACTGAAATATTGTGAACAAATGAACTTTACTTGAAATCATCGTTTTATACGCTCGGCTGCGCATGAAGTAGAGGTTACGATCAGGTCCTCATTTTTGTATATATTATGTTTGAAGTGTGTAAACTATAAGAAGCATAAATCTTGATAATAAATAAAATTACGATAATTTTTAAAGTGTGCAAACTATAAGAAGCGCAAACTTATTTTCTCGAATTCAAATGGTTATGAATTTGAATTATTCTTATTTTCTTGAATTCAAATATTTTTAAATTGGAATTGTTCTAAAAAATTTAATGATCAACTAATTTTCCTAATACAAATATTAATTTATTTTGTAAACCGTTTCTGGTTTTGAGAATGTAATTAGATATAATGCTATACAAAATCAAGATATGTAAAGTTATTTAAATTAAAAAACACTTGGTATTGTTTCACAAATGAATTTGTGAAACAATACCAAGTGTTTTTTAATTTAAATAACTTTACATATTCTAATATGTTTCATCAAGTGCCAGATGAGAAATTAGTTCAAAAAATTAACAAAATCAAGATATTCATCTCCACAATAGCAGGTTTTAATATTACTATATTTAATTTAAATGACTAAAAGAAGTTGCATCCGAATTATAGTCTATTAGGTTATTATCAAAGTTCTAAAAATAAGATAACCACAAAATAAAATCAGGATTATTCTTGAGAATACAACTCATAGCCTACTAGAATGTATTTTCAGCCAATCAGATGCAAGTACATACGTAGCAGTATGTGTATCGCAGCGATGATAAAAAATCATCGCAATGATAAGTTTGTTGTGGTCATAAATTGTTTTTTAAACGTCAAAGTGGTTAGACGTCAGAATTCCAAATATTAAAATGGACGTTGGAAATCGTTTTGGTACGGCTTCTAGCAGCAATATAAGTGAAGTAGTGAAAAATACGATACCGAAAAACACAGTGCGAAATAAAGAGTCGCATTGGCGACAATTTTCTGAGTTTTGTGCCGCTAGGAAGTTTCAGATAAGTAAGATTATAACATTTTATTCGTTATATTCTCTCACTAAATATAACTCATGGTACGATTAATACCAGATGATATTTAGTCGTTAAAACCGAAGCAGCACATTCAACTCGTCCTACGGACTCGTTGAATCTGCAGCTCGGTTTCAACTTCATAATATCATCGGTAATAATCTTACCACTCGTTGTATTATGGCTGAAAATATGTTAAAAATTCTACACACAAAAAATATATTATATTACATGCGAGTGACTGATCTCTCTTTTATTAGTTCCACTCTACTTGTAGCAAACATTCTTTCTCCCTAAGGGTACTTGAGAGGGGAAATAACAACTTTTATTATTTGTATCCTTGCAACGTCATCGCGTAAACAAAAATACAATTATAAATCCAACCTCGTATTAAAAACACTTTTAAACTTTACAGACAGTTGAAATGTAACTTGTTAAATTTAAATTATCCTCTGTGCATACATTAATAATAAAACTATTCAAATCTTGCTGAAAGTCCCCAACTTGTGAACTTTTCATAATAAAAAGTAAATCATTACCTTATGAAATGTTAATTCCCTTTTATTCCAAGAAAGGGAATTAAAAAGAACGCGGTTTTGGGCCCTTATAAAATTTAATCAAGTAGATCAAGCGCACAAAAAAAATCATGTAAATGAAACGCAAAAAAAATCGTGTAAATGAAACGCAGAAAAAACATTTAGATGAAAAGCAAAAAAACATGTAAATGAAACGTGAAAAGAAATCATACTTTTATTATAAATATGTTAATTCTTATAACACGAATACAATTATACAAGAGTATTATTTAAATAGTTATATGTATTATTAGAATAGTAAAAAACATGTAAATGAAACGTGAAAAAAAATCATACTTTTATTATAAATATGTTAATTCTTATAGCACAAATACAATTATATAAAAGTATTATTAATATACAGAGATATATCTTGAATAATTTTCTCACTTATCACTTGGTGAAACATTTTTAAATATTGATAATGCTGTAAAACGCGAAACTAGTCGAGTAAATAGTAAAGTAAAAAATTGTGAAACAAACCAAGTGTTATTTAATTTAAACCTTCATTATAAATATACAGAGAGTTTTATTTAACACCGAACATAATAATAAAACATCTATATTTCTGAGTTGACTACAAAACAAATATAATACATATAATACAATACATTTTGATTTTGTTTATTTTTTCTAACTCGGAAACTGACTATCGACCAGCGGTCTTTCAGCCTGTCTTTGTCCTGTCTATGTCTGTTTTTTAAAAGTCGTGATCGCTAACGTTATTGTCGGGGTCCGGTTGATGTAATGAGATGAATTGATAAATGGTAGATGTCGGATATTTGAATTTAGGGTGGATATTATTAGGGTTGCGGGGTATACACATATGATTGAGGATAGTAGTGATATTAGGATTTGTGGCGAATTTTAAGGCGAGGTATTCTAAGCGTTGATTAATAGGGGGAATATTGCACATTTCATACAAGAGAGTATTGGAGGGGTTGTGAATGGGGTTATTAGGGTGTCTGATTTTCGTTAGCACTCTTAGGGCTGATCGTTCGACGACCTCTATATTTTTCAACACGTTGGGACGAGGATTGTGAAATAGGATGGGGGCATACACTAGCAGGGGGCGACATATAGTTCTATATATATGAACTGCGGTCTTTACAGTTATTCCTTCTTTTCGGAATGTCAGCGACCTAAAATGGCGCGCCCTGCATTTTATCTTTGTTTCTAGGCTTCGAGTGTGGTTAATAAAGGTTAGTTTGGGATCGAGGGTAATGCCTAAGTATCTGCAGTTAGGTGACGGTGAGATAGGATGATTATTGATTAAAATATGGTATGGGGAGTTTAGATGGCGGTGGAAGGGAATGAGAAGTTGGGTTTTATTTGGATTAATGGAGATTCTCCATTTCGCGAACCAGGTTTGGATGCTATCTATCAGCCCTTGAAGAGTGCTTAAGGCTTTAGGAATAGTAGAGGGTATGCGGAAGGATTTTAATAGAGAGGATCTGGATTGTAAAGGTCATGGACAAAGATGTTATATAACATGGGGGACAGAGGGGAACCTTGAGGTAGACCTTGTAGTGGGATGAATGAATGTGAATATGAATTACGGATTCTGACGCTTAAGGATCTGTTGGATAGAAAACTGTCTATGATTTTAATTAAGTGTAGAGGGATACATAATGAATTACACTTGAACAGCACACCACGATGCCAGACCGAATCATACGCTTTTTGTATGTCGAGTAATAGTACTGCAGATTTTTTACCTTCGAGGAAACACCGAACATTTTCATAACATTTAATTCACAGCCATGGTTTAATTTGTTTGAGTTGTCACATAACCACTTTAAACATAACTTGTATAAATTTATATAATTGTTAATTCAATATTTTAGTGTATAATGTATAATTTTAGTGAATCTAGTTATTCTAATTAAGTTTGCAATATTTTATTGTATGTTAAGTATTTGTTATGTATGTATTTTATGTAATAGGGGTTTCCCGTTTAAATAAATGAAATGAAATAAAAATGAAATAACGAGATATTTTCTTTGAAGTATCCATATGCATGCGTTGTATATTTTCCGATGCTCGGTTTATTAAAAGAATTCAATTTGAGGCTCTAAGCGAGTGTTTTCCACTCCCAGGCTGAGCATGAAGTAAAATTTCGAGTTTAGAAAAGCCTGAAAATTTGGTTTGGTCGCGTAGCGCGAAGCGCGGAGCGGCCAAACCAAATTTTCAGGCTTTTCTAAACTCGAAATTTTACTTCATGCGCCACCGTTACAAATCACTGATCAATGTAAAGTTTCGCGGTGTGTTTTAAACTTTGTAATATGTCAGTGTTTTGTACCGGTGGCGCATGAAGTAAAATTTCGAGTTTAGAAAAGCCTGAAAATTTGGTTTGGCCGCTCCGCGCTTCGCGCTACGAGACCAAACCAAATTTTCAGGCTTTTCTAAACTCGAAATTTTACTTCATGCTTAGCCTGGGAGTGGAAAACACTCGCTTAAAGCTTCAAATTAAATTCTTTTCATACACCGAGCATCGAAAAATGTGCAACACGAATACAATTATACAAGAGTATTATTTAAATAGTTATATATATTATTTAAATAGTTAAAAAAAACATGTAAATGAAACGTGAAAAGAAATCATACTTTTATTATAAATATGTTAATTCTTATAACACAAATACAATTATATAACAGTATTATTAATATACAGAGAGTTTTATTTAACACCGAACATTTTCATAACGAGAATTTTTCTTTGAAGTATCCATATGCATACGTTGCATATGTTCCGATGCTCGGTTTATTAAAAGAATTCAATTTGAGGCTCTAAGCGAGTGTTTTCCACTCCTAGGCTGAGCATGAAGTAAAATTTCGAGTTTAGAAAAGCCTGAAAGTTTGGTTTGGTCGCGTAGCGCGAAGCGCGGAGCGGCCAAACCAAATTTTCAGGCTTTTCTAAACTCGAAATTTTACTTCATGCGCCACCGTTACAAATCACTGATTCAATGTAAAGTTTCGCGGTGTGTTTTAAACTTTGTAATATGTCAGTGTTTTGTACCGGTGGCGCATGAAGTAAAATTTCGAGTTTAGAAAAGCCTGAAAATTTGGTTTGGCCGCTCCGCGCTTCGCGCTACGCGACCAAACCAAATTTTCAGGCTTTTCTAAACTCGAAATTTTACTTCATGCTTAGCCTGGGAGTGGAAAACACTCACTTAAAGCTTCAAAATAAAGTCTTTTAATACACCGAGCATCGAAAAATGTGCAACGTATGCATATGGATACCTAAAAAAAAATATCTCGTTATGAAAATGTTCGGTGTTACATGAAACTCTCTGTATAATAATATACATAAGTAAAATATTACTCGTAAAAATGTAAATGTAATTAAGAAGTAGTTTTTTTCGGTTTGTAAAAAAAGTAGATTAATGTGGGTTGGAGTGAACGTCGCGAGTATAATGACTCCTTAAATAAAGCGCACTCCATTGTTGCATATTCATAAGAAGAACTTTAACTTCTTCAGTTCGGGTTAAGGTAATTAATTAGCTTTCACGCGATTTAACGCGCCATAATTCATTGTTCTATTAAAACCAAAGAGCCTTTGAATGAAAATCATTATCCAAGTTAAATAGGCTGGCTGTGTAATGCACATACAGGGATTTTTTCTTATAAGTATAACAAAAAAATGTTTCAGGTGTCCGAATTTTGATAAGACAAGATGTGTTAAACAAATAAACATGTGTAAAATAAAAAAAAATGTATAAGTAAGTGCACTTATATAAATTTAAAAAAAACACCACGGTTTGTTTCACAAAAGCTTGAGAAACAATTTTCATTCTGACTAGTTTTTATTTTCACATCGTTTTTAAAGAATTTTACATTATTAAATCTGTAATGTAAAAATTATTGCAGATTATTTTTTTATTTTTTTTATTTTGGGTTTTACGTCATCTATTTCCGCTGTTATGGCCAATCATGACGCCGGAGATTAGGTCTACAGCTATCCGGGAATTTTGCCGAACCCGGTGGGAGTTCCAACCCACCGGTAGGGATCTTTAACGTGCACGCAACATCCAAGCAGTACACGGGGCCTACATGCATTTAACGTCATATCCGAGAAGACGGAGTGTTTATGCAGATTATTATAATTATTCCTATTCCAAGATATATGTATATGTATATGTATACTTAATCTTGGAATAGGAATATTTCTTTTAAATATATATATTTCGATAATTACACTGTAACTTTTCAGGCATTCGATATTTTTAAAAAGCGTTCAATTGAAGATTCTAGCGAATGTTTTCACTCCTTGATTAAGCATGAGGTTTTCAAGTTTAGAAAAGCCAATTTTCAGGCTTTGATCGCGTAACGAAGCGGGGCAAAGCGGAGCGATCAAACCATTTAGGTCAAATTTCTAGAATATAAGAATGTTATAAATTTGTAAGATATTCTAAACATGTCTTTTTCAATAATATGCGATTGTATAAACAATTTCTAAAGAAACTTGTTACTAATCATTGATTAAGTTAATCGACTTAGATGCAAAGCAGCGTGAAGTCCAATATTTGGACAATGTAATCTTTGGCACTTAATTTTCCAAAACTTTGTCTAAAAACTAATATCAAACTTTGTTTTTTCTGACTATTATTTTCTTATTTATTAAATTTATAAATACCCCCTACCGTTTGTGGACACCTTGTACTACACATTTGTAAATGTAAAGGTAGATAATTATAACATAACACTGTTTTTATTAAGTGATACAAATGTGCACGTAATTCAAGAATAATACTTGTGTGAATATTATTTCATATTCTGTGTGTTAAGTAATTACATGAAACATTACCCTTAACATTCGAATAATAATTATTAACAATTAATTTGAAATAGCTTCCAGGCTTGCTATTAGTTTAGTGCGTAGCGCTGGTCATTTGGTCAGTGGAGAACAATTAAATCGGGATTTAGGTCTACGACAGATGTCGGAAGTAGACCCGGATAGGCGGCCATTTGCTTTTGTCTATGCATTATGTATACAATTTTAAGAAAGAGCACGCCCAGAGGAATGCAGGAAAATGTAAACAATGAAAAAAACCCTTCTCAGGAGGATATATTGCGTACCTTGGAAAAACATAAATGCATCAAGAATGTTTTTATTACTATATATGATATAAAACGTGTATATATATATATATATATATATATATATATATATATATATATAGGCAGAGTTCTGAAAATTTCCTAACAGGGCATTCGACCAACAATCTGAGCTTGGTCGAATGCCCTGTTAGGAAATTTTCCGAACTCTACCTCTAACGTAGTACAACCGTTACTTCTTGTGCTTATATATATATATATATATATATATATATATATATATATATATATATATATATATATATATATATATATACACTGCCCTGCAAAAGTTTGGACTCACTTAGAAAAATCGTTTTTTTTTGTATTTATCTCTTTAATTATCGTTCTCAGACCGTTTTATACAACGTATTTGTTTAGAATAACATTTTATTAATAAGTAATAAACATTTACTTGTGATATTCTTGAATTGTTTTCTGAAAAAAATTAAGAAAATCAATCCAGCCGATTTTCATCAATATGTTGGCCTTTCGATTCGATGATTGCTCAACAAATTCTGGGCATTCTTTCCACCAATTTCTGAAGTCTTTCTGGTCGCAATCGTTGCCAAGCCTGCTGAAGACATTGCCACAAGTGAGATTCGCTGGTTGGATGCAGTTTCCGCACTTCTCTGTCCAGCTCATCCCACAACAGTTCGATGGGATTTGCATCCGGCGATTGTGGTGGCCATTCCATGAATTTAAGAGTGCATGCAGCTTCTTTCGATCTTAAATAGTTCGTACAAAGTTTTGAAGTATGTTTAGGGTCGTTATCTTGCTGAAACACAAACCCCTCCCCTATTAAATCGATGCCAGATGGAATAGCGCTTCGCTGAAGTATCCGGTGATAGTCTTCTTTCGGTATGTTTCCGTCGATTTTTACCAAGGTGCCGATACCAGCGTAGCAGAAACAACCCTATACCATCACACTACCACCGCCAAACTTAACTGTTGGCTTTACACATTGAGGTGCGTGACGTTCATCAGATTTTCTGCGGCAGTACATTCGCCGTTTGTTACCGAAAATTTCAAATTTGGACTCATCGGTCCATAACACCTGTTTCCATTGTTCGATAGACCAATTTTTGTATTCTTTTGCCCATTTGAGTCGTTCACGGACGTTTACCGATCGCAACAATAGTTTTTTGGCAGCGACTCGTCCATACAAACCGACATCATGCAACCGACGTGTGGCCGTTGTATCGGAGATCGGCTTCGGTAGCGTTTAATTGATCTTGGCTCTGATATGTGGCACTGTTTTGAGTCTGGACCGCTTAGTTAACACTTGGGCCGATGTGAAGTTTACGGGATGTTCTCGAAAATTGATTTTTTATATTGACACTTGTAGAATCGCGTATGGAATGGCCGAAAATGACGAAAAAAAAGTGCGGAAACCACGTTTAGCCCCATTTGGGGGCTCCGAAAGGGTGAAAATTGGTGTATTTCAACAGTGTTTTTTGGTGTGTACAAAATAAAATGTGGTGATTATATGTATTCGTTTCACAAAACTAAATGGTTTAAATGTGTTTTTATAAGGATAGGACTTACAGTTTGCTTAAAACTTTCACTTAAATATTACGATTTTTGACAGGTTATGTTATCACCTACTTCCATTGTTATTCATAGATATAGCACAATTGATGCTAAGGGACCATGGTTTTGAATCAAATTTAAGGTTCAATTTCTGTACACCAGGAGGCAGCAGCAATATTTTAAAAAACATTTGATAAAAATGTGAACGGTATAATTTTCTTGAACGTTAAACACCAAACTATAATTACTAAACGCACTAAACAATAAACGTCTTATAAACCCGGCATAACAAACACGAGAAATTAGATTGTTGCTCCAATTTCATACTTAATAATTGTTTTTAAATTTATAACGCTGTCAACTAATCTAACAAAAACGAAAAATGAAATCAATGTTCCCATCACATATTCTTTTTTTTTTTAATTTATAGTGAGCGTTGGTACTTTACTCCTGGAAATGACACCAGGGTGCGCCTATCTCTTGTTCTGGGCAATTGTGAACCAGTTATCACATTCCATTATAGTATTATTGGTATCATTATGTTATATCTATGAATCAACAAAAGAAGTAATTGTCAACAACTTAACCTGCCAAAAATCGTAATCTTTAAGTAGAAGTTTTAAGCAATCCGTAAGTCCTATCTTTATAAAAACACATTTAAACAATTGAGTTTTGTGAAACGAATACATATTATCACCACATTTTATTTTTTTCCGGCTAAAAAACACATTTTAAGTAAACGGATTTCCAACCTTTCGGGGCCCCAAAATGGGGCTAAACGTTGTTTCCGCACTTTTTTTTTCGTCATTTTCGGCCATTCCATCCGCGATTCTACAAGTATCAATATAAAAAATCAATTTTCGAGAACATCCCGTAAACTTCACATTAGCCAACACTTGTATAATTCTATCATCACTTTTTGTCGTCTTTCTGGGTTGGCCCGATCGTTTCCTATCGGAAAACGATTTGGTTTCAGCAAATCTCTCCAATGTTGTACGGACTCCTTTCTGTGAAACTCCCAGTATTTGTGCAATTTTTCGCTGCGAATGGCCGGTTTCACTTAAAATTACTATCTGAGCACGTTTTTCTTGCGGTATTTGCTTTGCTCTTGCCATTTTCAAGACTATAGACACAATTTTTAAGGAGCAATATTGATAAAAATATTGTGCAATGAGCAACTGTCTTTCAAGTGTCAAAGTGACGAAATTTGAGGTTATTGCACAGACAATCGACGGCAGATGGGGTTCGAAGTCATTGGTGCGCATTTTGAAGTATCGATGCATTGGAAAAAAATTGATTTGAGGTAAAAAAAAATGTTGAAGCAATTAAAAATAATATATTTTAATATTGTCGATTTTTCAATATTTTAAAATAAACATACTTTGGTACAATAAATAAATGATAATTAAAAGAAAACGCTCAAAACTTATCAATATTGTTCTCAACAAATACGTTGTATAAAACGGTCTAAGAACGATAATTAAAGCGATAAATACAAAAAACGATTTTTCTAAGTGAGTCCAAACTTTTGCAGGGCAGTGTATATAAATTAATAATTCTGGATATCTAATTAAATCCAGAATTAGATTCAAAATAGTTTCACCACGGGTTAAGTGAGAAATTAATTAAACATATTGAATATTAAATTAAAATGAGCATATATTTTTATGATTGCCCTTTTTTAGATACAAAAGAAAATTTGTTGTCTTTCTGCAAACACTTGGTTTGGATGAGATTTTTTTTCTCCATATTTTCAACTTCTTCCCTAATGCCCCGACGGATATTCAATTGTAGAATGATAAATAGAACATATTTAATCAGGCAATTACAATTTGTTATTATATTTTGCATTTTTATGGAATAATATTTTTTTAGTCAGTCTGGGCTATCGACCAACGGTATTACTGCCCATTATACATTGAAAATTTGAGCTTTACTATTTCTATGCATTATTTACATGTAAAATTAACATCAGGTCAAATTATCCTCCAACCAAAATTAACATATAAACAGGAATTTTTAAGCTGACAGGCAATGAATATTAATTGAAAAGCAACTTAAGTCATCTATAGAATAATTTTCAATATTCTTCTTTTAGTTACGTGAAGTGTTTTCTAATAATTATTGTAGTAATCTACTAAATGTACATTTCGAACACTATGTGTTCATTTTCATTAGTAATTGACAAATATGTTTATTTTATTAATTGACAGTGTCACTCAAACAAAAATTTCAAAGAGTCCCTCAAGGTTCTCCATTATCCCCACTCCTTTATATTTACTGCCATGATATCCATAACGTTGATCCCACACACTTTAACCCTTCTCAATACGCCCTTTTGTTTGCAGACGATACCGCACTTATTACCCAAGCTCCTTGCCTTCAGATAGCCCAACAAACCCTCCAAAATTCCTTTTATTCCGTCCAAGCCTGGTGTTCTAAATGGCTGATCAAAATAAATCCTTCTAAAACCCAATTTTTCATCCCATTCCACAAAATCACAGCCCGATCCCCCACAATCACTTTTAACAATTTCATAATTTCTCCCTTCCACACATGCAAATACCTAGGCATCCCTTCCGATCCCAAACTTTCCTTCAAACCCCATATCCTATCTACGAAAACAAAAATCCGAGTAAGAGCCCGCCATTTCAGGTCGCTTACTTATAAGCAAGAAGGCATAAGTATAAAAACCGCCACACATATTTATAAAACAATTTTCCGGCCCTTATTAGATTACGGAGCTATACTTTTTACACTCATTTAACCATCTTCTTTATACCACTTCCAAGTTGCCGAACGATACTTTCTAAGAATCCTTACTAAACTTGGACATCCCAACAATCCTCTCCACAATCCGTCCAATCAATACCTTTACAATTCCACTCAAATCACACCCATATCCCATCATGTAACCAACCTTACTAAAAAGTTCGCAAATAATCCCTATAATCAACCCCTTAGGAAGTTCTGTATCCTCTCACACTGCATGAATTCATTAGTTCGCTAGAAAACAGATAAGCTAGATACCACAGACATTTCATTGCACATCATTATAAATTCAGACAGGGCAAAAAGACCTTTGGTCAATAGCCCGAAGACTAACACTAACATGTATGGGTTATTAGTTTAAATTTTGTTTAGCATATTTAGATTTTGTTTTTGTTTAGTCAATTTATTGTATTCAGATGTATATTCTAAGCTGGAGATTCCGTAAATAAATAAATAAAATAAAAAAATAAATGACAGTTTTGACATGTATGATAGGTACATACATTTTTGTATTGTATATTGTATTGTCTGAATAAAGATGTTTGTATATGATTATAATAACATTTTATTATAAGTTTTATAAATCTTCTATTTTCTCTGTTTTTAAGTAAACCCCATATTAAATTTAAAATTCCATCATTTGTAAAGAATAAACCCCTTTAATGCCGGAAACGAATAAATTCCATACTTTCGCTATTCTTTACGATCCATTGTGTTACACATACAGACGTATAATAAAGATTAATTGCTCGCGATTCTGCACGATGAATTAACGTATAAACAACGATAAATTTGCCTTCGTTGCGGCCTTGTTTCAAAACGAGGCCAGCTTCCCGCCCATAAAACACAATAGGGGCAATATCATAAGAAGCTCAAATTCAACCGGTTTATTAAGTTTGGGCACTTTGCCCCCACAAGAAACCAGCTATTCGACTTAAATAAATTAATTCTCTATTATTCAGTATCCTGTATAATAATGTGTAATATACATTGTGAGAATAGTTTTCTTTAAAGTCTACTTTTATTTAAAAAAAAATAAACGACCTACGTAATTTCGTATTATTCTTATTAGGATATTATCAAACTCATAGAGTCGGTTGACTGGTATTGTAATTTATACTATATATATATATATATATATATATATATATATATATATATATATATATATATATATATATACAAAAACAAATGCCAATTTCACATTTACTTAATATACAGAAGACAAGGTAAAATAAACACCAACTTAAAATATAAGCATTTGCTGCAAATAGTCAATTTCTTTACAGATATTCTAAGTTGCTAAGAACATGTTCCAGTAACGCAATGAATAGGATCAAACAATCTAACTAACACCATTATAACAAACTAACTTAGTTTGCTATTGGCACGGTCACTTGGATTAAATTAAACTAAATAGATTAAAACCTTACAACTTAATTTCTAATTACAATCGAATTTCTATTATGATATTTGCTTGAAACTATATTTTGCCACACTTGGTATCAGTTTGAACTGTTACATAAAGAGCGTAATATCATTGAAAAAGAGATATTTAACTTTGTAAAAATTAAATTATACATATTTATAAGATATTTATCAGTTTAAATCAGGGTTTAATAAATTAATAGATAAAATATTTCTTATTTTCAACTTTTTGTATTTATTTTCACTACAATTGTTTCGCTACGCTGTAGCTTCTTCGAAACAATTGTAGTGAAAATAAATTTTAAAAGTTGAAAATCAGAAATATTGTATCTATTAATTTATTAAACACTCATTTAAACTGATAAATATCTTATAAATATGTATAATTTAATTTTTACAAAGTTAAATATTAATCTTTCTGCCCTGTTTGAATCTACTACTTCTTATTAAAAAATTTATAATCAGTAGGTTGTTTAACTGTCTCGATGAAACGAGCTAATGAATTGGTGAAGTTTTACTGTTGGGGATTTGTATTTGGACGTGATGTTAAGATTTTGGGGAATACAAAATTTGTTCAAAATTTCAAAATTGTTGGGGTTGGTGGAGAATTTTGTACTTAGGGTAAGTATACGCTGTTCTGGTGGGGGTTGTTTTGTGGTTTTGTAGAGGGGTTCGTTCGATTGTTTGTAGAATATTTACAAAATATAAAAAAGATACTAAAATTTATATCATCTTTCTGTAAAAATTTTGACTCGTTGAGACTTTTCAAAATGTTGGTTGTTGTTTTAATAAATATTTGAAAAAATCTCAACGAGACTGAAATTTTGCAGAAAGTCGATATTAATTTTTGGTCGTGTTTATATATTCTGTATACATAAAATACATTAGGTTTATTAAGTGTAATATCGAGTGGATCAATGTTTGTAATTATCTTATATTTGCATAGAATATAATTTTTTTGTATAATTATTATTAATACTGTTAACTGTGGAGGCTTCATTATTATTAACACAAATAAGAAACTTAAACTTTGTATAACTGAGGTTTTTATTATGGCTATAGTTTCCACAACTTAAACTTGTCATTATCAAATTAGGAGACAATGGCAAGTTAAAGTTGTCGAAACTAGTCACAATAAATACCTCAGTTATACAAACAAAGTTTAAGTGACTTATTTGCGAATATATGATTATTATCACTGCTTGGGAAAATAAATAGATCATATTTCATTACATGAGCATCAATTACATAAAATATAACGTGATGCTCAGAGTCGTATAATTAATGATGTGCTTGTAAATTACACACATAAACGTTGGAATTAAACGGAGCACACATGACGGATTTAACGCTAAAATTGTTTGAATGACTCTCTTAATTTGGTTAATATTAAATTACTTTCAAAATAAAATATTTTTACGGTTAATTCTATTAAAAATAGTAACTTAGTTAATCCCTGAATTCAGTTTATAATACATTAAAATATTAATTTAATTAATAATAGTTTTATTATATAATATTGAGAGGCAAAATACACATAGCCAATTTAATTAAATAACACTTTTAACTTTCTTGTATTCACTTATATATTTATACGGTGACTAGTTTTGACTCGTAAGTGAGCCATTCTCAAAAAATGACTCACTGACGAGTCGAAACTAGTCACCGTAAAAATAAAAAAGTGAATACAAAATTTTGATATTTGTTTTGTGGTTTCACAAACAGAGTACAGCTCCGTGGACGAAACAGTGACCTGTATATGCACTTTGTGCACTGTGTCATTGACGATGCCACTATGGGGCAGTAGATGGCGTTAGCTATCGAATTCATTTAATAGTGTTCACATATTGGCTTGATATAGTCAGAAATGTTCAGTATTCCTCAGCACTGGATCGGACCACACTGAAGAGGACCTTGAAGTCCGAAACGCGTCTGTGGGTATCTAGTGCGGAATACTGAACTCAAATTCAATTTTGAATACAAAAAAGTTAAAAGTGTTATTTAATTAAATAGTTAAAATGTTTCACAAAGTAACCGCCTCCACCACCAAATACACAGACAAGTATGTGTTTTTTTTTTGGCGATTGGGTTTTTAATTCAATAATCATTTCATGTCTAAATAAGTTTGAAGTCAATATAATATATATACAGGGTGCCCATATTTCGACAGAACGTATGGAGATCTTAGTTAATTGAAGAGATAAAGAGTCGGTTAAACTGGGACAATGTTGCGTATTTTAGGGCCTAACAATAATCTGAAAACAATTTTGAAATATCTTGTTTTGTTTTCGGGATATCAAAAAAAAAACTGATTTTTATTCAAAAACTACTGAGTCTGGGCATTTAGAACCTTGACAATATAATGGTACTTTTTAATGAAAAATCTAGTAGCATATTTCTTTTTAGGATAACTATAACATTTACCCGGGGACCATAGCCAACTTTTGTTTTTCTTATGAGCGCCATTTTTGATTTTTATACTTTTTGAAAAAATATTATTCTCTGAACACTCATAAATTAATTTAGATTTGATATTTAAAATTATGATATTTTCTTTTTTGCAAAGAGTGCCTTGGAAACAATGACGTCATATCTGTTAATCAATAACATCTTGACAGCAGTTAATCATTGTTAGCACTTAAAATTAATTAATAACTTTCAATCTTTTGTAATAATAACAATAAGTATCGATTATCACATAAAAGTTGCAGAAACTAAATTTATTCTACTTTTATTATTATTATTCCAAAACTATTCACAAAAAAAGGTTTTTTGCATTTTTTTTTCGCTACATCTCGTTAAACATTGATCGCCGTTATATATTATTAACTTTACTGTAAATCAGTGGTTTACACGCGTGGCGCATGAAGTAAAATTTCGAGTTTAGAAAAGCCCCGTGAAAATTTGTTTCGGGTCGCTGGGCGACCTTCGACAAATTTTCTAAGCGGGGCTTTTCTAAACTCGAAATTTTACTTCATGCTTAGTCTGGGAGTGGAAGACACTCGTTATTTTAAAATACATCACAACTTATACCAAAATTATTCACAAAACTATTCACAAAAAAAAATTATTCTTGCATTTTTTTCGCTACATCTCGGTAAACATTGATCGGCGTTATATATTTTTAACTTTACTGTAAATCAGTGGTTTGCACGCGTGGCGCATGAAGTAAAATTTCGAGTTTAGAAAAGCCCCGTGAAAATTTGTCGAGGGTCGCTGCGCGACCCTCGACAAATTTTCTACGCGGGGCTTTTCTAAACTCGAAATTTTACTTCATGCTTAGTCTGGGAGTGGAAGACACTCGTTACTATAAAATACATCACAACTGTTAAATATGTATCGTCGGATGCCCGTCTTCAGGGGTGATATGTAAGTAAATTATGGGTCCTAGGAGTTGTCAAATAAACGAGTTACTCAACTGTTTCCAAGGCACTCTTTATAAAAAAAACAAAAGATTAAAATTTTACACACAAAATGTACAATAAACTATAAGTGTGATAAATCATTGAATTCAGAAAAACATATTCTTTCAAAAAAATAGGAAAATCCAAAATGGGGTCCATAAGAAAAACAAAAACTGTAGTCCCTGGGTAAATGTTATAGTTATCTTAAAATAAATATACTTATCTTAAAATAGAATATGTTACTAGATTTATTGTTAAAAAGTGCCTGTATAATGTCAAAGTTGTAAATGTCTAGATTGAATAGTTATTGAATAAAAAAAATGAAAACGAAATTTCAATAAATCCGTTTTTTCCCAATATCTGAAAATCGAAGAAGGATATTTTAAATTTGTTTTTAGATTATTATTCGGCCCTAAATTACGCAACTTTGCCCCAATTTAACCGACTCTCTATCTCTTCAAATAACCGATATCTCCCTATATTCTGTTGAAATATGGACACCCTGTATATATCGGCTACAGGCGCGCGGAGTATGCAAAATATTCCGCTTCTGTTCGTGTTTTGCGTCACGCCAATATTCTAAATTTAGACTTTTTTAATGGGTCCTTTTCATTATTAAAGCGCCTTTTAAAAGAAATACAACTTTTTTGTTTAGTTTTTAGTTCAGTGTATGTATATTTATGCATTTTTTATATAATGTATTTTTCATGTAAATGGCACGACGTTGAAATAAATAACTAAGTAAATTTGGTAAATCTAGTAAATTTTTAAATGTAGCAAATCTAGCAAATTCTTATCGATACGAATTTTTTATTTGGATTGATTGAATTACTTCCTATAACAATTTATTTGTAACCAGATGTACATTTCGGGCACAAAGTGACCATTATTAATGGGTTAAAATTAATATCGACTTTCTGCAAAAATTTTGTCTCATTGAGTCTCCAAATATTCAATGAAACAACTACTTCTCGAGCTAATACCCCGACAGATAATAATAATATTAATAATAATAATAATACATTAATTTTCAATGTTTTTACAAAATATATACATGATATATACAGCAATTACACGAAAACAGGTCGAAAAAAGATAGAATTAATAACAATGAATTGGGCAGGTGGTGGCCAAGCGGTAACGTCGTCGGGCTGTATCGCTCGTCGAGCCACAAGTTTGGGTTCGATTCCCGTGCACGGGGAGACTTTATTTAAAAAATAATTTCTCGTCGTGTCCCTGGGTGTGGTGTGAATGTGTCGTGACGTCCAAATATATGTTAAATTAATTAATACAATCATCGTTAGTGGCTGAATGGCTAGAACCTATGCCAAACAAACAAAAAAAAAATAATAACAGTGAATTAATATAAAAAAATAAACTCGCATTTAAGCTTTAATATGACAACCAACGATAGCCGATTGGCAGAAAATTATTTATGTACCAAATTTATTGTAGTTAAAAATATTTAAATGTTTTTTATACGAAAATTCTGTCAATAAAGATGTTAAATATAAATATATGACAACCAGTTTATCAAAGAGCATGTTTTTCATAATAGCATAAGATTTAGCTTTTTTGATATCTATGGGAAAACTATTGTACAGTTTAATACATGCATAGTATGGGCCTTTTTCAAACAGGGTTAATTTGTGAGATGGGAGACTATATTCAATTCCATGCCTCGTGTTGTAAATATTTCGTAATACATTTCCACGAAAAATATTTCGATTTATCCATAGAAATTTTACACATTCCAGAACATAAATACCAGTGCAAGTCAATAATATTTCCCTCTTAAATATCCCTCTACAGCATTAAATGTTAGTTTGTACATAATGCGTAGTGCACGTTTTTGAACCTTGATATTTTATTTAGAAAATAATTTATTTATTTCAGTGTTTCAATTACAGGTATATGTATGTATATTATTTGTATGATATTTATTTGTTTGATGTATCGTCTGTAGTTGTCGCTGTTGGAGTTCCTTCCTTCTGTCCTCGCCTCGTGATTCTCGGTTGTAGGACCAGATCTCGGGCTAGCGGTATTGAAGGATGTTTGCATGTTTTCATTCTGTTTTATTGTAATTCGTTGTTTAGTAGTTTATTCTTTAATTTCAATTTGTAGGGTATATATTTTAATGATTTTATGTATTGTGGTATGTTATTGTATATTTTGATTATGTCTGTTTTAAGGTGTTGGGTGTATTTGTTAGTTGGTTTGAAGAAAATTTGACCTAAACGTTACATATACTTTAATAGAGCATTGTAACAAATCAAATTAAATAAGATTTTAAATATTTCATTGTATAATTCAATATCCGGAGGTGTATTTGCACGGGAAGTAGTTGTTTCAATGGATATTTATCGTCTTAAATTGTCTTATTAATTAAGACATTGTTTGCATATTCACGAATAATTTTTTCGTAATTTTATATATTATGTTTAAAGTTGCAAACTATAAGAAGCGTAAGCTTATTTTCTCGAATTCAAATAGTTTTGAATTTGAATTTATCTTGTATTTTTTTGTTTTATATTTTTCTGTTCGGAGGTCTGACTTTCTTCTTGTTTTATATTTGTGTGTATTCTTGTTCGGGTGTATTCTGATTCGCGTTTTAATTAAATTGTTTTGTATTTTGTATAAGAATAGTAAGTTGTTATATGTTATCATTTTCTTTATGTTTAGTTCTTGTGTAATTTCATATATCTTTTTAGTGCTTGTTCTTTTTTCCAGTATGTACAATATTTTCAGGATTTTGTTTTGTTGTTTTTGTAGCTTAATGATGTTTTTGCTAGTAGTATCTTCCCAAATTATTATAAGATAATTGATGGTCGAAGTGAACCATGCGTGGTAGATACATTTATTTTTATTGTTTTGGACGAATCTCCTGATTTTCCACATGACACCGATTAGTTTGGAGTTCTTCTGTGTTAATTTATTTATGTGGTCGTCCCATTTCAAAGTGTTGGTTATTTTTAATCCTAGGTATTCTGTTTGTTTTACGTCTTTTATGAGTTTTCCATTGATTTTTATTTGGAGGTTGATGTGATGTTTGTGTCTATTGAATATTATATAGGTCGTTTTTTCTTCATTGATGGTCAATAAATTGTTGTAATACCACGTTTCTAAAAGTTTTGTATCTGCGCAGATTTGCTGTTCTATTTCTTGTTGGTTTATCCCAGAATATACTAAACAAGTATCGTCTGCATATTTAAAGGGGGTTCCATTTAGTTTTAGTTCCATGATGTCGTTGGTGTACAGGATGTATAGGATTGGTGGTAGGTTTCCTCCCTGGGGTATTCCATATTCTGCGTAGTTGGTTTTGCTCGTATTCTCTCCTATTTTCGTTTATTGTGGTCTGTTCGTTAGGTATGTGTGTATTAAATTTAACTCGTTCTCTTTTATTCCTATGGCGTTTAGTTTTTCGACTAGCATTGATTTAGATATTGTATCGAATGTCTTCTTCATGTTAACAAAGATGGTTACTACTATTTTCTTATTGTCCAGGTTTGATTTTATGGTGTCGATTAATTCGTATGCTGTTGATAGTGTTCCTGAATTTTGTTGGAATGCGTATTGCTGGTCGTAAATGATTTTATTTTTGTGCAAGTGGACACGTAGTTGGATTTGTATTACTTTTTCTAGTATTTTATTTAATGTTGATAGGAGAGATATTGGTCTATAACTTTCAGGTTTTGTTCTGTCTCCTTTTTTATATACTGGTATTATAACAGTGTTCTTCATATAGTCCGGGTATGTTCCTTGGTTTAGTACAATATTTGTTATTTTTGTTATGATTGGTGTTAGAGTATCTTTGTTTTGTTTGATAATGTCGTTTGTGATGTTGTCGAATCCGGGTGCTTTTCTGTCTTTTAAATTATTTATTATTTGGTTTATTTCGTTGCATGTTATTGGTGTGAATTTCATTTGTTGGACTTTTGGTAATGTTGTTGTGGTTGTTTCTGGTTTTGTGTTTGCTTGGTTTATTTGTTTTTCAGCCAGAGTTTTACCTATTTCTTACAATGAATTATACAATGAATATTTGAGTTACACTTCAGCTTTACTGTTCTATGCATAATTTATATGCAAAATGCAACATCAGGTCAAATTATTCTTCCACCAAACTAAATGAACTAACAGGAAATTGAAATTAACTGAAAAAATTACAGGGAATGAATATTAATTGTCTTAAGCCATCTATAGACGCGTTTCGAGATTTATTCCTCATCAGTATAGCTATGCATTAGACTTTCAATAATTCGTTTTTATATTTTGTTAATATTCTGCAAACTATTGACAAACTCAATTTTTCTTAATGTTACATTTTCTTTATATTATTAATGGGTATTTATTGTCTTAAGTTGTCTTATTTATTAAGACGTATTGTTTGCATTTTACACGAATAATTCGTTATTTTATATATTATGTTTAAAGTGTGCAAACTATAAGAAGCGTGGGCTTATTTTCTCGAATTCAAATAGTTTTAAATTTGAATTATTTTTGTTTCATTATCAATGGTATGATACTTTCTAGATTTGCCACATTTAATAATTTGCTATATTTTCAAAATTTACTTATATTGAGAGTAATTTAATAATCACTAATTGCTTTATGAATATCTCATTAAAATTTTGCATTAATAATATCCAACTATTTCAATACATTTTTAAATTTAGGAATTTGCTATGTTTTCTAAATTTACTAATATTGAGAGTAATTTAAAAATCACTAACTGCTTTCTCATTAAAATCATGCATTAATAATATCCAACTATTTCAATAAATTTTCATTAGGAAGTTACCCTTTTGGTAAGTGCCCAATAGATTCATTCACCCCCTCATACTACAAATATACACAATTTAATATCCACGTCTAAGCTATCATAACTTAGGTAATTATTTTATCCTGGCCATCCTTCCCCATTCTCGCATATTAAACAATATCTTGAATGTCCCAAACTTCCCACCCTTGCGATAACCCGACACTTAATGAATCCTCTAATTAACCCTTCCAATAAACTATTCTCTAGCAGTCAAAACATATGTAATGTTTAGTTTGTTAACTATTTATAGAATATTATCTTTGTTAAGTAACGTACTGTAATACGAGTAACAAGATAAAATGAATTAGTAAATAAACTTAAACTCAATAAATAGTATTTTGTAATTTCATTCATTGCAGAGCAGTGGAGATCATTTGCAAATGATCTCCACTGCTCTGCAATGAATGAAATTACAAAATACTATTTATTGAGTAGAGTAGTGGGACTTTAAGTAAAATAAATGTATTGTGTTTTTTTTTATAAATTAACCCATTAATGACTAAGCAATTATAGAGGTAACTCTAATAGTTGATTTTAGGTAAAATTCTGTACTTCATTTTATAAAATCTATTAATGACTTATTTTATTACATACTGTGAATTTTTCTTTTAAATATACATAATTTATATGCTGTAAAAGTTCAGGCATTTATCGATTTTATATAAAAACGTGCAATATGAAGTTTAGAATGAGTGATTCCACTCCCAGACTAAGCATGAAGTAAAATTTCGAGTTTAGAAAAGCCTGAAAATTTGGTTTGGTCGCTCCGCGAAGCGGAGCGGCCAAACCAAATTTTCAGGCTTTTCTAAACTCGAAATTTTACTTCATGCGCGACGCGTATAAAACACTGAAATATTGTGAAGTTAGAAATACACTCACTAATATATATTTTTTTTAAATAAGTAATAATGGAAATATTTAAATAACAAAATATATACATTTTTCTTCATACATTTTCAAGTCAGGTCAAATAATATAATATATCAAACTAACTTATTTAGTTATTTAATTAACCAAAAATTATTAATGTTGCGTGTATGAATCAATGGCTTTTAATGGGTGAAACGACTTAAACCAAATTTTTAAACTTTTCTAAACTCAAAATTTTACTTCATGCTTAATCTAGGAGTGGAAACGCTCGATTTAATATTATTATCCACTGTAATAAGTATGAAGATCCGAAAGAAGGAAATTAAACTAAATACTTACTGTTTTATGTTGTAGACGTTCACTTTGTGGTATATCTTATATACACTTGTAAATAAAAGACTTTTTGTTTTGTGTAACCACTATATATTGCACTTAATTTGTGACTATAGTTTCGCCTATCTAGTAGTCATTATCAAACTAAAAGTTTTAGCTTTATAATGACTACTAGATAGGCGATACTATAGTCACAAATTAAGTGCAAAATAAACACTGCATTGACAATAATCACTTTTTAATAACCAAACGCTAAAGATTTTATACACAGGCAATAAAGGACGTCATCTCAACTATCGCGAAGGACTGGAAATCCAGAAAGCAATAAAACAGGGAAAACCAATTGTTAATGACATCGAAGATCTGTGGAGCTCACCCATCATGACAGCCCTTATTGCCTAACCATAAAATATAAATTAACCTCTCTTGTATATAATGTTTGTAAAAATGTAATTTCCTGTACTCCTTGAGAATGACTCAAAGTCGATACTAGTTGGAATAAAAAACAAAAATATTAGTGTAATTTAACCAAGTGTTTTCTTTATTAAATCATAGTTAAATATAAATAATTAACACTGTTGTATCCTTTCTTCACACTTTATTTTCTAATGGTTAGATATATATTTCAAGTGCTAAGCACTCATTTTCAATAACAACAATTATTGAAAATGAGTGCTTAGCACTTGAAATATATATCTAACCATTAGAAAATAAAGTGTGAAGAAAGGATACAACAGTGTTAATTATTTATGATAATACTCTTTAGGAAACTCAAAAACAAATATCGATAGTTAAATATGTTTCACAACGTGAAAGATGAGAAACTTGTTCAAGAGACAAATGGTTAAACAAAGTAAAAAGTGTTTTATTTACAAGTCAAATTACTTACTTTCATTTTAAATGAACTTAAATAAATTAATAAATGTTTACATGTTTTAAAGAAAATTAGCCTGTTTTTCAAAGTTAAGTAATTATAGCGAATATTTAAAATATTTTGGGAAAATTAAGAAGATAAATTCAATGAGTTAACCCAAAAGTGAATGAACTTTATCTTACTTTTATACAAAATTCATTTGATATTACATCAATTTCGAACATACAGCTTATCATAAAGAGAAAATACACTAAATTGGGTAAGCATCGTTTATAAGAATGTAAAAAATGATTTGGCAGTTACTCAACATAAAAATAACTGAATATTTCAATTTAAAAACTAACTAAATAAAGAGAAAAAAAAATGGGTAGCATCGTTTATAAAAATGTATAAAATGATTTAGCAGTTACTCAACATGAAAATATTATTTGAATTTTAGAGTATAAGGGGATATCGTAATTTAATATACTATGAACATGTTATATGTTATGAAAATTACTGAATGTACAAAGAAATAATGGGCCTATCATTTTTTTTCTGGAGAATTAATAAATCTCGTCAAAATTCTCCAAGAAAATTTTAAAAAGTTTAAGTTTATTTAATTAGAACAAAATATGTTTAAACATTTGTGCAAAATAAACAAATGAATTAGCATAAAACAGCATGTAATTCACTGAAATACATGTTGTTTTATAGTAAAATAAATGTAATAGTTTATAAAAAGTAATTACAATAAATAAATTTAAATTCTGTAAATTAGCTATCGACCCTAGGGTCTTTCAGTCTAACATTTTGTTATTATACATAATTAGTTCATTTATGCCCGGTATTATAAACGATTAATAAATCGTTAGATAACTATTTGTGGAGTAAATTTATTTACCTAGTTAACTAATAGGCAGATAAAATTGCGTATTATAAAGCAAACCTACCAAATAAATAGCAATTCTAAAAATTAATAATTTAATTAGTAGATTACAGACCGAAATTATACATTTTCATTGTGGGCATAGCTGGAACCACCAATTTGTTAAATTGAATTGTCAATATTTCAAATTAAATTGTCAATCGAATTGGAAATTTGGTATAATTTCTTATAATTATGGAGAATAACCGTGGAATAGGACAGAATTCCACAGAACAAGAAAAAGAAAGCTTATTAGAAATTATAAAAGACTTAAACGAGTGTTTTCCACTCCCAGGCTAAGCATGAAGTAAAATTTCGAGTTTAGAAAAGCCTGAAAATTTGGTTTGGTCGCGTAGCGCGAAGCGCGGAGCGGCCAAACCAAATTTTCAGGCTTTTCTAAACTCGAAATTTTACTTCATGCGCCACGCGTACAAGACACTGATTTCAAGTGAAGTTCACTTGTTCACAATATTTCAGTTTTTTCAGTGTTGAATACGCGTGGCGCATGAAGTAAAATTTCGAGTTTAGAAAAGCCTGAAAATTTGGTTTGGTCGCTCCGCGCTTCGCGCTACGCGACCAAACCAAATTTTCAGGCTTTTCTAAACTCGAAATTTTACTTCATAGTTAGTCTTGGAGTGGAAAACACTCGTTTAAAACTTTAAATGGAACTAATTTTAAAAAAGCGCGTGCATAAGTATAAAAATCCTTGGTTATGTCTGATTTGAAAAACTTTAGGTCTTCGACTCCTTAGAATGTCTTGTGGTTCGAACTAATCACTGTCAGGGAAGATACTATGAGCGAACTTAAATCTGACACGGATGATATGGTAGACATGATAACCGTAATGAAATTAATAAATACAAGTAGTAGAATCTAAACTAATTATAATAATAAAATATAATTTTGACTTTTAACTGTCAAATTATTTAGAAAATATAATTTACTTGGTAGAAAAACAAACAAATAATTTACTGGGGAGATTTATTAGCCAAATAAAGTTATTTTGTGTTTATAATACCGAAATCTTTGGAATAAATTAATTTAATATATAAAATTACGAAAAACTATTCGTGAAAATGTAAACAATGTCTTAATTAATAAGACAACTTAATACGATAAATATCCATTGAATTAATTTATTCCTAAAGTAAATTTAAAGAGAATAAAACGTTTTATAATACCGGGCATTAATATTATTGCCGTCATTAAATTCGATGTAAACCTCAAATGAATATTTCTAAATTATTCACGAAAGCCAATTGAATGTGTACAAAACTTAATTTGTACTTATGAAACATGTCTTGTGCACCTGTACAACTTTCTTAACAATGCTTCCTGAATAATATATTCGCGAAATTGATACGAATGTAATCGCAATAAGGATAAATTAAATTTTCAGGGCCAGCCTTCACGATACTCACCCTCCTCTACACGTTGAACAGTTGCGTGAATCCGTGGATATATCTGGCGTTCAACAGAGAACTTCCCAAATTGCTCATAAAACGCTATACGACTTCTGGGGGATCCAACTACAGGGCTGCAACAGGTAATAAATTGCGAATAAAATTCCACATTCCACTCGGGATTCTTTATGGTATCGTTTCGTCGAACAATCGCATCGCCTGGCCCCCCCCTCACTTTCTCTTTTACTGTCGTTAGGTGATCATTGTGTTAATGACTCGCGTCTGGAGAATTAATCAGCTAATCAGAAGACGATGATGTATTCTATGCATTATTCATTTGTTTGAGATACGAATGAGTAATATATTATGTAAGTGGAATGTTTTGATTAACTGGATGGTAATCCTAGTAATTAAAAATATATACCTATAATCTTTTTTTTTTAATATGATCAATCAAATTTGACATTTCCAGAATTTAGTGGTGTGATGCAGGTTGTGTGTCTTAGGTTAGGACAAGATTAATCACATGTTATGTTGTAAATCAACTTTTAATTTGTAGATTATGTGAAGGGAAATCTGACAATTATATGACAAATCAATTAACTCACAAATACCTGTATGTTTTTGAGTTTACGTGAAGTGAATATTATACTAAAAAAGACTGTTATTCTTTACTTTACATTTTTAAGGACATTTTTATCCCAACAACCTAATAATATCGGAATATGTATTCTTAGAATAAAATCGCTCTGTATACAATTGTTTAATCGAGAGCAGAGGTCGTTAAACTACGACTCTAATGTTTTTCCCCTGCTCCGGAGTCAAATCGGGTAGCTTGAAAATTAATCAATCATTTTGTATTAACTTTTGATTTTCTGAATAGTAGAACTATCATTAAAACACTTGGTTTGTTTGTTTCGCCGATTTAAAGCAGTAAAAGAAACGAAGTGTTTTAATCAAAGTTTTACTTTTAATTAAATATGTTTCACCACTGGTTAAGTGAGAATTAATTTAACATATTTGATTTTCTGTTTGTATTATAACCCGAATCACGTCAATCAATCGTAAAGTGGGATATTTCAGATATTCTTTAATAATCCATCTAAAAAGTAATCACATTTATTTAAAGTATATGCACACAAAATTTTAATAAGGTTACGTTTTATTCCCTCATTATTACTAATTGACTTTCGAAAATCTGTGCGACTTTGATGTAAATTTTAAGCCTTAATAAACCCTAATTAAAATTTAAGTGAAGCTTACAAATTATCCCAAATTAATGCAGTTAAAAGTTACAAAAAGATTATTTTCATTCGTTGTTATTAAACCTTTTAATATTTGATATTTGGAGTATATAAACATTGATCCGGATTGAGCACAATTTAACGATTGATTGACATGATGTCATTACATTCAGAAAAACATACAATTACTATTTTATTTATAGTGAGTGGTCCGTTTAGCGGTCCTCCACTGCGACCGCTAGGGTCTATTGTGACAATTAATAAAATAATGATTGATTATATTTTGTTCGTTTTTCTGTATGTAAAGAAATCCGAATAATGTCAATCAATCGTTAAGTAGGACATTTTAAATATTCTTTAATGTTTCATCTATAAAGTAATCATACATACATACATAATCGGTCCTCTTGTACCTTATGGTTTCGAGGTGTCGTAGCAGAATTTCTTCCATCCACTTCGATCCTTGGCTAGCCTCTCCATTTCTCTTAAATTCGTTTTTCTTTCCATTAAGATTTTTATAACTTCCTTATTTCAGCTTCTTTTGGGTCTTCCTCTCTTTCTCTTTTTCTCAATTCCTGCCTTCCATATAATTTTTACTTTTCTAGCCTCATTAAAAGTAATCATATTTATTTAATATCTTTCCAAAAGCGTAAACGCCATCTAATGTCCCTTAGCTCAGATAGCGTTTACGCTTTTGGAAACATATGCAAATTGCACAGGCCGTAATAAATGGTCAAAGATGTTCAGTATTCTTCAAGCACTGGTTCAGGACTATACTGATGATGGCGTTAAAGCCTGAGACGCGTATATAGTTATCCGGTGAATGAATGAGTACTGAACACAAATTCTTATTCTTGATATTTATTTAAATTATATACGCACAAAATGTTAATAAGGTTCCGTTTTATTCTTTCATCAGTACTAATTTACATTCAAAAATCTGTGTGACTTTGATGTAAATTTCAAGCTATAATAAACAATAATTAAAATTTAAATAGGGCTTATAAATTAACCCAAATGAATGCAGTTAAAAGTTACAAAAAGATTATTTCCATCTGTTATCATTTAACCGTTTAATATCGAGCATAATATAAACATTAATCCGGATTAAGCACAATTTATAATAATAACATTGTGTTTGTTTGTTTTGGCAATTTCATTTATACAATTGTGTTTATTTGGCCAACGGATGACAAATACTGATACGAAAACATGTACATATTTAACGTATTATTCTGTTAAACAATAAGTACATTCTTTTGTATTCTGGAAGCTTCTACTTCGTTATATTAATTTATTTATTTATTAATCAACGAGTTCAAACTTGTTTAAATAAAAAACAGACATACAGACGGTTTCTAAAATAGCACAACTTAATCAATTTTCGATATATTTTAATAAAATATCGACTTTCTGCAAAAATGTTGTCTCATTTAGACAAGTCTCCAAATATTCATTGAAACAACTACTTCTCGAGCTAATACCCCGACAGATATTGAATTATACAATGAATATTTGAGTTACACGACAGCTTTACTGTTCTATGTATAATTTATATGCAAAATGCAACACCAGGCCAAATTATTCTGTCACCAAACTCGATATTAATTTTAATTCGTTTTTATATTTTGTAAATATTCTGCAAACTATTGACAAACTCAATTTTTCTTTATATTAAATTTTCTTTATATTAAGTGATTTTAATTCAAATTTTTATTTATAGATGTTTATCAAGTGATTAATGAAAACATATTGAAACAAGCTAAGCATTTCTTTAATTCAAATATTTATTTATATATTTTAATCAAATGATTTACGAGAATATAATAAAAGATATTAATTTTTGAACCTCAGAAAATCGTTATACTTCAAAGCGAGCATGATTGTTCATTAATTTTATTGCGACGACAAAAAGTTATGAATAAAAATCGATCAACCTACAGCATAATATGTCAACGTCTCCCCTAACTAGTAAGAAAAACAATATCTGAACAAATTTATCTTCATTTATTACCTGTTTAATAAATAAAGGTATTATCTAAAAGATAATACACAGTGCACAAGAACAAAAGATATTTGATATTTACTCTGTATTTATGTTTTCAACGTAGAGTATTAAAGGAAAGATTAGGTTCGCTCAATTATCTTAAGAGTGTGTATACAAAGCAGGGGATTAAATGAACTATAATTTTACAACAAAGATTTTAATTCCGTTGCATTTTCAGTTTAGTAAGAAAATGTATATTGAGTTTACTCAAATTTATGTTGATAACAGAAACAAAATTAAAACATATTGGTACTAATAAAAGTAGTAGTAAAGTAATCATAATATAAATCTATTATTAATAGTAGTATTAATGGTTAATTACGTAACGAGAATGGTATGCAGCATATTACATATGAGCGGACATGTTGCGCACGAGCCGCGCAGCGGCGAGTGCAGTATTCCGCGAGTATGTAATTGCCATACCACTCGAGAAACGTACGATACTTTACCTACGCCCTAACAAAATAAACAATGAGCATGAAAGAACAACTTATTTATTGTAATAATTTTTTAATAGTACCATGACAATAATGAAAACTAAATGACTAATGTACGGGGAATACAGCTGTGCATTTTCCGACATCGTTGTTTTTTAAGAGTTCAATTTGAAGCTTTAAACGAGTGTTTTCCACTCCCAGACTAAGCATGAAGTAAAATTTCGAGTTTAGAAAAGCCTAAGAATTTGGATTGGCCGCGTAGCGAAGCGGAGCGGCCAATCCAAATTAGGCTTTTCTAAACTCGAAATTTTACTTCATGCGCCACGCTTAAAAACACTGATTCACAGTGAAGTTCAAAAAACACACACATACAACAACGATTATAGGCAACCTAATACAGGTTCGAGTTATTTAGTTGCCTATAATCACTGTTTTCAAGAATTTGTTCAGCGCAGAATTTCAGTCACGTTTTATTTACATCTACATATTAGATTGCTAAAGCCGTATATTTTAAACTATTTCAGTGTTTTATACGCGTGGCGCATGAAGTAAAATTTCGAGTTTAGAAAAGCCTAATTTGGATTGGCCGCTTCGCTTCGCTACGCGGCCAGTCCAAATTTTTAGGCTTTTCTAAACTCGAAATTTTACTTCATGCTCAGTCTGGGAGTGGAAAACCCTCGTTTAAAGATTCAAATTGAAATCTTAAAAAAACGATTGTCGTAAAATATACAGTGTAAACATGAAAAAAAATTCCCTGTATTTAAAAATCAAATTTATGCACACACAGTTGTGATATTTTATTGTAATAAAATGTTAGATTTAATAATGTCATTTGAAAAATATTCAACAATTAAAACTTTTAAAACAATTTAACATTTAAAACATGTTATTAACAACAAATTTTCTGGGCTTTTCTAAACTCGAAATTTTACTTCATGCGCCACGCGTATAAATCACTGATTTCAACTGAGATTCAAATGTACATAAAGTTTACAATATTATAGTGTTTTCTACGCGTGGCGCATGAAGTAAAATTTCGAGTTTAGAAAAGCCCAGAAAATTTGTCTCGGGTCGCTGCGCGACCCTCGACAAATTTTCACGGGGCTTTTCTAAGCTCGAAATTTTACTTCATGCTTAGTCTGGGAGTGGAAAACACTCGTTTAAAGCTTTGAGAATTGAACACTTAAAAAAAAACAAATAACTAAAGATTGAAAGAAAATAAACTGAATTTGGAATACGTATTACTTTAAAGAAAAACTCATTGTACATCAAAGAAATGTCATTTGGTTGTACGGTAAGCAATCAGCTGTTCAGACTTGAACATCTACAGAGTATTAATAGGGATATGTATACTTAAAATTAAATTATTATTATTATTAAAAGAAAAATTTCCTGTTAAAATATTTATAAAACATAATTTTAATAATTACAATATTCACACCAACAATTTCTATTATACTCTTGTGTATCATTAAAAACAACAATAGAGCAATTATTCAATTAATCCGGTACACATTGATTGCGCCAACCCGGTGGCTTCACAATGTTTTCAATTTAGCTCTTCATGCGTCCATTCATTGTGAATTAAATTATTCGGAAATTTGAATTCAGGACACGCTGCTGGTTACAATTTTTTGCTGTGATTTGTTTGTTCAGACATACTCGTATTTTGCCAATGTTTTTTTTTTTATTGTTTCGAATGGACGAAATAAACAAACGCTTTTGTCATACATACCTACACGATTTGTTATGAAAGCAAATAAATTATATATCCCAGTATTTATCTTTTAATTTTGTAATAAACTATACTTTGTCTTAAAAGTAGAAGGACCACAACAAACTTTCCGGTTTACACAGCCAAAATATAAGTGAATTTTTGGGTAAGTGGTGGAAGGTAATACAGAAATACTTACTTTTAACACATTGATAACATTGTTTAATCACAAGATGTGTGCCACTTGCTTAAAAAACGTCAGTTGGGATTCTAACATTACACCCGAAATTGAAATTTCGCGTGCCTAAACCGTCATGCTTCCGTTTGAATTTGTCTTTTTCGCAGCCAATAAGGTCGAGTAAATTGATCAGCTGATTTTCGTTGTGGTCTTCTTATTTTTGAGATAAGACTTAGTTTGATAATGACTAGCTTGTAGTTGAAACTATAGTCACTGAAAATTAAAATAAAAGTGGTAAAACAAAGTTAAGTGTTTTAATTGAATTATCATAATATTTTGCGCTATATATCACTGTTAATGGGGGTTATATTTATTAATTTATTTATTTGACGCCAAAACAACATTTTACATCGATTACATTAATACACATATACCTAAAAAGAACATTTTATATGGATAGCATTAATGTACATAAACTAAACTTAAATTTAAAAATGACTACGAACAAACAAAATGCCGAGCGACCGATTTAAATCTGATAAGGGATACATCAAAAAAGTTTTTTTTTAATTTTATCACAATGTTTGTTTACAGAGTTGCACATTCTTACAATCGGGCTAAACATATTATAGGATGTACGACAAAATGGAATATGTAATAACTGCAAGTTACGTGTGGAATACTGTGGTATATTCAATGAAAAACATTCTAAGCACTCAGATGAGGTTATAAAATTATTCAAAACTTTATATAAGAAGCTAATGTCATAGAATTCACGTCTTTTAGATAGTCTACTTAAATTTACATAAGATCTCACTTGGTCTACATTCAGAAATATATTATGAAAACATAATTTAAATCTGATGTATTTCAAACATTTAATTTGTACATATGTCAGTCTGTCTATGTAACAGTTGAAGTGTGGTGACCAAATAATATTACAATATTCTAATATTGACCGAACTAATGTTACGAAGAGAGTAGTTAAACTGCGGATGTTTGTAAAATCTTTAGTGGTTCATTTAATAAATCCGAGTATTCTGTTTGCTTTTGCAATAACAGTCTCGATGTGGTAAGCAAATGAAAGTTTTGAATCAAAATAAACACCTAGATCTCTAACAGTTTCAACATAATCAAGATATATGCTGTCTAAAAGATAATTGAACTTGAATTTATTAATTTTTCGACTAAATAACATTACATGACATTTATTTATATTAAGTTTCAGATCATTTCTTAAACACCAATTGTTTATTTTTTCCAGATCAGATTGTAATATTAGAGCGTCAGTTTCTGACTTAATTTGTCTGAAGAGTTTCAGATCATCCGCAAATAGTAGCAATGAAGAGTTGATTCCGGTGCCGACATCGTTGATAAAGATAATGAATAGAAGGGGGCCTATATGGGAACCTTGTGGAACACCAGATGTTGTGTAATAGATATCACAAAAAAAAATATTTGTACGAACTTGCTGAGTACGATCTGTTAGATATGACGCTATCCATTTAAGAATAGGACCACAAATTCCGTACCTGCCAAGTTTCACTATCAGGAGTTCAATGTTGCTAGCGGTAGCATACGTTGATTATTATAGACAGACGAAAAATGTTTTGCGAATGCATTAGTTATGCTTCTACCATTGTTTAACTGAATATCATCCAAAAACATAGAGGATGGGAGTTTATCCGAGTCTGATTTAGATTTTACAAATGTCCAAAAATGTGCTGGTTTTTCAAGTATTGCTTGTTCATTGTAAGAAATGTAATTAGCATAGCAGCATTTTGTAGTAAATCTACATCTTTTACGCAGTTGAGAAAACTGCATATAGTCTGAATGTAGTTTTGATAATTTAAATGCTTTATGAGCCAGTCGTTTCTCCTGTATGAGTGAACGGAGTTCGGGAGTAAACCATTGTGGAAATTTGGATTGTTTTATAATCTTAATCGGTACAAATCTGTCAAGACAATCGAATAATACTTTATAAAACATATCTGCAGCCGTATTAATATCACTAATATTGACGAATAAATCGTTCCAATTTATCGATAGTAGATAATTATTGATAGCATCATAAGGAGCACGTTTAAAATCGTATACTAGTGTAGACTCAGTTTTTAGACAATCGAAATTAGAACTTCATGTTCATATTACAATCTCCAAAGAAGGATGATAATTATCGCAAGTAATAAGAGGTTCACAGTTGTAGATAGATTCAACAGGATATGACGGAAAACACAAGTCAAGCACTCCACCTGCAATATTTTCGATATTATTGTATTGTGATAAATCATTAAACGCATACACATCACATACTGCACTTTCAGTTGCACTTTTTGTGTTACAGTTGCTCTTGACGTTAATTGGAAATAATCCCACGTAGTCTTCAATTTCATTCCATCGAAGATCTATATTACATATTAACGTATGTAATATAAATCCCCCATTAACAGTGATATATAGCGCAAAATATTATGACAATTTAATTAAAACACTTAACTTTGTTGATTAATATAGAAATAAAAAAATATGAAAAATAATGACAATATGGATATTTCCCACTGAGCAAAAAACAAACAAATAACGTTATATCAACATTAAACGTTGTTTTAATATTGATGAAACATTACTTTAAATAGATTTGCTCAGTGGGTCTTACCCCCACTCTAAGAGGTACATTTATCACATGTTAAAATAACTTGTTAAGAGATATAAAACAGAATTCACATTAGTATTAAATAATACAACTATAATTAAATTAATAAATGTAGAAATTGTCAATTAGGCATTTATCTTCACCGTAGTAAGTTAATTATTTAATGCAGAAGGAGTGTCTCTACTCCTTGTTTAAGAATGAAGTCAAACATCAAGTTTAGGAAAGCCTGAAAATTTGGATTTGCCCATACCTTTTTATTATTTTCTTCATTAGAAAATGTTGATGTGTCCATCTAATTATTTTCTCCATCGAAAACAAAAACCACACAAGCAATTAATTACTCTAAATTAACAAACAATTCACAATTCAACTACTAACATTCAAAACCAAAACCTCACTATTTATAAACGAATCCGATCGCGTAAATAATTTTCATCTCCCATCTCCTATCGGCGCATTTTTTGTGCTCTCAACGCAGAGGTAACGCTGAGAGCACAAAAACTGCACCGATTTCGCTCGAGGCGAAATTAGAATTTTGATAAGATGAACAATACGCGTTCTTGGGCAAATTTTGTGTGTTTGTCGTTCACGTTTTCATCTCACAATCAATTGTTTTGAATTGTTCGCGTCATGCGTTTCGAGTGTTCGGTTTTAAAATATCGATTGATTTTTAATTTTGGAGTATTTGAGTGTCGTGTAATAGACCATTAAAATTATTTTAGAGAAGTTTTGATTGATTTAGTGTTACGAATAAGTAGGTGATTTAATTTGATTGGGTGAGTTACGTGAAGATTAAATTTGATTGATAAAGTGGTTTATTTATCTATTAAGTAAGTGCTTGTTTTAACTTTTGTAAGGCTTGTTTTTAAATGACAGTTGATCTGTGTGTGTTGAACAAAATTATTCATCACTCTTTCTCACACAACATTTTCAACTTCACTTGAATAAAGTCAGTGTTTTGACTTACCATCACCAAGGGTTTTCGCTCCTTGATTAAGCAATTAAAAAAAATAAAAATTCGAATTTAGAAAAGTCTGAACAATTGGTCTTCAGACTTTTCTAAATTCGAAATTTTACTTCAAGAGCGATGAGTATAACATCGCTCTTGAAGTAAAATTTATAATTTAAAAAAGCCTAAATAATTGGTTTAATTGCTTAATCAAGGAGCGGAAACCCTCGATGATAGTAAGTCATTAAATACTATTAAGATACCATGTATTTAATGACATTTACCCCTAAAACAATAATATTGAGTATTAACCGATAAACTATAGGTAAACCAGTTTCACAAATTTAGCGAATGTGGTATGCCTACAATAATTTTAATATTAGTAATATTTTAAATATTTACATATTAAATAAATAATAAACCCAGTTCTATAATAGTAAAGTAACTATAATTAATTTTAAATTTATATATGAATCTACAAGATATTCTAACAACTTAATAAATCTGCTATATATATATATATATATACCAGCACAAGAAGTAACGGTCGTACTACGTTAGAGGCAGAGTTCGGAAAATTTCCTAACAGGGCATTCGACCAATAATACGGCAGGAGAGATGTGTGTAATCTACTTTATTGTAATACCAAGCTTTCGGGACTCATTTTGTCCCTTCCTCAGGGTTAACACTAAAAAACAATGAGCAAAAAACAAAAAATTACTGATCTGAATTAAACTGTTAGTTGATGACGAATTCTTGAAAAAAATATATTAATTAGCAAATAAATTTGAGCTTACATTTGTGATTATTTGAACAAACTATTGTTAAACTGACGCTGTATTTGTTTTATCATCCTAACGATACTCATGGTGGTTGTTGAAATTAAATAAAAGTGAGGTTATTGTGTATAAAAAAATCGTAACCGCGTGGTTACGGCAGAGGTGAAATTTTAAACGAAAACAAACGGCACATTCACATTTTAAAATTGGAAATTGTCACTGTGTTCCACTGTTTCTTGGGTAACCTGGGGTGTTATCACCACACTTGTTTATATTTGATTAACTTTTAACTCACGCGGCCGCATCTTAGTGCGAAACGACGCACGTGTCTTCACATTAACAGCAACAATGGCTGGTGCCTGTCCACAGGTGTCATTCGGCTCTCTCCGTCTCTGTCACCGACGGAGAGAGGCGCACGCCATCCGTTTCCAGGAACGTCTCGCCAGCCAGCGCGCGGTGTTTGAAATCTCGGGCCTGAGCTCGAGGGATTCAAACATCGACGCTGGAGGCCCCTTTACCTGCCCCGTTGTTGCCGCTTATGCGTTTATTGCTGTGAAATGACTGTGAAATGACTATTATGTATATGGATACTGTTATTAATGCCGGGTCTAGGTTAGGTGCACGAAATAGATTTAACTTGGTGCGCTCATACGTTTCAATAGAAAGTTTAAGAAGAGTAAAAGATATAAATGAAAAAATCCAACTAAAAATGTAATGAAATTATAATTTTAAGCGCAATCAAATTAACTCCGTAGAGTGTCACCACCAACCTGGGACTCACTCGACGATTCCGCCTTCAGTTTATCTAGCTAAATGTGAAATGATGAAAAAATTACCTAAATGTGTTTAATCGATGATTCATGAGGCAAATTTCAGACAAACTACCAGTATGTAAACTATTGCTGAATGTTATTAACCTGTTAAGCTGAAAGAGACCGGTGCCAACGGCTCTGATCTGTCCATGTCTATTAAGTAGGAGTAAATGCAACTAAGGCCCTCCGTGTCTGCTTTGAAATTCATCGTTGCAACGCCTGCCTTCTTTATGTGGAACATCTCAAGGAATAAACGACTTTTATAAAACATTGACTTATCTATAATTTCGACGTTTGTGAAGTCAGGTGCATGGTCCTCACTGTTACAGTGTATAGACAATGCACATGACTTCTTATTCAGTCTTATGTCACTTTTATGTTGAATTATTCTGCTTTTTATCCATTGAGAAGTTTGACCCACATATCGAAGGGGGCATTCGGTGCAGGGGATGCTGTAAATTACATTAGACATTTGAGCCGTGGGCACAGGGTCTTTCAGTTTTGTGTAAAATCGTTTTAGTGGAGCCACACCGTATTTTGCTATCTTAATGTCACTGTTGTCATTCCTCAGGATTCTGGTTATGTGCCCTGTAATTTTTTCTAGATAGGGAAGTTTTCTATAGTAGGTTGGTTTAGGTTCGGGGATGGGATCGGTTTCTATTGCAGTGGAGTTGTGTAAGGGTTGTGGTAGGTTGGGTGTGTTTCTATCAGGGGTGGGTGCCGTTGAGAAGATTATTTTGTTAACAAACGGCCTGGGGTAGCCGTTGTTTAGTGCTATTATTTTTAGCCTGTGTAGGTTTTGTTGTAATAAGGTGGGGTGTGATATGCGGGTGATTCTATTTTTCAGTGCTATGATGGTGTTGGCTTTCATCGTCATGGGGGCATATGAGTGATAATTGATGTATCTGCCAGAGTTGGTTGGTTTCTGATACCAATCCAGTATGATCTTGTTCGAGGCTGTACGGATGACTTTTGTATCCAGGAAGGGAATAGATCTATTCACCTCCTGTTCAGTTGTGAACTGGATGTGTGCGTTGTAGCTGTTGAAAATATCACATACCGTCTGCGTAGAGCCTGTAGGCAACCCAAGTAGCAGATCATCTACATATTTTCTCACAAATGATGGCCTGAAGGGCAGTTTGGGAATGACGTTATCTAACAGCTCATCCATGACGATGAGAGCCAACACAGGACTGATGGGTGAGCCCATAGGGGTGCCAAAGGTTTGTTTGAAAATTATGTTATTGAAAGTGAAGAAAGTGTTGTCTCCTACGAATCTGAGCAGGGACATGAAATCACGCTTCGTCAGGTCGGTGTGGGGTGCCACCCTGTCGAAACCCGATTCCACGATCCCCAGCGCCAGATCCATAGGGATGTTTGTAAAGAGCGAGACCACATCAAGAGAGGCGACCTCATGACCATCAGGTAGTTGGAAGTCGTTAAACTCCTCGGCGAAGTGAAATGAATCGATGATATTGTACTGTGTTCTAGTTGCGAAAGCCTTACTTAGGATCTCCGCTAGGAAGGTGGAGAGGTTGTAGGTTGGTGAGTCGATGGAGGAGATTATAGGGCGGAGGGGGATGTCTGGTTTGTGAATTTTAGGTAACCCGTAATATTTCGGTGCCACTGCGTTGTGAATACTTATAGACGTTTGTGTATTCACAACGCAGTGGCACCGAAATATTACGGGTTACCTAAAATTCACAAACCAGACATCCCCCTCCGCCCTATAATCTCCTCCATCGACTCACCAACCTACAACCTCTCCACCTTCCTAGCGGAGATCCTAAGTAAGGCTTTCGCAACTAGAACACAGTACAATATCATCGATTCATTTCACTTCGCCGAGGAGTTTAACGACTTCCAACTACCTGATGGTCATGAGGTCGCCTCTCTTGATGTGGTCTCGCTCTTTACAAACATCCCTATGGATCTGGCGCTGGGGATCGTGGAATCGGGTTTCGACAGGGTGGCACCCCACACCGACCTGACGAAGCGTGATTTCATGTCCCTGCTCAGATTCGTAGGAGACAACACTTTCTTCACTTTCAATAACATAATTTTCAAACAAACCTTTGGCACCCCTATGGGCTCACCCATCAGTCCTGTGTTGGCTCTCATCGTCATGGATGAGCTGTTAGATAACGTCATTCCCAAACTGCCCTTCAGGCCATCATTTGTGAGAAAATATGTAGATGATCTGCTACTTGGGTTGCCTACAGGCTCTACGCAGACGGTATGTGATATTTTCAACAGCTACAACGCACACATCCAGTTCACAACTGAACAGGAGGTGAATAGATCTATTCCCTTCCTGGATACAAAAGTCATCCGTACAGCCTCGAACAAGATCATACTGGATTGGTATCAGAAACCAACCAACTCTGGCAGATACATCAATTATCACTCATATGCCCCCATGACGATGAAAGCCAACACCATCATAGCACTGAAAAATAGAATCACCCGCATATCACACCCCACCTTATTACAACAAAACCTACACAGGCTAAAAATAATAGCACTAAACAACGGCTACCCCAGGCCGTTTGTTAACAAAATAATCTTCTCAACGGCACCCACCCCTGATAGAAACACACCCAACCTACCACAACCCTTACACAACTCCACTGCAATAGAAACCGATCCCATCCCCGAACCTAAACCAACCTACTATAGAAAACTTCCCTATCTAGAAAAAATTACAGGGCACATAACCAGAATCCTGAGGAATGACAACAGTGACATTAAGATAGCAAAATACGGTGTGGCTCCACTAAAACGATTTTACACAAAACTGAAAGTCCCCGTGCCCACGGCTCAAATGTCTAATGTAATTTACAGCATCCCCTGCACCGAATGCCCCCTTCGATATGTGGGTCAAACTTCTCAATGGATAAAAAGCAGAATAATTCAACATAAAAGTGACATAAGACTGAATAAGAAGTCATGTGCATTGTCTATACACTGTAACAGTGAGGACCATGCACCTGACTTCACAAACGTCGAAATTATAGATAAGTCAATGTTTTATAAAAGTCGTTTATTCCTTGAGATGTTCCACATAAAGAAGGCAGGCGTTGCAACGATGAATTTCAAAGCAGACACGGAGGGCCTTAGTTGCATTTACTCCTACTTAATAGACATGGACAGATCAGAGCCGTTGGCACCGGTCTCTTTCAGCTTAACAGGTTAATAACATTCAGCAATAGTTTACATACTGGTAGTTTGTCTGAAATTTGCCTCATGAATCATCGATTAAACACATTTAGGTAATTTTTTCATCATTTCACATTTAGCTAGATAAACTGAAGGCGGAATCGTCGAGTGAGTCCCAGGTTGGTGGTGACACTCTACGGAGTTAATTTGATTGCGCTTAAAATTATAATTTCATTACATTTTTAGTTGGATTTTTTCATTTATATCTTTTACTCTTCTTAAACTTTCTATTGAAACGTATGAGCGCACCAAGTTAAATCTATTTCGTGCACCTAACCTAGACCCGGCATTAATAACAGTATCCATATACATAATAGTCATTTCACAGTCATTTCACAGCAATAAACGCATAAGCGGCAACAACGGGGCAGGTAAAGGGGCCTCCAGCGTCGATGTTTGAATCCCTCGAGCTCAGGCCCGAGATTTCAAACACCGCGCGCTGGCTGGCGAGACGTTCCTGGAAACGGATGGCGTGCGCCTCTCTCCGTCGGTGACAGAGACGGAGAGAGCCGAATGACACCTGTGGACAGGCACCAGCCATTGTTGCTGTTAATGTGAAGACACGTGCGTCGTTTCGCACTAAGATGCGGCCGCGTGAGTTAAAAGTTAATCAAATATAAACAAGTGTGGTGATAACACCCCAGGTTACCCAAGAAACAGTGGAACACAGTGACAATTTCCAATTTTAAAATGTGAATGTGCCGTTTGTTTTCGTTTAAAATTTCACCTCTGCCGTAACCACGCGGTTACGATTTTTTTATACACAATAACCTCACTTTTATTTAATTTCAACAACCACCATGAGTATCGTTAGGATGATAAAACAAATACAGCGTCAGTTTAACAATAGTTTGTTCAAATAATCACAAATGTAAGCTCAAATTTATTTGCTAATTAATATATTTTTTTCAAGAATTCGTCATCAACTAACAGTTTAATTCAGATCAGTAATTTTTTGTTTTTTGCTCATTGTTTTTTAGTGTTAACCCTGAGGAAGGGACAAAATGAGTCCCGAAAGCTTGGTATTACAATAAAGTAGATTACACACATCTCTCCTGCCGTATTATTGGTCGAATGCCCTGTTAGGAAATTTTCCGAACTCTGCCCCTGCCTCTGCCTATATATATATATATATATATATAAACATCTTTATTTACAGAAATATATATAAAAATACATTAACAAATATTATAATACCTCGTATATATTTTACATATTTCCGCAAATCGGCTATCGACCAGTGATCTTTCGGCCTGAAATCTGCTATTTTACACAATAATAATAAACAAGTGTTTTATAAAAGTCTATAAGATAGTCACCAATTCACACACTGGTTAAACAAAGTTAAAAGTGTTTTATATTCTTCACTTTTTAACCCATTAAAAATTGATACAATAACACAACAATATTAATTTTCTATTAATTAAATGACTAAATAAGTTAATGTTATAAATCGTATTATTTGACCTGACTTGAGAATGTGTGATGAAAAATGTAAATATTTTGTTATTTGAATACTTAGATTATTACTCATCTAACAAAACAATTTTTTTCAATGTATTTCTAACTTCATGATATTTTAGTGATTTACACGCGTGGCGCATGAAGTAAAATTTCGAGCTTAGAAAAGCCTGAAAATTTGGTTTGGTGGCTCCGCGCTTCGCGCTACGCGACCAAACCAAATTTTCAGGCTTTTCTTAACTCGAAATTTTACTTCATGCTTAATCTGGGAATGGAAACACTCTGTCGAAACTTTAGATTGAACATTTTTATAAAATTGGCGAATGCCTACAAATTTACAAGTTATACAATTTGTATATTTAAAAGAACAAAATCCCAGTATGTAATACAATAAGTCATTCATAGAAATCAAAAAAACAATGCAGAATATCCGCTAAAATCAGGTTTGTTGTGTTTAAAACACTTTGTTTTAAAACAGTGTTTTAAATATGTTTAAAAACAGCCGTCGTGTTTTAAACGGTTTTGTTTTAAACATGTTCTAAATCTTAAATTTGTTAAAAACATGTTTTAAACGTTAAATTGTTTTAAAAGTTTTAATTGTTGAATATTTTTCAAATGACATTATTAAATCTAACATTTTATTACAATAAAATATCACAACTGTGTGTGCATAAATTTGATTTTTAAATACAGGGAATTTTTTTTTTCATGTTTACACTGTATATTTTACGACAATCGTTTTTTTTTTAAGATTTCAATTTGAATCTTTAAACGAGGGTTTTCCACTCCCAGACTAAGCATGAAGTAAAATTTCGAGTTTAGAAAAGCCTAAAAATTTGGATTGGCCGCGTAGCGAAGCGCAGCGGCCAATCCAAATTAGGCTTTTCTAAACTCGAAATTTTACTTCATGCGCCACGCGTATAAAACACTGAAATATCGGAAAGTTTAAAATATACGGCTTTAGCAATCTAATATGTAGATGTAAATAAAACGTGACTGAAATTCTTCGCTGAACAAATTTTTTAAAACAGTGATTATAGGCAACTAAATAACTCGAACCTGTATTAGGTTGCCTATAATCGTTTTTGTATGTGTGTGTTTTTTGAACTTCACTGTGAATCAGTGTTTTTAAGCGTGGCGCATGAAGTAAAATTTCGAGTTTAGAAAAGCCTAATTTGGATTGGCCGCTCCGCTTCGCTACGCGGCCAATCCAAATTCTTAGGCTTTTCTAAACTCGAAATTTTACTTCATGCTTAGTCTGGGAGTGGAAAACACTCGTTAAAAGCCTCAAATTGAACGCTTTGAAACAACGAATTCCCGCAAATTTAAAAAAAACACTGTAATTATCGGGATATGTATACTCAAAAGAAAAATGCTATGTATGTTCTGTTTTAAACACGTTTTAAACCTGTTTTAAACATATTTTTAATTGTTAATGTTTTAAACGCTGTTTCGATGAAAAAAACACGTTTTGGTAAACAAAACTGTTTATTTTAATTAAAATGAAAAAACGTTTTTCTTAACAACCCTGCCTGAAATCAACTTTTAGAGTTAACTTTATAATTTCTTGGCCATTAATCGGTTAAGATATTTCACTAAATAAACGCCTCCAGCACGAATGATAATAATAATATTTAAGTTTATTGCATAACATGAAACAATTCAATATTATAATTGTTTACGCCTATTGACGATTTGGGTTTAAAATTACTTAAACACGTAAAATTAAAATAAAGATTTATTATTAACTACGTGCATCAAAGACGAACAAACAAATATATACAAAAAATAACAAGGCAATTAAAAAAGAATATTAAATGAAGATGAAAGTGTAAAGAGTTAAAATATATGAGAAAATGAACAAAGTTAAATATATCAGAAAATGAACAAAGTAAATGAATGAAGTCTTAGAAAATAATACAAATTGCAAAAATCACAAGTATGAAAAACAAGATATAACTTACTCGTACGCTTGGTCGATTGGAAGTGAAGTCTTGTGGAGAAGAGACTCAGGGTGAATTTTAGAGGAAGGATTTGATTGGTTGAAAGGATGTGCTGGGGTAGTCAGGGTAGGTAAAGGAAAGAAAGAAAATTGTACAAGAAAGAGTAGGATAGCGTACGAATATTCTGGAAATTTTAGATTTTCAGGAACTGCATTTTACAAGTTTTAGGCTGTAAAACTCCGAAACTTGACAATCTTTATTGCCAGCGCTGAGGCACGTCTTCGCGAGACACAATGGTTTGGAAGAAAAATTTTATACAAAGAGTTTTACAGTCTGTTTATTGGGGTTGGCGATGGTCGCCCCTTGTAAATGCAGCCCTGGTCTCCAGTAACAAAGAAATAGATATAACAATGAAGAATAGAAATACAAATGAAAGAAATATATTGAAATTAAAAGTATTGAAATTAAAAAATGCGCGGGTCCGTCGCGTACAATAATTAACATAGTAACATGTAATATATAGGCTGAAAGACCGCTGGTCGATAGCCAGTTTCCGAGTTGGAAAAAAAATCAAAATGTATTGTATTATATGTATTATATCTGTTTTGTAGTCAACTCAGAAATAAAGATGTTTATTATTATTATTATATAATATAACATTCCGCTAAATTTTAATGAATACAAAACTGAAATAAAACACTTTTATTTTTATTTTTCAATTTTGTAATAAGTGCCATGGAATTTCGACTTTGTCGTTTAAAAATAATTGTTATCAAATGACGCCATCGTTCTAATTTGCAGTTGAAATTGCCCCAGACTGCGTCGTTATTTTTTTACGTCTTTTTCCATATAATTCTATACCATAGCATTAAAGCCCTTGCTCGCGGAAGATAACATTATAAATTAAAGTCTTTATCGGCAATTACATGCATCCTAAATTTGTAATAATCGCCTTTTTTAATTAAATTATTTGTATTTGTCATGCACTTTCAGTTCAATCCAATTTTACAAAAACAGCTATTAAATTATTTATATTGCTTTGATGTCATTCATGAAAAAGAATCCAATAAGCTATAGGCTTATTTAAAAAAATAAAACACTTGAACCACTGAGTACATAATTTATATACATATAATAATTACTCAATGCTTAAACATTGTTTCAATAAATATTTTTGTCATGCACTTTCAGTTCAATCTAATATTACAAAAATAACTATTGAATTATTTATATTGCTTTGATATCATTCACAAAAAAAATCCAATAGGCTAATGGCTTATTCAATAAAATAAAACACTTGAACTATTGAGTACATAATGTATGTACATATAATAATGACTGAATGCTTAAACTTTGTTTCAATAAATATTTGAAATACAAACAAAGTTATACAAATAAAGGTAAAGATATATTAAGTAAATTTGAATTTGACAATTGTTTGAAGAATATATACAAAATATAAAAACGAATTAATATCGAGTTTTTGCAAAAATGTAGTTTGTGTAAGACAGACTAAATGTTTGCAGAAAGTTGATATTAATTTGTAAGAATAAATCTGTTCAACCAACAACTACCAGTTTATAATAAAATGTACAAAACCTAATTATTTATTATTAGCATTTAAAGTCGTTGATAACAGACTAAATCTGATTCAGTGTTATTCTAATTAAAGATGTATGTTTTTTCAACTTCATTTTAAGTCAGCGTTTTATACGGGTGGCGCATAAGGTAAAATTTCGAGTTTAGAAAATCCTGAAAATTCGGTTCATTGTTAAGTAAGTAATAACCAAATTTATGAATGAATATGATATTAAAAACATAAAATTAAGACAGGGAGATGAAGGAATTTATTTCATAGTTTTGTATATTATATTTGAGTGTTATTTATGCTAATTTATATTTTAGATCTTTTAATTTGAAGTTAAAAATAATATTTATACTATATAATTGTATAAATTAAGCGCCGGCTTAATGAAGGATCATCGAATAATTCGCAGTTTGGTTTATCGAATTAATTATAACCGAAATAAATCGCTGATTTAATTACTCACAACTTGTAATAAGTCAGGATTATTTTTGTAATAAATTATAACAAATCAAACACTAAGAAAATCGGGAAAAATGATTAAAAGGTCTGTTCATGAATTTGAAATATCCACACTAGATGAAACATGTTAATGATTTTGTCTTAGGTTTATTTTATTCACGCATGGTACTTATATATATATATATATATATATATATATATATATATATATATATATATATATGAATAAAATAATTTAAATTAAAAATCACTTGATTTGATGTTTAATTCAATATAATTTATTTTAAACTGGTTTCAGGTATACATACTAAGATTTTTCGCTGGAAATGTTTAGATATTCGTCGATTTTATTAATGCTTTTAATTTAAACCTTCTAACGAGTGTTTCCAATCCCAGATTAAGCATGAAGTAAAATTTCGAGTTTAGAAAATCCTGACAATTTGGTTTGGTCGCTCCGCGAAGCGGAGCGGCCAAACCAAATTTTCAGGATTTTCCAAACTCGAAATTTTACTTCATGCGCCACCCGTATAAAACGCTGACTTAAATTTAAGTTAAAAAACATACATAATCTTTAATTAGAATAACACTGAATCAGATTCAGTCTGTTATCAACGATTTTAAATGCTAATAATAAATAATTAGGTTTTGTACATTTTATTTTAAACTGGTAGTTGTGGGGTTTACAGAATTCTTTGATTATGTTTTTATATGATCGTTTTCATATGATTTTGCACAAAACAAAAAAATATTGTTACATTGAATAAAAAGTTGTTATTTTTTTTTTTTGACCTCGGCTCTTGGTCATAAGGTCAGCAGCCATTTGTATTATTATTTTTTTATTTTAAATTAACTTATCCACATACACACGTTATACAACTCATATGGACGTCACAACGCATTCATACAACATCCATGGCTCCAGGGGGTGCCAATTTCCCCATAAGAAAGTAACACCCCCCGGTGGGATTCGAACACACGACCCTCTGGCCCTAGAGCAGGAGCTCTACTCACTGACCCACGAGGGTCCCCGAAAGTTGTTATCAATTTACTGTATCTTGGTAAATAGGTCTCCAACCTATTTTCCAAGATCCAGTTAATTGATAACAATTTTTAAGTCAATATCTTATTTTTTTGGGGACCCCGGTGGGGTAGTGGGTAGAGGCCCTGCCTCCTAACCCAGGGGTTAGGTTCGAGTCCCGCCGGGTGGGGTCATTTTAAGTGCAAAATGATTCCACCTGGGTCCATGGATGAGTGAATGTGTTTGTGGCGTCTAAATATAGTTAAATACAAAAATATAAAGGAAATGGTGGAATGGTCTGGGACCAATATCCAGTATATGTTTAAAAAAAAGATATTTTTTTATGCAAAATCATATAAATACGATCATATAAAAATATAATCAAAAAATTCTATAAAACCAACAACTACCAGTTTAAAATAAAATGTACAAAACCTAATTATTTATTATTAGCATTGAAATCGTTGATAACAGACTAAATCTGATTCAGTGTTATTTTAATTAAAGATGATGTATGTTTTTTTTTTACTTCATTTTAAGTCAGCGTTTTATACGGGTGGCGCATGAAGTAAAATTTCGAGTTTAGAAAATCCTGAAAATTTGGTTTGGCCGCTCCGCTTCGCGGATCGACCAAACCAAATTTTCGGGATTTTCTAAACTCGAAATTTTACTTCATGCTTAATCTGGGATTGGACTCGTTAAAAGGTTTAAATTAAAAGCATTAATAAAATCGACGAATATCTGAACATTTTCAGCGTAAAATCTTAGTATGTATACCTTAAAGAAAAATTCTCTAAAATTTCTACTTGAATAAAAAAAATAGACTGATTTATTTATTAATTTACGGAAGTCCCCTTTTACAAAGTATAAGTACAAATTATTAACAATAATAACGACAATACTAATTTTAATGAAATATTAAGTAAATTTGAATTTGCCAATTGTTTGCAGAATATATACAAAAATATATAAACGAATTAATATCGACTTTCTGCAAAAATGTAGTCTATGTAAGACAGAGTACATTTTTGCAGAAAGTCGATATTAATTTGTAACAATAAAACTGTTCATTGTTAAGTAAGTAATAACCAAATGTATGAATAATTATGATATTAAAAAAAATGAAAATTAATTATTACTGCTGTCTTTTTTTTGGCTGTTGCCTGGCCTTGGGAACTTGCCCATTAGCCATCATCAATCCATATATTTTTGTATCAATTAATTTATTACAATTTACAATTTGTAGTATTTAACTATTCCATTCGGACAATCACACACATTCATACTACACCCAGGGTCACGACGAGATATTATTTTTGAAATAAAGTCTCCCCGGGAATCGAACCCGAATTTGTGGCTCGCCGGGCGACACAGCCCGGCGACGTTACCGCTCGGCCACCACCTGCCCTATTACTGCTGTTAAAAGTATTAAACGTTGTATTCATTTTCTATTCATCATGTTCTAAAATGTTTTTTAAACTTTTTTTTTTTCTTTGCAAAAATATCATTCTTGGAAAACATAACATTTAATAATACAAAAAATTTGCATATAATCAGAGATTAAGAAATGGTAACACTCATATTCCAGAAAATGGTGAACAAATAGGAAACTGTATATTATTGGTTTCTGAGAACACTGTAGGTATTCTTCATAAAAGTTGACGTAAATTATATACTAGTAGCAACTTTTTATAAAGAATAGGATTTTCTGCGAAATTGATATTGGAAAAATCTCGTGAATTACACATTTTCCAAGATACATTTCTTCTCTGAATGTGTTATTAGTTTTTATTACTTATTAATTAACAAGCTATTTGAATTATTTTCTCTTAAACACTCAGGAATTTAAATTATGAAGCTCTTGGAAAATAATTGATTAATAACTCATTTTTATTCTACTGCGAATTTTTCTTTTATAAAACGCTGACTTAAAGTAAAGTTAAAAAAACATACATGAGCTTTAATTAGAATAACACTGAATCAGATTTAGTCTGTTATCAACGATTTTCAATGCTAATAATAAATAATTATTAGCTTTGACATAATTCATACGCTATACATTTTTCCTATTCCTACCCTGATATTCATTTTATATTTGCACACTAAAGTGAAAAGATATAAGCATCATATCCACTCTTGTTAGGATATAAAAATTTGTTAGTTACGTTTGTTTACGTACCCGGCTAACAACTCGTAGTGATATTTGAATAATTAACACTGATTACTTTTTTGTATTCACTTTTTATAAAATAAAATAAAACAAAAAGTGAATACAAAAAAGTAATCAGTGTTAATTATTTAAATATTTACAATGTTTCACAAAGTAACCGCCTCCACCACAAGAAACTCGTAGTGACCCGATTGAAGTTTTATAAACAACAGATGTCCAGAGATTCCGTCATAAGAATTTTTTTAAATTGACCCTATAAATAATATTATGCATAGCGAGTTTAAAAGTGATTCGTGTACTTCCTTGGAGTTGAGACATTCTGCCAAAGATACAGAGCAAGAATACCTGCCCAAAAAATCGCGCGATAATTATTAAATTTGCATATGAACACTTGTAAGCCAAAGGATATACAGGGAATTTTTCTTTTAGGTAAACATGTGCACAAGCTGTATATTCTCCAACATTCGTTGTTTTTAAAAGAGTTCAATTCGAAGCGTTAAACGAGTATTTTCCACTCCCAGACTAAGCATGAAGTAAAATTTCGAGTTTAGAAAAGCCCCGTGAAAATTTGTCGAGGGTCGCGCAGCGACCCGAGACAAATTTTCTGGGCTTTTCTAAACTCGAAATTTTACTTCATGCGCCATGCGCATAAAACACTGATTTCAAGTGAGGTTCAAATTTAGATAAAGTTCACAATATGTTAGTGTTTTAACGCGTGGCGCATGAAGTAAAATTTCGAGTTTAGAAAAGCCCAGAAAATTTGTCTCGGGTCGCTGCGCGACCCTCGACAAATTTTCACGGGGCTTTTCTAAACTCGAAATGTTACTTCATGCTTAGTCTAGGAGAGGAAAACACTCGTTTAGCGCTTAAAATTGAACTCCTGAAAAAACAACGTCTATCTAAAAATTTTAAGAAAATAATAAAAAATTTTTTTTAGGTAAACATACGCCTAAACTCTAAATTTCCCGAGATTCGTTGTTTTTTTTTTTAAATAAGTTCTATTTGAATCTTTAAACAAGTGGTTTCCACTCCCAGACTAAGCATGAAGCAAAATTTCGAGTTTAGAAAAGCCCCGTGACAATTTTCTGGGCTTTTCTAAATTCGAAATTTTACTTCATGCACCATGCGTATAAAACACTGATTTCAAGTGAGGTTCAAATATAGATAAAGTTCACAATATGTTAGTGTTTTATACGCGTGGCGCATGAAGTAAAATTTCGAGTTTAGAAAAGCCCAGAAAATTTGTCTCGGGTCGCTGCGCGACCCTCGACAAATTTTCACAGGGCTTTTCTAAACTCGAAATTTTACTTCATGCTTAGTCTGGGAGTGGAAAACACTTGTTTAACGCTTAAAATTGAACTCCTGAAAAAAGCAACAAATATCTAAAAATTTAGAGAAAATAATAAAATAATTTTTTTAGGTAAACATACGCCTAAGCTCTAAATTTCCCGAGATTCGTTGTTTTTTTTTTTAAATAAGTTCTATTTAAATCTTTAAACGAGTGTTTTCCACTCCCAGACTAAGCATAAAGTAAAATTTCGAGTTTAGAAAAGCCCAGTGAAAATTTGAACCTCACTTGAAATCAGTGTTTTATACGCGTGGCGCATGAAGTAAAATTTCGAGTTTAGAAAAGCCCAGAAAATTTGTCTCGGGTCGCTGCGCGACCCTCGACAAATTTTCATGGGGCTTTTCTAAACTCGAAATTTTACTTCATGCTTAGTCTGGGAGTGGAAAACACTCGTTTAACACTTAAAATTGAACTCCAAAAAAAACAACGTATGCATGAAAAAAATCAGGATTTTTATATAAAAATAAAATATTTTCATAAAAATCCTGAAAATATCACAGGCTCTCTTACTAATATTAGAAATAATCTGCTCTATTTATTTTCTCAAGAAAAAAATAATTCGTCGATTTTTCTCAACTTTCAAAATTGACGGAAAATTAACAAACCTACTAAAATTTGATTTTGAGCGCTCGTTCTAAGCACAATTTTTAAGTCTCAAACAATGTTTGTACATCAAATGAAAGCTCGTTTAATCGCAAATTGCTTAATTTTTAAATAAACTAAATTAGTTAAATACTTTGTGAAATGAAACACTTCAAGCGCAAAAAGTGACAAATCGACAAATTTTCCATTTCGAATAAAAACTGCATTTGAAGTTAAATTTGCAAAACAAATTATGCTTATTTTAAGACGAATTATATACAAACAAAATATGCTTGAAATAAATGTTAATTGAGTGTTCGTATCCTAAAAATTGTGCTTATTATAAATAATCAATTGTAGTCACATTGGTTTTAAACAGTTTTTAAATGTTATTAATATCAAAGAGCTGAATTTCTTTGAAATGTTTTTTTTTTATAAGAAAAAAAAATAGTTCTAGTAATTTCGAATATCAAGGAGAATAGCTGAGATTTTTTTTAGATTTTTATAAAAATTTAAATTTTGATCAAAAAATCGTAAATTTCGTAAGGGGTCGCATGGAAAAAATTAAAATATTCACACAAAAAAAAAATATTTTTACAAAAATCCAAAAAAATCACAGATACTCTTACTAGTATTAGAAACAATCTGTGCTATTTATTTCCTTAAGAAAAAAATAATTCGTCGACTTTTCTCAACTTTCAAAATTGACGGAAAATTAACAAACCTACTAAAATTTGATTTTGAGCGCTCGTTCTAAGCACAATTTTTAAGTCTCAAACAATGTTTGTACATCAAATGAAAGCTCGTTTAATCGCAAATTGCTTACTTTTTAAATAAACCAAATCAGTTAAATACTTTGTGAAATGAAACACTTCAAGCGCAAAAAGTGACAAATCAACAAATTTTCCATTTCGAATAAAAACTGCATTTAAAGTTAAATTTGCAAAACAAATTATGCTTATTTTAAGACGAGTTTTATACAAACAAAATAAGCTTGAAATAAATGTTAATTGAGTGTTCGTATCCTAAAAATTGTGCTTATTATAAATACTCAATTGTAGTCACATTGGTTTTAAACAGTTTTTAAATGTTATTAATATCAAAGAGCTGAATTTCTTTGAATGTTTTTTTTTATAAGAAAAAAAATAGTTCTAGTGATTTCGAATATCAAGGAGAATAGCTGAGAATTTTTTTAGATTTTTATAAAAATTTAAATCTTGATCAAAAAATCGTAAATTTCGTAAGGGGAAAAAATTAAGATATTCACACAAAAAAAAAATATTTTTACAAAAATCCAAAAAAATCACAGATACTCTTACTAGTATTAGAAACAATCTGTGCTATTTATTTCCTTAAGAAAAAAATAATTCGTCGACTTTTCCTAACTTTCAATATTGACGGAAAATTAACAAACCTGCTAAAATTTGATTTTGAGCGCTCGTTCTAAGCACAATTTTCAAGTCTCAAACAATGTTTGTACATCAAATGAAAGCTTGTTTAATCGCAAATTGCTTACTTTTTAAATAAACTAAATCAGTTAAATACTTTGTGAAATGAAACACTTCAAGCGCAAAAAGTGACAAATCGACAAATTTTCCATTTCGAATAAAAACTGCATTTAAAGTTAAATTTGCAAAACAAATTATGCTTATTTTAAGACGAGTTTTATACAAACAAAATAAGCTTGAAATAAATGTTAATTGAGTGTTCGTATCCTAAAAATTGTGCTTATTATAAATACTCAATTGTAGTCACATTGGTTTTAAACAGTTTTTAAATGTTATTAATATCAAAGAGCTGAATTTCTTTGAAATGTTTTTTTTTTTATAAGAAAAAAAAATAGTTCTAGTGATTTCAAATATCAAGGAGAATAGCTGAGAATTTTTTTAGATTTTTATAAAAAATTAAATTTTGATCAAAAAATCGTAAATTTTGTAAGGGGTCTGCATGGAAAAAATTAAGATATTCACACAAAAAAAAAATATTTTTACAAAAATCCAAAAAAATCACAGATACTCTTACTAGTATTAGAAACAATCTGTGCTATTTATTTCCCCAAGAAAAAAATAATTCGTCGACTTTTCTTAACTTTTAAAATTGACGGAAAATTAACAAACCTACTAAAATTTGATTATGAGCGCTCGTTCTAAGCACAATTTTTAAATTTTAAACAATGTTTGTACATCAAAAGAAAGCTCGTTGAATCGCAAATTGCTTACTTTTTAAATAAACTAAATCAGTACAATACTTTGTGAAATGAAACACTTTAAGCGCAATAAGTGACAAATCGACCAATTTTCCGTTTCGAATAAAAACTGAATTTAAAGTTAAGTTTGCAAAACAAATTATATTTATTTTAAGACGATTTTTTGCGAACAAAATAAGCTTGAAATAAATGTTAATTATGTATTCGTATTTTAAAAATTGTGCTTATTATAAATACTTAATTGTAGTCACATTGGTTTTAAACAATGTTCAAATGTTATTTAGAGCTAAATTTTTTTGAAATGTTTTATTTTATAGGAAAAAAAAAATTGTTAAAGTGATTTCTAATATCAAAGAGAATAACTGGGATTTTTTTTAGATTTTTATAAAATTTAAAATTTTTATCAAAAATCGTAAATTTCGTAAGGGGTCTGCATGGAAATATCAAGATTTGCATACAAAAAAAAAGTATTTTTACAAAAATTTAAAAAACAATCACAGACACTTTTACTAGTATTAGAAATAATCTGAGTTATTTGTTTCCTCAAAAAAAAAATTATTTGTCGACTTTTCTCGACTTTTAAAATCTGCATGGAAAAAATCGAGATTTTCACACATAAAAAATATTTTTACAAAAATCCAAAAAAAAATCAGACACTTTTACTAGTATTAGGAATAATCTGAGTTATTTATTTCCTCAAGAAAAAAATTATTTGTCGACTTTTCTCGACTTTTAAAATCTGCATGGAAAAAATGAAGATATTCACACATAAAAAATAATTTTTACAAAAATCCAAAAAGAATCACAGACACATACACTAGTATTAGGAATAATTTGAGTTATTTATTTCCTCAAGAAAAAAATTATTTGTCGACTTTTCTCGACTTTTAAAATCTGCATGGAAAAAATCAAGACACAAGACACACTTTCACACATTAAAAATATTTTTACAAAAATCCAAAAAAAATCAGACACTTTTACTAGTATTAGGAATAATCTGAGTTATTTATTTCCTCAAGAAAAAAATGTTGTCGACTTTTAAAATCTGCATAGAAAAAATCAAGATTTTCACACATTAAAAATATTTTTACAAAAACCCAAAAAAATCAGACACTTTTACTAGTATTAGGAATAGTCTGAGTTATTTATTTCCTCAAGAAAAAAATTATTTGTCGACTTTTCTCGACTTTTAAAATCTGCATGGAAAAAATCAAGATTTTCACACATTAAAAATATTTTTACAAAAATCCAAAAAAAATCAGACACTTTTACTAGTATTAGGAATAATCTGAGTTATTTATTTCCTCAAGAAAAAAGTTATTTATCGACTTTTCTCGACTTTTAAAATCTGCATGGAAAAAATCAAGATTTTCACACATAAAAAATAATTTTTACAAAAATCCAAAAAGAATCACAGACACATTTACTAGTATTAGGAATAATTTGAGTTATTTATTTCCTCAAGAAAAAAATTATTTGTCGACTTTTCTCGACTTTTAAAATCTGCATGGAAAAAATCAAGATTTTCACACATAAAAAATAATTTTTACAAAAATCCAAAAAAATCACAAACACTCTTACTAGTATTAGAAATAATCTGAGTTATTTATTTCCTCAAAAAAAAAATTATTCGTCGACTGTTTTCGACTTTTAAGATCGGTAATAAAACTAATAAACACTCTCAAATAATTTAATTTTGAGCGCTCGTTATAAGCACAATTTTTAAGTCTCAAAGAATGTTTGTACTTAAAAGTTAAAATAGGTAGCAGCAATCTGCAAAAAGCGTTTTTCCTATGTAAACTATGTTCGGTTTACTAATATTCACCCGGTATAATAAATTAAGAGTTTATACAATATGTCAAAGTGAATTACACATTTAAATAACATATAGTAGTTTTTTGCCGTCAAATTATCAAAAACTTCTATAAACTTTATGGGGAAAAGCGGCAGAATTCAAAAATGATAGTTGTATTTGTCTAGCCAGAACTTTATTTTTATTTAGCCAATATTTCGCTGAACTTTTGTAAGCTTCTTCAAGGCAACTTTAAACTAAAATAAATAAATAATAATAATAACAAAATTAAGAGGAGAAAAAGAGAAAACTTTATACCTAAACATAGTGAAAAATACTTACCCAGTTATAGGCTTTTTTAGATAAAATTAAAAATTGTCACAAATCGACGTGTAAAATGTTTGTAAATAAATAATTGTTTGTTATTAAAAAATTAAAAGCTAACGTTATTGATTTCAAATTTCCAAATGTTGTTTATTTTATTTATTCATATGAACTTTTATGATCAAAATAACCCCACCAATCAGCCTTTAAAATTGGGCCCACTTATTAAGAATCACCTCGTAAATAAAAATCTGACATCCTGCAGGTCGTTATTCTCAGAAAATAATATAGAGACAACAGCAGCGATTTATATATTAGAATGTCTAATATTCGTATGGAAACAGAATGAACTATTTTAAAATTCTAAAATAAATCATAAATACATAACGCGCAATAAAAATTGTCTTGTATATCCCATACATCGTTATTCTCTAACCGAAAGCGGCGTAAAGTACAGCTGTATTCAATTATTCAATAAATTGCCGTCATATCTGAAGAATCAACAATGTTGTAAAACATAGAAACGTACAATTAAAAAGGTACTACTAGAAATAGAGCCATATACAATTGAGGAATTTTTGAAATCCGAACTTTTATAGCTGACACACACCGTATTTTTGATACATGTTCTAATATTAAGTATTTATTATACAGAGAGTTTCATGTAACACCGAACATGCCAAAAAATATTCAATGTAAATTTACATTGAATATTTTTTGGCATGTTCGGTATTACATGAAACTCTCATACATTATTGTAATAGTATTTATTTAACATTATTAGCATTGTTAAAACGGTTTTTACTGGCGGACAGAAGGATAAGACTGGCGAGTCGCCAGACGAGCCAGTCACCTTCTGGAGCCAGTAAAACCCGTTAACTTGCGTATATTGTTATATATTTTATTTGTCAATCATTTGTAATTAATTAAAATACAATTATTTGGTAAATTTAATCAAATTGGAATTACAAAAAAATATGTAGTAAGTTATGAAACATTTCCGTTGATATTTATGTTGTTTACTTGATTAAATCATATTTTCTTAATTATAATTTTAAGAATAATAGTATTTATTGTATTTTTCTTTAATAAATTCAATTCACGAAAAACTATAAAGTACTATTCCAGTACTAACTTGTTAAATTTTAACAGTTAAAATTTTACAAGTCAGTAGCTTGAAAACATAACCTTACTTGTTTAATACTGTCTATTGATAAATTGACGTTTACAAATGAGAGACAAATAAACACTTTTACTAGAATAAAGTTACATTATTATTATTATTATTAAATAATAGAACATTTTGAGACATCCTGTACATTTCATAATCCATCACAAACATAAACAGTCACAACACAAAGCTTTTTCCTTAAATCTTGGAGTCGTTCACTTCGTGGTACATATATAAAGAAAACACTTAACTTTTTTATACCACTTCTTTTTTTTCTTTTGTTTGTAGGTAGCCAAGTTCTTCGTCCTTCGACTGCAGTTTTGGTTATTCACAGTTAGCACTTAAGCTACATTTGCCAAAAAGAATTTAAGTGATGGTTGACTGCTTAGTATAACATTTTGTACATGTTTTTCAAGTGTGTTGTAAATATATTTATTCTTTTACATTTATAATATAATACTCGTCGTTTAAGTCATTCCATCCAAACATCCCACAAAATATAAATAAATTGTATTTAAATAAAAACGATAGAATTGTCTATTTTTACCATTCTTATCTCAAAGCAAAGAACCATTTGACAGCAGAATAACATAAATATTACAAAAATTAAATAATACTGCTTTTATTACAATATAAAATAAATGAACCTATATTCCAAACTGTTATACATTTTAAATTTTTAAAATGAAGTGGAAATAATTTCATAAAATAGAAATTAATATAAAGTATGATGAATATTCCATTTTTATACACAGAGCTGCATTTAATTACAGAACTTTGCGTTTTGTTTAGCCTCCATGTCGTATGTTCAGTAAAAAAAAACCTCTAGAGTGCCATGGAAAATATTGTAGGTTGGCAACTCTGAAATTATATATTATAATTTTAATGCCTGACGTTTTATATGTCAATTCCTAAAGTGTGCAGCCAACTTAAATTTAAAAAAAGATTAAATCATGGCACTGTAGAGGTTTTTTTTTTATTGAACATATGATACAATAAAAATAAATATAAAGTATGATGAATATCCGATTTTCAATATAAAAGAAATGAACCCATATTCTAAACTGTGATACATTTTAAATGTTTAAAACAAAGTCATAATAACTTCATAAAATATAAATTAATATAAAGTATGATGAATATCCGATTTTCAGACACAGAGCTGCATTTAATTACAGAACTTCGCGTTCTGTTTAGCCTTTGTCCGCAAGTTTATAATACCATCCAACATTAAAGCGGAAATCCAATCTTCATTCACTTATTTCAGCACATAGCTCTTAGATAAGCATACAACATTGTCAATCCTAATTTTAAGCTCTTTCTTTAATGAGAGCACACAATCAAGTAAATAAAAGGTCATATAATTAAAAATAATATAATTTATAGAAAATCTAGAAAACTGAAAACTATAAAATTGAAAAGGGATTAAAACGGTAGACATACATGTATTTAAAAAAAACGTACTTATTATTTCTTTAATTAATTTCTCACTTAACCCGCGGTGAAACATTTTTTACTCTAATTCTGGATATTTAATTAAACACTTTTTGTTTCACTGATTTATATTTTCTCCGACTAGTTTCGACCATTGTTCATCTTCTAGAAGGAATGTACAAAAAATATCTAGAATAGAATAGAATAGATTTATTGGTCAAAAAAAAATACATGGCAGTGTTATGAGGACAAGTCATTGCATAATATACTAAGAGAAAAAAAAAACATTATCCGGTACTTTTGATATAAACAAATACAAAATATACGTACAAATATAGACATAAAGGTATGATTATATAAATTAGAGTATGTATCACAGAGAATGTATAAATAATTGATTTAAAAAAATAAGCGGTTTAAAATTACTGTAAAAATAAATTAATATAAAAAGTAAACATATAAATATATACAAATACAAACTATCACAAAACATTGGGTAATAGGGGCGGCCTTTATGTATTATTTATTGTTTCATTACATTTATTAAAACATTTTAAATGCTTATGTTTTATTAAATATATCACTATAATTATCACAGTTGTTCAAGTAGAAAAGTGTTAGCCATCAAACGGCTATAGTAAATCATAAACGCACACAACAAAGCTGTATATTTTGAACTTCACTTTAAAAAATGTATTAGAGATTATTGTTGTTAATAAACTATCGATTTCTGTTTCAGTTCATAGCACATTTTTAAATTATTAAACCAGTAGTTTAAAATACAGCGAGTTTTTCTATTAAGTATACATATGCCAATTATACGCCGTAAATCTTCATATATTCGTTGTTTTTATTTAAAGAGTTCAATTTGAAGCTGTAAACGAGTGTTTTCCAGTCCCAGACTAAGCATGAAGTAAAATTTCGAGTTTAGAAAAGCCCCGTGAAAATTTGTCTCGGGTCGCGCAGCGACCCGAGACAAATTTTCTGGGCTTTTCTAAACTCGAAATTTTACTTTATGCGCCACGCGTATAAAACACTAAAATATTGTGAAATTCATGTATATTCGAACTTCACTTGCAATCTGTGTTTTATACGCGTGGCGCATGAAGTAAAATTTCGAGTTTAGAAAAGCCCAAAAAATTTGTCGAGACGAGTTACAATAAAATATCACAACTGTGTGTGCATAAATGTGATATTTAAATACAGGGTATTTATCTTTATCTTTCAGGTATACATATGCATAAACTGTAAATATTACGACATTCGTTGTTTCTTTAAAAGATTTAAATTTGAATCTTTAAACGAGGGTTTTCCACTCCCAGACTAAGCATGAAGTAAAATTTCGAGTTTAGAAAAGCCTAAAAATTTGGATTGGCCGCGTAGCGAAGCGGAGCGGCCAATCCAAATTAGGCTTTTCTAAATTCGAAATTTTACTTCATGCGCCACACGTATAAAACACTGAAATATCGTAAGTTTAAAATATACGGCTTTAGCAATCTAATATGAAGATATGAATAAAACATGAGTCAAATTCTTCGCTGAACAAATTGTTTAAAACAGTGATTATAGGCAACCCAATAACTATAACGTATATTAGGTTGCCTGTATTCGTTGTTGTATGCGTGTGTTTTTTTTAACTTCACTGTAAATCAGTGTTTTTAAGCGTGGCGCATGAAGTAAAATTTCGAGTTTAGAAAAGCCTAATTTGGATTGGCCGCTCCGCTTCGCTACGCGGCCAATCCAAATTCTTAGGCTTTTCTAAACTCGAAATTTTACTTCATGCTTAGTCTGGGAGTGGAAAACACTCGTTAAATCCTCAAATTACCCGTTTTGAAACAACGAATTCCCGCACATTTAAAAGTCGCTGTAATTATCGGGATATGTGTACTCAAAAGAAAAATGCCCTGCGTGTTCTGTTTTAAAGACGTTTTAAACGTGTTTTAATTGTTAATCTTTTAAACGCTGTTTCAATGAAAAAAATAACACGTTTTGTAAAAAAAACTGTTTGTTTCAATTAAAATGAAGAAAAACGTTTTTTTAACAACCCTGCCTGAAACCTGAAAACAGTATATTTTCTGCTGAAAGTAGACCTCCTGTGAGTGGAAAATCACTTGTTAGAAGTATAAAATTCAAATTTGAACAGAGGAAAATCTCTTTCTCATCTTCTGAAAGCTTAAAACAGTATATTTACTGCCTGAAATGCTCGATAAATTTGCCAAGTTAGAAACTCAACCAGTTTTGTTTCCACCATATTCTAAAATTCTGCACCTGAAACTATTTTATTATCCACCTTTTATCTCCCCATACGTGGTATTTTAAATTGTGTGTGTTCACTATGAATAAATATGAATACCTGCTGCACTTGTTCGACAAATTTTCACGGGGCTTTTCTAAACTCGAAATTTTACTTAATGCTTTTTTTTTTTAATTTATTTGTAAAAGGACATATATACAATATGTATTACAATGGTCATCGAATAGTAGTGGTAAATCATCAATTAAAATAAATAAATATATAAACAAAGCTACAGATAACAGTAAAACAAGGTAGTACTAAACAGTGCAGGCAGAGAAATGCCTGCAGATGTCTTGTGATTAGAGGAAGAATGTTACTGGTTAATTTTCTACTGGTTTAAGTTTCTGTCTTGGAGATACTCGCTGACTGAGTAGTATGCCTTTTCTATTAGCATATCTTTGAGCAAATGTTTAAATTTGTTGAAATGTGTCAGCATTTTTATATTGCAAGGCAGGTGGTTATAAAGGGTCAGGCACATGTAATAGGGACTTTGATTGTATAGTGTGGTGCGATGCGTGGGTACCGCAATATCACTTTGATAACGAGTAGCAGAGCTCCTGTTGTATGTTTGATTGGTTGCAAATTTATTCTTGAGTAGAAAGACATATAAGCAGCAATTATATATGTATATTATAAAATGTAAGTAGATTCAGTGCTTTGAATAGAGGTTTACAGCTTGCTCTACCTTTTGAGAATGTAATTCTCCGGATAATTTGTTTTTGGAGTCTAAACAGTCTAATAGCGTCAGGCGAGACACCCCATATGATTATGCCATACGTTAGGTGGCTACAGACGTATGCATGATAGAATTTCAAGATAGCGTTTTTATTGACCGCAACCCTCATTGACAGCACAGCATAGCTGGCGGATCATAGTTTTGAGCTTATTTTTTCGATTTGCTCTTGCCAGGATAAGGTTGGTGTTATAACTATGCCCAGGAAACTTTCTCTTTCTAGCCCTCTGATATTGGTGTTATGCGCTGTAAGATTAGGAACTTGATCCAGAGAGCGGCTTCTAGGATTTCTAAACTGAATGAGTCTGGGAGTGGAAAACACTCGTTTATAGCTTTAAATTGAACTCTTTAAATAAAAACAACGAATATCTGAAGATATTAAATTATTAAACCAGCAGTTAAAAATACAGGGAGTTTTTTTACTAAGTATACATATACCAATTATACGCCGTAAATCTTCCCACCCATGAATGTACTTTATTCTATTTGGAAATAAATAAATTGAATTGAATTGAAAAAACCTTTATTTCAAGTATACATATCCCTACGCATTTTTTTAAAGTTCAATTTCAAGCTTTAAACGAGTTTTTTCCACTCCCAGACTAAGCATGAAGTAAAATTTCGAGTTTAGAAAAGCCCCGTGAAAATTTCTGGGCTTTTCTAAACTCGAAATTTTACTTCATGCGCCACGCGTAAAAAACACAGATTTCAAGTGAAGTTCGAATATACATAAAATTCACAATATTTTAGTGTTTTATCCGCGTGGCGCTTGAAGTAAAATTTCGAGTTTAAAAATGTTACTTCATGCGCTACGCTTGTATCATTGATTTCAAGTGAAGTTTACTTATTCACAATATTTTAGTGTTTTTCACTACCAGACTAAGCAGGAAATAAAATTTCGAGTATAGAAAAACCCTGTGAAAATGTTCACAGGGCTTTTCTAAACTCGAGACAAATTTTCTAGGCTTTCCTAAACTCGAAATTTTACGTTATGCGCCACGCGTATAAAACACAGATTTCAAGTGAAGTTCGAATATATATAAATTTCACAATATTTTAGTGTTTTATACGCGCGGCGCATGAAGTAAAATTTCGAGTTTAGAAAAGCCCAGAAAATTTGTCTCGGGTCGCTACGCGACCCTCGACAAATTTTCACGGGGCTTTTCTAAACTCGAAATTTTACTTCATGCTTAGTCTGGGAGTGGAAAACACTCGTTTAAAGCTTGAAATTGAATTTAAAAAAAAATGCGTAGGGATATGTATACTTGAAATAAAGGTTTTTTCAATTCAATTCAATTTATTTATTTCCAAATAGAATAAAGTACATTCATGGGTGGGTCAAATATGGCTTAGTAAACACAAAAAGTAAATATTAAAATAGTGAATAAACATAATCACAATATTAAAATAGTAAAATAGTAAATAAACAAACACATAGATTCAATATAGACAAACAACTTACAATTTGAAAATTGAGGTAAAAATTAAATTAGTTAGAATAATTAATAAATAGTAAATAATCACAAACACATAGAAACAATATGACAAACAATTTACACTTTAAAATTTGCGGTACATAGTTAAAATTTACACAACTAAATTAAATCGACTAATATAGAATGCAATGGGCAGGACTAGTAAAACTATTAAAGTTATTCGGTTTGTACAATTTTATCACAGTATTGTATATATTCTTCGATTGTGTAGAATGAATTGTCTGCAATATAGTTTTAATTTTTTTGATAAATGCTTTGTTAGGCATTTTTTTTATATTGTCAGGTGTTGGTTGTAATGTTTCGCTGATTGGATAGTACATGCGTTATGGTAAAAACTGTGACTATGTATGGGAAGTTTTAATATCTTCTTCAGAGTATTGTAACCGTGTTCTGTTATAATAATAATAATTCTTTATTAACGGACAAGCCATTTACAATGTAGAGCCAAAAACATATAACTAAAATGTAAGACACAAAACATGAATCACAAATATGCACAAAGACACATATGTTAATCTGCGTAAACCACAATAGGGTTATAACATTTAGTGCACACCATCCGCGAGACTCCTCCTAATTAAACCTAAAGATGAGTTAAAAAAGTCAATACCGCTACAAATGTCATTAGCCGTGCGCGTTAATCGAGTCATGGGGCAATTTAAACTGCAAGTCGTCCTGCAAAATTCGTTATGGAGTAGCATGCGGCTACGTGCATGTCTAGGTGGTACATGATAATTAATCATACTAACAATATGACTTGAATCTATTTCGCAGTTTATGATTTTATAAAGAAAACACATATCTAATTCCATGCCACGATGTTGCAAAGTTGTGAGTCCTAAGTATGCCATCGTTTCCTCGGTTGTTAGGTGTATATTTTTCTGGGTCAATTTATATGACATAAACTTAATGAACTTAGTTTGCACTTTTTCCATCCTGTTGACGTATGTAACGTATGAGGGCGACCAAATCGTTCTTCAATAATCAAAATGAGACCGAACAAGGGAGTTATACAGGATGTTAAAAGTGCGTACATCGACCAGATCTTTGGTAACACGTTTAATGAATCCTAGCGCCTTATTTGCTTTATTGACTACGAAGTCAATGTGCGACTTAAATGACAGCTTTGAATCAAGCATGATCCCAAGATCCTTTACTAAATAAACTTGACTCAATGTTAAGTTATTTAACCTGTAGTTATATGTTATTCCGTTCCTCTTCCGCGAAAAACATATAAAACTACATTTATTGATATTCAGCTGCATATCATTCAGTGCACACCATTTATTGACCGAGTCAATATCTTCTTGAATTTTGATACAGTCTGCTGTGTTCTTTACGGTATAATACAATTTTAAATGTTATATGAGCATTAAAGAGATTAAGGAATTTAAGTGACTCATACAAATATAAACAAATAATGGGCATAATATTTAGTGTTTTAAACAGGTTGCGGCAGCTTGTATATGGTTTTTGATTAGCTATTGCGCGTATTCATCTTTTTTGCACTGTGAATATTTTATGGATATTTGCTTCCGTTGTGCAGGCCCAGAAGATTAGACCATACGTTAGCAACGGTTGACAATAAGCCATGTAAATGGTGCGAGCAGCTTGCTCATTAATGTCATTTCGTGTCGCATAAATCAGATATGAATATTTAGCCTATTTCGAACAAATGTTGCTTATATGCGTACCCAATTTTAAATCATTTTGTATGACAAGACCTAAAAATCTGACATTGTCTGTTTCACTAATCGTTTCATTATTTACTGATATATTTGTCTGTCCTAAAGGAGCTCTGTAATTAATGACTGATGTTTTTGCTATATTCATCAATAAGTTGTTCATTGTTAGCCATGAACTTAATTCACAAAGTACTATATTTGCAGCACTATTTAGATCGTGTATATTTTGATCTCGTAGGTTGATTGTGGTGTCGTCGGCAAACATTGTTAAATGCGCGTTTATGGCAAATGGCATGTCATTAATGAACAGTAGAAACAGTAGTGGCCCTAGTATGCTACCCTGAGGTACACCAACAACTGAATCAGCAAAAGTTGAGTTATATAATTCGTTCTTTATATATATACTTGTTAAATGCTTTCTTCCAGTAAGGTATGATGACAAAAGGCAATGACAATTCCCCCGTATCCCATACATCGATAGTTTATGCAATAGTAAATCGTGAGGTACACAGTCAAACGCCTTTGTTAAGTCTATAAATATTGAAAAAACAGTAGCATTCTTGTCGAGATTTGCCAAAACAAAGTTTAAGAAGTTATATATAGCATGGGTGGTTGTGAGTCCTTTACTGAATCCAAATTGTTCTTTGCGCAGAATTTGTTTGGATTTTATGTAGTTTAATAATCTATCATACATCACTTTCTCGAAGATCTTTGAGAATATTGGTAGGATATTGAAAGGTCTATAATTACCAATATCGTGTTTCCTGTATAATCTAAATTAAATTCACCTATTAGTGAAATATAAGTGAAACAATAAAGTGATATAAAATACATGACTTAAACGTATTAGGAAACAAAATTGAGAATACATTACATAAATTTCCAAGTATCAGAATTTATTCCTATACTTACAAAACCGCGACTAACTCAAGAAGGGTGTAAACGATGTCCTGTAATGTATACAGTATGTAAAACGAGTCATTTGCACAATAACGATCCACCCTTGCCTAATATTGCATGCAATCTGTCATGTGGGAATAGCGAATGGGTCTTGTGTGTGTGTTTTTATTTCTATTTATACTAACATTATTTCCTTTCAGTTTGTTGCACTTAACCCCTACCATTACTTTTGTGTTTTGTCTTTGTAAGCTTGTGTCACCTTGGTTTAACCCTTTTGTACTTGTTTAAGTGTACTGTAATAACTTCCATAGAAGAACGTTACATCCTATCAAGACTAATCACAATGGTTGTGATAAATTAATCATCTATATTAAATAAAGTTTTATCCGCATGATCAGGTAAATTATTTTATATTCCTTTATAACATGACGACACATGTTTGAAATGTATACACTCAATTCTAATACAATCATAATTCATGGTGTTTATTTAAAAAGGATATTTGTAAAAATTAGGGATTTAAATTTTAGGGTATTAAAATATTAAACATTAAAAATAGTTAAATAGTTAAACTCTTTGAATTTTTAAGTATTTACAGTGTTAGAATATATAATAATATCGATAAGCATATGTGATAATTCAAAATTAAAGTTGCATCATGTACCGGGTGTTTGATTAAGCGAGACCACCGGCAGTATCTCGGAAACTATGTAGCGTAGCGTGTAGAAGTAAACAAATTCATAGTAAAAGTGGCCAAGAGAAATCACTTGAAATTAATTTAAGTTCTTAATTTCGTCGCTTGAAGACGTAACATTTATCGCCAAACAGAAAAACAGGTTTTTTATCATAAAACTGCTAAATGAAGCTAGATTTAAAATATAGAAATCGTAACCTACACTGACTTTTACTCAATTTTATCTACTCACTTGTTTCTCTATCTCCATATATACTGCCTTTCAAAAAAATCAGAACACAAAGTATTTATTGGACGATTTTAATGAAATTTACAGAATTTGATCATGTAAATAAACTGCATCGATGATCAAAAAATCAATTGTTTTGGTTACTATTTAATGGTATTTTTCCTTGATTTCACCATTATGAAGAGCTGCTGATTTTTTAATGTAATTGCTTCTAATATCCAAGTAGCCTCTGAGTAGTTTGACGTTTCAGTTTGTAAAACATAAAAAGATGCCCCGTGTTCGTCGGCGTGCACAATATCATCATCTAAGTGAATTTGAAAGGGGTCGCATTATTGGAATGCGAAAAGCGGGTTTTTCGGTTCGTGCTATTGCTGAAAGGGTAGGCCGTAGTGTATCGGTGATCGTACGCTGCTGGTCTAGATGGTCCGAAGCTGGGGAGAATCGACGTAGACTTGGATCAGGACGTCCAAGAAGCACCACTGAGCGTGAAGATCGAGCTCTTCGTCTTACAACTTTAAGGGACAGATTTACAACGTCGCGGGCATTGGGAAATGACTGGTTGGCTCTAAATGGCCAAAGAGTATCCATGGCTACTGTTTACAGAAGAATCCGCAGTTTTGGTATAAGATCCTACCGTCCACAATTGTGTCTACCTCTTACTCCGCAGCATCGCAGAGCAAGACTTGATTGGTGCAGGGAAAGACAACATTGGACCCATGAATGGAATAACATTATCTTCAGCGATGAGTCTCGGTTCTGTTTATGGGCTCATGATGGTCGCAGAAGAGTGAGACGTCGACGCGGTGAACGCAGAATTTTACAATTTGCTGTTGAAAGACATACGGCTCTTACACAGGGAGTTATGGTTTGGGGGGCGATAGCATATGGTAGTCGGTCTCCTCTAGTTTTTTTAGAAGCAAGTCTTAGCGCGATTCGGTATATTGACAACATTTTACGGCCAGTGTTAGTGCCCTATGTAAATGGCTTGCAGAACCCCATTTTTCAGCAAGATAATGCTCGACCTCACACAGCGGCCATTACAAGACAGTTTTTTGATAGTGCTGAAATCAATTTGTTACCTTGGCCATCTCGTTCTCCAGATCTATCGCCAATAGAACATGTTTGGGATATGATAGGTGTTAGAATAAGTAACTTACAGCGCCCCGCTAACACTGTAATGGAACTTAGAGGTCAAATTATCGAAGTTTGGAATGAAATACCCCAAGTCGATATTGACAGCCTGATTTCTAGCATGCCTCGACGTGTTAATGAGTGTTTGGGAAATCGTGGAGGCCCAACACATTATTCATTTTTATTGTTTTTTTGTTTTTCAAGTTGATTTTTTGATCATCGATACAGTTCGTTTACATGATCAAATTGTGTAAATTTTATTAAAATCGTGCAATAAATACTTGGTATTCTGATTTTTTTGAAAGGCAGTATATTATGTAGGGGAGAGCTGAAAAGTGTGATCATTGAACTGCATGTAACTTTAGTTGCGATTTACCAAAATTAATAAAATTAATCTTATTTGATAGGTAATAGAGAGCACTTTCAAAACACGTTTTACTATCTTTAATTTAATTCTTATAGTAACCGCCAGAGGTCCTTTTTGGAACAATAACCATATTTTCTAGATTTATTTAAAAAAATCAAGTTGTAAGGTATAGTTCTCTTACACTAGTTTATTACAGGGTGAACTACTGAGAAAAATGGTAAAAACTTCATCCTAATATCTTTATCCAAACCGAAGATATAGCAAACAGTTTGGTAGATTTGCCGATTTCCAACCACGCACCATATAAAAATATATTTTAAAATCCAGTAGGTCTTTAGCCTCTTTTGTTTTATGTTCAAAAAGTCAAAAACGAAAATTAAAAGAATAATGGAGATCACTTTTTCCCATTTACATGTTATGTTAAGCGAGTATGCAAGTAAATCCAAGATTATTTACAATTTTCTCAAATTATAGCAGGCTATGAGATTAGTAGAATATTTAAAAATATATATATTTACTACAATTAAAACACTCATTACAATACGTTTAAAAACAATAACAAACAAACGTAACAATATAACGAATATAATAATTATCTAGCTTTGCAAAGAAAAAAAACAAGATTTTATAAAAATGCTAAATTAAGCTATGTCAGAAATATATTAATCTAAATATACACTAAATTTTGCTCGATTTTAACTAGCTTGTCGTGTTTTTGTGGTTTTACATAAGATGCAGAGAAAAATAAATAAGTCTAATCAATAAAATGATTGTAACTTAAAATAAGTTTATCCGAATTTAATAAACTTAGAGTGATTTGATAGATAATTAAACTATTATGTACTCTGATTTACTTCAGTTCCTATAATATTGGCCAGAGGGCGCTATTAATGCAAAATACGCCATTCTGTCAAATTTTCACTATATCTCTGGCTAGGATAAAAATATCGAGTTGCGGTTTCTGCCAGTTTTCACAGTATTTCTCATTAATTAACTAACGTAACTAACATATACCTTCCAATTGGATAACTTAAAGAAAATTGAGATAACTCTCGCTTAATATCTAAACTAAAGTATATCCGTGTAAAGTGCATTCTAAAGTGCATTCAATTGTCTATTAAATGAGCCTAAGTTTGTTAAATTTTGTAAAACCTAACCAAACTTACGAGGTTTATGTAAAAGCCAAATAAATGAGAAAATAGTTAAAATTGAGTAACATTTTGCATAGACTAAGAATTTCATATTTTTGATGTAGCTTAATTTGGCATTTATTTGATAAAAACTTGTTTTTATTTTGTATAATAGAGAATGCACCCTCTAGTGGCAAAATTACAAACTTATAAGTAATTTCCAACAATTTTTCTTAACCACTTTTACTATGATTTTTTTTACTGCAAGATGATACTACGATGGATAGTTCCTAAGACACAGCCGATCAAACACCCGGTATGAATATGTTTTTTAGTAACGTCAATTTAATATTTAAAAATAAATAAATCATTAAATCAGCCTCAGAACCTAAAGTGCATTAAATTATCTATTAAATGAGCCTAAATTTATTAAATTTTGTAAAACCTAACCAAACTTACAGGTTTATGTAAAAGCCAAATAAATGAGAAAATGGTTAAAATTGAGTAACATTTTGCATAGAGTAAGAATTTCATATTTTTGACGTAGCTTAATTTGGCATTTATTTGATAAAAACTTCTTTTATTTTGTGCACCCTCTAGTGGCAAAATTACAAACTTACAAGTAATTTCCAGCATTTTTTTTAACCACTTTTACTATGATTTTTTTACTGCAAGATACTGCGATGGATAGTTCCTAAGATACAGCCGATCAAACACCCGGTATGAATATGTTTTTTATTAAAGTCAATTTAATATTTAAAAATAAATAAATCATTAAATCAGCCTCAGAACCTAAAGTGCATCAATTATCTATTAAATGAGCCTAAGTTTGTTAAATTTTGTAAAACCTAACCAAACTTACAGGTTTATGTAAAAGCCAAATAAATGAGAAAATAGTTTGAGTAACATTTTGCATACCATTAAACCATTAAATATATTTACTAATTTTCTAAAATATCATGTCAAAATAGATTTTACTATATCTTACTTTGAAGCTTCTATTTATTTTTATAAGTGCATATTAATAAAAAATAACTTTAAAATAATAATAATAATAATAATAATTCTTTATTAACGGACAAGCCATTTACAATGTAGAGCCAAAAACATATAGTAAGTAAAAGTAAGAATGTTTTAGTTTTTTTGCACATGTGATAAATGTTGTTCGTGATGTTTGTTTGTGTTCGTGAAGTTTGTTTTAATAATAATTGAATTATATTAATTTACTTATATAAAAACGCGTATTTGGCACAAAAATCCAATATATAAAAAAAATTTAACGAAATATGCAAAATAATAACAATAATAATATTTAATATGCCACTAACATACATTGTCATTACACTTGTCATCAGAGATCAAAAAGTAAGGTTAGAAAATGTACACGTTTCATTGCAGGCTTTATAACCTTACTTTTTGATCGCCATTTGTACAATCCATAAGTATTTATGGATTTTACAATAGGTGATCAAAAAGTAAGGTTATAAAGCCTGCAACGAAACGTGTACATTTTCTAACCTTACTTTTTGATCTCTGATGACAAGTGTAATGACAATGTATGTTAGTGGCATATTAAATATTATTATTGTTATTATTTTGCATATTTCGTTAAATTTTTTTTATATATTGGATTTTTGTGCCAAATACGCGTTTTTATATAAGTAAATTAATATAATTCAATTATTATTAAAACAAACTTCACGAACACAAACAAACATCACGAACAACATCTAGCCTTACTTTTTGATCACCCCTCGTATTTTAAGATTTTGATGTATTCTTGTATTTTATTTTCTGTTTATACTGTTGTATTTGTATCTTAAATAGTTTCGCATTTAAATATATACAGAAAATAAAATACAAAAACACAATAAAAGCTTAAAATACAAATTAGTTAGAAATACTGCCGTTGATGATAAAATATTCCTCTATTGAAAATTATATTGGTGTCAAATTAACAGCTTTTATTTGTAACGTGGAAACACGATCCAATCAAAATGATAAAATATGCATTTTAATTAAAAATCCGGTCTCTAGCCATAACGCAAATGTTAAAAAAGGTTTTTCCTCGTAACGACAATCGATGTTTCTCGTTTTATTTTTCATTTCATGACGGAATCGAAGGTGACCCCTTTTTAAATAAACACCCTGATGTGTATATAAATTAAAAATCATATTCATCTCTTCGAAACAATTATGCATTATTCAAAGCATTTCGATTAATTATAAATTATTCATTATTTGTTTATCATCTTCGTAGATTCAAGTTATTTTTACTTCCCCCCGTATGTAATACAAAGGGAAAGTATTGTTTTCGTGAAAATTTTCGAATCAAAAATTTTAGCGGAAATATCCGTTTTGAGGTCCCCTGAGTCGAATAAGACCATTTTTGAAAAATGTCTGTCTGTCTGTGTGTCTGTGTGCGCTGTACCGCAAAAACCGCTAAAGATATCGAGATGAAACTTGAAACTTAAGCTTTTTGTTACAATCGGAAGAACTTTTGGTGAAAATCGGAAAACTGGAAGTGGTACTTTACTCTTAAAAGTTTTTCAGTTTTTTCAGATTTTTTCAATAAATGTTCATCAAACAAAAAATTCTTTCAAATAAAAGTTGTAGATAATAACAAAATGAAGATATATTGTTTATTTACTTTTTGTCATAGCACTCTTAGTTTTTGAGATATTTTAAAAGTTGTTTGTTTTATCTAGTTATTGATGTGTGACAGTGTATGTGTCGATACAATTGAAAAATGTTTCAAATAAAAGTTGTAGGAAATAAAAAACTAAAGATTTTTTGTGGATTCACTTTTTGTCATAGCACTCTTAGTTTTTGAGATATTTAATAAATAGTGTTTTTTATCTAGTCATTGATTTGTGTCAGTGTGTGTGTTGATACAATTGGAAAATGTTTCAATTAAAAGTTGTAGGTAACAAAATATTAAAGATCTTTTGTATCTTCACTTTTTGTTATTGCACTCTTAGTTTTTGAGATATTCAATAAATAGTGTTTTTACTTTCCCTCGTATGTAATACAAAGGGAAAGTATTGTTTTCGTGAAAATTTTCGAATCAAAAATTTTAGCGGAAATATCCGTTTTAAGGTCCCCTGAGTCGAATAAGACCATTTTTGAAAAATGTCTGTCTGTCTGTGTGGCTGTGTGGCTGTGTGTCTGTGTGTCTGTGTGCCTGTGTGTCTGTGTGTCTGTGTGTGAGTCTGTGTGCGCTGTACCGCAAAAACCGCTAAAGATATCGAGATGAAACTTGAAACTTAAGCTTTTTGATACAATCGGAAGAACTGAAAAGCTTTTGGTGAAAATCGGAAAACCGGAAGTGGCACTTTACTCTTAGCGTTTTTCAGTTTTTTCAGATTTTTTCAATAAATGTTCATCAAACAAAAATTTCTTTCAAATAAAAGTTGTAGATAATAACAAAATGAAGATGTATTGTTCACTTACTTTTTGTCATAGCACTCTTAGTTTTTGAGATATTTCAAAAGTTGTGTGTTTTATCTAGTTATTGGTGTGTGACAGTGTATGTGTCGATACAATTGAAAAATGTTTTAAATAAAAGTTGTAGGAAATGAAAAACTAAAGATTTTTTGTATCTTCACTTTTTGTCATAGCACTCTTAGTTTTTGAGATAATTAATAAATAGTGTTTTTTATCTAGTCATTGATTTGTGTCAGTGTGTGTGTTGATACAATTGGAAAATGTTTCAAATAAAAGTTGTAGGTAATAAAATATTAAAGATTTTAGTATCTTCACTTTTTGTCATAGCACTCTTAGTTTTTGAGATATTCAATAAATAGTGTTTTTTATTTAGTCATTGGTTTGTGTCAGTATGTGTTGATCCAATTGAAAAATGTTTCAAATAAAAGTTGTAGTTATCAAAAAGTTGAAGACATTTTGAAAATAATAATGCTACAAATATTTTAAAAGTGATTTAATACGCAATTTACGGGGGAAAGTACTATGATGGACACATCACCATTTTTTAACTAATAAATATAGGGTGTGTAATATTGCGTGTTCAGATTTTATTATTCAATATATGATTTTAATTATTCAATGCTTTGCTTTGTAACTTTAGAGACACGTATATGTGACATGTGCATTTGTTCATGACACAAATCAAATTGCACACGGTAGAATAATCAGTCCTCCGCGCATGTTTGATTATTAACTTACATTGTTCATAATCATAAATTTACAGCACTTCATAAATAACAAATGTTAAATGCAGTTACTCTAAAACATGTTTATTATAGTCTTAAATAAGTTTATTATAGTCTTAATAAAAGGGTATTTACATCTTCCAAATAAATCCAATCATAATTTTATTATTTTGTACATATTCTTTGTAAAAGGGGTGTCCCGTGAGAGAATAAATAAAATAAAATAAAATAATCATACAATTAAAAAAAATCAAGTACACATTACTGCATCCCTTACTTCACCTTCCTTTGTATATCTGTGTGTGTTCTCTTCAGTTGATTTCGATAAAGGAATAATTGAGCGTGCTAATCTGATCTGAACAGGTAACAGTACAAGTAACTCTTCAGGTGGTGTTGAGAGCACTTCGCTGAGGCCGTTCACCAGGTGGTCCTTCTGCAACAGCCACAGGATGCCGAAATGCGGGGGTCGCAGCCCCCAGAGGCAGTACGTCACCCAGTACAATGCCAGAAGATGGATCGTCACCACCACCAACAACACATGATGTTCAATAAACGGGGTTCGCGAAGACGAGCTCACCGAACTCACCGAGGTTAATATCGAGACTGAGATGTAAATATGATATTTGTAGATGTTTTGAAAACAAAATGCTGCATTTATAAAGAATCGGGATGGGAATGTTTTCGGAGGATTGTTAAAAATTTGTAAACGAAGTCATGTTTTCGAAGGATTGTTAAAAATTCGTAAACGAAGTCAGGTTTTCGAAGGATTGTTAAAAGTTCGTAAACGAAGTCATGATTTCGAAGGATTGTTAAAAATTCGTAAACGAAGTCATATTTTCGAAGGATTGTTAAAAATTCGTGGTCAAAGTCATGTTTTCGAAGGATTATTAAAAATTCGTAAACGAAGTCATGTTTTCGAAGGATTGTTAAAAATTCGTAAACGAAGTCAGGTTTTCGAAGGATTGTTAAAAATTCGTAAACGAAGTCATGTTTTCAAAGGATTGTTGAAAATTCGTAAACAAAGTCATGTTTTCGAAGGATTGTTAAAAATTCGTAGTGAAAGTCATGTTATCGAAGGATTATTAAAAATTCGTAAACGAAGTCATGTTTTTGAAGGATTGTTAAAAAATAGTAAATAAAATCATGTTCATAAAGGATTGTTAAAAATTTGTAATCAAAGTCATGTTTTCGAAGGATTATTGAAAATTCGTTATCAAAGTCATGTTTTTAAATGCTCCGGGTGCAGAGTTAAGCATTTTGTTACCCGAGTAATTGAGTAACAAGACTAATATAGGGTTTTTCTGTTGCATTTCACCATTGATCACATGAGATTTACTATATCCTAAATATCTTTCATTTTGTCAAATATGTATCAAAAGATTTCCCGATTTACGAAAAGAGTTTTAGTATATACCAAATACTGTTCCCTTTAATATTTTAGCTAAACATTTTTGCAGTAATAATAACTTTCTTCTAAAAATATTTTATTTATATTTATATTTATACATATACATTTTTTTAAGTATACGTATTCTAAATTCAGCCTATTTTCTGTAAATCTTTAAATATTTATTGTTTTTTTTTTAAAGTTAAATTTGAAGCTTTAAACGAATGCCTTCCACTCCCAGACTACGCATGAAGTAAAATTTCGAGTTTAGAAAAGCCCCGTGAAAATTTGTCGAGGGTCGCGCAGCAACCCGAGACAAATTTTCTGGGCTTTTCTAAACTCGAAATTTTACTTCATGCGCCACGCGTATAAAACACTAAAATATTGTGAAATTTATATATATTCCAACTTCACTTGAAATCTGTGTTGTATACGCGTGGCGCATGAAGTAAAATTTCGAGTTTAGAAAAGCCCAGAAAATTTGTCTCGGGTCGCTGCGCGACCCTCGACAAATTTTCACAGGGCTTTTCTAAACTCGAAATTTTACTTCATGCTTAGCCTGGGAGTGGAAAACACTTGTTCGACAACCATTAGAACCATTAATAACAATACTTATACTTCAAAAAAAAATCAACAGCGAGATAATTAACGAAACTCATAAATATTGTGAACATAACTACAGTTTGTTTGCTTTTCATTTTCTTTAAAAAATCACTATTGTCCTTAAAGGCTCTTATAGCTGCCGAACAAGTGTTTTCCACTCCCAGACTAAGCATGAAGTAAAATTTCGAGTTTAGAAAAGCCCCGTGAAAATTTGTCGAGGGTCGCGCAAGGACCCGAGACAAATTTTCTGGGCTTTTCTAAACTCGAAATTTTACTTCATGCGCCACGCGTATGAAACACAGATTTCAAGTGAAATTTGTATATACATAAATATCACGATAATTTAGTGTTTTATACGCGTGGCGCATGAAGTAAAATTTCTAGTTTAGAAAAGCCCAGAAAATTTGTCTCGGGTCGCTGCGCGACCCTCGACAAATTTTCACGGGGCTTTTCTAAACTCGAAATTTTACTTCATGCTTAGCCTGGGAGTGGAAAGCACTTGTTCGACAACCATTAGAACCTTTAATAACAATACTTATACTTAAAAAAAAATCAACAGCGAGATAATTAACGAAACTCATAAATATTATGAACATAACTACAGTTTGTTTGCTTTTCATTTTCTTTAAAAAATCACTACTGTCCTTAAAGGCTCTTATAGCTGCCGAACAAGTGTTTTCCACTCCCAGACTAAGCATGAAGTAAAATTTCGAGTTTAGAAAAGCCCCGTGAAAATTTGTCGAGGGTCGCGCAGCGACCCGAGACAAATTTTCCGGGCTTTTCTAAACTCGAAATTTTACTTCATGCGCCACGCGTATAAAACACAGATTTCAAGTGAAATTGGTATATACATAAATATCACGATATTTTAGTTTTTATACGCGTGGCGCATGAAGTAAAATTTCTAGTTTAGAAAAGCCCAGAAAATTTGTCTCGGGTCGCTGCGCGACCCTCGACAAATTTTCACGGGGCTTTTCTAAACTAGAAATTTTACTTCATGCTTAGCCTGGGAGTGGAAAGCACTTGTTCGACAACCATTAGAACCTTTAATAACAATACTTATACTTAAAAAAAAATCAACAGCGAGATAATTAACGAAACTCATAAATATTATGAACATAACTACAGTTTGTTTGCTTTTCATTTTCTTTAAAAAATCACTACTGTCCTTAAAGGCTCTTATAGCTGCCGAACAAGTGTTTTCCACTCCCAGACTAAGCATGAAGTAAAATTTCGAGTTTAGAAAAGCCCCGTGAAAATTTGTCGAGGGTCGCGCAGCGACCCGAGACAAATTTTCCGGGCTTTTCTAAACTCGAAATTTTACTTCATGCGCCACGCGTATAAAACACAGATTTCAAGTGAAATTGGTATATACATAAATATCACGATATTTTAGTTTTTATACGCGTGGCGCATGAAGTAAAATTTCTAGTTTAGAAAAGCCCAGAAAATTTGTCTCGGGTCGCTGCGCGACCCTCGACAAATTTTCACGGGGCTTTTCTAAACTAGAAATTTTACTTCATGCTTAGCCTGGGAGTGGAAAACACTTGTTCGATAACCATTAGAACCTTTAATGACAAAACTTATTCTTAAAAAAAAATCAACAGCGAGATAATTAACGAAACTCATAAATATTATGAACATAACTACAGTTTGTTTGCTTTTCATTTTCTTTAAAAAATCAGTATTGTCATTAAAGGCTCTTACAGCTGCCGAACAAGTGTTTTCCACTCCCAGACTAAGCATGAAGTAAAATTTCGAGTTTAGAAAAGCCCCGTGAAAATTTGTCGAGGGTCGCGCAGCGACCCGAGACAAATTTTCCGGGCTTTTCTAAACTCGAAATTTTACTTCATGCGCCACGCGTATAAAACACAGATTTCAAGTGAAATTCAAATTTACATAAATTTCACGATATTTTAGTGTTTTATACGCGTGGCGCATGAAGTAAAATTTCGAGTTTAGAAAAGCCCAGAAAATTTGTCTAAAAAATCACTACTGTCCTTAAAGGCTCTTATAGCTGCCGAACAAGTGTTTTCCACTCCCAGACTAAGCATGAAGTAAAATTTCGAGTTTAGAAAAGCCCCGTGAAAATTTGTCGAGGGTCGCGCAGCGACCCGAGACAAATTTTCTGGGCTTTTCTAAACTCGAAATTTTACTTCATGCGCCACGCTTGTAAAACAGATTTTAAGCGAAGTTTGAATATACATTAATTTCACAATATTTTATTGATTTATACGCGTGGCGCATGAAGTAAAATTTCGAGTTTAGAAAAGCCCAGAAAATTTGTCTCGGGTCGCTGCGCGACCCTCGACAAATTTTCACAGGGCTTTTCTAAACTCGAAATTTTACTTCATGCTTAGTCTGGGAGTGGAAAACACTTGTTTAAAGCTTCAAATTGAACTTTTAATAAATTTAACACGAAATATTAAAAAATCTATCTATGAAAGTACAGAAGCGGAAAGCGTTTGAAATTTTAAATTAATCGCTTTAGCAAAAACGGCAAATTTCATGATAAATTTACACCAAAGGTTTAATTAAACACTTAATCATTTTTTTTTTTAAATACACAAGTAAGTGAAATATTAAACCCATCTCGATTTTTTACAAACGTAGCGTTTAATAATTTTAACATTTTTATACGAAATAAATGCTGTGATTCTAATTTTCTTATACTCATCTAAACGTACGAAAAATTCGTCAATAGTCACGTCATAACAGGGTACATTAATTTCAATTCATAAAATGAGACCAAAACGATGTAAATATTAAGCGAATATAAATCATACCAAATATTTTTAGAAGCTTACCTTCATTCCTCATCTTATCAAACTTAAGGCAGAAATAATATAAGTTTTTATTCTAATATTTGTGATCTGAAGTTGTTAAAAATTATAGCTGATAAATTTATTGATTTTTATAAAGTATGATTAAAATTGCCAATACTTAATTAATTGTAGAATAATTAAAAAAAAATTATTTCAAAAATATTAAAATTGCCGAGATTTGTTTTAGTTGTAAGTTGATTTATCTCACAAAGATAAATTCAAACACTCATTGAGCTCGTGAATTTAAACTTTTTAAAGTCATAGTTGAGAAATGTATTTAATTTCCTAATTATAGAATAATTCAATTAAAAAATATTTAAAGTTCCGAGATTCGTTTTAGTTGTAAGTTAATTTATCGGCATTTTTCCTTATCGTGTCACGGAATTTTGAATACTTTTGAATATTTTAAAAACGGAATCAAGGGTAAACGTGCGCGATATGAACGAATCGGTGTTTCAGAAAAACTTACCGTTTGATCACAATTCGCATTCAAAGTCCCAATTTTGAGGTTATAATGGTCAAGGTGCATGTGCTGGACAGTACAATTTTTGAACTTTTTCTCTTTAAACATATGTAATTTGATGAGAAAATAACGAATCCAAAGTCCGATTTTTTAGAAAGCTTACCGTTTAAGCGAAATTAATTTTAAAAGTTGTCGATTTTGATAAACTATTTATCGCTAATATGTGTGATTTTATACACATTTCCTGAATAAAATAGTCCCATATTACAACTTAGACACAAGTTCTACAGTATTATTTGTAATTTATTACTTTGTCTTATATTTTAAGCGAATACACTGATTTAATTTTATACTATAAAAGTGACGTTTGTTGACAACTATTTATATAAAATATGTGTAATACCGACTACTGCCTTAGATTGATATAATTTCATGAAAAAAGAACAGGTGGCGCTAGTGTATGATTTATTTGGTTTGTTTCATCAATGTATGTACTTTATGTACATGCGCTATGATTTTATAGTTTATTAGTTATAATAAGTGTATTATGTTTAATGTACCGGGCTTTCATTAATTCCCGAACCCCACGTGACTAAATTTAAAATTGCCGCGTAAATTATTGTATTTGTACGTTGGAGGCTTTGAAAAAAGTAACCAAACGTTACTAAAGTCAAATTTGACATAAACGTTTATGCGCGGTGCATCGTTAAACCAACCTTTGAGATCTTACAAGATTCGCCCGGAATTTTCAGGTAAGCAAAAATTGTTTAATTATTTTGAAACATTGAGTTTTATTTCTATTTATTTTGCAGAGTCAATTTGCTAGGATAAGCAAATACTGCGAAAATTAATAAAAATTAGTTACATCTTTGAAGATGAGTTTTTTTTTAATCATTTTAAATATAATATTTTCAGTCGTCATAAAAATACGCCGGCGAATAAATATTTTTAAATCTAGGGAATTTTTGTGTGAGCCATACCACCTTGTACATTTGGTTGCCTATTATTTTTGGTCACGTGGGGTTCGGGAATTAATGAAAGCCCGGTATATATGAATACACAATTTTGATATAAATGTAGTAAAATATATGTAAATTTGCACAACATCGCGGTGGAACAAATAAAATGTCATTTGACAGAAATGTCATTTATAATAGTTCATTATTAATTTATTATCTTATAGTTCTTATAGTGTTTTCGGATTACTGCATTGTTGCTGCACATTTGTCCTAGTTGTGTTCGGATAACAGTTTCAGTGTTCACTTTTTTCGAGTTTTATAACGTTACAAACGTTTATGCCAACATAACCTAATTTAGAAGTAAATGAAATGGGCAATGTGCGTAAAGAGACATTAGCAAATTATACAAATGCAAACCTTGCTACTAACCTAACTACATTATTGTCAACTTTTAAGAGACAACCCTTAGCTGGTGACGTGGTTAAAATTTAATACAATTGGTGAAGTAGAGTTTTTTTGGACGCCCATTGAAATCATCTTTAGAATGATCACTTTCTAAAGATTTTATAATATGTTTCTAAATGAGTAGCTGCTCCCAAATATTGTTCATTCGACTATGATTAATGTGCAAATCTGTGGCTTACCGCAAAAACTAGTTAAGTCGATTTTTCGTCGAAATTGAGTTAGCTGCATTTAAAACACCCATTAGGTATAATTTGTGCAATAAGACACGTTTAATTATATCATAAACCTTTCTGCTAACCTAACTTGACTAAATAGTATGTGGAATTGCTAACGTGTGCAAACGTGCAAGGTAGGCAATTAATTCTATTATAAACCTTTATACTAACCTAACCTAGATATATATGGAGTCGCTAATGTTTAGAAAGAGACTCAAACAATTTATTCTATCATGAACCTTTCTACTAACCTAGAAGTGTATAGAATCACTAAAGTAAGTAATGAGACGTATGCATTTAATTCTATGCAAATCTTTCTGCTAACCTAACCTAACCTAGAAATGCATGGAATTGTCAGTGTACCATGGGGCTTAAAATCAGGTATCAAATACCGTATCATGCGACCCGTCAGAGTTTCTAGATTGGGGGCCCGAGTTAGGATGTATAACTGTTACTGCTGTTATTAATATTTCAAATCAAACACTTACCGTTAATCCAAATGACACGAAAAACGACACAAATACACTAAATAACAAACTGACTACAGTAAAATTATGTACAGAAATTACAAAGTATGTACAGCAATTACAAACCACAATAAAACATGTTTTACAACAAACATCTCAAAACAAACGACTTCCGCCGATCGATAAAGTCACTGTCTACCTTATCGGCCGCCGAGTCAGATGTACTGATTTCAATTATGAATAAATTACTGAATTAATTCAAATGTAGTGTAATTGCTTTATTTTATATAAAATAATTGGAAAATATTATTATTACTTGTTATATAATTTTATTAATAAACGCATTTGATTATGTACTACCGCCATCTAGTTTTCACACACGCAATCACGGCGATACCTGCGGTGACAATTGAATTTTGGATAAACAAATCTCAAATGTCACCGTTTATATGTTAGCGATGTTAACATTAAATTTGTGTAGTGTATTCACGTTAAAATATAAGTAAAAGATCAAAATTGGTGCAGATATGTAGCAATTTATAAGGAAGTTATGCTGTGTGTTCAGTTTACACTGGAAATATGGCAAAAAATTGCAAGAAAAGGCATCTCATAGAAACATTAACCTAAAACACGAATTGTGATTAAACGGTAAGTTTTAGACAAAAATATATATTGGATTCTTCATTGTAGCACACAAACGCAGACAGTTCCATTAAAAAAAGTTCAAAAAAGGTCAAAAACGTCGAAACAAAACCCAGTGTTCAACACATGCACTCAAGCTGTTATAATTGATCCGATTTTCGACCTAATAACCACATTACGAGTATAAATCGCAGACATGATGAACTTACCTTTAAATTTGTGACGAAAGTCACCAAATTTGTAGTGTTGTTTTCATTTACACAGCAAACATCTCGATTTCAATTTTAAACCGAAAGTACCACTTACTGACGTTTAGTTAAAATAACCGAAATGTAAATCGAGTTCCATTTGTAAATAATAGATGTTTTGATTTGATATAAAAAAAATAGATGGCGTCACCGTTTCACTAAATCGAATCTATTTTGTTTAATACAATATAGGAATATTCAGCAACTACTATAAATAATACACACACATCCTCGTAACGTGCTTACTTAGTCGAAAATCGGATGAATTATAACCTCAAAATTTCAACTTTAAATGCGAATTGTGTCCAAACAGTAAGTTTTTCTCAGACACCAAATTCGGATTCCTTCATTTCATGCATATTTACCCCTGATTCCGTTTTCAAAATATTAAAAACCCCGTGACACGATAAGGAACAATTTCCTATATTAATTTTCATAATTGTAGAATAAATAAAAAAATATATTTTAAATATATTAAAAGCGCGGAGATTCGTTTTAGTTGTAAGTTGATTTATCTTACAAAGATAATTTCAAGCACTCATTAAGCTCGGGGATTTAAACTTTCTAAAATTATGATTGAGAAATGTATTAATTTTCCTAATTGTAGAATAATTCAAAAAAAAATTGTTTCAAAAATATTAAAAGCGCCGAAATTAATTTTACTTGTAAGTTGATTTTTCTTACAAAGATAAATTTAAACACTCATTGAGCTCGGGAACTTAAACTTTATAAAATTATAGTTGAGAAATGTATTAATTTTTCTTATTGTAGAATAATTGAAAAAAAATGTTTCAAAAATATTAAAAGCGCCGAGATTCGTTTTAGTTGTAAGTTGATTTATCTTACAAAGATAAATTCCAACACTCATTGAGCTCTGGAATTTGAACTATCTAAAATCATAGTTGAGAAATGTATTAATTTTCCTAATTGTAGAATAATTCGAAAAAAAAATTCAATATTTTTGAAATAATTAATAGTGCCGAGATTCGTTTTAGTAGTAAGTTAATTTATCTTACAATGATAAATTCACACACTCATTAAGCTCTGGAATTTAAACTTTCCAAAATAATAGTTGAGAAATGTATTTATAATAATTAAAAAAAATATATATTTTAAAAATATTAAAAGCGCCGCGATTCGTTTTAGTTGTAAGTTGATTTACCTTACAAAGATAAATTCAAACACTCATTAAGCTCTGGAATTTGAACTTTCCAAAATAATAGTTGAGAAATGTATTTATAATAATTAAAAAAATATATATTTCAAAAATATTAAAAGCGCCGCGATTCGTTTTAGTTGTAAGTTGATTTATCTTACAAAGATAAATTCAAACACTCATTGAGCTCGGGAATTTAAACTTTTTAAAATCATAGTTGAGAGAAATGTATTAATTTTCCTATTGTAGAATATTTAAAAAAAAACAATATTTTTGAAATAATTAATAGTGCCGAGATTCGTTTTAGTAGTAAGTTAATTAATTTATCTTACAAAGATAAATTCAAACACTCATTAAGCTCTGGAATTTGAACTTTCCAAAATAATAGTTGAGAAATGTATTTATAATAATTAAAAAAATATATATTAATATTTTTGAAATAAATATTAAAAGCGCCGCGATTCGTTTTAGTTGTAAGTTGATTTATCTTACAAAGATAAATTCAAACACTCATTGAGCTCGGGAATTTAAACTTTCGAAAATCATAGTTGAGAAATGTATTAATTTTTGTAATCATCGACATTTTATATACATTTACAAAATGGAGACAAAACTACCCAAAATACTGTTAATAATTTATAATTGTATATGATAAAAAATTAAATATGTAAATATTTACAATATAACGGACGTGTTCTTGTTAAAAAGATAGCTTTCTTAGAAATGAATAAATGTACATTCAGCTATTTATATTATACTAAAATATATAAATATGTATATTATAAGGACATACCTATATTTACTAAGAAACTGTATTTTGTTTATATCCAATTAAATTAATATAAAAAATTATGAAAATAAATACGAATTTTATTCAACAAATCATCTCATTGGAATTATTACTCAATATTTGTATAGTATTAAGCGTTACTACGTGTTAATCCATAATAATTAATCAATATTGAGAAGTGTTTCAATGTTTAGTGTCAGTTTCAAGTTTATATTAAAATATAGTGATATATGTTTTAATATAAACATAAAAATGACACTAAATATTTGAAAACTCGAGTCGTAAACTCGAGTTTCGAAATATTTAGTGTCATTTTCAAGTTTGACAAATTTACAATGTTTCTATTAATTACTTTTTAGTCATAGAAACATTGTGAGTTTGTCAAACTTGAAAATGACACTCTTTTTTAGTCATAGAAACATTGTGAGTTTGTCAAACTTGAAAATGACACTAAATATGTCGAAACTCGAGTCGTAAAAATATTAAAATTAAGTGGTATAAAACAATTAAACACGTCTCAATACTGATTTATTAGGAATAATAATTATCTGCCTTTATAAAATACTCACAAAGTTTAAGTTAAGTTCTTTATTTTAATACACTAAAGGTTTCTCTTAAGTGTACATATTTTAACGCATGCTCTGTAAAATTTCATACATTCGTCGCTTTTTTTCAAGCCCTCAATTCAAAGTTTCGATCGAGTGTATCCACTCCCAGATTAAGCATGAAGTAAAATTTCGAGTTTAGAAAAGCCTGAAAATTTGGTTTGGTCGCGTAGCGCGAAGCGCGGAGCGACCAAACCAAATTTTCAGGCTTTTCTAAACTCGAAATTTTACTTCATGCGCCACGCGTATAAAACGCTGAAATGTTGTGAAATTAGAAATATATACTGCAAAATAAGTATTGAAAATAAAGTGCTAAAGCAGGATTATAAATATACTGATAAACATGAATATTTTTATTTTCACAATATTTCAGTGTTTTATACGCGTGGCGCATGAAGTAAAATTTCGAGTTTAGAAAAGCCCAAAAAATTTGTCTCGGGTCGCTGCGCGACCCGAGACAAATTTTCACAGGGCTTTTCTAAACTCGAAATTTTACTTCATGCTTAGTCTGGGAGTGGAAACACTCATTCAAAACTTCGAATTTATTTATTTATTTATTTTTATTTATTTATTTATTTAATTACTCAGTTAACATAATACAATACATTATATATATATATATATATATATATATATATATATATATATATATATATATATATATATATATATAGCATATAAGAAAGAAAGAAAAAATAGGAAAAAGAGAATTAAATAAAGTAAAGTAAAGTGCAATTTACAATATCCCAATTATTATCTGCCAAGTAGTCGAAGCTAAAAATGCTTGTAGATAATTTAGCAGTAATTTATTCTTAACATAAAAGAGAGAATTCATGAAAATAATGTATCATACGTATCAAAATATATGTAGAAGTCCGATGGGACATCCTTTCTATCTTCCAATGATAAATAACACTTCCTCTTGGTTTGAATTTACCACAAATCGTTTAATGTTTATTATAAAATTCTGTATCGAGACAGTAGTTTGAGAATGTAATAGGTTATTCTCTAACAAATAATTATAAACGCATGGTATATTATATAAAAATGTACGTTGCCCAATGGCCTTTCTGGTAAGTAGGGAATTCGAGAAATTGTTAACTTTGTTGCGAGTTGAATAATGATGTTCAGATAAATGAAGAAGTGATGGTACATGTCTATGCTTATACAAGTATTTGCATAGACTCAAAATTAAGAGTGTACATGCTCTGTAAAATTTCATGCATTCATCGCTTTTTTTAAAAGCCCTTAATTCGAAGTTTCGAGTGTTCCCACTCCCAGACTAAGCATGAAGTAAAATTTCGAGTTTAGGAAAGCCTGAAATTTTACTTCATGCGCCACGCGTATAAAACCCTGAAATATTGTGAAATTAAAAATATTCATTTAGCACTTTATTTATAATCCTGCTTTAGCAGTTTATTTTTAATACTGATTCATCAGTATATTTTTAATTTCACAACATTTCAGCGTTTTATACGCGTGGCGCATGAAGTAAAATTTCGAGTTTAGAAAAGCCTGAAAATTTGGTTTGGTCGCTCCGCGCTTCGCGCTACGCGACCAAACCAAATTTTCAGGCTTTTCTAAACTCGAAATTTTACTTCATGCTTAGTCTGGGAGTGGAAACACTTGTTCGAAACTCCGAATTGAGGGTTTTCAAAAAAAGCGATGAATGCATGAAATTTTACAGAGCAGGTACACTCTTAATTAACGTTTATATTTTGTAAAAAAGTGTTATCCGTTAATAAACAATAATAATAATAATTCGAAGTTTCGAACGAGTGTTTCCACTCCCAGACTAAGCATGAAGTAAAATTTCGAGTTTAGAAAAGCCTGAAAATTTGGTTTGGTCGCGTAGCGCGAAGCGCGGAGCGACCAAACCAAATTTTCAGGCTTTTCTAAACTCGAAATTTTACTTCATGCGCCACGCGTATAAAACGCTGAAATGTTGTGAAATTAGAAATAAATACTGCTAAATAAGTATTAAAAATAAAGTGCTAAAGCAGGGTTATAAATATACTGGTAAACATGAATATTTTTAATTTCACAATATTCCAGTGTTTTATACGCGTGGCGCATGAAGTAAAATTTCGAGTTTAGAAAAGCCTGAAAATTTGGTTTGGTCGCTCCGCGCTTCGCGCTACGCGACCAAACCAAATTTTCAGGCTTTTCTAAACTCGAAATTTTACTTCATGCTTAGTCTGGGAGTGGAAACACTCGTTCGAAACTTCGAATTATTATTATTATTGTTTATTAACGGATAACACTTTTTTACAAAATATAAACGTTAATTAAGAGTGTACCTGCTCTGTAAAATTTCATGCATTCATCGCTTTTTTTGAAAACCCTCAATTCGGAGTTTCGAACAAGTGTTTCCACTCCCAGACTAAGCATGAAGTAAAATTTCGAGTTTAGAAAAGCCTGAAAATTTGGTTTGGTCGCGTAGCGCGAAGCGCGGAGCGACCAAACCAAATTTTCAGGCTTTTCTAAACTCGAAATTTTACTTCATGCGCCACGCGTATAAAACGCTGAAATGTTGTGAAATTAAAAATATACTGATGAATCAGTATTAAAAATAAACTGCTAAAGCAGGATTATAAATAAAGTGCTTAATGAGCATTAATTTCACAATATTTCAGTGGTTTATACGCGTGGCGCATGAAGTAAAATTTCGAGTTTAGAAAAACCTGAAAATTTGGCTTGGTCGCGTAGCGCTACGCGCTACGCGACCAAACCAAATTTTCAGGTTTTTCTAAACTCGAAATTTTACTTCATGCTTACTCTGGGAGTGGAAACACTCGTTCGAAACTTCGAATTGACCTTTACATTTTATAATAAAAGAATTTAACTGTTTGAGGTACAATACAAAAAATCTATATTTTGTAAAAAACGACTAACAGAACCTAATATTTACAAAAAAACAACCTCTGTCCTTTTTTTTTCATTTTCAGCAATCTAGAGCATTCGAATTCCTGGTGATCGCAAACAAAATAATCAGAATTCAACATTCGAACGTTTGTTGTTTTGCGAAGTGAAAGTGGATCGATGTCGAAATTAAGTGTTGTTTATGCGTCGAGTTATTTGATTTCGGGGCGTCACATTCCGGGTGAAAGTAAAATGTGTTAAATTGGCGTCGAAACGCGAAAAGCAGTAAATTCCTTTCGCGAATAAGTACATCTGAAATTTCTACGCCCCGCCGGGTTTCGATTACGCCGATTGGGCCCTTGCGACGCGTAATTTTCTTTGATCGTCAGAAAATACTCTCTAATTGGGAAATTACCCTGTAAATTATTGTTAATGTAATTATCGGTTCAATCGGGAAGTCTGCGTGAGTTAATTATCATGTTGTTTCATTTTAGCGAAGCATCATAATTTAAATTAACATTTCTTAGATTCTTCTAAATGCATGGATCTTACTCATATGTGCGGTCTCCCATGATTATGGTATTTTTCAGCTGTAATTAACAAGTGGTATAATTATCATCTATAATATTCATGAGTGCAACCGAGCTGCAGATTCAACGAGCACGAAGGGCGAGTTGAATGTGCTGCTCCGGTTTCACAAATAAATATTATCGATTATTAATCATACTACGAGTTATATTCGATGAGAGAATATAACGAATTTTAATATATTTCCGTCTTGGAAACCTCACCCCATCGCCCGGTTGACATGTTTAATTATCGACTGTCGTATTTGACAAATAATTTTCGTAGCAACGACCAAAACAAGGTGATAGAATTCTATCACCGCTGTGATAACGTGTATCTATGGAAATAAACTACCATTCTTTTTTTTGTAATTATGTTATATTTATGTATTTTTAACTGTTTATATAGTATTTTTAATACCCATTTGGAATAACCCAATCCTTATTTATCAATTATGAATCAGATGAAACAAAAAATTACCAACAAAAATGAACGTCGATTACTAATTAGATGTTACGTCAAAAGCTTGATGTATAGTAATGTCATTAATTATCGCAAAAATACACTACTATATAGATGTCAGTCATTTGACATGAGAAGTTCCTAACGTAATTTTATGTGTATATTAAAAAACCCGCATAAGTTAAGTCACTAAAACAACTGGTATTACCAAATAGGTATTAAAAATACTATACCACAATTTTTCTTTAATCTGTAACATTTTGTTTGTATGCGTATTTTTGAAAATATAGATTTAATAAAATAATACGTTAATTTTTCTGTGTAGATTAATATCGACTTTCTACACAGAACAGTTTAATTAAGTCTCTTAAACACTTTTCCAAATACTCATAAAATATTTAGAATAGTCTTAATGAATTAATTTCAACTTTCTGCAACAATGTAGTCTCTTTAAGACTTTTCCAAATATGGCATTCAGTGAATATTTGGAAAAGTCTTAAAGAGACAAAATGTTTGCAGAAAGATTAATTCATTTTTATATTTTTTTAATGAAGTATTATGATAATCTGAAAATTATACACTGTTGCGATCTTCGACAAGTTTAGGTAAGTAATATTTACAATAATTATAACGTAAATTATTAGGGTTAATTCTGTAAATAATTGCTTAAATTTCTTATATGTTGCAGTATATTTTGAACTTCAAGTCAAATCAGTGTTTTATACGGGTGGCGCATGAAGTAAAATTTCGAGTTTAGAAAAGCCTAAAAATTTGGTTTGGCCGCTCCGCTTCGCGGAGCGGCCAAACCAAATTTTTAGGCTTTTCTAAACTCGAAATTTTACTTCATGCTTAATCTGGGAGTGAAAACACATGTTTGAAGTTAGAAAAGTAACAATTATCAACACATTTATTAAATTTCAAATTAATTCTTTTACGTGCATGGGGTGGGTTAGAGTTGGGTTGGGATAAACTATAGTTCGGTTGGGATGAGTTAAAGTTGAGTTGGAAAAAGTTAGAAGTTGGGTAAGGTTAGGTTAGGTTGGATTAGATTAGGATTTATTTATTTATTTAACAGAAAATCCATTTTACAAATTAATATTTAACTAAATATAATTACTACAACAACAACAAAAATTTAATACAAATAATACAATAATAAAATATAAATATAATATAATATAATATAATAAAAATTTGACTTATTAAACTAAGAAAAATTACAAATATTTATTCGCTTAAGTCTTGCCATGAATTGTGAGGGTGAGAAAGAGTTGAAAATGTCAAAGTTTGGATGTACAGATAATGTATTGGCTGTTCGCATAAACCTTGAAAGTGGGCTATTATATCCGTAATTTGTCTTATGAAGTTGAAGACGAAATATGGGTAAATGTCTAGTTGGGCGATTGGTTAAATTAATACTGAAATTAATTTGTGATAAAACATATGGACAATTAACAGCATTACAAATTAATTTATGAAAGAACAACAAGTCGGCATACACCCGGCGACAACATAGTTTATCAATACATTGTTCCGATGATCATATCTCTAAATTTGTGCTAGAATCGAAACCTAACTTGTACGCAAGCACTGATATAAACGCGTTGTGATGGTGCCCATACACAAGATCCATACTCTAGATGAGAACGTACAAAAGCGAAATAAACCCGTTTAAATGCTGCTGGCGACAAGTCCTTAGCCATTCTTTTTATATAACCCAACATTTTCAAAGCTCGATTACAAATTGCGTTAATATGACTGGCATAATTTCCTATCAAAGGTAATACCCAAATCTTTGGTAACATTTAGTTGTGATTGGCGTTAGAGTTGGATTGGGGTGGGTTAGAGTTGGGTTGGGATGGGTTAATGTTGTGTTGGGATGAGTTAAAGTTCAGTTGGAATGAGTTAGAGTTGGGTAAGGTTGGGTTAGGATGCGTTAGAGTTGGATTGGGATGGATTGGAGTTAGGTTGAGATGAGTTAAAGTTGAGTTGGGATGAGTTAGAGTTGGGTAAGATTGGGTTAGGATGCGTTAAAGTTGGGTTGGGATGGGTTAGAGTTGGGTTGGGATGAGTCAACTTTAAGTTGTAATGAGTTAGAGTTGGGTTAGAGTTGGGTTAGGAGTTTTGATTGTCAAATAATTTTTTTTGGAGTTTGCGAACCCCGAAATTTAACGAAATTCTTGAAAATTCATGAATACCAGCAATTTATTTTTAAAATTAACAAAAATCTAGAAAATACATAAAAAGCGTCAAAGTTTAAAAAAGTAACGAAAGGAGTCAAGAATTTGGAAATCAGCTATAATCTTGAAAAATACATGATTTTTGTAAACATTATGAAAATTGTTATAAATCTTGGAAATTAAAAAAATGTTAGAAAATTAACGAAAATATTGAAAAGTCGGAATTAATTAATTAAAACCTTAAAAATTCACGAAAATGGACAAGATTTCAAAAATTAAACAAAAACTTAAAAACCCTCAAGATTTTATAAATTAATAAAAATATTATATAAAGCCAGTCATTATTTTTTAACGAATGTTTTCTACTCCCAGACTAAGCATGAAGTAAAATTTTACTTCATGCGCCCACGCGCATAAAAACACTGATTAATTGTCAAGTTTTAATTATTAAAAACATGTTTTTATTGCAGATCATCACTCCTCAATATACCGTGCGATTATTTAAATTTTGATTTAGAGTAGTCTGCATTTGTTTAGTAAGGTTGCTATCACTGGCAATTCAATGCTAATTGGATGATGGAATAAATTTGAGGTTAACAGCGACGGCTCGCAAGCTAACTTCAGGATCGGCCACAGCGCCAAGGCACACAAAATTTGAGGTTGGGATCGAGTTTTATAAATATCGTATGTTCAATTAAATAAGATCTCTAGAGTGCCATGGAATAAATTGTAGGTTGGCAACTCTGAAATTATACATTAAAATTATTATGTCTGACGTTTTATATGACAATTCCTAAAGGGTATAGCCAACTTAAATTTAAAAAAAGATAAAATCATGGCACTCTAGAGATTTTTTTTTATTGAACATACGATACAAGGAATTGCACAACAAAGTCACCTTTCAATAACGGATACATATTACCTTGGGTCTCTGGCCGACCCTGAAGTTAGTCTGCGAGCCGTCGCTGGAGGTTATGGTAAACTATGTGTTAACGGTCAGTAGTGCCAATCTAATTTAAAATGCAAAGCCTACTCTAAATCATGTTTTAATGGATCGCCCGGTATTTGAAACTGTTTTCAAATCTCATGCTTCTTGACATTTTATCATTTTATGATATTGTTTCAACTTTTTCTCAAATTTAAACATTTCATCATTTTTCGACAATTTTCGATTTTTTCAAAATTCCGACAAATTTCAATATTTTTACCGTGACATTTCATAACTTTTCCATGGTTTGCGCACCACTGACAGAGCACACAATTTTAGATAAAGACAATAAATTCTATTATTATTATATTTTGCCCCCTTGTAAAAGATTCTGAGGGCGCCCATGACCATATTATCGACTTTCCGCACTTAGAAGTTTAAGTAAGTCTCTTTAAGACTTTTCCAAACATTCATTTTTCCTTCATTTAATATTTTTTGTAGAAATACCATAATCAACCCGATTCCGTACACGAAATGTTAAATTTAACGTACATGTTTCTAACATCACAGTCTAAGCGCTAATAACTGGTATGTATGCTTAGATTGTGAGGGCAAACGTATACGTTAAATTTAACATTTCGCGTACGTAATCAGGGGCGAATATCGACTTTCCACACAGAAAAGTTTAGGTAAGTCTCTTTAAGACCTTTCCAAATATTCATTTTTACTTCATTCAATATTTTTATGTGAAAATACCATTCGTTGGCAGAAATGATCCTGCTGAGTTCATTTTTTTACGACGAAAGTCTTCGAATAAAATTGTTGAATGTATGAATACGCACTTGTCGTCACAGGAGAGCTTTTTTATTATGCTGTGAAAAAGCTTTAGGAAAATTTGATTAACAAATGTCTATTTTTTTATTAAAAATAAACAATCAGTAGAAATATGAAATACGCAAAGATGCAAGATAAAATTTAATCTAGATGTCCCGTTTTAAAATATGTTAAAAAATGTAACACACACATCCACACAGAAATATATTGAAGATTAACGTTTAATAAGCTAAAGTGAGTCACAGTCTAAGCGCGTTTAATAACTGGCTTAGACTGTGATTGTAAACGTATACGTTAAATTTAACATTTCACGTATGTAATCGCGGGGAATATCGACTTTCCGCACAGAAAAGTTTAGGTAAAGTCTCTTTAAGACCTTTCCAAATATTCATTTTTACTTCATTCAATATTTTTATGTGAAAATACTATTCGTTGACAGAAATATTCCTGCTGATTTCATTTTTTTTACGACGAGAGTCTTCGAATAAAATTGTTGAATGTATGAATACGCACTTGTCGTCACAGGGGAGCTTTTTTATTATGCTGTGAAAAAGCTTTAGCAAAATTTGATTAACAATTGTCTGTATTTTATTAAAAATAAACAATCAGTAGAAATATGAAATACGCAAAGATGCAGGATAAATTTTAATCTAGATGTCCCGTTTTTAAATATGATAAAAATGTAACACATACATCCACACAGAAATATATTAAAGATTAACGTTTAATAAGCTAAAGTGAGTTTTTTATGAGAATATACTTTTTTTATCCTATACATTTTTCTGTTATTAAAATATACTTTTTGTATCACATAAAAAGAAATTCTGTATAATTTAATTACTTCGAATGTATTGCTAATTTTATCAGTCATTCACTCTATTTTATCAGTCATTTAGTCTATAAGAAAAATAGTTGAATTCTACAAAATAAGATTACGCTTATTTTTTCGAATTCAAATATTTTTGAATTGAAATTATTCTAATACGCTTTGATTAAAACACTTGGTTTGTTTCACTGATTTTTTATTTTTACCCCAACTAGTTTCGACCTTAGGTCATTCTCAAGGATCTCCTTGAGAATGACCTAAGGTCGAAACTAGTTGGAGTAAAAATAAAAAATCAGTGAAACAAACACAGTTTTTTAATCAAAGCGTATTAATTAAATATGTTTCACCACGGGTTAAGTGAGAAATTAATTCATCATGAAATTATTCTTGTCAGTCATTCTTGACTAACTTATAAAATTAGCTATACCTTTATATCAGCCAATCAAGAACTTCTGTTAAAATTAGCAATACATGCTAAATACATTGTACAGAATTTCTTGTTATATGAGAAACAAATTTGATATATGACGGAAAGAGGTAAAATTAGTGTTATTTCGACGCTTCAGAATAATTATTAGGTTCTATTCGTCGTTTTTACAAATAATATATGTTTTATATTGTACCTCAAACAGTTAAATTCTTTTAATATAAAAGTCAATTTAAAGTTTCGAACGAGTGTTTCCACTCCCAGACTAAGCATGAAGTAAAATTTCGAGTTTAGAAAAGCCTGAAAATTTGGATTTGCTGGGGCGCGCGAGCGAAGCGAGTCGCGCCCCAGCAAATCCAAATTTTCTGGCTTTTCTAAACTCGAAATTTTACTGTATGCGCCACGCGCATAAAACACTATAATATTATGAAGTTCAAGATATACTACCAATGTTTAATATCATGTTTTAAATTTTGCAAACGTTTATTTTGTCTAAACAAATATGAGATATTTGGTAAGATAAAACAAATACTTGTAAATGTTTAACTTTTCATCAAACACAAGCAATATTTTTTAACTTTACTTTAAATCAGTGTTTTATATGCGTGGCGCATGAAGTAAAATTTCGAGTTTAGAAAAGCCTGAGAATTTGGATTTGCTGGGGCGCGACTCGCTTCGCTCGCCCGCCCCAGCAAATCCAAATTTCCAGGCTTTTCTAAACTCGAAATTTTACTTCATGCTTAGTCTGGGAGTGGAAACACTCGTTCGTACCTTCAAATTGAATTTTATATTAAAAGAATTTAACTGTTTAAGGTACAATAATAAAACATATATCCAAACCAAATTTTCAGGCTTTTCTAAACTCGAAATTTTACTTCATGCTTAGTCTGGGAGTGGAAAACACTCGTTTAAAGCTTCAAATTAAACGATTTTATAAAATCAACGAATACCTGGAAATGTACAGCGTTTACAAACTGATTAGAATAATACCATATAATTTCCACATCTCCTTATACATTCATGAAAAGTCAAGTATATTCTGTATATCAAATTTTCCTTATTAATTCATTCTTTGATCCAACAGTTTATTTTATCTTTACGTCTTTGTTACCTGGAAACAATTAAGATAAAAATTAAACACTAAAAAGTTATATGTTTTCTTTATATCAACCTTTGCTTATTAATTTATTCAATAAAATAAAACACTTTAACTTTGTTTGGACAATATATATATATATATATATATATATATATATATATATAAATATATATACAGAGAGTTTTATGTAATACCGAACATTTTCATAACGAGAATTTTTCTTTGAAGTATCCATATACACACGTTGAACATTTTTCGATGCTTGGCTTATTAAAAGAATTTAATTTTAAGCTTAAAGGGAGTGTTTTCCACTCCCAGGCTAAGCATGAAGTAAAATTTCGAGTTTAGAAAAGCCTGAAAATTTTGTTTGGTCGCGTAGCGCGAAGCGCGGAGCGGCCAAACCAAATTTTCAGGCTTTTCTAAACTCGAAATTTTACTTCATGCGCCACCGGTACAAAACACTGATGCAATGTTAAGTTTATCGGTGTGTTTCAAACTTCAAAGTATGTCAGTGTTTTGTACTGGTGGCGCATGAAGTAAAATTTCGAGTTTAGAACAGCCAGAAAATTTACTTCATGCTTCGCGCTACGCGACCAAACCAAATTTTCAGGCCTTTCTAAACTCGAAAATTTACTTCATGCTTAGCCTGGGAGTGGAAACCACTCGCTTAAAGCTTCAAATTGGACTCTTTTAATAAACCGAGCATCGGAAAATGTGCAACGTATGCATATTAACATGTATAACGAAAAAGAAGCCTCCACCGTTCATAATTTATTCTTTGTTCGAACACTTTATTTCATCTTTACGTGTTTGTTAACTGCAAACAATTATGATTAAAGATTGAAAAGTTAAATGTTTCCTTTATATCAAAATTTCCTTCTTAATTCATTCTTTGATCCAACATATCATTTTATCTTTACGTCTTTGTTAACTGCAATTAATTAGGATAAGATTAATGATTAAAAAGTTCAATGTTTTCTTTAAATCAACAATTCCTTATTAATTCATTCTTTGAACCAACCTATTATTTTATCTTTACGTCTTTGTTAACTGCAAATAATTAAAACAAAAACAAAGATTAAAAAGTTAAATGTTTCCAATAATAGAATTTTGATTAAAACAATTCGTTTGTTTCACTGATTTTTATTTTACTCCAACTAGTTTCGACCGTGTCATTCTCCTTGAGAATGAATTACGGTCGAAACTAGTTGGAGTAAAAATAAAAATAAAAATAATAATCAGTGAAACAAACCAAGGGTTTTAATCAAAATTCTATTATTAATTAAACGCGTTTTACCACGGGTTAAGTGAGAAATTAATTCATCATATTAAATGTTTTCTTTATATCAGCATTTCCTTATTAAGTCATTCTTTGATCTAACACTTTACGTCTTTGTTAACTGCTGCCAATTAAGATTAGATTAAAGATACAAAAGTGAGTAATCAGAAGAAGGTAAGTAAAACAAACCAAGTGTTTTAATCAAAATTCTATCATTAATTAAATATGTTTCACCACGGGTTAAGTGAGAAATTAATTCATCATATTAAATGTTTTCTTTATATCAGCATTTCCTTATTAAGTCATTCTTTGATCTAACACTTTACGTCTTTGTTAACTGCTGCCAATTAAGATTAGATTAAAGATACAAAAGTGAGTAATCAGAAAATTACAAGCAAAAGAATGGGAGTTAACGAGTCGCTGATAATTACGAAATAATCCTTGGCAAATCGTAATCTTTGAGGGCAGGAATAATCGATTTCACTGATCCAGTTAAGTTTCACTTTCTTTATCTCGCTTTTATCAATGGAAAACTCATTAATCACACTGTGCCTTTTTTGCGAACGTGAATTCATTCTAAATCCATTATAGAGCGCACTTTGAAAGTTTTGGATTTATGGTGGATGCGCCGGGATGTTGGCGCTCTAGCTTTATATTTTTATTTAATATCGTATTGCTGCTCGATTTTTCATTATAAATAGCATCTTCACTTAAAGAGTTATTAATGTTCGGTAATGGACAGATTTTCGACTCAAGTAAGCAAAATCCTCGTAAGTGTTGTATTTTCTTTTAATATTATATTTTCAGAAAATAATGGGATATACATTTAACAAAATGATAATATGCAAGTGTATATGATTTTCAATAAATAGATACAGTGAACAAGTCAACTTCACTTGAAATCAGTGACTTGTACGCGTGGCGCATGAAGTAAAATTTCGAGTTTAGAAAAGCCAGAAAATTTGGTTTGGTCGCTCCGCGTAGCGGAGCGACCAAACCAAATTTTCTGGCTTTTCTAAACTCGAAATTTTACTTCATGCTTAACCTGGGAGTGGAAAACACTCGTTTAAGCTTCAACTTTAACTCTTTATAAAAAAACAAGTAATATCGCTCTAGCTTTATATTTTTATCTAATATCTGATTGTTGTTCAATTTTTCATTATAAATAGCATCTTTACTTAAAGAGTTATTAATGTTCGGTAATGGACGGATTTTCGACTGAAGTAAAAAAAATCCTTGTAAGTATTGCATGTTTTCTTTTAATATTATATTTTCAGAAAATAATGGGATATACATTAAACAAAATGATAATATGTAGGTGTATATGAATTACAATAAATAGATACAGTGAACAAGTCAACTTCACTTGAAATCAGTGTACGCGTGGCGCATGAAGTAAAATTTCGAGTTTAGAAAAGCCAGAAAATTTGGTTTGGTCGCTCCGCGTAGCGGAGCGACCTAACCAAATTTTCTGGCTTTTCTAAACTCGAAATTTTACTTCATGCTTAACCTGGGAGTGGAAAACATTCGTTTAAGCTTCAAGTTTAACTCTTTATAAAAAAACAACGAATATCTAAAGATTTACAGCATATAATTAGAATACGTATATTTAAAAGAAAAACTCCTCTTTATAAAAAATTTACAAATATCTAAAAATGTACAGCATATAATTAGAAAACGTATACATAAAAGAAAAACTCCCTGTATATCTGAATAATAGGTAAACTATTTACTTAAAACGCAGTTATATTCCTTTCTTCACTTTTACTTCTTGATTCTAGATGTACATTTCAGGTACTATGTACTTATTATTAATAGTTAACTGTAAACTATTTATTATTTTGTAAATTGGTGAGTGTATAATTTAATTAAAATAATGAGAAATGATGGTCTATATGCGGTGGGATGTTCAGAATGGGTTTCAGCGATGATCATATATTTGCACAAGACAAATTATTCTGTATAATTTAATTTGTGTCCGTCTGCGAGGAGGGTTCCAGTTAAGCGGACTATCGACTAAATTTAATGCTTCGGAAGTTTAAGTGCTTACACATGTTTGTTTAAAATAAATCTCCAACGCACACGAAATTAGAAAAGAGGATTTGTTTAAACCAGAAAAACTGAGGCGCCAAGGAACGTGTAATTTAAGTAGACAAAACAAAGTTTTCGCTCGAACAAAACGCACTCAATAAACTAAAATTAAAACATCTTTAATTTAATCACTTAACGCGTGGTGAAATTTTTTATTTGAATCTAATATTTGATGATTTAAATTAAATTTAAATTAAAACACTTGGTTTGTTTCACTTATTTATATTTTCTCCAAGGAGGAGGAGGAGAAAATATAAATAAGTGAAACAAAACAAGTGTTTTAATTTAAATTTAATTTAAATCAGCCAGTATGAAAATTAAAACGTTGAAAAGAATAGATTTATTGTTGGTAGATTTAAATATTTTTATTCAAAAATGTTAACATTTTTAATACATTTCTCGCGTTTGTGGCCAAAAAAAATCACTGGAAATTAGTTTCAAGTCCCTACCTTCGTCGCTAGAGGGCGTAACATCTATCGCTAAACACAAAAACAGTTTTTTTTTCAAAAACTGCTAAATTGAGCTAGGTTAAAAATATACAAATTGTAATCTACGCTGAATTTAACTCAATTTTAACTACTCATTTGTTTCTTTATTTCGCATATATAAAGCAGGGAAGAGCGGGAAAGTATGATCATTAAACTGCGTGTAACTTTTGTTAGGATTAACCGAAATTAATCAAGTTAGTCTCATTTGATAGGTAATTGAAAGCACTTTAAACCATTGTTTACTCTTGTTTGCTTTAGTTCTTATAGAAAGCACTAAAGAGCGTTATTTTAACAACCGACACATTTTTAGATTTTCTTAAAAATTTCAAATTATAACCTATAGTTCTCCTACGCTAAATTATTACCAGAAGGAATATTGAGAAATGTGGTGGAAAACACATTTTGATATCTTTATCCTAACCAAAGATATTGTAAAAAGTCTGGTATATTTGCCAATTACCATGTAAAAATATATTTTAATAATAATAATAATTTTTATTGGTGCAATATACATCAGTTTACACAGGTCAGAACAATACAAAAAGTATAAAATGTAAAAATAAGTATAAAATACAAATACATTACATAATAAAATGAGATACATTAACATGAAGTATCAATATGAAATACATATAATTAGATGAGGATTTTACAATTCAAATTTGTCTGCCAATAATTCCTCCATGCTAAAACCTAGTAGGCCTCTACGCTTTTTTGTTTTATGTTTGAGAGGTCATAAAAATAATTTAAAGAATAACGGAGACCACGTTTCCCCATTTATATGCTTTGGAAAGCGAATATGTAAGTAAATTAAAGATTATTTAAAATCTCAAAATATAGTAGGCTGTGAGATTAGTAGAATGTTTAAAACAGTGTATATATTTTTTTTTTGGTTTGTTTGTTTGGCATAGGTTCTAGCCATTCAGCCACTAACGATGATTGTATTAATTTAACATATATTTGGACGTCACGACACATTCACACCACACCCAGGGACACGACGAGAAATTATTTTTTAAATAAAGTCTCCCCGTGCACCGGAATCGAACCCGAGTTTGTGGCTCGCCGAGCGATTCAGCCCGACGACGTTACCGCTCGGCCACCACCTGCCCCTCACAGTGTATATTTACTACAATTAGAAATACTTATTACCATACATTATTGGAACAATAACAAACAAACGTTAAGTGGCTACCACCGAAGGGCCATTGGAAAAGTATGCCTCGACGGCGAAAGCACGCTCCTCCTTTGTCCAACGCATGACAACAACTGGCTTGAGCGGTAACAAAACTTCAAGACCCCCTCTATCGAATGAAACCCTCCCTACCCCTGTCTGGCCACGTCTTGCTCATTGGCGCCCAATTCAAAGCAGCAAGTTTCCCTGCCGCATCTTGTACAGGGTGGTTGTTTTTCGATGATATTATAGGGTATATGCTAAACGGTACGAGATACAAAGAAACTAAGATATGTGTCTCGATAATGACAAGTTAAAGTTGTCGAAACTATAGTCACAATAAAATCCTCAGTTATACAAACAAAGTTAATTGTCTTATTTGTGTAAATAATGATGTATAACGAAGTAGAAGCCTCCACAGCGAACAGTTTTTCTTTTCTGGTGTTTAGTTTAATGGCGCAATCACATCTACACTAACTAGATTGGTTTAGAAGATACAGGGTGATTCTCAAAATCTGCCGATTTTTATTATCTCTTATGACTCGGTTATTTATGGAGATACAAACAAAATTTAAATACAAAAGTTTTATGACTTTTTACGTAGAATCCAGTGGCGTACTTTAAAAAAATATAGATGTTTTAATTTTTGAGATATTATCAAAACTAGTATTTTCTTAAATGGGACACCCCGTATCTGAGTACCTCAAAAAATTGCCTTTTTTCTTGTGATTGCAACAATACACAACACTCAATATTTCGTTTGTCCTAAATAGCTAAAATACCAAAACACAAAAAGAAATATTTTCTAGATGGCCATGCATTGAATTCTTTAAGCGTTTGTTTTTGTTTGCTTACATGTCATGAAATTCAAGATTAATTACGTATTGGATTTGATATTTCCGATTACACTTCTTCAAAAAAGGAGTCTAAAATGAATATTTTTTAAAACTATATAAAATTAAACATTTTAGGTCTTTATTTTGAATACCCTCAATATAGCCGTTATGAAAATAAAGCCACAGCTGTCGTCGGTCCGGATAATGCTCAAAATATAGGTCTAAACTATATTTTGAGCATTATCCCCGGACCGACGACAGCCAGAAAAACAAATATTTCAAATATTATATCACAATTTAAGTGAGTGTGGATCATTTGGAAAACCAAGAGGTAAGATTTATTTAAAGGAAAATAAAGATCCGACGGTATCTAGCCGTAATATTGAGAAATATATTGGCGCAAGTAAATTAAAAGTTTTTGCCAAAATTGGCAGTTAGTAAGTGCCCTACAATAAGGCCATTGTGTGCTGAAACACCGTCTTGTTGTAAATAAAGATTATTTCTTATAGCCAATGGCATGTTATCCAACTCGATTATAACTCATTCTTCCAAAATTTGGATCTATCCTTCAGCATTCAAATTTTCGTTAAAATTTTCGTCTTTTGATAAAGAGTCACCCATACATGGAACCCAAACCGTCCTTGTTGCACCCTGGCGACCGTCTGATGAGGATTTATGTTTGACTAATATCGATTGTTCTGTCGATTAAAATTCTAAACGCCGCTCTTTATCTCCAGGATGCAAGTTATGAACCTTTATTATTTTATACGGTTTATACGTAAAACTTTAAATTTACTTGAACTTAAATACTTAAATATATTTGAGATATTTCTTTTTCTGGCTGTCGTCGGTCCGGATAACGCTCAAAATATAGGTCTAAAGCTGCGTCTTTATTTTCATTACCTTCAATATAGCACCCAAAATGATTAATTTTTGATAGTTTATAAAAATACTTATTTTAGACTGCTTTTTAAAAGAAATCTAATCGAAAATATTTCGTTAACAACGGAATATCAAAACCAATACGTAATTTATATTGACATGTAAACCAATAAAAACAAAAACTTACAGAATTCATGGCCATCTAGAAAATATTTTTTTTTGTTTTTGGTATTTTATAGTCTGTTTAAAAACTAGAAGGAGTAAGTGCCAAAGCCCAATTTACACTATAAAAAGTTACCAGAAATATCACTAGATAAATTTGGCGGCAATTTCAAATAATTTTATAATTATTCTTTTAATAAAATCAAATATCCATTTTGTACTTCTAAATTGTGGTTAAGTATTTTCTTTTCTATCGTACGATATGGTCAGTTCAATTAAAATCCTTATACGGCATCTCGCCATATATCTGTGAAATAAAATATATTTACATTATGATCATAATATAATATGCAATTTATATAATAATGTGTCTATCAGAGCTGGGACGAATCCTCGTAAAAAGGATTCGAATCACGAATCCGAATCACCTAATATGATTCGAATCACGAATACTCGAATAAAGGAATCGTAAGAGAGAAATATGATTCGAATCGAATCGAAGATTCGAATCCTGTTTTTTCGAATCACGAATACTAATCCTTTAAGAATAAATTTAATTTTATTATTTTTTTGCAACCATTAATATATAAATATCGGTACCAGTTATTTTAACAAAAATATTCAAAACCTAATTATTTATTATTACCACTAAACATCCTTGATAACAGACTAAATATCTGACTCCCTGTTACTCTGGTTAAAGATGTATTTGTGTGTTTCTGAACTCCACTTCAAATTAGTGTTTTGTACGCGTGGCGCATGAAGTAAAATTTCGAGTTTAGAAAAGCCCGAAAATTTGTCTCGGGTCGCTGCGCGACCCTCGACAAATTTTCACGGGGCTTTTCTAAACTCGAAATTTTACTTCATGCTTAGCCTGGGAGTGGAAACACTCGTTCAAAACTTCAAATTGAACTCTATTATAAAATCGACTAATGCTTGAAATTTACGTAAATAAAAAATTCACTGAATATCATTAAAACCGGTAGTCAGAGAAAAGTCATAGAATTATATTTAAATTGACCAAAACACTAACAAAAAAGCCATGATATTATTAAATTTGTCAAAATCAGCAGGCAAATGACAAAACACGTAAAAATTTATAAAATTAACTTGTTTATTGGCAAAAACAATGAAAACTATTAAACAGAATGGGGGTTTCCCACAGAAGAAAGTTATATTAAAAGGCCAGGGAAAAAATCTTTAGTCAGGGAAATGTCGGAAAAATTTAACATTTCAGATTGTGGCTACCATGTCAGTTTTACTTCAAACAATATTAAACAAAATTTTGAAAACTAGATTATAATCTTTAAAAACATTTTCAATCATTTAATGTTCTTTTTAAAGCGTTCACTTTGAAGTTTCGAACGAGCGTTTCCACTCCCAGACTAAGCATGAAGTAAAATTTCGAGTTTAGAAAAGCCCCGTGAAAATTTGTCGAGGGTCGCGCAGCGACCCGAGACAAATTTTCTGGGCTTTTCTAAACTCGAAATTTTACGTCATGCGCCACGCGCATAAAACAGTGATATAACGTGAAATTTAAAAACACACAAATAAACATTGTGTTTTTTTTTTTAATTGTGAGGAATAATATGAGATCCTCACAATTATTTTTGACGATTCAAATCCTTTTGTAAGTATTCGAATCCTTTTACAAGGATTCGAATCATTTTATAAGGATTCGAATCACCCACATTAAGACTCGAATACTAATCCTCTTAAAAAAATGTAACGAATCCGGATCACGAATCCAGTTGAACTAAAGTATTCGATTGCCTCTTTTGAACCCTCCTGAATGATTCGAATCCTGCACAGCTCTGGTCTCTATCTTACTTAAAATTGATTTGTTTCATAAAACTATACAAGGTAGAACGACTCATCTTCGGCATGCCTGCATGATCGTTTACTTCTTTTAAAACTTTATTCAAAGTTGGCAGTTCATATTTATAGAAGAAACTATGCACGGATCTCTTCACTACGTCATCAAAACTTGTAATTATGTCCTCCAAGCTGTTACAAATCTCTGCGGATTTCTCATATTCGCTAATGGTACGATAGACAGTGGAATTTACAACTCCTAAAAATTGAACATTTTATTATTTGATGCATATTCTTATGCTATTTGATATCTTACCTACTGCACCAGCAATGTCTGATACAACAGCAGTCATTTTCATATGAGGATCATCTGTTATCATCTGCTTATACATATTTATTATGAACTGTTTTTCAGACATATAAATGACCCAACTCCAAGTTCTTACGCTTTTTTGGAGGTGAAAGTGATATTATCACCGAGCTTGTACTGGGTCCATAATCCATAACAACAATATAAACAAAACTAACTTTTAACTATGTTAAAGAAACACCGCACAAAAGGTTATTACGAAACAGACAAAGTTGCAACTCGGTAACGCTTCGAATTTAGGTTATGTCAGCTGTTGCGTTTAATAATAACGTAATTAGCATAGTGTAAAATGGGCGCGCTCTCGGCCAATCAGAGTTGTAGGTTTTGGCGCGTGAAATTTAATACGCTCCTCCTAGTTATTAAACAGATTATAGCTATTTAGGACAAAACAAAATATCAAGTGTTACATATTATTGCAATCCCAAGAAAAAATGCAATTTTATGAGGTACTCAGAGACAGGGTGTCCCATTTAAGAAAATACTAGTTTTGATAATATCTCAAAAATTAAAACATCTATATTTTTTTAAGCAACCACTGGATTTTACGTAATAAGTCATAAAACTTTTGTATTTAAATTTTGTTTGTATCTCCATAAATAACCGAGTCATAAGAAATAATAAAAACCGTCAGAATTTGAGAATCACGCTGTATCTTCTAAACCAATCTAGTTAGCGTAGATCTGATTGCGCCATTAAACTAAACACTAAAAAAGAGAACAGGGCACACATCTTAGTTTTTTGCATCTCTTACCGTTCAGCCTATACCCTATAATATCAACGAAAAAAAACCACCCTGTACAATAATTAGTTTGAATAATAGTTATATAAATTAAATGAAATTTGATAATAAAATTCAAATCATCGCGTTACGTTAATTAATTAATTAGACTAATTGAATTTGAATAACACAAAAGAATTAAATAGTTACTTTCCCTCTACTAACAAACAAAAGATCGATTACAATTAATGACTCGTTGAAACATTACGAACTAAATTAAACTCTTTGCATTTTTTTTTTGTGTAATTGTTTGAGAGCATTAATACAATTCGCAGGGGATTAATACCGATGTAAAAACAATTAAACAACACATTACAGCACAATCAATCAGCATCAGTTATTTGCAGATGTGCGGATGCTTTTATTAAGCTCTTTGTTTGTTCCTGCTTCCTTCATCCGATGAATGAATCAAATCCCCGCGTATTTATTTGCCCAATAAAAATACACTACATAAACAGAGTGCCTGTTGTTTCCTCATCCGAGGGCGATTAATTTTTTATGAGGTGCAGATTTGCTATGCCAAATATTTGCTAAATGGCTAAATTGAAATAAACTTTGAATGAAAGCGTTTTTTTGTAGCAGCATTATGTTCGCTCTCTACATTTCTCGAATTTTATCATTTTACATTCTTAGGACTCGTGGGATGGATCGAGGAGGGGTACGAGAGTTTTAAAAACAACTTCAAGCAAAAATACAGAGTTGAAAGATAATGGCATTTAAAAATAAAATAAAAATACCGAAAGTGTTTATTAATTAATTGAAAATCTACCACACATTAAATACTAATTAATTTCATACTAATTAGTAATTAATTATAATTTAATTAATTACATAAATGTAATTAAATATAAGTTTTCACATTATATATGGAAAAAAAATTATAATGCCTCTGACAGGATTTAAACCTGCAACCTCTAAATGGAAATATCAAAACCAATACGTAATTTATATTGACATGTAAACCAATAAAAACAAAAACTTACAGAATTCAATTCATGGCCATCTAGAAAATATTTTTTTTTTGTTTTTGGTATTTGTATGTGGTTTATACCAGGGGTCTGCAACTCGCGGCCATATTGAGCGACATGGGAGCCGCCATTACTCGCTGCAAGGTACCAACTGAAATTCAAACGCACGAAAATGTCCAAACATTTCCTGTTTTGGGGTTGGCACAACTACAAATTGCTAGGTAATGTTTTACCGGCAATTATACATTGATTACATTTTATTTATATTTTTATATTGTGACGTTCACAATTTTGAACGCCCATAAATTTAATTTAAATTAAAAAGCGCGCGCGGTCATTGTCGTCTTAAGTCACCTTCTGGACACAATTGACCATGCGCGAGTGTCCGAGTAGATCTTTCGCCGTTTGGCCATTGTCGAAATGGTGTTCTGTGCGTCAAGATTGCTGATAAAGATTTTTCTGCGTTTCGTTGTTTGGAGCGTTTAAGACGCGCACGAAATAATCTGCCGCACGCTCTTCGCTAAAAGAGCCGCACAACATCTTAGGTAATGTAATTTTACCGTTTTGTTTAACTTATCTAACACCCCTCTTTGTGATATTGTAGGCTCTTAATTGCTCTTAAATGATCTCTTAAATGAGTTCTCAAAACCCTTAAGTGCCGCTAAATTTCTTGCGGTGTAGTTCATCTCCTTTCTGATTGGCTAATTATCAGCCCTGTTGTCCAGTTAGCTGTCCGACTCGCTTCAGAATTTTGTCAGGGAGCGCCGTGGATGAAGGCGTGAGGTGCGAAGCGCGATCGGAGGGCGTTATCTGCAGGCGGCCGGCGCGCGTTCGGACATCAGAGGACACAGCCGGATAAATAAACAGGCCAGATTTTTTCTATTTATTTTTCTATTCCGAACTACGCGATTTTATCGCTCGTGCTTAAAAATAATTAAGTGCCAATTACTTAACTTGCGTCGAAGTTGTGTGTTGTGATTTTTACGGTGAAGTCATATTATTGTTGTTGGTTTTTTTTTTGCAAAAAAAAATATTCACTAGGGTGAATAATTAATTAATTACGGTGACCACGGTGCCAATTTCGATTTTTTTGTTTGAACCTTTTGTGCTGAATTATTTTAATTCTAGAATATAATATTATTAATGAATAAAATTAATTGTTGCTAAAATATTGAGTGTTAGGAGTGTGCTAATCCGACGGTCATTTGTTAATTTATTTGACTTGGATATGATAATTATCCGCTCGGATTGGACAATGGCCATTGGTATAACCACCGAATTTAATAATTAAAGTTTAGTTTTTGAAAAGCAAAATTTTCATATTATTGGGAATAGCAACTCTAATAAATTTTGTGTCACCTAATTAAACTTTAAAGAAAATATTATAACTTTTAAACAACATTATTTAGTCGTACTTATTCAAACGTTAATAAAGTAAAATATTAAATTATTTAATTGTTCTTTTGTAATTGATTATTATGAACTTCCTATTTGAATCGAACATCTAGGTTTAGTAGTTTTCCGTCGCGTCAATTCCTGGTGGGGCAAAATTTGAAAGACTACTTGGCGCCAAAAAAAATCGAACCCCTCCCCATGCCCTAGCTAACCCACGTCGGGAATTTTCAAGCAACTTCATATACATATTTTTTGGTTCAAATAAGAAATAAATAATTGAATAAAATTTAAAATAAAATTAAAATTAACCTTCACGTTTTTTTTATTTAGCCCAAGCGAGGCGTCACAATATATACAATGTCATGAAATATTTAGTAAATTAATTATGTATTTGTTTTACGTTTATTAACGATTGTTGTTCTTGTCATTCAACAGTAAAGTTGAATAATAATAAATTTATAATTTTAAGGATTTATTGAACCATTTTGGGATGTGAAGTAACATGTTTAAATTTAACGCACCAATTATGTTATGTTTTTACTATTAGTATTACTATTCTTTTTAAATGTAAATATAGATTGTAAAATGAAGATTCTGTAAATAAATTAAATTAAATTATACGCGTGATGCTCCCACACCAACCCACGCTTACCTGTATTTTAAGTGCTTTTGAGTGTGCTTTGATAAATTTTGTTTGACTTTGTTGCTAGCATTATTTATTTTTTATTAAATAATAATGCACAACAAGTGTTGCGTAGTAGGGTGTAAAACCCCAACTAGAAGTAAGGTCCATAGTTTTCCTGCAAATAGCGAGGTAAGTGTTTATTTTTAACATATACAGAAAGATTTATGTAACACCGAACATTTTCATAACGAGCATTTTTCTTTTAAGTATACATATGCATACGTTGTACATTTTCCGACGCTCGGTTTATTAAAAAAAATCAATTTGAAGCTTTAAACGAGTGTTTTCCACTCCCAGGCTAAGCATGAAGTAAAATTTCGAGTTTAGAAAAGCCTGAAAATTTGGTTTGGTCGCGTAGCGCGAAGCGCGGAGCGGCCAAACCAAATTTTCAGGCTTTTCTAAACTCGAAATTTTACTTCATGCGCCACCGGTACAAAACACTGATTCAATGTAAAGTTTAGTGGTGTGTTTTAAACTTCGTGATAAATCAGTGTTTTGTACCGGTGGCGCATGGAGTAAAATTTCGAGTTTAGAAAAGCCTGAAAATTTGGTTTGGCCGCTCCGCGCTTCGCGCTACGCGACCAAACCAAATTTTCAGGCTTTTCTAAACTCGAAATTTTACTCCATGCTTAGTCTGGGAGTGGAACACACTCATTTTAAATTTCAAATTAAACTCTTTTAAAAAAACAACGATTATCTAAAGATGTACGGCATATACGCTGTAATTGAGACATTTATACTTGAAATAAAAACTCCCTGTATGTACAAGTTGAGGCATTAATTGCGATTGATTAGCTACAATTTGTAATGGTCATATAGGCAAACCAATTTACACAACTTAAAAATTAAAGATGCCAAATTGTATTGAATGAAAATGTTCGGTGTTACATAAAACTCTCTGTATGTATAAATTGCAAATAATAGTTTACAACATTGATGACTAACCCGCAGCCAGTCGAGTCAATTTGAACTTTTATTCTACACAAACCACAATATTTCTGAAAGTTACTATAGACAATAAGAAAATGTACTGTTTCCAAAATGTGTAAGAACTAAAATTGCCACTTTCATATTATGCTTATGCAGGGAATTTATTTTAAGTACACATATACTGGGGGGCTATTCACAGCACCCATGCAATTTCTCATCGGTAAGAAGTTGCATTAAAATAACGTTATTTTACTCCCTACGGTTTAGTAAATTATATAATTACATAATACTCTGTAAATGTTCAAGCGTCCGTTGTTTTTATAAGTGTTCAATTTGAACTTCTACCGAGTGACCCCACTCCTTGAATAAAATAATGGTATTATATTTCTTTTTTTATTCCAGATGTATTGCTAAAGTTTGGCACAATAAATTCAAACAAATTTTGGAACTAAGAGATTCAGTCTCAGGATTGAGGATGCGTACATCAAAAAGAACAGATGAGATTTGATTGACAAAGCCTCTTCTCAATCATGACCGTCTGTGCGTGACAAAGAGTCACATTCTTCGCGAGGTAATCATGTCGTAGCAAAACACAGCGGATCTAAACTAAAAAAAATGAAAAATAATTACTTTATACAGGGTGCCAGTTTTTGGAGCTCAAGCATGGGGATCTTGGATATTTGAAGAGATACAAGGTCGGTTAAATTAGGGCAAAGTTGCCTAATCTGGAGTAAAATATAATGCCGTTTTAAAACATAAAATATTGCGACTACTTCCGACATTATTCCGAAAAAAATCGAAATTATCAAAAAAAGGTTTTTATTTTTTTGCGAGACTATTTGAAGAGATACTTCAAAATAATTTATCATTACCACTTTATCATTGCCACTTTGTACGCTCTACAACAGTGGTGGGGAAACTTTATTAAGACGGGCCATTTGTAATAACCAGACAATCGTAGCGGGCCAAAGAATAATGCTTAATCGTAGGTAGGTAGTTTTTATGCGGGTCGTCACATTACGAAGTAAGAACGCGTTCAAACATTCTCACGACGGCACTCTTAAACGGGCCGGATTAAACCTTTCCGCGGGCCGGACTTGGCCCGCGGGCCGTAGTTTCCCCATCACTGCTCTACAACGTGGTGATATTATAATAAAAATTCGACGTTTCAATTTTCGGCAAACATCAACTTTGTTTTTACTTATGGGCGCCATCTTGGATTTTTACATTTTCAAATACAGCTTTTTTTTCTGATTACGGTGATGTGTCATGTGTTGGGGTTTGATCTAGCAGTTTGATGGAAATACCAAAAATCCTGTTTTTGCAAGGAGTGCCTTGGAAATGACAGCTACACTTTTGTTTACGAAAGTAATTTTTAAACAATAATACAAAACTAAAGCAAAATTGTTTTCTATATCTATTGCATTATAAGATATAAAAAGTACAAAATTATTATTCAAATTCATAACATAGAATGAAACTAGAACATGAGAAACGAATAAATTAAAAAAACAATTATAAGAGGTGTTCGAATGGCTTACCCTCCATCTCCAAGATTTTGCGTCTGTATGCGTCTTCTTAAATTATATTGATCCTAAAACATGCCTTCTCATTTTGGCCCTTAAAGTTGTAATGATCTTTCTTCGCAAATCATTGATATCGGTGGGTACAGATTTATAAATTATGTGTTTATACCTCCCCATAAATAATAATCTAATAGGGAAAAATCTGGCGAACGTTCCGGCCAGCGTACGTCCCCACTATTTGAAATTACTCTATCGGAAAATATTTCAGACAACTTATCAGACACTCTTCTAGCGTTATGTGGTGGAGTTCCATCTTGCTGGAACCAAAGGCTATTTAGGTGGTTGAGGCAAATGTTGTCATCGATGTAATCGGTCAGGTAGGTCATTGAAAAGTGCAAATACCCATCTGCAGTCAAATTGTGTTCGTAAATTTACGGGCCAATGATCTTATCGCCAAATAAACTAACTAAGATAGACGTGTATATTTCTTTTTTTTTTATTCCAGATGTATTGCTAAAGTTTGGCAAAATAAATTCAAATTCGAGATTTTCGTCATATCATAAAACTTTCATGAGATTTTCAATATTTCCAGATTTTCAATTTATCAAATCTCAATGAGATTTTCGATACGTCGAGATTTTCGTCAAATTATAAAAATGTTGCATAGACATTTTTATAAGATTTTCAAAATTTCGAGATTTTTTTTTAGCTCTGTATGCAAATAATCGGTTATTATTTCTTGAGTAATGAAATCACTTCTTCTGAATTATTAATGAATAATGTTATAATAACAAATTATGTAATTGTAAAAATAATATAGTTCTTTATTAATACTCAAAAATATTGTAAAAAAGAGTAATTTGATATTCAAAGAAACAATTAACTTTAATTAATGTTGCTCAACAGCTCTATTTGAATACTTTTTCTTTAAAAAATAATTTTGGTCTAACCGATTTCGAGTCAACATACTCATGTTGTATGTTGACTCGAAATCGGTTAGACAAAAATTATTTTTTAAAGAAAAAGTATTCAAATAGAGCTGTTGAGCAACATTAATTAAAGTTAATTGTTTCTTTGAATATCAAATTACTCTTTTCCCCTAAATGTTGACTCAAAATCGGTTAGACCAAAATTATTTTTTAAAGAAAAAGTATTCAAATAGAGCTGTTGAGCATTAATTAAAGTTAATTGTTTCTTTGAATATCAAATTACTCTTTTCCCCTAAATTTTAAATTCCGCGCCCTAAAATGTCACCAGATTCTGCCAAGTGAGCTAAATGTTTGCGAGTCAAGTAAATCTGTAGTTTTCTTGAATCGTTGACTCGAAATCGGTTAGACCAACATTATTTTTTAAAGAAAAAGTATTCAAATAGAGCTGTTGAGCAACATTAATTAAAGTTAATTGTTTCTTTGAATATCAAATTACTCTTTTCCCCTAAATTTTAAATTCCGCGCCCTAAAATTTCACCAGATTCTGCCAAGTGAGCTAAATGTTTGCGAGTCAAGTAAATCTGTAGTTTTCTTGAATCGTGGCGCAAATAAGGCTCTTTAGAGCCATAACTCAAGTAGAGTTCTTTGAGTTAGTCGATCAAGAGACTCAGTAAAAAACCTCAGCCTCAGAACCTTTGTGACTTACCTGAAGAATTAAAGTTGGTAAAATATTTAAATCAGTTAAAAATCTGCAGTTCAATAGACCCATGATTTTAAAGACCTTAGAGTTCGCGAATAAAAAGACTTAGTAGAAAACCTGTAGCTCGTAGAAATCCTGCAGCTATTTTAGTGCTGCCTCAGGTAGATACTGAAAGCTCGTGACTCACCTAAAGACCTAAAGTTGATGAGATATTAGGTAAATCAGTTGAAACTCTGCAGTTCTTTAGAGCCATTCTTAAATGGAGACTATATATTTGGTAGTATAATTGGACCTACAGCTTGTAGAAAACCTGAAGCAGTCCAAATCCGAATTCGAGTCATGCCTCAGGTAGATTCTGAATGTTCGTGGCTCAAATTTGGTAAAGAAAAACACATGTTTTGCTCCATGATTTTAGTTTTAGTTTTCTGACACGTGTTTCGGTCTTTACAGATCATTTTCAAATTTTTAACCAAATTATAAATGTAATCAAATATAAGTTTCCTCATTATATATGGAAAGAAAATTATAATGCTTCCGGCAGGATTTGAACCTGCAAACATTAAACGGGGCTTTGTATGAGGTTTAATTAGTAATTATCAATGCTTGCTGTATGTTAGCGCTTGCTGAAGTTTCAAACTAAACGTTTAAAAAAACAATGAATGCATGAAATTTTGCAGCGTATACATCGCGATATGTATACTTAAAACGAAAAATTCCCGTCATGTATCGAACTCAAGTCAATATTTATAGTGAATGCGCCGGGATGAAAACGTTCTTGCGGCAAATAAAATGCAAAATTAAAACCACAGCCATAAAAACAAACCAATTTAGTTGCCCCCTTTTTTTATATGCACGATATAGACCCCTACTAATACGCCATAAATCCTGCGACACGCTCAGGTAAATTACATCTCGTGCCGGAATTCCTGAAATTTTTAAAGGGTTGAAGACCTTATCTCGCACCCTTTCGCAATCCTCTCGCAGCAATATTGGCAACCCGGAACAATTCCGGCGGTGTAACGGCCATAAATTTCCCAACTCTGGGCTTAATCGCTTTCGGTGAAATCAATTGACTTTAGATTAATACTGGTAAATCCTACAGATGGATTTAAACCAACAGAAAAAATGATTAATGTTGCAAACATTTAATTTTATTATTGGATCAGTGATTTTTACTGTAAACCAAAACTGAACCAAATTTTCAGCCTTTTATAAAGTCGAAATTTTACTTCGTGTTTAACTAAGGAGTGGAATCATTCGTTAGACATTAAATTCAATAAAGTGTATGTACAGGATGCAGCATTTTCGATGGTTTCTTCAAGTAAAGTACCATTTACATGAATGATAGACAAAAACTAATATACCCTTTCAGAGCTCTTTTTTGCAACTTATTCCATGTGCCTAATCAAAAGTTGTCTATCTTTATTTAAAAAGATAATAACATGCGGTAAAAAAATTCGTTATGCACTTTCAGCGAAAAAAACATTTTCACAAACATAAACAATATTACATAACCTCTAACTGTATTGTTTTGAGTTCACGTGAAGTGATTAATCACAAATAGAAAGACTGTTATTCCTTACTTCACTTTTTATTTTTATGTTAGATGTTTGTTATTGATAATGAGCACCTTGTGTCTCGAAATGTACATCTAACATAAAAATAAAAAGTGAAGTAAGGAATAACAGTCTTTCTATTTATGACATAACCTCTAAATGGTTAAAATTTAATTAAATTGAAGTAGGTACCATCGGTGGACATAAAATGTTGGAAGAAATCGAAAATTGGATAATGTCAAACATAACCAATTTTATATAACCCAAGTCAGGCTTTTTAAAGACAGGTTATAAAAGTGACAATGAAAATATGAAAATGAAATGAATTATCACTTTATTAACACTTTTTTCATTTTCGTCGTATCAAATGACAATTAACTGACAAGTCCAAAGTTTGATACACATTAAAAAACTTTTACGTATCCCAACATTTTGTTTCCACCCAAAGTACGTCGATGGGCATAACACATATGAACACATATGTGTTACAAGGTATAACAGAATTGGATCTTTTCATGTTTTCCCCTACCCCTTTCCCCGCAGGCCCTAGTTCGTGCGAGAAGGAACAATGACGTTGATTTGGTTACGTTTTTGAGTCTATCATAACCTCTCTTTCCGGTTTCGCTGTACTTTTATAGATAGATTTTTAATATTTTGTGTTAAAAATAGGTGTTATTATAAAAAATCGGTGTTACTAATACGACTTTGTGTTCGTGTTAAGTGTCGACCAACCGGTTTCAGTGAAATATATCGTAATGTACAAATTAAAATGTAAAATTCAGTCGAAATAATGCACAAAATAATCCGCCAGGGAGAGCTGACTCAATTTTGTCGGGGTCAAAAAGTGGAAAAGACCCTTATATATGTATTTACATTATACAGAGAGTTTTTCTTTCAAATATACGTATTCCAGATTCAGCCTATTTTCTGTAAATCTTAAGATATTCCCTATTTTTTTTAAGTTCATTTCAAAGCTTTAAACAAGTGATTTCCACTCCCAGAGTAAGCATGAAGTACAATTTCGAGTTTAGAAAAGCCCCGTGAAAATTTGTCTCGGGTCGCGCAGTGACCCGAGACAAATTTTTTGGGCTTTTCTAAACTCGAAATTTTACTTCATGCGCCACGCGTATAAATCACTAAAATATTTTGAAATTTATCTATATTCGAAATTCGTTTAAAATCTGTGTTTTATAAGCGTGGCGCATGAAGTAAAATTTCGAGTTTAGAAAAGCCCAGAAAATTTGTCTTGGCGCTTTTCTAAACTCGAAATTTTACTTCATGCTTAGTCTGGGAGTGGAAAACACTCGTTTAAAGATTCAAATAGAACTCATTTAAAAAACAACGAATGTCAGAAAATGTACAGCTTAGGCGTATGTTTACCTAAAAGACAATATTTTCTTGAAATCTCTAGATATTCGTTGTTTTTTTTTTAAGAGTTCAATTTGAAGCTTTAAACGAGTGTTTTCCACTCCCAGACTAAGCATGAAGTAAAATTTCGAGTTTAGAAAAGCCCCGTGAAAATTTGTCGAGGGTCGCGCAGCGACCCGAGACAAATTTTCTGGGCTTTTCTAAACTCGAAATTTTACTTCATGCGCCACGCGTATTAAACACTAAAATAATGTGAATCTTATGTATATTATAACCTCACTTGAAATCGTTGTTTTATACGCGTGGCGCATGAAGTAAAATTTCGAGTTTAGAAAAGCCCAGAAAATTTGTCTCGGGTCGCTGCGCGACCCTCGACAAATTTTCACGGGGCTTTTCTAAACTCGAAATTTTACTTCATGCTTAGTCTGGAAGTGGAAAACACTCGTTTAAAGTTTCATATAGAACTCATTTAAAAAACAACGAATGTCAGAAAATGTACAGCTTAGGCGTATGTTTACCTAAATGACAATATTTTCTTTAAATCTTTAGATATTCGTTGTTTTTTTTAAGAGTTCAATTTGAAGCTTTAAACGAGCGTTTTCCACTCCCAGACTAAGCATGAAGTAAAATTTCGAGTTTAGAAAAGCCCCGTGAAAATTTGTCGAGGGTCGCGCAGCGACCCGAGAAAAATTTTCTGGGCTTTTCTAAACTCGAAATTTTACTTCATGCGCCACGCGTATTAAACACTAAAATAATGTGAACTTTATGTATATTTGAACCTCACTGGAAATCGGTGTATTATACGCGTGGCGCATGAAGTAAAATTTCGAGTTTAGAAAAGCCCAGAAAATTTGTCTCGGGTCGCTGCGCGACCCTCGACAACTTTTCACGGGGCTTTTCTAAACTCGAAATTTTACTTCATGCTTACTCTGGGAATGGACAACACTCGCTTAAAGCTTCAAATTGAACTCTTTTAAAAATCAACGAATGTCAGAAAACGTACAGCTTATGCATGTTTACCTAAAGGTTACCATAAAGTAATCACATTTAAATTCAGCGCGCATTTGTGACGTAAGCGATCTCTACCCCCACTCTAAAACCTTCGATTCTGTCGATCCTTCTTACCGTATACTCGACCGTCCTTGGTTTCCAATAGCTCAAAACTAACTAATAACATGTAGGTTTTATTCTATTAATACAAACAGATAGTATCATGTTTATATGACTTAATTTAACACAGTTATATTCCTTTCTTCACTTTTATTTTTTTTGCTAGATTTACATTTCGGGTAGTTAGTTAGCTATTGATAATGGGTCCTTAGTACCCGAAATGTACATCTAGTAAGAAAAATAAAAGTGAAGAACGTAATATAACTGTGTTTAATTAAGTGACTTAACACCTTCACGTAACTCATACAACTACATTAATGTTTGTGTGAGCTTGATAGAAATGAACTAGCATTATACTATAATGATATTAGCAGCAATTCCATTAATAGGCTAATAGATTTTTGTTATCGTATTATCGTAGTTTCGTTTTTTTAATTGAAAAAAAATTAACTTTAATAAACTAGCTTTCCCACAACATAAAAAAATGTCATACTCAATTTGACTTTATAGCCGTATTCTTTAGGTTGGAGTTTTAGCGTGTATAAAATATGACACAGATCAATCACAATATAATTCGAAGAGCCGATTTGTGGAAGAGCCCCGAAATCTACGAAGTAAATATACCCCTGGGATTCACCGATTCCCCATTTTCTCTGTCGCGGATAAAAAACACATAAAGTGATAGGGAATCGCTATTTTTGGAGATTTGCTGCCTCCCTTCGTTAGAATAACGCATCAAGCCATCGAGAGAAATGAATGGAAAAAAAAACGAACGGGGGGATTTAAATAAATTGATGCGTTTAGCTATGTGTGTATTCAGTGAGTGTTATTGATTAATTTCGCTTTTTTTTAATAATATGAGACAAGTAGAAATTTGGTGTATAATCAGTGTTTCTACCATGCGATCATTTAAATTATGATTTAGAGTAGGCGGCATTTTTTTGTGCGTTTGTTCAGAATGTTAATTGAACGAAGGAATAATTTTGAGGTTATGGTAAACTATGTGTTAACAGTCAATAGTGCCAATCTAATTTAAAATTTAAATCAAGTTTTAAATGATCGGGTAGTACATTCAATGCCTTATATACAAACATCTTTATTGTGTACTATTACATATAACTACATTTATGAATATTATAAATATACATTGTAAGTGAGAGGCTATTGACCGTTGGTCTTTCAGCCTGAGTTCTTGTCAATGATTTTGTTCTTTGTCTGTCTGTTAGTCATGATTCACGTGAGATGTTATGAATTGATGAATGGTGATCTATGGATGTGAGAATTCAGGGGGGATGTTTGGGTTTTGTGTTAGGCATGGATGATTGAGGATGTCGTGGATATAAGGGTTTGATGAACATTTTTGCGAAAGTTGGAGAATTCGTTCTTGGATAGAGATAATTTCTAGTTTTTTATATAAATGGGTGTTGGAAGGGTTGTGGAGTGGGTTGTTGGGGTGTCTGATTTTGGTGAGGATCATAAGGGCAGATCGTTCTGTGACCTGAAAATTATTTAGGATTAGCGGGCGGGGATTGTGGAATAGGATGGAAGCGTAATGCAGTAAGGGCCGGCAGATCATTTTATAACTATGGACGGCTGTTTTTGTTGTAATTCCTTTATTTTGAAAGGTTGGTGATCTGAAGTGCCGTGCCCTATTTTGAATTTTGGTTTTGAGGATTTGTGAGTGGAGATTAAAGGATAGTTTTGCATTGAATGTGACACCAAGTATTTGCATGAAGGGAATAGATGGATTAATTCGTTATTTAGGGTAATACTAAATGAAGAGTTGTGTGATCTGTGGTAGGGAATAAAAAGCTAGGATTTATTAGGGTTAATGGAAGTTCTCCATTTGGCAAACCAAAGGGAAAGTGTCTCGATCAGTCCTTGGAGAGTGGAAAGGGCTTTGGGTATGGATTTTCGTGGGTTACGAGGGCGGTATCATCGGCGAAGAGAAGAAAATAAGCCTTTGGATTAAGGTATTGAGGATTAGGGTTGTAGATATCATGGACGAATATATTATATAGAAAAGGCGAAAGGGAACCTTGTGGTACGACCTGTTCGGGGATAAAGGAAGAAGATGTAGTGTTGTGGACACGAACATTTAGGAATCCATTAGTGAGGAAGCTGTCAACAAGGAAGATGAGATGTAATGGGATTTTAAAAGGATTGTACTTGTACAGCAAACCTCGATGCCAGACGAAATCAAAGGCTTTTTTAATGTCTAGAAAAAGAATTGTTGATTTTGTATTTTCGAGGTGTGCTGTTTGGCAATTGGATGTTAGGATAGTGAGTGGTGGATCTGTGTTCAATAAATCCAAGTTGGTATGGAGGTATGCAATGGGATATATGGGTCAGGATTTTGTTTCTGAGGATTGCTTCGAATGTTTTTGCCAAGACTGGGAGCAGTTATTGGTCTGTAGCTCGAAACTTCTAGAGCGTCGCTATCGCGTTTAATTATACATGTAATTATTCTCTGCTTCCATTCTTGGGAGATTTTTTAAAATTTATATACGGAATTGAAAATCTGGATAATGTATTTATGGATAAATTCTAGGAGAGATTTGTGTTTTTGCCCTTGTGTAGAACAGTAAAGTACTCTTCCTCTTTTATGTCGTCATCAGGAGGATCGGGATTGCGGTTATTGATGAAGGATAGGTACCAGGAATTAACCATCTTGTAGAAGTCGTCATTATATGTAGTCGTCTGTTTTTCTGTAAAGTTGCCTTGAAATAGTCTGCAAATATGTCAGCAATTTGTTTAGCGTCATTCGTTACTTCATTAGTTGTCGGATGTCGAAGTTTTTGAAGTACGTCGGTCTTTCTGTACTTTGATAGTTTTTTTATTTCATTCCAATAGCTTTTACCATGTTGTTTATTAATGTCTTCACATGCTTTGATCCAACTGTCTTGCTTATAGTCTTTAATTAGTTTATGAATGTTTTTAAGGTATTGAATTTTTGTCTAAGAGTTTGTTCTTCTGTCTGCTGTAGGTCTCTGTACAACTGTCTTTTATATTTAATGAGCCTGGGGATATATTTTGGGAGTAGGTATTTGTATGTAGGCTTAGTGTAGGTTGGTGTATTATTTTTAATTGAGTCTGATAATACTGTAAGGAACTGGAAAATGGTGGGGTTTAATATATTTTGATTAAGGGGTATAAATGTCTTCATGTCTTCTGTCACTTTTTTATGTCGCAGTCTTTGTGTTTTTACAACGTTTTTTGGGGAATGGATGTGGGTGGATAAGTTTTTAGGGCAAAAAGAATTGAAAGATTATCAAAACATATATCGGGAATTAGGTTAATATCTGTGATAAGGTGTTGTATGTTGCTTATGCTCAATGCCTTATTAATATGCATATTGTGTTTTAATATTTTACTTCATCCTTAATCAAGGAGTGGAAACACTCGTTAGAAATTTCATTTAGAAAAAATATATAATATAGGTTCTGGGTGGGTACCTTGAGGAACTACAGGTTGCTACAGATGTAACAGAAACTGGTTTCCAAATAGTGGTTTTAAATTTTACCATTTGGAAGGTAATCCAATTATTCTTCGTCTAACACCCAACTTAATCACCATAGACAGGGTGTTCATATTTCGTGGAAATGCATGGGGATCTCGGTTACTTGAAAAGATCGAGACGCAGTTAAATTGGGGCAAAGTTGCGTAAATTGGTGCCCAATAATAATCTGAAAACAAACGGTTTCAAGATACTGTACAAAAATTGATTTTCTGAAATTTCGTTTATTTAGTGAAAAACTATTGAATCTACAAATTTATAACTTTCAGATTAAAGAGGCACTTTTTATTGAGAAATCTAGTAGCATTCTTGATTTTAAGATAGCTTTAACATTACCCAGGAACCATAACCACTTTTGTTTTTCTTATGAGTTTTTTCTGAATTCAGCGATGGTTCAATTGTCTCAAACCCAGCCTTACTGACAGGGTGATATGGTAATTACTTACTAGAATGTTATTTAAAGTTTATACTTGTTACTCTCTAATTAGGTGTATTGCATGTTGAGTAATAAAGGTTAATATTATTATAAATTAATAAAAACAGTAAATTTCCAATCACTTTATTTACATCTTTCAACTATATCTAACAATAAAATATATTCCTCAGTGATTGAATACACCAAAATCTACATACGTAATATTCGCACTTTTCGTTATCACTAAAATATCATCACCTGAATGCAATAAGGAGGTAAGTCAAATTTTTATATTTCAGTAATTCAATTTATCCCATTATTTTTCAAGTCTTGTTATCGTTATGGTTTTTAATATATTTACAAAATTGTTGCAGAAAAACATTATATTTGCTTTTATATGGATTTGAGTGAACCTTGTGAAGAAAGGTTTAAAGGGTTTTATTAAAAAAAAAACATTTTCTTTTATACAGGGAATTTTTGTTACGCTGTGAATTTTCTAAAATTCGTTGCTTTTTCAAAAGAGTTCAATTTAAAGCTTTAAACGAGAGTTTTCCACTCCCAGACTAAGCATGAAGTAAAATTTCGAGTTTAGAAAAGCCCCTTGAAAATTTGCAGAGGGTCGCGCAGCGACCCGAGACAAATTTTCTGGGCTTTTCTAAACTCGAAATTTTACTTCATGCGCCACGCGTATAAAACAGTGGTTTGAAATGGAGTTCGAAATATACGTCTTTAGCATAGTGTTTTAGTAACATATTGTGAACTTCACGATATTTCAGTATTTTATACGCGTGGCGCATGAAGTAAAATTTCGAGTTTAGAAAAGCCTGAAAATTTGGTTTGGTCGCGTAGCGCTACGCGCTACACGACCAAACCAAATTTTCAGGCTTTTCTAAACTCGAAATTTTACTTCATGCTTAACCTGGGAGTGGAAAACACTTGTTTCAAGCTTCAAATTTAAATTTTATAAAAAGCAACAAGTATTCGAAGATTCACAGAATATACGCTGTATACTTAAAAGAAAAACTCCCTGTATTTGATTAACTAAGTTCCTTCATTTATAATATTTAAAAAAAAGCACTCAGTTTTAAATTCACATCTTCTTAAGCCTATAGATAAGTGATAAATAAGATAACTTAAACTGATCAGATTATATGTTACTTTATTTTTGATAATATTTTTAGCCTAAAGATAACAAAATGAGATTTTTTAGAATAATTGCTTTTTGTATTCAGGTGACGATTCTATACCTTCAATTTGATTAAGCCATTTCAGTGCACAAAAATATAACAAGCTCATCATTCCGATCACATCAAGCCTTTTTATTATTTAATCCCTTAACGTGAATATAAAATTTGTACACTTTCCATAAGTGAAAACAATTTTTATTACGAACTTAATTTATGTAATAATTAAATAAATGTGGAAATTATTTAGTGAAATGAATTAAAAATAAGCCCATCTTTATTAAATATGTATCCTGTATATCTATGTTCCAGCAAAGGCAGAAAGTTCTATAACTTTCTCAATATATAAAATTTTTAAAAAAATGAAATAAAAATTGCATGAAATAATTTTGTTCATAACATAAAATTATTCTCACATATAATAATAATAATAACAATCTTTATTGTCCAACAGATATACCATACACATATACAGCATATCCCATAATTTCTGGATGCAATACAACTTGGCTTTTTAAATGGAACACCCCGTATATTATAAAAATTTTCGATTCCTTGTTAATAATGAATACCAGGTAATATTACATTTGGTCTAAGAAATAGTATGACCTTGAGTTTATACCTCAAACTCAAGGTCAACTTAGAGGAATGTCATAATAACAATAGACGTAAAAAGTTAACAAGGAATCTAAACAATTAATAATATATCATCTGCTGTAATATAACAAGTGATATGATTATCATCGATAATATTCATGAGTGAAACCTAGCTGCAGATTCAACGAGCCCAAAGGACGAGTTGAATGTGCTGCCCTGGTTTCACGAATTATTATCGATTATTAATCATACCACGAGTTATATTTGATCAGAGAATATAACGAATTTCACTACATTTCCGTCTTGGAAACCTCACCCCATCGCCCGGCTGACATTTTTAATTATCGACTGCCACATTTGACAAATAATTTTCGTAGACAGGACCAAAACAAGGTGAAAGGATTCTATCACCGCTGTGATAACATGCATCTATGGAAATAAGTGATTCTGATTGGAGGGCATGTAGTCATGTCCCGCTCGAGTTATATTCTCACTGTTACGCCAGTCACATATGTGCATTTTTTAATTTTTTTTTAGTAAAGTGTTATGGCTTATTTTTATTGTAGAATTCAGTGCCAAAAACACCAATGTAATTGGGGAAGGGTTTCTAGGTCAAGCATAATCTAAAAAAAAGTTTGGAATACAATGAAAAACAAAATTTTAGGAACTAAAAAAACTGTATTATCTCAAAACTACAAAATTGCACATTGGTGACTCTCGTATTCAAGTGATAATACAGGATGTCTCATTTAATATAATAAAGTTGTATGACGTCTAGTAATGATGAGCAGGTGCGCACCCAGACATTGGTTTTGAGGGGGGCTCACGTGTCTGGGGGGTTCTCATCTCGGTTCTTAAACCTATGTATATACATGGAAATACTACAATTTAGTGAGCCTTGGGGGGGCTCAAGCCCCCGAGCCACCCCTTGGGTGCACGCCTGATGATGAGACACCTTTTATATGTGAAAATAATACTGTGTTATAAGGAAAATAATTTCACGCAACATTCATCTAAAACATTTTTTCATATTTTTAATATCAAGCAAGCAAGCGCCCGTGGTGAAACATTTTTGAATCTAATACTGGATGATTTAAATTAAAACACTTGGTTTGTTTCACTTATTTATATTTTCTCCGACTAGTTTCGACCATTGGTCATCTTCAAGGAGGAATGTATCCTTGAAGATGACCAATGGTCGAAACTAGTCGGAGAAAATATAAACAAACCAAGTGTTTTAATTTAAATTTAATTTAAATCATCCAGTATTAAGCTATGGTACTTTCAGTTTTTACTGAAACGCCCTATAGTTTTCTGTTTATAATTAATTTTACTTTCATTTACAAAGTAGGCGAAAAAAAGTATATTTATTTTATTCAATTACAGTTGATTTTTTGTGTTAGAAACATAAATGCTATTGATATGCTATTAATAAATGAAAACAAAAAGAGGTTTTAAGAAACCTTTTAAAATTAAATAACTATTTTCAAAGGTCTCTTAAATCCTGTATGTAGAGAGTATATTAATTAAGATAACCTTTTGTTTATATCTTTTTCATATAATATAATAAAAATTAATTAATTAGCTGCGTGTTCAAATACTCCGGTAAGTTTACCATACAAGTTTCACTAAGAAACAAAAAAAACACATGAGTATATAATTTTAAAATATATCGAATCACATATTTATCACTCCCGTAAAAAAAACGACATTCATTTCAATCAGAACATTTTCTTCACAATCTCCTTAAACTTCTGCTCCTGCTCTTTCATTTTAACCCCAGTTTTCAGCACACCCTGCTGCGCAGCCTTATTCTCGGGCTCGACTTCCAAAACCTTTTTAAAACAATCCATCGCCCTATCGTAATCCTGCAACTCGAAAGCCGACGTTGCAATTTTGTAAAAAGCCTTAACGTTCTCCGAATCGTTCGTAAGCGTCCTCTCGCACAAATCCAAAACTCGATTATAGTCTTTAATTTTTAAATAACACGAAGCTAAGTTGCTGTAGAGTGTCGCTTTTAATTTCGATATTTCCCCGATGGACACCCCGTCGATGTTTGTGGGTGGTGTTTCAGCGTTGATCGGAATGGAAAGGAGGATTTTCAAGGCTTTGCTGAATCTGTGCGAAGCGTCTTTGTTGTGTTGGGTTTTGAATAGGGCTACACCTTTTTCTTTGTGGTAGGTTGCTAGGTTGTATTTGTAAGAGGCGGTCCATTCGTAGATTAAACCGCAAGGGGTGAGTTTTTGTAATTCCAGGGTGAATTCGGTGGGGTCGGCGGTTTGGAATGTGATGCGAGCTTCTTCGGAGACGTTCATGGTTTGTAAGACGATGTCGAGCAGCCGACCGTACTCACCGTCATTATCTCCAATTTTTATAACAGTTTCAGAAAAATTGGAGTCAGTTGTTTTTATAACGCATTCTGCATTTTCAGTAGGCTTTAAGCCTTCTGTACCTTTAGTTAAAATCGTCTTTTTTATTTTACCATCGGGGGAAATCCATTTAGCTTCAGCCATGTTTTAATATTCCAATCGATATTTTTTAATCAATTTTTTGCAAATAACCAATATGGTTGTGAAATATTAATTTTAAAATTTACTTGATTTACTAATTAAATATAAAATTTAAAACTGCCATTAAAAGCATACACAATTATTTTAATTCATGCCAATTATACAAAATACCAATGTTACTGTCATTACTGCCATTGAAGAAAGATTGTTTTAGGTTAACTTTTATTCGAATTGCAAATAATAAATTTTCTTACCAAAAGGTTGTTAATAAAATAAAATCCTTTTAACTGATTTTTTTATAAACTCAATAAATATTACAAGCAATTAATGAGATTTCTTCTCCTCTTCTTTCCGAATCCTTATACCTTTTCAGGTGTCGGATGGTTAATGAGATATTAATAGATAAATTACCTGATATGGATTTGATAAAGCAAAAGCCGTTATTGTACTTTGTTTTATGTAAACAACAAACATCAGAATAATAGCGACTCTTTTTTTTTTGTTTTCTAATAATGGCCACCTATTTGTTTTCTTTTGTTTAAACAATAAAACAAATAAATAAGGCCTATGTTTTTAGTACTTATAACCTATAAAATCAATCCTTCCATTTTTCCCGATTAAAAACCTAACATTCAGATTCTGTAATGAAATTGTGTAAAATCTCCAAGGTTCGGTGATAAAATTCTGAAGAGATTTTATTGTTGCAAGCGACCGAGCTGGGTAAAACGAATTTACAATCGCTCATGTATTATATTTTTTTTTTGTTTTCTAATAATGGCCACCTATTTGTTTTCTTTTGTTTAAACAATTAAACAAATAAATAAGGCCTATGTTTTTAGTACTTATAACCTATAAAATCAATCCTTCCATTTTTCAAGATTAAAAACCTAACATTCAGATTCTGTAATGAAATTGTGTAAAATCTCCAAGGTTCGGTGATAAAATTCTGAAGCGATTTTATTGTTGCAAGCGACCGAGCTGGGTAAAACGAATTTACAATCGCTCATGTATTGCCCGGTCGATCTGTTCGAGGTAGTCAGCGCGTGCACGATGGTTTGAATGCCTTGATGGGGGCTCTTGACGACGATCAAACGGATCGGCCACTGCAAAAGGTACAGCCACTTGCTGTTCAATTGCGGAAAATACCGGTAAATCGCAGTTTCCGTGTTACCGGGATTGACTGCGTTGATTATTATGTTGGTATCTGTGAAAAAGTATATGTGTTAAATTAATTAAATTCGAAACTTGTAACTCAAATGAATTTAAAAAAAATCATAGCAAGCGGTTACTGTATATCATTACTAATTAAAACAAAATGAAATCATAATAAAATTAACAATGGGCCCATTCAGCAGAGACAACAGTTGGGCTTACTGCCAAATGTTGGGGAATTCTCTGATGACTGGATTGTTAATCGTGAACGTGTTTGGGATTTTTGCAATCGTACAAAATAAACCGACCGGAGTACCGTTCATTATGTACCAACATACATCACAAACAAACCCAAACATGTTGAATGTTGAACATTTTGATGAACGGGCCCAATCACTCAACTTGTAACAACTGTGTAATCTAAAATTAATGATACAGTTGGCAGCACTGAGAGTCCAATTCAGACTTAGGCATTGTTGCCAGATTAACCTCCAATGTGGCGATTTAGTGTGCTAATTTTGGCGAAGTTATTTTTAAATGGCGAACATCGTATTTGGCGAGTGACTAATTTAAAATATAATATATCTTATTTGATAGTATTTTTAGAACTTCAGACTAAATCAGTGTTTAATATGCCTGGCGCATGAAGTAAATATTTCGAGTTTAGAAAATCCTGAAAATTTGGATTGGTCGCTCCGCTTCGCTACGCGACCAATCCAAATTTTCATGATTTTCTAAACTCGAAATATTTACTTCATGCTTAATCAAGGAGTGGAAAACACTCGTTTAAGTATTATTGAAAACTTAAATAAATATTAAGATCTAAAAGAAGGAAATAAAACTAAATACTTGATTTTATTTTAAATTTACTTTAATAAATACATTTTCTTTGGAGTAAGTAAAAATATATTACAATATAATCAAGTATTTAGTTTTATTACCTATGTTTTAGATCTTCATATTTATTTAAGTGTTCAGTAATATTTCAACGAGGGTTTCCACTCCCTGATTAAGCATGAAGTAAATATTTCGAGTTTAGAAAAGCCTGAAAATTTGGATTGGTCGCGTAGCGAAGCGGAGCGACCAATCCAAATTTTCAGGCTTTTCTAAACTCGAAATATTTACTTCATGCGCCAGGCGTATTAAACACTGATTTAGTGCGAAGTTCTAAAAACACTTCATTCGTCAGTTTCCAATGTTGTTAAATTCATTCCACAGTAAACATCATTATTAGAAATTTCATAGAATTTCTGCTAGATTGAATTGTAACCCAACCTGCTGTATCTTATAATATAACCTACACTTACTTGACAATTTCTTTGCGAACTCCCTCGTAAACAGCGTCAAAGCCAACTTGGAAACCCCGTAAGCGATGAAATGCGTTCTGAACTCCGTTTGCGCATTCGTCAAGCAATTCAAATCGTAAGCATTGACCATACGATGACCCTCCGAAGTAACGTTAACTATCCTAGAATGATCGGCTCTTTTCAATGTCCTTAGAAGCAAGTGCGTCAGCAAAAACGGCCCCAAATAATTAGTTTGGAAAGTGACGTCGAAACCGTCTTTGGTCAACTTGTGCGGGTGGTAGAAGACGCCGGCGTTGTTGACGAGAGCGTAGATCTCTTTAAACTCAGTGTCGATTGTGTTCGCAAAGTTGACGATGCTGTCGAACGAGTTTAGGTCGAGGTGTTTAACATAAATGCGCGGAGTGTCGATTTTTAAGGTCGCTTGGATTTCTTTCTTTACTGAAATGCCTTTATCGATGCTGCGGCACGCCAAAACTAAAGTTGCTCCTAAAAATCAATTGAATATACAATAGTAAATATCATTCACAGGAACTATTTTTACTCAGTTGTTGAATACAAGATGAAATCAAAATTTTATTGATCACCCCATATTCTGGTTTAAAGTCTACATTAGTTAATGTAACAAAGATAAACCTAATTATTTATAAACTAATAATAGAAAGTTTTAGTTTATCGTTTTATAAATGATGGTAATGCTAAAGTCTGCGTTGAACTTGCTTGTTGACTGTGTTACTGGGCAATAAGCAAGTAGACGTTAGCATTACCATATTTCGTAAAACAATAAACTAAAACTCCCTATTAATAAAGAAAAGAACAAAAATAACACTTGGTTCGTTTCACTATTTGCAGAAAAAACCGACCGGCTTATATAAGTTTATTATTATTAGTTTAAAATGTTTCAACAAGTGATAAGTGAGATCCCATTGAGCAAACACATTGAAGTAATGTTTCATCAACATTAATACAACGATTAATGCTGATACAACGTTATTTGTTTGTTTTTTGCTCAGTGGGATAGTTATTCAAGAAATACATAATCTAATCAAAACTCAAACACATAATTAGTCAGAGACTATTTTAACACATTTATAATACGTTTTAATCCAATGTGAGAGTGTAAAAACTCACCTCTTTTAGCTAATTCGAAAGCCAAAGCCTTCCCGATCCCGGAATTAGCCCCCGTAATAATAACAACCAGACCATCCAACCGTGCGCTACAACTGCAAACTCCGCCAGCAAAATATTTCCTGAAACCCAAAACAACAAAACCAATCACAACCCCGGGTGCACTCACTATCCACTTACATCAATCCATAAGTCACCGAACCGACAACAATTGTCCCTGCAATGTACTTCCACATCTTATTACCTGTTCTCTCTCTTACCGAATTATTATCGCTAAAAGTGCTAAACAACGAACACTGCACGTAACATATTGAAATATTCACGTATTCCAGATGCTGATGAATATGCAATGAATTCAAACCGCAGTTAGATTCCGAAGTGGAAGTGAGGTTATGTTAAATGTAAAGTGTGAAGGAATCGATATCGACGGTTGGTTTCTTGAATTAACCGGTGATTATTTTGTGTGTAATTGTTGTCAAAACTTGTGATAAAAGGCGGTGAGTGTCATTGGCATATATATTTACAAGACCGTGAAGTTTAAGCGTAAAATTGGGTAATTATTTATAACTCTACGGTCCTCGATTATTTTGTAATGGTGATATAGAATTTTACGAATTGCATGTATTTGGGTATTTTTATAGAAATAGCCTTAGCTGTAATTTTTTTGTTTACACGACAATTCTGAGGTAATTGTTAAAACAGGTTTTTCGCGGAAATTGGTGTTTTTTGTAAATAAGTTTAACAACGCGCTATATTATGCAACTTAAATTACATTCATTCATTTGTATTTACTTTAGTTTGAGAATGACTACTAGATAGTCGAAACTAGTCACACAATTAAATGTAACATCCAGTGGTTAAACAAAGTAAAAAGTGTTTTATTTACAAGTGTATTTAAGATGTACCACAAAGTGAACGCCTACAACACCAAACAATACATTCAATTTTATTTATACAACCCAAATTACAATCACATTTCAAATACACCTTTTGGTTAGATTTAAATAAAAATGTGTTATTTCCAAATCCAATTTTTCAGGCTTTTCTAAACTCGAAATTTTACTTCATGCGCCACGCGTATAAAACGCTGATTTGATAAGAAGTTCCAAATATCCTGTTAAATCAATATTAACCCATTTGATATCCACTCACACTCACTTCACTGAAGGACAAAATAAACAGCTTATCAATAAATTTCACGATCTTTATTTTGTTTAAGCAATATGCTTATAGATATGATGTAGTCGGGGATGGCCTCTTTGTGGGGTTGGAAATTAGACGGACTGCATTTGTTTAAAACTTTAATAATCGCTAACAACAATTTCACATAACGTAACGTAACCTTCTCGTATTCTAATAATTCTCTATGATTCAACAACCTGAACATAGCTCTCCTATAATCTCATAAGTCTAGCCAACATGAAATACATTTCCTTTCCGCGGCGTTAGATGGCGCGCGCAAGCAGGTAATAAAGAAATATCGCCTACAATGATTACATTTTCAATATCTAAATTAAACAAAACGTAAACTCTTTTAAATTTTATGAGTTTAAGAAATATGTAGAAATTTGATGTTTGCGTCGATGCAAGTCTTAAAAAATAAATCTGGCAACACTGTATTGTACGTTCATAACCAACTTCACACTACTTATCTAAAAAGTACTCAACGACTTTTTACTTTAAATAACCTCAAAAATTCAAATATTTGAAAAAACTCGCACTTTAAAATAAAGTCCAAATAATCAACGAGTTAAAAAGAATAACACTCCGACAAAGTGATTATTAAAAAAACATATCAATATAAGTTTAAAAACAAGAAATAGAACGTGATCTTCCCACGCAGAAATCAAAAATGAGTTCGAGGAAACTAAGCCAACAAAAATTATTTCAAGGCACGACTCCCGTGAATTCACGTGCGAAATTAAACTCGACCACCCTTTCGAGCTCGAAAGGAACTTCATCGAAATACAAGCCCCCTTTTTCACTCAACACCACCGTGTTAGGCTCGCCTACCATACACAGAGCCCCCGTCTTGGACACCCAAGAAACCGAGAACGAGTTAACCTACAACACTTACCTGCAGAACCTTTACAAGAAGATGATTTTGGAGAAAGCGATCAGAGAGAAGAAAATCCAGTGCAACGACACTCTAGAGAGTCTCAGGGAGAAGGTTTTTGTGTTATTAGAAAAAGAGGAGGAATTGTTGGAAAAAATCGAGGAGATAGAAATTGCGGAGAGCATGGAGCAAGAGTTGATCGAGTTGAAGGATGTTATTAATAAATCCGAGAAGATTATTGATGCCGACGTTAAGAAACAAGTGGGCTTGTTTGTGGATATTGTTAAAAAGGCGAATAACAAGTTGTATTTGGAAAAAGTGCTACCTTTGAAAAATGAGGAGGAATACAAGGAAGTTGTTACTTTAATTGAGGAGATTTGCTCGATTTTGGAAAAAGTGTTCAGTTTGGTTGGGGACGTGGAAGGGGTGGGACTTCTGGCGGGCAGTTTAAGGGGGAATCTTGAAAAGTTTAAGGAGGTCGAAATGAAAAGTGCTTCAATCGAGAAATGTCAAAATGAGGTTGCCATTGTTACCATGGAGAAGGCTTCCAATTATTTGGCTTCGAATTTTAAATAATGTTAATAATGTTTAAGTTTTTCTTTCTGTTATTTAACAAGTGAGAGAGAAAATGTTGTGATCCCATTTTAGGGCTAAAATCAGTAATTTATACCTTGTACCAATGCATAAAACCCTTAAGAAATTTGCATTTTATAAGCTACTACTACTTTGTTAAATATGTATATAAAGTAATAGATATATTTTATATAAATATTTTATTTTTTAAATTTATCAATAACAAATCAGCGAGAATGCTTTTCTTCCCCTCCAAAGCCCACTTAACTTCCAATTTTCTCTGCACGACAGCCAACTCGTGATCCTCTTCGCTAATTCCTTATACATATTCTTCCTCTTCAAAGCCGTTAGGGATAACCTTGTCGTCGTCATCCGGCAGATAATCTAGTTTTTTGGATTCCGACTTCTCTTCCGCATAGGTTTCGAAATTTTTCTGAAAAACCAGCTTTAAGAGTATATTTTAAGCTTTTCTTGAAAATGTTTTATACCAGTGACGCATGAAGTAAAATTTCGAGTTGAGAAAAGCCTGAAATTTTACTTTATGATTAGTCTAGGTGTGAAAAACACTTGTTCGACAGCTATTAGGACCTTTAATGACAGCACTAATTTAAGAAAAGAACTGAAAACAAACAAACTGAAGTTATTTCGTAATCTTAATGAGTTTCTTTAATCATCTTCATTTTATTTTGAAAAATTTGGTGTTGTCATTAAAGGTTTCAACAATAACGAGGGTTTCCAATCCTTGATTACGCACAAAGTTAATATTTTCAGGCTTCTCTAAACTGCAAATATTTACTTCATGCGCCAGACGTATTAAACACCGATTTAATATGAAGTTAAAAAATACACTTAGTTATGGTTATTCTATCAAAAAAATTAAATAAAATAATGATACATATATTTTGATTATTGCTGGAAATTTTTAAAATTGAATTATTTATATAGGCAAAGACTCTTAAAAATGGAAACTAATAGCACTTAATGAATTTTGCTTTTGAAATTAGAATTTATTTTAGTACTATATTTCAAATTTGAAATATAGTATTAAAATGCGTCATCTGACGGAATAATCGCGTACCATTACTACATTATCTATGATAATGTAGTAATGCTACGTTATCTATGATAATTACAATGGTTATCTATTGTAATAACAATGGTTATCTATGATAATTACAATGGTTATCTATGATAAATACAAAGATTATCTATGATAATTACATTGGTTATCTATGATAATTTCATGGTTATCTATGATAATTATAATTGGTTATCTATGATAATTACAATGGTTATCTATGATAAATACAAAGATTATCTATGATAATTACAATGGTTATCTATGATAATTTCATAGTTATCTATGATAATTATAATGGTTATCTATGATAATTACAATGGTTATCTATGATAACAACAATGGTTATCTATGATAACAACAATGGTTATCTATGATAATGACAATGGTTATCTATGATAATTACAATGGTTATCTATGATAATTACATTGGTTATCTATGATAAATACAAAGATTATCTATGATAATTACAATGGTTATCTATGATAAATACAATGGTTGTCTATGATAATTACAATGGTTATCTATGATAATTACTATTGTTATCTATGATAATTACAATGGTACGTCGAGTGACACATATGTGTAAGGTCAAGGTACGTCGATGGGCGTAACACATATGTGTTACAAGGTATGACAGAATTGTATCTTTCCATGTTTTCCCCGCAGACCCTAGGTCCTGCGAAGAGAACAATGACGTTGATTTGGTTACGTTTTTGAGTCTATCATAACCTCTCTTTTCGGTTTTGCTGTCTTTCATAGATAGAGATTTGAATGTTAGAGTATTAAGTTTTTAAAATAACAAAGGTAGAGCAAAATCTTTCAAATAAAATAAAATGCAAAGAGGAGAAAATGTAATAAATTGTAAATAAATAAAATTATTAACATGTTTAAAAACAATAATTCCCCCTTTTGAAGCTCTAAACGAGTGTTTTCCACTCCCAGACTAAGCATGAAGTAAAATTTCGAGTTTAGAAAAGCCCCGTGAAAATTTGTCGAGGGTCGCGCAGCGACCCGAGACAAATTTTCTGGGCTTTTCTAAACTCGAAATTTTACTTCATGCGCCACGCGGATAAAACAGATTTTAAGCGAAGTTCGAATGTACATAAATTTCACAATATTTTAGTGTTTTATACGCTTGGCCCATGAAGTAAAATTTCGAGTTTAGAAAAGCCCAGAAAATTTGTCTCGGGTCGCTGCGCGACCCTCGACAAATTTTTTCGGGGCTTTTCTAAACTCGAAATTTTACTTCATGCTTAGTCTGGGAGTGAACAACTTTGTTTAAGGCTTCAAATTAATATTTTAAGAATTAAAATTCAGTTACTGTAATTACCTGAATCTTGAAGTAACCACATTTAAATTCAGCGCGCATTTGTGACGTAGCGATCTCTACCCCCACTCCAAAATCTTCGGTTCTGTCCTTCTTACCGTTTACTCGACTGTCCTTGGTGTAAGGTATGCTTCACCACAGTCTCCCTTATTTTCAGACAATGTCCCTGTGTACGGGTCATACGACCGGAGACTCTATCACATTCTAATCCAGCGATCCTTATATACCCCATTTTACTCAATCGGCCTTGGATAATTACAACCTCTTGTCAATTTACTTAAATTGAAATCATAAATTTTGAGCAAACGGTAAGTACAATCACTCTAACTTATCAACTTCCCTGTCTTCCTTCTATCGAAAAATATACATATGTATTATGCCATTAAATATGCGTGACAATAAATAAGCTAAAAGTCGTTGTGCAATGAAACTGAATTCTAACCCAAAACCTTGAAATCAAAATTTCGCGCTAAGAACCAGCGGCGGCTCGCAGCCCAACTTCAGGGTAGGCTAGAGACCCAAGGTAATATGTATACGTTAATGAAAGGTGACTTTGCTGTGCAATTCCTTGTATTTATAAAACGCGATCCCAACCTCAAATTTTGTGTGCCTTGGCGCTGTGGCCGACCCTGAAGTTAGGCTGGAGCCATCGTTGCTAAGAAAACTATTTCCGATTTCCACAAATATACCAATCGTACTTCGATTGTGCTGGCAACAGAAACGATATTTGTTGATCGGCCTGTCTAATCACGTAACAACGAACAAGAAATATTAATTATGTTGACAATTGGGTTTCTCAAATTTCCCACTGTAAATATGAACAGTCTGTTGTTGTAAACAAAGTTCTGATTGCAGATCAAAATGGCAATTTTTATGAAAGACAAGAAATCCACTCATTTGCTGTACAACACCATGTCGTCAGTAATAGCAGGAATGACTGGAACATATACCGTTATTGATTTGAGGAATGAAGCTTCGGTCAGAGGTAAAATTACCGGCATTGACGGGTACATGAATGTCGAGATGGAAGACTGCATTTTTAGAAATCCCAGAGGTAACATTATTTACTAACTTATCGACCAATAAAGAAATATATGTGATTATTTACCTTTCTAATCCAAATAATTATTTGACACATCGATCAACTACTTCTGAAAACTTGTAAATTCAAAATGTCAAATTTTACAGGAGAAATCCTACAATTTTTTTTTTATGGTACGTGTAACTTGATCATGAGCTCTTTTTAATAAGTATTTTAAGTAGATGGTTTATATTACTGACTTACAAGGAAAGATTTATGAAAAATCAGAACTTACGAGGTTTCACATATTGGCTTGAAATAGTCAGAAATGTTCAGTATTCCTCAGCACTGGGTCGGAACCACACTGAAGAGGACCTTGAAGTCCGAAACGCATCTGTGGGTATCTGGTGCCGGAATACTGAACACAAATTTAATTTTCGGAAGTAGTTAATTGATATAGGAAATATTTTATTCTATTTGAAGCTTGTAACGAGTGTTTCCACTCATATGTAAAAATAATTGTAATTTGTTATAATGCTGATGATTGTACTGTTTATTTAGGTGAATTCTTTTCTTTCCCGGATTTTTTCATATCAGCGAGAAACATCAGATATGTCCATGTTCCAGACAAATACAGTGCGGAAGATTTAGTTTTTGCTCAACAAAACATGAATAAGAGAGTAAAGAACGTTTCTAAAAAACGAACGTATAACCAGAAGCGTGCTGAAAGGTATCAAGCAGAAATTAAAGGTGAACTAAGTTCAAATAAATAACATTTATTACATTATTGTATACGCGTATGTAATAGGTATAAAATTATATTTTTTTAATAAACACATAATGTTAAATAAAATGTCACTTTTAATTATTGATAATCAACAAGACTTTGTAACAGAAACAGTCGATTTCATGAACAAATATTTGACTATAGTCAGACTGGCCACAAGCTAAAATGTTGGTAAAATTCTGAGGTAGTGATGGAAACAGACTAGAGTGTGCTCCGGTTTTTACCTTGCGGTGTATAACGATAGAGCCTCCGTCTTAGGGAACGGTGGATCACAGCCATACCAGCGAAACCACTGCCCGCCCGAGACCAACCCACATGTGGACCGGAGGGGCGGATAGACACCCCTGAGCTTTTCAAGGCCCACCCCCGACTCCTCATTTAATGGCGACAAGCACCAGGGCTGAGTAAACCCCGCCGTGTGCACGTTAGCCCTATACAAGATAGGAACACAGAGGCTACCTGCAACTCCGACTTGGAACATCGTCCCTTTCAGACATCCTTCGTCCGAAGACTCCGGTCTGCCCCCGCCGCCTCCTTAATAGGTGCTTTTACGGGACCCCCAGTGATGGAAGCAGTGGAAATATGGACGCCGAACAAAATTGGGGTCAGTTCCTTAATAGGTTTTTTTATGTGTACGATAAAACTAACTACAGCCAACTCACTGAGGTGAGGAACAAAAAAAATGATTAAACATCTTTACAAGCATACGCTGTAAAATTTCAGGCATACATTGCTTTTTTTAAAAGCATTCAATTTGAAGCTTCTAAAGAGTGTTTCCAATCCTTGATTAAGCATGAAGTAAAATTTCGAGTTTAGAAAAGTCTGAAAATTTGGTTTGGTCGCGTAGCGAAGCGGAGCGACCAAACCAAATTTTCAGACTTTTCTAAACTCGAAATTTTACTTCATGCGCCACGTGTATAAAACACTGAAATGTTGTGAAATTAAAAACATACTGCTGTATCAGTATTAAAAATAAACTGCTAAAGCAGAATTAAAAATATACTAGTAAGCAAGGATATTTTAAAATTCAAAATATTTCAGTGTTTCGAATTTAGAAAAGCCTAAAAGTTTGGTTTGGTCGCTACGCGACCAAAACAAATTTTCAGGCTTTCCTAAACTCAAAATTTTACTTTATGCTTAATCAAGGATTGGAAACACTCATTAGCAACTCCAAATTAAATTCATTAAATGTATTCCCTGTTTACAAGACAAGACGACTTTATACTGATACTAAAAATTATGAGTAAACCAACATACCTTTAATTTATCGAATATAACCTCACTTTTTGGTTGAGGTAATTTAATAAAATCATCAATTAATACAAAAGTGAAAAACATAAGTGTTAAAATAGGTAAATAAACAAAATATAGAGAAAATTAACATTTGAAAAATCGTATTATTTATTACATAAAACTTACGCTGTATAACAAAAATAACTTCTTTTCGTTAAAAACTATGCACAACTTAATTTAAGTTTAAAACTAACCATTAATATAATTTATATATTTATATATATTTTATACTTTATACAATAAATTCTCGAAAAAGGTACATACATCCAGTCAGGGCGGAAAGAAAACAAAGCGAAAGACACGAGAAAAAGTCCAGGGGGGAATTTTTAAAATCGACATTTAACTACTTCTTTTTTTTATATCTTAGTACAAACTAGAGTGTGTTTATTATAAATTACTGGCAAAAGATCGGTTTGATTTTCTGTTGTGAGATGTGTTACAGTCGGGTGCGGGGAGGACGTATTCTCAGTGGTACGATCCCACCTTCATTTTTTTCACGCGCCTTTGGCTGATCGAGCCCTCTATGTCGGACGTGTCGGATTCCGTTTCGTTGTAATTGGAGTCCTTGCAGTCGAGGTCGCCGTTGAAACTGCCCGACGTTTTCGCTTTTTCCAGCGTCCTTACTGAATAACATTTATTTTCCACTGTGAAATTATTGTTTTTGCATGAATATTTTTTTGCTGATATACTTACTTTGAGCTTCTAACAGATTGTTCTGCCTCCGTAGGTCCTCGATGTCTTGCTGGTGTGAATTGTTCTTTTTCCTCATGAACTGAATGTACTCGGCAGCCTTTTTCAAAATTTGAGCACGGCTCGCCTGAAAAAGTATCAACTAAATTGCTCGTTGACCTGATTCTAATATTTCTACTGAAAATTGCCATCTTCGTTTCACTGCTAGATAAGGTTATTGAATTTGTAAAAATATAATCTATCATTTAAAACAAACACATTACATAATAATAGAAAAATATTAATCCAAAAGAATGACAGAAATGTTGTCAATAAAATCACAAATTAATCAATAGTTGATATTAATATTATACAATATTCAATAATTATGCCTGGATACAGGTTCTAAGGATGATATTAACATTTTCGGATTAGTCGATAACTATTGTTAGTTTACAACTAATAATTTAATAGAGTGGTACCCATAGTTTAAGTCCTATACATAACCACAATTGTCATAACCATAGCACAGATTTTGGTAGGGATCGTTCACGAACCGGGGCCACTCTGTTGAGTTGGGCATATAACGCACGCGACTGTGAGTCGAATGCACAAGTGGACGATTGCGGGTGTGTCTGGTGATGCAGTCGTCTGTTTGTGTATTTGACGCCCAGCCGTGTGCGTTATATGCTTAACTCGACTGGGCGACAACGGTTCACGAGCGATCCCTGCAAAAATCCGCGCTATGGTCATAACAAAACGGGGTTATTTAAAATTTACTTAATAATGCTATAAATCATAATTATGCATGCCTGATTAGATATTTTGAACTTCTTTTAAAATTAGTGTTTTATACAGGTGGCGCATGAAGTAAAATTTCGAGTTTAGAAAAGCCAGAAAATTTGGTTTGATCGCTCCGCTTCGCTACGCGACCAAACCAAATTTTCTGGCTTTTCTAAACTCGAAATTTTACTTCATGCTTAATCTGGGAGTGGAAAACACTCGTTAAAAGTAAACTTCAATCAAATAATTTAGCAGAAGAAATACATTTTCACAAACATTACCAAAAGCAGCGTAACATAACCTGTAAATTACTTGATTACAATGAAGTTGGAGCATATGAAAATGCACTGTTGCCACGTTAACTTTATCAATAGTTCAAAACTAACTAATAGCATGCAGATTTTGTTCTATTAATATAAAATGTTAGTATCGTGTTTGTGTGGGTCTAGTAGATATCAAAGAAAAAAGGTAATATTCGTAAGAATTCTTTCATCGTTGTTTCTTCAGCATATGTTTCTCCTTGACATAAACAGACATACCACTTTTTCACCATTTAAAGCAGGTACTGAGTCTCGCAGGCTACTAAAACTGTCCTTTATGTGGTCACGTCTCTTCCGTTCAAGGGCGTTGTGATGTGCCCGTTTCTCTGCCTGAAATTACATTAAATCAATGCGATATTCCGTTTAAATTCTACGACTTTGTCATGAACAAAGTGAGAAAGAGTTATAAATGTTTAAGGTTTTCATAATTTATCATTATGCATATTTCAATAATTTAACACTATACTTTTACAAAGCATTAAGCAAAAATGTTAATAAAACAATAAATGACCATTACCAGATTATTATATAATGATAGTATCAAAAACTTTTCTCCTCTGGAGTGCTTTGAATTTTTTATTTAAAAAAATTGATGTTGGCAGTAAGGATTAAGGATTGGTTGTCGGCAGGGCAGCTGCACCCACTAAGGCCAAGTTTTAGGCCCATTGTAGTGCCTCCCTCCTGATGGTCAGAGCCACTCCGCACTACTGGCAATTGTCAATATTTGTGCGACGGACCAGTTCCATCCATAAAATGTTGGTAGTAAAAGTGACAACTCATTAGTGGTTATCACTTATAGCATTTTCGGCTTACACAGAATCGGTGCGCACCGAATGCGGGCAGTATAATCATTCCACTGTCCTGGTTTTCAAACCACCTTATTTTGTCCGCCAAAATATCCGCACTGGAACTAAAGCACTCATTATATGGGCTAGTGTCGCTCTCTTGCCCTCAGCCGGCTCGAATGCACATTTTTATGCAAGAAGCAGAAAATTCAAAACCTTGGTGAGTGCAGCACTAGTGCACACTCGGGCAGTAAACGCTATTAAAATAATTAATATAAAGTGCTTCAACAATCAACGACATTAGTGGTTATGTTATTATCATAGCGCGGATTTTGGCAGGGATCGTTTGTGTATTTGACGCCTAGTCGCGTGCGTTACATACTTAACTCGACTGGGCGACAACGGTTCACGAGCGATCCCTGCAAAAATCCGCGCTATGGTTATTATACATTCAATGTAAACATTATTACTGATTATGGTTATGTTATTATCATAGCGCGGATTTTGGCAGGGATCGTTTGTGTATTTGAAGCCTAGTCGCGTGAGTTACATGCTTAACTCGACTGGGCAACAACGGTTCACGAGCGATCCCTACAAAAATCCGCGCTATATATATATATAATCAATAATATCAGATGTGATGTTTGATTTGTTTTCATTCATTTATGCCAGCATAATTTAAAATAAAGAAAAAATTCAAAGCACTCTAGAGGAGAAAAATTTTTCGATCATATTGTATTACGCTTATACTTAAAATGTTTACTGCTTTAATATTGTTGTTATTTAATAGAACACATGTGCACAAACCTGTGAGTAATATTGATTTCCGGCAGCCTGCCTAGGCATCTGCTGTCTAGAGTCCGAGTCATCTCCTTCCTGAATCCAACAATTACGCATAATTAGAATGAATCATACATAAAAATAAAATTAAACTCAAATTAACGATTATTAATAGACATATGGTATAGTACGGCAAACATTACTTGCCGATGCGCAGTTAGAAGATTGTGGCGGAAAAAGGAATAGGCGCACTCGATAGCTTCGTGGCGACTTTGGGTCTCACATTCGCTCATGTTTGTTTTTTCCTCCTTTTCTGCACATATGCCCAACTTAAATTTACCATCCTATCCCTCTAGTTTAAGGGGGGAAACTCATTTAGAAAAAAATTTTTTAGCAAAAAATTTTTATTGCTTTAAACTACTTCTTATATATTTAAGAATGAACCCTTAAAAGCGTATGGCCATCCGGAACTTTTTTGCAAATATATATCCATTTTAGTGAGTCCATGTCAGATGGCTGAAATACGTCTGTGGCGCGCTGACCGAAATTCACCTTTCAATTCAAATGCTTCTCCTGAAAAGTTGTGTTTTGGAAATCGCCGGAACATTTGGAGACCAGAGATTTGGTCGGAATTCATTGCGATTTCGTGGGCTGATTAGAGAATTCAATTCTCTACTTCGGTAACCTAATTATTTTCGTTTAATGTAACCAGAAGTAGTATTTTTTTTTAAAATAAGTTAAAAAAAAACGCAAAAAAGTGATTTTTGTTTCAACTCGAAAAATTTTTACGAAAAAAATTTTTTTTCAACATACAATGAGGTCTCTGAAATGCGCTGTCATGTCAACTGTAAGGCCCTATTCTTTTTTTCTGTTTTAGTCACGATCCTGAATCTCCACTGAGGCCGGCGCAAACCGCTACACACGAAACTCGAAATTTGCGCATGTAAATAAAACATGTAAAATAAAACATTTTCCAAAAAATGTCTACACGATTTTACACTTAAATACATGCCCAATGAGCTGCAAAAACAATGATATAGTTTCATTGATTTTCCTAGCCGCAATCCACTCCCAAAGTTACTCGAATTTTTCGGCTTCTAAATGAGTTTCCCCTCTTAAGGTACGAGATCTGTGTTATACATAACCTTAAAATAGGGTTATTTAGAATTCATTTAATTCAAATTTATTTATATTTATTATTGGTTGTACAGGTAATGTTTACATTTATTTACAGTTTTGTTTTTCTTTCTTTATAAAAATATTATTTTATTAATATTATCACTAGTTGTGTCAAATGCTCAATATAACCTCTACATTTCTGCATTTTTAAGTTAGACTGGGAATTTTTAAAACTGAAGTTTTCAAATATTCATTCAATAAACATATTCAAATATTTTTATTATTCAGATATTTTAATTATTTAAATATTTTAATATTCAAATTTGAATATGCTTTTGAATCAATATTCGAAAACGTCAATTTATTTTTAAAATTTCCAGCACTAATCAAAACACCTATTTTAATTATTTTAATCATGTGGTGGATTAACAATAACTAAGCCTGAAGAAGCCACAGTGTGGCGAAACAATTGTAGCGAATGCACAATATATATTTGAAAGTGTTTAAATTGTTTTATTTATATAAAAGTGAATAACTGAGTATGTTTTTGAACTTCATATTAAATCAGTGTTTTATACGCCTGGCGCATGAAGTAAATATTTCGAGTTTAGAAAAGCCTAAAAATTTGGATTGGTCGCTCCGCTGCGCTACGCGACCAATCCAAATTTTCAGGCTTTTCTAAACTCGAAATATTTACTTCATGCTTAATCAAGGAATGGAAAACCCTTGTTAGAAAAATAATAAAATTAATTTCTTCACTGAATTCTAAAAAAAATTAAAAACAAAATAATGTAGAAGCTCATGCAGGATATGAAAATAACTAGTTTGTATCTGTTTTCCATTTTTTTTTTAAAACCAGTGTTGTCGTTAAAGGTTCTGATAGCTGTCGAGCAAGTGTCTTCCACTCCCAGACTAAGCATGAAGTAAAATTTCGAGTTTAGAAAAGTCTGAAAATTTGGTTTGGTCGCGTAGCGAAGCGGAGCGACCAAACCAAATTTTCAGGCTTTTCTAAACTCGAAATTTTACTTCATGCGCCATGCGTATAAAACACTGATTTCAAATGAGTTTAAAATATACTAATAAGACTAGGCATTTTTAAAGCATTCAATTATTCATTGTAAAACATATTTGAATTATTAGTATAGTTAAATATTCGAATCTATCCTATATGAATATGTGCTTTCAAATAAACTGTTGACAAAGTTAGGATAGGATTTTATTATAAAGTTGACAGCATTAAATTTGTAAAGATTTAGGTTATGAAAAAGTGTACAAAATTTTCTTTAAAAGACTAAAGGGGCCTTCACAAAATACAATCTACCGAACAACCGTTTATTCAATTATTGGTTCAAACGTCGATCTAATCTTCGTTTCAAGTAAATATCAACGAACGGTTGCCTCTTCATTTGTTGATATTTACTTAAAACGAAGATTGGATCGACCATTGATTGGTTCGATGGTCGATCCAATCTGAATAAACGACCAGTCTCTTTTTTCAAGGTTAAATTATATTCAATTGTTGGTTCAAACGCCGATCCAATCTTCGTTTCAATTAAATATCAACAAACCAGAGGCAGCACTCTTTCCTCAAGGTTAAATTTTAAATAAAACTTTCTGTCTCACCCTTTATTTAGTTAACCAAGCAGAAACCTGTACAGGGATGTATCTTTATCTTCTAAACGTTTAAAACTATTTTTTAACTGAATAATACTAAAAAGTACAAGTGTCATGTTTCTGTGTAAACAAAAACCAAGTACTGTTGATATAAACAAATTTAAAGTCCCCTCCCTAACCAAATGTTTATTTCAACAACAGCCTGTCACTTTTCTCAGCCAACTTATTTTCGTACGTCTATAAACGCACATGCAATAAACGTCCAAAACAATCGAAATCCAAACCACTTATCGTGACGTCCTGGTAAATATTGATCTCCGTTTTTGTTGTGTTTTTTTTTTATCCCGTGTGCACACAGCTCAGACAGGTGACATTTTCAGAGAGACACTTACATCGCTGTCCACGTCGATATCGCGGTCATCATCACTCATCGTAGCCAAGGGGGCCCCGTGGAAGTCCGTAGCTCAGCGGATCCTGGCTAGCCTAACACCTGACATTTACCGTACACGCACTCACGCTGCGTGACCTGCCCGTCACGCTACACCGCCTCGCCTCCGCTCCCTTTGTTCCCGCAATCGACGATTTTCACAATTAAACTTCGCGAATTCCGCGGATTTTCACGGGGGCAAGGTTACGCAACCGCTTGAAATTGTGAAGGCTTGCGGAATTCGCGCGGATGACACACCGTTCGGGCTACTTGTTGTCTTTCACGTGCCTTTCTACACGTGAACAAGGAGCAGCACGTTCGCGAAAAGGCGCGCATGCTCCGTTTAATTACGTTATTTATTCAATGAAAATGCAACTAAATCCCTACAGGTACACGTCAAATTAAGAAAGGGTTTTGTTTACATTTTAAATAAGTATTTATACACACCGTTACAAACAAACAAAGAAATCTAACAAAAAGTTATTCATTGTTTTCAACAAAACTGATTTTGACAGCTGCGCAAATAAAAACCTTCAGAAGATATGCATAAATTAATTATTCATTAATTATATCATAATAGTACTCATAGACGACCAAACATACGTTTTCAAGATCATAAATGGTATGTATTACTTGCTTATTTTTAAATCATTTGATTAAAAGTGGAAATTAAGGTATAAAGAATTGTGGTTGCCAGGCTGAGTAAATTAATCTTCAATGGCGTTAAAATGGGCGGGAAATTTAAATTGATGTTTAAACAGTGTTGCCATTAATTGTTTGATTTGAGTTATGTGGAGTATTTAATCACAATGAAAAAACTGTTTTTATTCCTTACTTCACTTTTATTTTTATGTGTTAGATGTACATTTCGAGTGCTAAGCACTCATTATCAATAACTAATAATAATAATAACTAGTGTTGCCATATTTGAAGAAATTTCTTCAATAGTGAGAATTTCGGCCATGAATACTTCTTCTTCTTCTTCTTCTGCGTAATTTATGGCCTCGGCTACTAGGCCCTGTTGACCAGTCACAGTAATTTTGTATAATTTTTTAAATAGTTTAATAAATAGAGTTTCGCTATCCCCGAGGAATGGAAAGGGGTTTAAGGAAAATACACACGTAGTTGCAAGGATGGGTAATAAATGAATGGATTGTCAGGATATAGGTGATTGTAAAGGATGAAATAGAGAGGATGAAAAAGGATTTGTGAAACAACCACGTGTGGGTCAAACGCGAGCAGGGATGGAACGCACAACTCACGATCGACGTCCGCTCTGTTCGGGGTCCAGAACGGAACTCCTCGGCCATGAATAATGAGCCCGTTTATCAGAGACAACAGTTGGAAGTTTACTGCCAACTGTTGGAGAATTCTCTGATGACCGGATTGTTAATCGTGAACGTGTTTGGGATTTTTGCAATCGTATGAAATAGAACAACCGGAGTACCGTTCATTAGATACCAACATACATCACAAACAAATCCAAACATGTTAAATGTTGATGAACCCATGAAGAAAATAACATTTATTACATATTGAAGAATTTTGTGTTATTGTTAAGATAAATATAGTGTTTTTAAAACTCCACATTAAATCAGTGTTTAATACACCTGGAATAGTTGCGTGAGTGTAATAATATTGGGGCAGTACAATAAGCCACCTAGGCTGCAGTGCATCCGGATCCGAAAGGAAGACGGCCCCCACAGGAAAAAAAATATATATATTCCTGGCGCATAGAGTAAATATTTCGAGTATAAGAAAAGCCTGAAAACTAATCCAAAATTTTAAGGCTTTTCTAAACTCGAAATATTTACTTCATGCTTAATCAAGGAGTAGAAAACACTGGTTCAAATTTGTTTTACAATGTTTTATCTTTTGCCCCCCCTCCCTCCCCCAGAAATCAATCTAGGATACGCCCATGCATATTTTCATAATATATAATTATCTCTACCTGACTTTATTATCTTTGTAATACTCATAACAAATAAATATACTCAATTGTTGAGTGAAACGTGAGGTTTAGGACATTATCCAGCAAGTACAACTTCAGTTGAAGTTGAAATTCTAACCTTTGCACTTTTGGCCTTCATAAATGCACTGTCACAGAAAGTCGAGTAGTCGAGGGTTCATTATTAGTTTAAATTGAATAGGAAGTGGATGCTGACGAACGTGCCAAAACTATGGATAAAATCGTGATTTTTGGGTCGACCGGAATGACCGGATTGTGTGCCACAATTGCAGCTGTGGAAGCAGGTAAATTGAGAACCACAATATTTTTGTTTACGTTTAGTAATTATCGTGTTTCATTGTTGATTGGTGTTTTGTTAACAAAATTAATATAATTAAAATCTGCCATATTCTGAAATGGATCGAAAATGCTGCACAAAGTAAATTACTTTATATTTATATGTAAATAACTAGGCAATTATTGTTTATTGAGGTACTTATTATTAAAATTCTTTGTTAATATAATTAATGTGTTATTAATTGGAGAATCATTATAGCTGCTTTGCTTTATTAGTGGCACAACTAAAAAAAAGTGCTGTTTATGTTTTGCATTGAATCTATTCAAAAGTCAATGAACTTTTATTATAGAGAACGGCACGGCACGCACATCTTCATTTTTTCTGGATAGCCACCGAGTACAGTTGTGCTGGTATCAACTTGAAAAGAATATTCAGATATAAATAAAATAAAAATTAACAAATTTCACTTGTGCGATTGTCAAAGCAAAACAGCGTTATGATTATTATTGTTTATCAACAAACGACCAATAATAAACACACTTTGTATCGGCATGGAAACTTATTAAATTGCTTTATAATCAGGCAGCTTACTTCAGACGCGAGAGAATTTTAAAAACTTTATTTGCCCATTTCGTTTTTAGGTTGTAAACTTGTGTCATATACTTTTGTAATAATAACCATTGTGTTTGAAATAAATTACCATCACTAATATTTATAAAGTTTTAGTATTTTAATTAAGGTGCCAGATTGGAATACAGACAATTTAAATAATTTAATATTCAAATATGAATATTTCAATGATCAAATTGAATATGTGAAGTATTAAGTGAATGGTTGAATATTTAAATATGTTTTTAAATGAGTATTCAAAATTAAAAAACGCTTTATAGTGTATTTTAAACTTCATTTAAAATCAGTGTTTTATACGCGTGGTGCATGAAGTAAAATTTCGAGTTTAGAAAAGCCTGAAAATTTGGTTTGGTCGCTCCGCTTCGCTACGCGACCAAACCAAATTTTCAGGCTTTTCTAAACTCGAAATTTTACTTCATGCTTAGTCTGGGAGTGGAAAACACTTGTTCGACAGCTATCTGAACCTTTAATGACAACATTGGTTTCATAAATAAAAAGGAAAACAAATACAAACTATCGTTATTTTCATATTCTTCAAGGGTCCTGTAAATTATCATGTTTTTAATATTTTTTATGAGTTCAGTGTTGTGAATAAAGGTTTTATTAGTTTCTAACAAGGGTTTTCCACTCCTTGATTAAGCATGAAGTAAAATTTCGAGTTTAGAAAAGCCTGAAAATTTGGTTTGGTCGCGTAGCGAAGCGGAGCGACCAAACCAAATTTTCAGGCTTTTCTAAACTCGAAATTTTACTTCATGCGCCAGGCGTGTAAAACACTGATTTACTATGAAGTTTAAAAAGATACTTCGTTATTGTTAATCCACCACAAGATTACAATATAATAATTAATGCTGGGAATTTTTAAAATAAAAGTATTCGAATATTCATTCAAAACCACATCAGTTGAATATTCCAATAATTAGAACATATTTTTGAATAAACATTCGAATACTTCAATTTTATTTGCAGCCTTGATTTTAACGACAGGTTAAAATTATAGTCAAATTATAGTTTATAATCAGGCAGCTTACTCCAGACGCGAGAGAATTTTAAAAACTTCATTTGCCTATTTCGTTTTTAGGTCGTAAACTTGTGTCATATACTTTTGTAATAATAACCATTGTGTTTGAAATAAATTACCATCACTAATATTTATAAAGTTTTAGTATTTTAATTAAGGTGCCAGATTGGAATACGAACAATTGAAATAATTGAATATTCAAATATGAATATTTCAATGATCAAATTGAATATGTGAAGTATTAAGTGAATGTTGGAATATTTAAATATGTTTTTAAATGAGTATTCAAAATTAAAAAACGCTTTATAGTGTATTTTAAACTTCATTTAAAATCAGTGTTTTATACGTGTGGCGCATGAAGTAAAATTTCGAGTTTAGAAAAGCCTGAAAATTTGGTTTGGTCGCTCCGCTTCGCTACGCGACCAAACCAAATTTTCAGGCTTTTCTAAACTCGAAATTTTACTTCATGCTTAGTCTGGGAGTGGAAAACACTTGTTCGACAGCTATCTGAACCTTTAATGACAACATTGGTTTCATAAATAAAAAGGAAAACAAATACAAACTTGAAATAAAACACTTTTTCTCCTTTCTTCACAAGTTTAAATACAAACTATCGTTATTTTCATATTCTTCGAGAGTTCTGTAAATTATCATGTTTTTAATATTTTTTATGAGTTCAGTGTTGTGAATAAAGGTTTTATTAGTTTCTAACAAGGGTTTTCCACTCCTTGATTAAGCATGAAGTAAAATTTCGAGTTTAGAAAAGCCTGAAAATTTGGTTTGGACGCGTAGCGAAGCGGAGCGACCAAACCAAATTTTCAGGCTTTTCTAAACTCGAAATTTTACTTCATGCGCCAGGCGTGTAAAACACTGATTTAGTACGAAGTTTAAAAAGATACTTCGTTATTGTTAATCCACCACAAAATTACAATATAATAATTAATGCTGGGAATTTTTACCAAACGCGACCAAACCAAATTTTCAGGCTTTTCTAAACTCGAAATTTTACTTCATGCTTACTCTGGGAGTGGAAAACACTTGTTCGACAGCTATCTGAACAAATACAAACTATCGTTATTTTCATATTCTTCGAGAGTTCTGTAAATTATCATGTTTTTAATATTTTTTATGAGTTCAGTGTTGTGAATAAAGGTTTTATTAGTTTCTGACAAGGGTTTTCCACTCCTTGATTAAGCATGAAGTAAAATTTCGAGTTTAGAAAAGCCTGAAAATTTGGTTTGGTCGCGTAGCGAAGCGGAGCGACCAAACCAAATTTTCAGGCTTTTCTAAACTCGAAATTTTACTTCATGCGCCAGGCGTGTAAAACACTGATTTAATATGAAGTTTAAAAAGATACTTCGTTATTGTTAATCCACCACAAGATTACAATATAATAATTAATGCTGGGAATTTTTAAAATAAAAGTATTCGAATATTCATTCAAAACCACATTCAAAGTTGAATATTCCAATATTTGAATAATTAGAACATATTTTTGAGTAAATATTCGAATACTTCAATTTTATTTGCAGCCTTGATTTTAACGACAGGTTGAAATTATAGTCATAATGACAAACAGTTTGTTTTTATAAATGCTTTACACAAATTATTGATAACTGGCCATTTGCAGAGTAATACAAATTTATTGATAGTTTTTGAGTTTGGTAATAAATTAATTTATTCACAATAATACTTCTTTATCCTTATAGAAAAATTTGAAAACATTTTCCTTGATAGCATTCTTATCCTCCACTAGTCCTAAATTTTTCTTTAATCTGATTTCTACACATTTTTGGTTATATATATATATATATATATATATATTATCATTTGCCTTTTACCTTTCGGTGTAAGCTTATTTTTGGTTATAATATGTTAAAAATATATATAATTTTTCACAGGTAGAAATGTAAGGGCCTTCGTACGTGACCCCACCAAACTCCCGGATGATTTACGCGACAAAGTTGAGGTCGTCCAAGGCAACGTCCTGAACTACGATGATGTGCTAAGAGCTGTAAAGGGAATGACGGGAGTTTCGGTTGTATTGGGCACAAGGAATGACCTTAAACCCACAACCGATTTGAGTGAGGGCATGAAAAACATCATCAAAGCCATGAAGGAAGCAGACGTGAAAATCGTCTCCGTTTGCCTCTCCGCATTTCTCTTCTACGAACCAGAGAAGGTTCCGCCAATGTTCAAATATCTGAACGCCGATCATCAGAGACAATTCGACGTACTCAAAGCATCCGGATTAAAGTACATTGCTGTTCTTCCACCGCATATTGCTGGTAAGTGAAAAATAAAAGTTATACAGATGTGAAAATAAATTTTATCAAAAAAATGGGTCAAAGTTCAACAGTATCTTGATTTAAAAAAGAAAACATAATAAATGTTTATAATTTTTTGGGTTAGATAACAATGATTAAATTATTGAGGTTAGGTTAGATAGCATCAACAGTGCTTACGTTTAATTAACCCATAACTGGTAACAAGGCCATTTGTACAATTTTTGATTGTACAATAAATTATAATTATAAAATAAATTAAAATTGCTGTGTACTCGAACACGCTCAAAATAAGTTACCATTTCTATTTGACGTAGTCATCGTGGTATTCACGACCGCGTCAAACAGAAATGGTAACTTATTTTGAGCGTGTTCAAGTGCACAGCAATTTTAATTTATTTTATAATTATAATTTATTGTACAATCAAAAATCCTCTTTTAAAAAAATAAGGTTAGTTCTTTGAATTATTAAAAAAAAAAAAAGACCTTTATTGGCATATCTTACAAACTATTTACAATTCATTCGTTATTAGTCCATTCCCGTATCCCTCTTACCCTCCCTTCTCTTTTCCCTCTCCCTCCCCAGCTTTTCCAACGTCCTTACCCCGATCCCATCCTCTCTCATCCACTCCACTACCCTTCTATTCCCTTTCGCTCCCAGCCACTCCTCTTTCACCCCCTCACATTCCTCCGCCAAGTGTCCCCACGTATCCTTCCCCTGTCCACACAACACACACTTTCCATATTCTTCCCCCATCCATACTTTCCTTCCTCTCTCCTCCGATCCACACTTCGCCCTTGCCACAATCACCCTATCCTCTCTACCCCATCCCTTCTCTATCAAATACTTCGGCACTCTTCCATACACCTGCCACCTCCCATACATATCATTATACTATACTCACTTCTCTCAATTTGAATTATTATTAACCAGTTAAAATTTAAAAGCATCAAACTTACTGCAATTGAATTACATATGTAGATTAGGTTGGGTTAGACGAGGTTACAGGAATAATTTCAAAAAAGAATAGAATCTCCTTCAAAATAGAAAATGAGATAGCACAAGTTGAATTCAATTCGCATGTACTCTAGCTTACGGCCCCGCACGAGTTATATATTCTGCAGAAGATCTGGTTCTAAGGCATGAAACACTTTTAGTTATTCAAAACCTAATTTTCCTGTGATTTTGATTGAATTTTATTATAGATCAACCAGCTAGGGATTACCAAATCGAGCTCGACAAATCTCCCGGCCGAGTCGTCTCAAAATACGACCTTGGAAAATTCCTGATCGACGCTCTTAGCTCACCGGAATTCTACGGAAAAGTCTGTGGAATCTGCAGCAAAAGCTAATCGCCAAATTTACATAATTCTCGCTTATAATTATTATTATTTATAAATATACACTTATATAAAAACAACACAATATACAAAAATATATTACTTAATTTAATTGAGTCTTGGCTTCTTCTCAGGAGGCGGTTTGATCTTCTCCTGCTTAACCTCAACTTTGACCTCCTTGTTTTCATTACTGCCGTTTTCAGATTCAGTCTTTATAGGTGCGGCAGGCGGGGCTTTGATTTGCGCAGGAGTGGGGAGTGGAAACTTTTTCATAAGTTCGCCCAAAAGCATGTCGACACGCTGTCTTTGGAAGAGCGAGCTGGGCTCCTCGCGGGGTTTCTCCTCTTTTTGTTTGGGTTTGTCACCACCTGTCCGCTGGGATTTGAAGTCCCACGAGTAGCCTTTGCTTGGATGATATCTGGAGAAGCTGGAGGCCTCCTCGAAGGATGTTTGTAAATGATGGACACATGATAACTATAGGAGAAATCGTAACAAAAAATTTATCAAAATAAATATAAAAAATTGTTCTGTTATTTTATATTCAATCAATATCATCTGAGACGTGTTTCAATACAAAAATAAAATAAGAGTAACATTATAAATGCCGTGCGATCATTTAGGGCCAGTTGCACCAGATACGTTAAACCGTTTCAATAGGAATTGTCATCTTGAACTCGTGTTCAAGGATTTTGGTGCAACTGGGCCTTAAAATATAAACTAGAGTAAGTTTTGAATTTTAAATTAGATTGACATTGCTGACTGTTAACAGATAGTTTACCATAACCTTAAATTTATTTCATCATTCAATTAGCATTCTGGGCAACCGCACAAAAAAATGCCGCCTACTCTAATTTATAATTTAAATAATCGCACGATATTATTTTAAACAGTTTACAAACAACTAATTTTTTTTATTGTCAATTAGTAATGTCACTAATTCGATAACTTACCAATCGTGAATTTAATACACTGGCTAAATCAGGTGCTTGATAAATTACTCCAGCAATAATGTAATAGTCAGCCAAAGGTGTCACCTGTTGAGGGCTGTGTCTGTGTTGTTTTCTGATCACATATAAAATTGGTTCTTGCACGTGTAAAAGGACGTATTCCAAACCAGTCATGTTCCTGGAATTAAAATTTGATTACAAAAAGTTTTAATTCAGTAGTACCGAAACAATGAAAAACAGGCAACCAAGAATTCCTTTTTAAAAATAAGGTTAGTTCTTTGAATTATTATTAATAAACAGTTAAAATTTAGAAACATCGAACTTACTGCAATTGATCTGGATTAAGCCGTTGCATCTTAACAATCTCGTTATTGCAAGTCCTGTCGAAGAAGGGATTCGAACGCTCGGAGAAATAATCCATGACGTTAGCAGTGTTCAGTATTGGAATCCAGGCGGAATCGTGCCACGAGAGGCTTAGCGGGTTATCGGGTATTCCGGGGGCAAGCCCCATTCTTGTAGACATCATATCGTACTCCTAAAGAGCAATAAACATCAAACCACATATTTTTTTTTTACCAAGCTATTAAAATCAAAAATGAGATTTACCATTTTGTATCCTCTTTTGTGCCAAGCTGATTTTAAACAGATTTAAGATACAAATTTATTTGAGTATATCTTAACAAAACCAGTCCAATCAGAGGTGAAAATGGTGCAGTTACTCAATCAACACCACCCTGATAAAATCACCACAATTGCAACTCAAATTTCGCGATTTAAAGCACATCGCGAATTTCGACATTTCAACCGGGGAAAATATCGATTAATGCTAACAATACCCCGTCGCGGATAATTACAACCACTACATATTTGGTAATGCTAGTACATTTTGAGGTTATTTTTAGAGGCGACTTTTCGTATCATGCTCCCAAAGAAAAGGTATTATTTTCGCTTATAAATAATGAAATCTGCACAAACCAAACCGATTTACTGCTTAAAAACACTAACCTGATTATTTTTTGCATATGCTTTGCATCAATTTCTGCGGGAATTCTTGCAATTTTACAAAAACAAACACACAACGCACTTGACGCAATCACGTGCACAAGTTGGCTAAACACGCACGGATATTCGGGGTTTTTAAGGAATGTATCGTTTTTATTTGATTTTTCCGCTTCCGTGCGTTGGTTTTATTAATTTGTGTTAATTTAATGCGTTAATGAAGATTTGTATTCGTGTCATTTATAAACATGTGGATTTGGTGTAGGGTTACCACCTTGAAAAAAAAATTCTTTGAAAAGTCTATATTACCTGAGGTTACCACCTGCTGAGTTAATTTTGATTAACAAAATAAAAGTTGACTGGAAAATACAAGGAATTTTTGTTTTCGATATACTGTAAATGTTCCGGCATTTGTAAATTTTTAAAACGCGTTAAATTTGAAGCATCTTGTGAGTGTTTCCACTCCTAGATTAAGCATGAAGTAAAATTTCAAGTTTGAATTGCCTAAAAATTTGGAATTGGGCGCGGAGCGAAGCGTTTTACTTCATGCGCCACGCGCATAAAACACACATTGTAAAATTCAAAATATACCTATGAACTTCACAATATATCAGTGTTTTAGGCGCGTGGCGTATGAAGCAATATTTCGAGTTTGGAAAAACGTGAACATTTTTATTTGGGTGCTACGCTTCATTCCGCGCCCAAATCCAAATTTTCAGGTTTCTCCAAACTCAAAATTTTGCTTTATGCTTAATCTAGGAGTGGAAACACTCATTAGGAAAACGAAATTAAATTTTTTTTTTTAAATATCGGATGCTTGAAAATTTACAGTGGAAAACGTATGCTTTAGAATGTTTTGCATACTTTTAATTTAAAATTTGTATACTTCTGAAAATGTTACCACTTCCTATAATTCTTCCAGCAATGGCTTTAGACGTCTTACCTCTTCACAAACACTTCCAATACTTGATGCAATGCTGTGAACTAATCAACGATGAATGGAAAAGAAGTGAAACCGCCCGTCTCAGGAGCCTCGAATCCTCTAGAGACGACCTTCCGACTAGTTTAATCCTAGTCGAAAACAAAAAACGAGTAATCGGCCACTGTAAACTAACCCCCATCCCGTCAATATCCGACGCCTGCTTCATAGAATCGGTTGTAATCGACAGAAGTCTCCGAGGAAAAGGTTACGGAAAACACTTGATGTCCAAAGCCGAGAATTACTGCAGGGAATTTTTAGATTTAAAGACAATTTATTTATCCACAAAGGGACAGGAAGGGTTTTACGCGAAACTGGGGTATGAAGAATGTGCGCCTGTTTCAATATACGGTGGGTTTACACCTTTTAATAATAATAACTATAGTAGACCTGTTCACAATAAGAGTTTAAATGTAGGGAATGTAAATAAGGAAATTGTACCTGTTAATGGGACTAGTGAAAGAAAGGTTTTTATGAAAAAAGAGTTGAGATGAGTTAAACATGTAGCCTTTGTTCCAGGATTGTTGTTAAGAATATTGAAATGGTACAAACTATTAATTAAGTCATATATTTTGTTAATTAAAGATGATATTTTAAGAAATAAACACTTAAGAAAATCATTTAATTTTTATTTTATAAACAAACTAAACACATATTTACAACTTCACTAATGAACATAACTAATTCTATCTACGATTCAAGTCGGCTTGTCTGTATCCTCCGGCTTTGGGTTTCTTATGTTATCGATTTCATCAACTAGCTTCTGCTTCAACATTTTAGCACCCTGAAATAAGCAGTATAATAAATAAACACAAAATAAATACACTTTTTGTCGTTACAATAAGAATAGGCAGCTCTATCCTTTTGTCCGGCGGCACTAAACCAGGATTCTGTTGTAATTTACTCCAACCCCAATGAGTGCCGACAATTATTGTCACCCCAGTAATTAATACTACATTGCGATTTAAAAAAGTAATCGCTCTTTCGCGGAAACTCATACTAAATTATAAAATTTGTTTTGCTGAAACCGATTTATAGGTTATGAAACTGACAATTCTATTTTAAAACTGCAGGATGACCAATCTAAGACAGTGTTGTCATATTACACCAATATTTTTATATCAAACAAGTTTCTATTTTCACATAAATGAACAACAAAAAATAAAAATTAGGATTCGTTATAATTATTATGGACTATAATTTCAAACATTTATATGAAAACACGGTAATAACTCATTATAATTTATATTTTATTAAAAACCTATTGTGTTTGACAACTTCGCAATTATTAGTTTTCGAAGTAACGAACATTAGTTATATTATGCACTAATTTACGTATTAAATCAATATAAAATAAAAATACCATAATTTCCATAAACTCTTGATTAGTGACATCAAGTAACGCAATGAATCCATTAGTGGAGTGTACAAAATATTAACTAAATGAGTTGATAAGCATAACCTGTAAAATCTAACCTCAAAGTTTATGAAAACTCACAGCATGGATAACAAAGAAGAATCATCAAGTTCTGACGAATCTGTTCAAAGAGGAAAAGTTGTAAACGATGAAATTGACGAAGATGAAAGGGTATGTTTGTGTTTATTGCAATTGGAATACGTAAATCTCAATTCAAATATTATGTGAACAACAATCTATTGCAGCTAAACTGACATTGGTTAAAAAATTAAAATGTTTTAACCTGCTTTATAAAAATATTTATAGAAACCATCATGTGTATTTTATTCCAAATGGTCATTGATAAAAAAATGTAAGCAGATAATAATGTATATGCCTGTAATTTTTGCCTTCTGGGTCACCAGCAGTAATGAATAAATATAAGCACTGTCTCTGCTGTTCTGTATTTTATGTTACTAAAAATATTATGCCTTCATTTAAAATCAATATTTACTTAATCACTAAAATTCAGCTAAAATTATTACTTATAATATATTCTTAGAAACGTATCCGAGATGAAATATCCAACATGAGTTTCGAAGACCTACAAAAACTTAAAGAAAACATGGGTTGTAAATTATACAACAAGACGGTACACGGAGATCCCAAAAGCAAACCTAAAACCGAGTTTAAACCGAGAAATAAGTTTCAACCACGTGAAGAGAGCTCAAAAATCAAGCCGCCAGAAATTAGGTATTCAAAAGTGAAAGTAAAAAGGCCGAAAGTGGTAATTCCAAGAGATCCCCGTTTTGACCCTCTATGTGGCACATTCGACAAAGATACATTCAAAGAAAATTACAAGTTCGTGAATAAAATCAAGATGAGGGAAAAAGAACAATTGGTAAATGAATTAGCGGAATGTACGGATCCAAAGAGGAAACATACAATTGATTTATTAATTAAAAGGATTGTAAGTATGATTTTAATTACTGATGCTTCTTTATATAATTTTTCATTACATGTTTTAAAAAAGCATCATTAAATACATGAGAAATGAGCACTAGGTGGTTTTTACGTTTAAAATAACAATACATAACGTCATTCTTTCAGGAAAATCAATTAAGAGAACATGAAAAAGAGGAGGTTGTTAAGAAGAAACAGAAGGAAGAGAAAAAAGAAATTCGTGAGAAATTAAAGAAGGGTCAAAAGCCTGTATTTAAAAAGAAATGTAAGTACATTTAACCATTCTAGCTGTACATTTATTCACTTTACATTTTATTTGTAGCTGAGAAGAAAATTGAAAATCTTGTACAACAATACGAAGAACTCAAGAAGACAAACAGACTAGAAAAACACATCAAGAAGAGGACTAAAAAGATGGCCACCAAGGAGCGAATACATCAGTCACAAGTGGTAGCCGATTATTAAATGAAAATATATCGATGAATTCTTACTTTATTTATTAACCAGTTCTCAACATTTTCGCCTCTCTCTTCTCCTGAAGTTCCTTTTTTTGTTGTTCGATGATCCCCGCCTGTTCTTTGAGGAACTCTCCGTATTCTGCAGGGTCTATTTCACGGACGACTTCTATGCCACACGATCTCGCTACCCCGATGATCATTTTACACATACGTTCCATCGTGTGCGTTTCCAATGTGGGGTCTTCCTTTTTTATTTCGGCTATTTCATACACGTGCTTTAAGGTTATTTTTCCTGATATTTCTTTGCCTGAAACAAAAGTTGTTTATATTAACAAATTTATACCCTTAGCAACCAAAGCTTGAGTTAACATTTATTTTGTTTCGCATAAAAACCCCCGATCTCAAATGGAAGTAGATTAAAAATAATGGCCTGTATGATTTCCCCTTTGTTAAAGATAGTGGTTAAGTTTATTTCTCTTTGTCATACATCTTAATTTTGGTATGTTTCCTATTCATTCTAATCAATTATTTAATTAACGAAGGGTAAATCATTGTTTTTGTATTAACATTTATTATTTTTACCTGGTTCCATTGAAGCTCTTTGAATTCCAGCAGCTTGTTTTATAAAATAAACCACGGGTGGTTTGTGTATAACAATGTCATAGCTTCTATCGGAATTAACGTTGACACGGACAGGAAGCGGAATTCCTTCTTTAATGTCTTTCGTACGTTCGTTAAAATCTTTACAAAAGGCGGCTATATTGACTCCCCTCTGAGAAAATGATGAATTGTACATTTAATATTTCAAGATTAAAGGTTTATTACCTGTCCAAGCATGGGCCCTAATGGAGGTCCGGCAGCTGCCATTCCTGCTGGAATATTGGTTTTCAGTTTACCATGTTGTATTTTGCTCACCACTTTTTTCATTGATTTTAATTTCGCGGCCGCTTTAGACATGATTGTTACTTATTTAATTAATAGTTTTGTGAAGAATGAATTATGGTTACCTAACCTACAAATAATAACAAATTATGTATGGGTTAGGCAACTCAAGATACAGAACCATAGAAAACTAATGTCTTAAATGTGTGTTCAAGATACAGAACCATAGAAAACTAATGTATATAGAAGGCCCACTCCCATATAGTCGCCGAGACTGCGTTCAGCGCCACTGATGGTCCTTTCTCCGTACTAAATGCCGAGCCAGCGGACCAGGCGGGAATCTCGTATATTTAAAATAAACTGTGCGCTTTGAAATATAGTATATGTCAATTTATGACAATTTTTTTTAAATTATACAATCATTATTTTCAAACTGAAAATTTGAAATTACAATTGTATAATAAATATTGTCAGAATAAAAAACAAAAATGATATAAAAGAATTTTTTTAGTGAATTTAAAAGTTCAATATTCCTTTTAAGGTCAAATAAATGTGTTTATTGATATAATGAATTAATTAAAAAAAATAATTACTTTCCTTAGTATATCCTGCATGAAAAAAATATTTTGGAAAATTGGAAAATAAATATAAAATTAAAGTTTAGTTTTATACATTTATTATTAAATTAACAGTTTATTATTTGTAATGCACATGACGATTCTTGAACCATGTGGTACCTATTAAAAGATTTACATGTCTAATTATAGAGGTATAAATACTGAAATAAAACAAAATATATATTAACTCTTTTCCAAACCACCCAGGAGGTAGAGCTATTTGGCTCATTTTTTTATATGTGGTATCCCCAGTAGGTCTAATCCACATGTCCATAGTGATCAAAAACACATATGCCCAGTTTCACTAACATCAGTTAAATCGAAAAATAGTTATTCATTCAATAAAAGGTAATTAGTTAATTAGTTATATGCCAAAAATCAATACATTTTTACTGAATCAAACACTTACTATGTTTTTACCACAAAATATTTATTGTATGTATATATATTATATTACACAAATATACACATAAATTCACGACTTAAGTTTCGACGTTTGACGGTCATTATCAAGTGAAACAAATTACAAAGGGGGGTTACATTTATACAGGTAAAACAATTTAGAGTGAGGGTAAACAGGTACAAAGATTTACACATTAAAGGATTTCAAAGAGCGGCGTGTACACTAAATTGGTTTGTTCGTTTAACAGATTAACTAGGGGGTTCTTGGTTCGTTTGAAAATTTCGGCGGATTCGAAGTCGTGAATTTATGTGTATATTTGTGTAATATAATATATATACATACAATAAATACTTTGTGGTAAAAACATAGTAAGTGTTTGATTCAGTGATCATGAATTACCACGTAGTTACGGTCGCAACCATCATTATGATCAATACATTTTTGTTTATTGATAAGACTCAAAAATGTATACTTAAATGGATAAATAAATTTAGTCTTTGAATAAATTTTAACTGAAGTTGGAAAAATTGAGCATGAAACAGATAATAATTTTAAAAAATACATAAATATTATTGATCACCACACATTTGCTCACATTAAATCAATATTGATCACTTATTCACTTCAATATTATATTCACTTCACTCAAAAATAATATAATGTACAGCATTTTTTTCTTTTAAGTATAGATGTACCTAAGAAAAAGCTGGAAATGTACAAGCATTCGTTGATTATATAAAAGAGATGAATTTGAAGCTTTCAATCAAGCGAACTTCACCTTTAATACATGAAATAAAATTTCAAAATGAATGTGGCAGATTTTTTTCGTTGCATAAATCCTATCCGGACCTAAATTCCTTAATTCTTCATTATCACAAGCATCAACCCATATTTGGAATCTTGCCATATCCTTTTGTGGATTTGGAAATTGATGCCTGGGTGAAGTTTTATCTTCACATTTTTTAATTAATAAAAAAATGCCTAAATACCGTACTTGTATACGGTATTTTTTTATTAATTTCACACACTCACACAATAAATATAACACAAAAACACAAACTATACTAGCACTAAGGACTTAAAACTGTGTATTAATAATATAAAACAGGACTACAAACAGACCTTATGTAATAAAGAAAATTAAAAAATGACTATACACAATTCCATTTGTTTCTGGATCTCGCCTAGCCATGCTTTCGTGTTGTTATGTTGCAGTATCAACATTTACATTTTTTATTAGTTGCCACTCCTGATTCCTTATTTTAACAGTGTTGCAATAATTTATGATATCATAAGTAATCCTCTTTTTAATTTTGAAGAGGTTTATTGTTAATCTTGCAACATGGGGAACCTTTCTTTTGAAACCATTCCTCCTTTTATTATTTCGCTTGGGGAATCTGGCTCAGAACAAACATCAGAAGATTCAGATGCAGGTTCTCTTGACTAAATAATAAAAGTGGAATGAGGGCTTAAAAATTGTTTGACATGAAAATTATCAGTATCACAAGAGGGTGGGAATAAATTTGCAATTCTACACAAAAATACTGAGGGCCAACAGAAGGGAGAATGACCAAAATTAAAGTGGATGGATGGAGTTGATCAAAATGTGTTAACAGGAAGACCCAAGCGAGAAATACAAATGGATGACGAAATAAGTTTGCAGAGCCGAATTCATTATATTTGTTATATACAATATTATTGCTGTGTTTGTATGTACAAAAACCAAGTAGTAAATTTTGTTAATCTTAAAACTGCATATTATTATCCTTTTATATCTGTAAATTTGTAAAACAGGCAACAGTGTAAGATCACAATAGTCAGAAATTATAACCTTAAAATCGAACATCTGACAGTGACATTTAAAAACCCTGATTTAAAACACAACCAGCCCCATTTACAATACTTAAACTGTCACTTTTCCATAGCTAGGCGAGATCCAGAAACAAATGGAATATATAATAACCTTTATTGACTTACACCACCGCTGATATCTGGGAAATCGCAATGAAGACACAAATAAACGTTTGAGAATACTTTCAATCGAATAATTTGCTAATATACACGGTTCCATTTGTTTCTGGATCTCGCCTAGCCATGCTTTCGTGTTGTTATGTTGCAGTATCAACATTTACATTTTTTATTAGTTGCCACTCCTGATTCCTTATTTTAACAGTGTTGCAATAATTTATGATATCATAAGTAATCCTCTTTTTAATTTTCAAGAGGTTTATTGTTAATCTTGCAACAATTATTTCGCCACGCGGTCGCTTCTTCGAGCATTTTATTATTAAATCAAATTAATCTAGTGTTGCAATGCTGTGTCAATGTCAAAGTGAAAAATAATTTCAGGCACATATTAAATATTAACATGCCAAAGATTATCTCTGAATCAAAAAGGTTACAAATTCTGAAATCCTACAAACATTTTAGGCAAAGTAATCCAAATCTACAGCATCACAATATTATAACGATTTTAATAGATATTTTTGGGGTATGTCTAGTATCACAAGAGGGTGGGAATAAATTTGCAATTCTACAAAAAAATACTGAGGGCCAACAGAAGAGAGAATGACCAAAATTAAGGTGGATGGATGGAGTTGATCAAAATGTGTTAACGGGAAGACCCAAGCGAGAAATACAAATGGATGACGAAATAAGTTTGCAGAGCCGAATTCATTATATTTGTTATATACAATATTATTGCTGTGTTTGTATGTACAAAAACCAAGTAGTAAATTTTGTTAATCTTAAAACTGCATATTATTATCCTTTTATATCTGAAAATTTGTAAAACAGGCAACAATGTAAGATCACAATAGTCAGAAATTATAACCTTAAAATCGAACATCTGACAGTGACATTTAAAAACCCTGATTTAAAACACAACTAGCCCCATTTACAATACTTAAACTGTCACTTTTCCATAGCTAGGCGAGATCCAGAAACAAATGGAATATATTATAATCGCAAAATAATGCTATTGCAGTGATTATAACCTACAAAATGCAAATATAATCTCTCTCAACAACAACAAAGAATGAGCCGAATGAGCGGGAATATCTAGATGTTACATTTTCTATGAAGCATATGGCGGGACATTGCAATCCTTCAAATCTAGTACTGGATGCGCCACCTGCTGGTCCTTTCCCCAACTATTTTTATAATATAAACAAGTCCGTAAGAGTGAACCGACCTTGAACTTTAAATACAACAAAATTCTAAACATAGATAAACTATTCTATTAGAAAACGCAGATTTTACGTTAAAAAAAAATATTTTAAATCTTAGCACTTTGTAAATAAAGTTTATGTACCAAAATTGTATTTTATAGCATAACCAGATGTACAAAATTGCATCTGATTACAATTGAACTTGAGTTAAATATCCAAGAATTCTATCATATGCAGCGTGGGGTTGTTCCAGTAATATACAATATGTGAGTTAATGTGAGTGATAGGACGCAGTTGAACTATTATTTTGAGTTAAAATAGACAACTCATTATTGTTTTTCGTAAGTTTATTTGTATTTTATTATAAAATTATTGCAATCGTCAATAATGACATCTGTTGTTTAAATTTGTAATAACATTCGTTAATTTTGTTACCGTTAGATGTCAGTACGCTCCTTATTAGAGACATCTATATTTTAAAATTGTAGTTACAACAAATGTCGTTCGTGGTATTTAATAAATGTCGCTACTATACAAATTGTTTAAATTTGTAATAACATTCGTTAATTTTGTTACCGTTAGATGTCAGTACGCTCCTTATCAGAGATAGCTATATTTTAAAATTGTAGTTACAATAAATGTCGTTCGTATTAGAGACATCTATATTTTAAAATTGTAGTTACAACAAATGTCGTTCGTGGTATTTAATAGATGTCGCTACTATACAAATTGTTTAAATTTGTAATAACATTCGTTAATTTTGTTACCGTTAGATGTCAGTACGCTCCTTATCAGAGACAGCTATATTTTAAAATTGTAGTTACAACAAATGTCGTTCGTGGTATTTAATAGATGTCGCTACTATACAAATTGTTTAAATTTGTAATAACATTCGTTAATTTTGTTACCGTTAGATGTCAGTACGCTCCTTATCAGAGACAGCTATATTTTAAAATTGTAGTTACAATAAATGTCGTTCGTGGTGTTTAATAGATGTCGCTACTACACAAATCAGGGAAGGCCGAAGTGGTCCAGGAATCTCCAATTATGATAACCAATCCATAACAAGATTGTGTCAACTACACAAATCAGAGACATCTGTTAATGATAATTTGAATCAAATTAGTAAAAACCTGTACCGATAGATGTTGGTATAAATTGTAATATTTAAACTATGAGCCAGACTAGATATACATATATTTTTCTATGTTATTATATAGCAAAGATGCTAAATAAAGATTATTATTATTATTATTATTTAAAATGGACGTTACAGACTGAAATAACACATTTTAGTAATGTTTCATCAACATTTAACTAACGTTTAATGTTGCTACAATGTTGATATAACCTTATTTGTTTGTTTTTTGATCAGTGGGTTATGTTATTCAGGGAATTTTTCTTTTAATTTTTTCAGGCATTCGTTGTTTTTGAAAAGCAATCAATTTGAAACTTTTAACAACTCCCTAATTAAGCATAAAGTATCATTTCAAACGTTTCTACACTGGAAATTTTACTTCATGCGCTACGTGTATAAAACGCTGAAATATTATGAAGTTTAAAATATACTGCTAAATCAATATTATATTTATGAAGTATATTTTTATATTCACCGTAACTCAGTGTTTTATACGCTTGGCGCATGAAGTAAAATTTCGAGTTTAGAAAAGCCTGAAAATTTGGTTTGGCCGCTCCGCGCTTCGCGCTACGCGACCAAACCAAATTTTCAGGCTTTTCTAAACTCGAAATTTTACTTCATGCTTAGTCTGGGATTGGAAACACTCTTTAAAAGCTTCAAATTAAAAAAAAAAACAATGAATGTCGAAAAATATACATCTAAAAATTGTGATATGTTTATCTAAAAGAAAATTCCTTGTATCTTAAAAATGTATTGAATAAAATTGTAAATAATTTTTTCTATTTTGCAAAACCAGGGTTTATATTCCATAAACTTGGTTACTGGACTATACAAATTTAGAGCTATATTTGTGAAGTCTGCGAAAATCGACTTATACATATTAAAACTATTAACTTCTCCTATATGTCATTGTATGTGAATCGGTTAAATTTACAGTAAACAAAATTGTAATACCTTTAATCTCTGAATTTTGAATAAATATTCTTCACTATAATAATAATTTTAGTTATAATGCAAGCTGAATATATGTTTTTTTCTCCAATTTTGCTCTATTACATATAAATAAGAAAAAACTAAATACATAAAACTCTAATATGAAATAATAATCTGGGAAATAGGTTAATATTAACTGAAAATATTCTACACTCACAATGAATTAACATTTTGTTTTAATTTAATATATAATATATAACGTTATTTGTTTGTTTTTTGCTCAGTGCGTTGTTAGTTTACAACTATTAATTTAATAGCCCTAGTTTGTCTTATACATAACCTCAACTGTCATAACAAAATAGGGTTATTTAGAATTTATTTAGTAATGCAACAAATCATAAATGTATAAACTTTATTAGTATGTTTTGAACTAAACTTGAAATCAGTGTTTTATACGCGTGGCGCATGAAGTAAAATTTCGAGTTTAGAAAAGCCTGAAAATTTGGTTTGGTCGCGTAGCGCGTAGCGCTACGCGATCAAACCAAATTTTCAGGCTTTTCTAAACTCGAAATTTTACTTCATGCTTAATCTGGGATTGGAAAACACCCGTTTTAAGCTTTAAATTGAATCCTTTTATAAAAGTAGTGAGTCTGAAAATTGACAGCTTACATACATCGGGATACTTAAAAAAAATCTCGGTACATATTCGCAATTATTATCATTTTAATCTCTAATACTTTTTCTTTTACTAAACGAGTTTCTTTAATTTTTATAAATGATTTTCGTCAAGTTATTTCAGGGAACAGTGGGTAAATCTAGCTGTCTGGTTTGGATAACATTAGGTTGTTTGTTTCAATTTGCGCAATTAATATGAACTAATAATTGGCCATTTGACTTATGCGTTTCATTATTCAACACGTACGTTATAAAGGCCGCTATTTCAGAACGATAGCAGATTGGATAGACTAAAAGATTTCCTGGTGCGCCGGTATGTCTTTATAATTTTGGTATTATAATTTAACATTTTTGACTACATTAACCCATTAACGGCCGAGCAATTGTAGAGTTAACTCTAAAAGTAAAATTCTACACTTCTTTTTATGATTTCTACGAATGACTTATTGTATTACATACTGTGAATTTTTCTTTTAAATATACATAATGTATACGCTGTAAATGTAAGGCATTCGTCGATTTTTTTAAAAACGTGCAATATGAAGTTTAGAACGAGTATTTCCACTCCCAGACTAAGCATGAAGTAAAATTTGGAGTTTAGAAAAGCCCCGCGTAGAAAATTTGTCGAGGGTCGCGCAGCGACCCGAGACAAATTTTCACGGGGCTTTTCTAAACTCCAAATTTTACTTCATGCGCCACGCGTACAATACACTGAAATATTGTGAAGTTAGAAATACACTGAAAACATTTTTTTTAAATGAGTAATAATTGAAATATTTAAATAACAAAATATTTACGTTATTCTTCATACATTTTCAGGTCAAGTGAAATAATATAATAAATCAAATGAACTTATTTAGTAATTTATTTAACATAAAATTGATAATGTTGCGTATATGCATCAATGGCGCCTAATGGGTTAAAAGAATATATTTCGGTTGTTTGCGCCGATAGATGATCATTTCAATGCTGGGCTAACACACCATATAATTCAAAATATAGTAAGCCGACAAACGACAAATCTGGTTCTTACCCACTGAGTAAAAACAAACAAATAACGTTATATCAACATTGTAGCAACATTAAACGTTGTTTTAATGTTGATGAAACATTAATTTAATGTGTTTGCTCAGTGGGTAAATTACTATAAAAAGTTGAAAAAGAAGAGTTTTGTTTTAAATTAAAACAATGTTAAACAATTTACACGCTTGTGCGACTAAGTGTGTGAATTCATTATTTAGTGTAAAAGTTAAGTGTAATTTCGATTGCTTTATCTTTTAAAAAAATGTATATCATTACTAATCTTATCGCGCTGTCTGATATAAAATAGCAGGATAACACTTTTGTGTTAGTATGTTCCCGAAGTGTTAAGTGCAAAATTTAGCAACTGCTATTTCCATTCCCGAAAACGCATTTATCCCTGAAACTAGTGTGACGTCCGTAAAGTATGCATCAAGCGTGCCCAATTTGTCACTAATTTTGATTGCTTATCAAAATTTCATGGCCGAAAACAATGAATCCGCATCCCTCCCCCCGAACACCAACACCACCTCCACCGCCGCCCGTCACGTGACCGGGATGCCTGCGGCCGGCCAAAGCTAATTTTGGCGCTTGTTGGAGAGCGTCGCGGCGCCTTCGCCGAAGCCTCTTCCGACAACCAGACGCGAACGCGCGTCCGCGTGCTCACTTGTTTTTCCCCAAGGAGCGAAAAAAAAAAATCGCGAATCTAAAAAAAAAACGACCCACAACCAGTGCTCCTTACAAACCGCACACCAGGAAGAAAACTTTTTATGATCCACAGGTTAGTCCCTGTTATTAATAACCCCAATCCCAATCGGAATGCGAAGAGAAGCGTTTCATCGTGAGTTTATCGTAAAAGCTATTTCGGTCTCTGTTTGCAGATCCCCGGACGTGAGATGATTGTCGTGGACGAGAACGACCCTGTCGGTGGTGAGTACAGTTTTTTTTGCAAACCGCAAAATCCCTAACCTTGACAATAGTTGACAATAAAAATATCCCATGGCTGTGTTTATTTTGGCACGGGTGACGGGTGGATTGTGTAAGTTAACATCTCGATTTTTTTTTGGCCGTGCCTTTACGAAAACATCACCTCGTGGCGATGGCATTCCCACTCCCACAGCCAAAATACAATGAACGAGAGTAAAAACAAACTGCTTGGATGCAATCCAATAATTCAATATCGATATTTTAATTACAGAGGTGCAGCTGAGCTTTCCGTACAGAGATGTTAAGATCAGGAAAGGGATTGACCCGAAGGAGTTCTACGATTTGGAGACGGAAGTAGGAAGAGGGAAGTTTGGCACTGTGTACAAATGCAGGGAGAAGGCGACGGGGTTGACTTTGGCGGCCAAGTTCATCGGGGTGGCGAAGAAGGAGGACAAGAAGGATGTGGAAAGGGAGGTGGAGATTATGAGGGAGCTGCAGCATCCTAGGTTGATCCAGCTTTACGACGCTTTCGAGAATGGGAAGGTCATGTGCGTCGTACTTGAACTGTAAGTGTTTTAAAATAGTTGGGTTTAAAAAAGACAAGTGTTTTGTGGAAAAGGTCCAGGCGATTAGGTGTTTGATTTAATACGAACATTCTTAAAATAGTAAACATGATTGTCCTTGTTGATACATTTTTGAGATATCGCTGCGTTTACTCATTCATTGAAAACTCGCAATCAGTGCCAACATCGATACGCTTATTAAACTTCTACTACTTTTAACATTTTTGGTTTTGATTCTTTGATAAACGCACTGAATGAATCCGTCTTCATCCTCTACGTGGGTCCCAAGACACCAACCCACTGAGCAAAAAACAAACAAATAACGTTATATCAATATTGTAGCAACAATAAACGTTGTTTTAATGTTACTTAAATGGATTTGCTCAGTGGGCAAATGTTTCTTACATCTATATATTGATTGATTCCTTCCCTATCATCACATTGTATAGATAACTATAAATGACTTACTCTGTGATTTTGTAACAGCAAATTATCGTAACGTTCTTCTTCAGAAATACGGATCCTTTAAAAACATTTTCCAACTGTGTTTTCGTTGATGCCAACTAGTCTCTATATTTGGTACATGTTTATGCCAATATTTTTAAGAAATATAAAAAAAGAGACTTCAAATTAGGTGCAAAGGCAGGCCATCCAAAATAGCTTATATATACAGAGAATTTTTATTTTAAGTATGCATATCCCTAGTGGCGGTTCGTGAGAATTTCTACTTTCATGTGTCCATTTTTAGTATGCAAGTGAGTGCTCTGTTTGTTTAGTAGCCGAAGTTATTACGCTTTAACGGGTCTGAAATTTTAGACAGTACTGTATACCGGTTACGGGTTAATTTAAAAACGTCTATAGCAAAAAGTACCACCTCTATTAAATTACCCTTTATATTCAGTTACCCGCACACTGAGGAAAAAACAAACAAATAACGTTTTATCAACATTGTAATAACATTACCAAAACAACGGGTAATGTTATTACAATGTTGATAAAACGTTATTTGTTTGTTTTTTGCTCAGTGTGCGGGTAACTGAATATAAAGGGTAATTTAATAGAGGTGGTACTTTTTGCTATAGACATGTTTAAATTAACCCGTAACCGGTATACAGTACTGTCTAAAATGTCACACCCGTTAAAGCGTAATAATTTCGGCTACTAAACTAAAAATGTTGATGAAACGTTACTTAAATGTGTTTGCTCAGTGGGCGGCCTCTATATAAAATTGGGAAACCGTGTTTAGATGTTGTTGCTCGATGCTGATGATTGGTATATACAGGGTGGACCAAAAGTTCGTTTACATTTCAAATGATGATTTAAAAGAAACTAGTTATGTGAGATAAAAACTTTCTATTTATTATTAAAGTACACAAATAGTGATTTTATTCTTTTTAAATTACATCATCCATATGTGATCCTTGACTATTTTGACACTGCTGCAACCTGGAGCGGATATTTTCAATGACACAAGTGTTTCGTGAAATGTTTTGCATTTCCTCTTGAATATTTTCCTTTAATTCCTCTAGAGACACTGGGTTGCTGTTGAAAACTTCACTTTTAAGGTATCCCCAAAGAAAGAAGTCCAGTGGGGATAAGGCCGGCCTACGAGGTGGCCAGTTAATGGCAAAAAATATTGGTAAAGCTGGTGAACCTCTTTAACGTTTCGTTTGCAAATTGGAGCTTGTGAGCGTGATCTTGAAGCTTTAATTCCTGTACCATTTGGATTGTGTACGGATGTAAATGTAAATCTTTGTGAAGAATACTAATCAAAGATGTTCTGGGCACACCTAAGGCGTTAGACCGCTTCCGAGTAGAGAGTCCATGATTTTCACGAATAGACGCTCTTACACGCTCGACGTTCTCGGGATCTCTTAATGTTCTAGGTCGGCCGGATCGTGGTTGATTCATTGTTGAACCTGTCTCCTCGAACTTCTGTACCAATTTTCGAATCAATTGAATCGATGGAGCTTCATTTTTACGCCGCATGTTGTAATGAGCGCAAAATTTTCGTTGCGCTAGAGTAAAAGAATCGTTGTTGCGGTAGTACTCGTGTACACAGACTAGGTGTTCTCAGGTTTTTACCGGTAGGTGTGTACCTTACGAGCGTCCGTCTAAGGACTGGTGAATCACCGCCATATCTGCGAACCACTGCCCGCCGGAGACCAACCCACGTGTGGACTGGAGGGGCGAGTAGGCACCCCTGGGCTTTTCAAGGCCCACCCCCGACTCCTCATTTAATGGCGACAAGCACCAGGGCTGAGTCAACCCCGCCGTGTATAGGTTAGCCCTATCCAAGATAGGGACACGGAGGTTACCTCAAGAAGGTCTACAGCTCCGACTTGGACAATCGTCCCTTTCAGACATCCACCGTCCGAAGACTTAGGTCTGCCCCCGCCGCCTCCTGTTTAGGTGCTATGACGGGACCCCCACTCGTGTACAGAGAACGCACATTGTTTATCGCTGAACGACGCCACGGTACTTTTGGGTGTATGGTGGAGAAATTTCTCCAACCACTTCGATGCGAGAGTAAGAAGCGAGGTGTTTAACGTAGCGTGTTTTTATTTACATTATATTTACAATTAAGGTTATTTATTCGACGTTGAAGTTGTAATCAATCTTCGTCGGTACGCGGCTCTAACGCGATATCGACGGGGATCACAGGGCATTATGTGAAAGGGGTCCACTCCTTGGTATCGTGGTGGACTGGCTGGCAGCGTTGTCACTCGGAATGCCTTCTGCGGGGTCCTCGGCAGTGGTGTGACTGGGTGGCTGCAGGTGTTCTGGAGCTCTGTTCCGTGTGTAAGTGCGATTAGGATGTGCCTGTATGTAGGAAGCGGTTGGTCTTCCTGTGGTCGCGGTGGCTTCTTCGGCGTCGGTGGCTGGTGTCTGGGTATCGCCGGCTGTCGATGCGCCTTTCTTCGTAAGTTCCGGACGTGGCGGCTCCTGATCTCCAGTTTAGATTCTGGTTTACGGTTTTCCATGTAACTGGTGTTTGCGATAGACGTTCGATGGATTTAGCGGCTGTGGGTGAACTCACTATAATGTCTGATTTCTAACGGCTGTGGGTGAACACGTTAGTTTGGTCAATTTACCGCGGCTGTGGGTGAACACGTGGTGAATGAGCCAAGCAGACTGACTATTATCGCTTGGACGAGCGTTTTTATATCGTGTTTCCGTCCTGGTAGCTGGTTCGAGCGGTGGGGTTGTTTTTCTGTGTGCGCGCGTTGTCGTGGGGGTGTACGCGGGTCGCCTCGTGTACTTGCGTTCCCTGGTGAGTAACATTACTCACGACGCTGTTCCGTGCGCCGGTTCTCTGCACGGGTGTGCTAAACCCCTCAGTACTGAATTCCCATTGGCCGCTCTTGCGCTTCGTAGCCCCTCCGCCCCACCCCGCCGTCGCAGCTACCGATTCAAAATTAAACTGACTTTTGGTAGACTCTGCATTAGGACAATCTTTCTCTTACCGCACTTCCTGACCACAGTCTCTTCTTTTTTACTAGATTTCAAGTTCTCCAATTAGCATTGGTTCCCCTTAGTATTACCATCATATATATCCAGTTAGCCGGCCTCTATGTACAATTTGGTAACCGTGTTTGGATGCAAGACTGGTGTATATAGTCGGGTATCATAGTTTTACCCTACTTTCGGACCACAGCCTCTCATTTTCTACTCGATTTCTAGTTATTGCATAAGCATTGGCTCCCCACACCCCACAGTACTGAATTCCCATTGGCCGCTCTTGCGCTTCGTAGCCCCTCCGCCCCACCCCGCCGTCGCAGCTACCGATTCAAATTTAAACTGACTTTTGGTAGACTCTGTATTACGACAATCTTTCTCTTACCGCACTTCCTGACCACAGTCTCTTCTTTTTTACTAGATTTCCAGTTCTCCAATTAGCATTGGTTCCTCTTAGTATTACCATCATATATATCCAGTTAGCCGGCCTCTATGTACAATTTGGTAACCGTGTTTGGATGCAAGACTGGTGTATATAGTCGGGTATCATAGTTTTACCCTACTTTCGGACCACAGCCTCTCATTTTCTACTCGATTTCTAGTTATTGCATAAGCATTGGCTCCCCACACCCCACAGTACTGAATTCCCATTGGCCGCTCTTGCGCTTCGTAGCCCCTCCGCCCCACCCCGCCGTCGCAGCTACCGATTCAAATTTAAACTGACTTTTGGTAGACTCTGTATTACGACAATCTTTCTCTTACCGCACTTCCTGACCACAGTCTCTTCTTTTTTACTAGATTTCCAGTTCTCCAATTAGCATTGGTTCCCCTTAGTATTACCATCATATATATCCAGTTAGCCGGCCTCTATGTACAATTTGGTAACCGTGTTTGGATGCAAGACTGGTGTATATAGTCGGGTATCATAGTTTTACCCTACTTTCGGACCACAGCCTCTCATTTTCTACTCGATTTCTAGTTATTGCATAAGCATTGGCTCCCCACACCCCACAGTACTGAATTCCCATTGGCCGCTCTTGCGCTTCGTAGCCCCTCCGCCCCACCCCGCCGTCGCAGCTACCGATTCAAAATTAAACTGACTTTTGGTAGACTCTGTATTAGGACAATCTTTCTCTTACCGCACTTCCTGACCACAGTCTCTTCTTTTTTACTAAATTTCCAGTTCTCCCATTAGCATTGGTTCCCCTTAGTATTACCATCATATATATTCAGTTAGCCGGCCTCTATGTACAATTTGGTAACCGTGTTTGGATGCAAGACTGGTGTAAAGTAAAGTAAAGTAAATTTATTTACGGTAAACACCATTTGTACATAAAATTACAACGTAATATCATTAATTAAAAAAAATATATATAAAAATCAAATATAACAGCTAATCGACATAATTGTGCGTGTATATATAGTAATTATAGAAATAACATAAATTGAATAACATAAATCATAGAAATAACATAAATTGCACAAACTAGAAATGACGTTTTAGCCTAAACTTTAAATTAGATAGAGTTGTGTTGAAAGGGTCAAACCATGGATGGGCACAATATTCATTCGCAAGAGCCATTAAGCGAGTCATCGAATTGTGAGATCCGGAAACTGTCCTGTGAGACTCAAGATAAAATAATTGTTTTGATCTTGTTGTCCTGCATGGGACCAACAAATTTATTTGCTCCAAGAGGAAAGGTGATTCCAAAGATCCATTAATTATTGTTAGTAGTGTATATAGTCGGATATCTTAGTTTTACCCTACTTTCGGACCACAGCCTCTCATTTTCTACTCGATTTCTAGTTATTCCATAAGCATTGGCTCCCCTTACTAATGTATATCATTGTTGTGTATTCTGTTTTTTTAGCATTGAAGGTGGGGAACTATTCGAAAGAGTGATCGACGACGACTTCGTCCTGACGGAGAAAAGCTGCACCGTATTCATGAGACAAATATGCGAGGGCGTCGGTTTCATACACAAACAGAAAATCCTACATTTAGACATGAAGGTAATCATCACGCCCTCTAAATAAAAAAATCACAGTAACTCATAAATTCCCTTTCGCACACAGCCAGAAAACATCTTGTGCCTGACGAAAACCGGCAACAGGATCAAAATAATCGACTTCGGCCTGGCCAGACGCTTCGATCCGGACAAGAAGCTCCAAGTGCTTTTCGGGACGCCGGAATTCGTGGCGCCGGAGGTCGTCAATTTCGATTCGATCAGCTACGGGACGGACATGTGGTCGGTCGGCGTGATTTGCTATGTCCTGTGAGTTGATTCCGAACGGTTTATTTTTGTTCAACCCTGAGATTTGTTTATTTATTGTTTTTTTTGTTTGCAATCAGGCTGTCCGGACTTTCGCCGTTCATGGGGCATACGGACGTGGAGACCATGGCGAATGTCACCATAGCGAAATATGATTTTGACGATGATTCCTTTGATGAGATCACGGATAATGCTAAGGATTTTATACAGAAACTACTGCTTAAGGATTTAAGGTAAAATTATTTCTTCTAGTAAAATACAGGGTTACCACAAAAGAAATAGGTACTTTAGTACCGTATAAAACAAAAGGTTTTTGTGATAGCTTACGCTGTTGGGTTAAAGAACGCTAGAAGTTTCGATAGTACAGTTGGTAAGCACAATGGGCCTAAGTGCAGTGCAGAAATGCGCACTCCCCAAAGAACCAGAACCAGTAAAGTTGGTAGTACAACCAAAATAGCTGCAAACCCTACGGAGAAATCATGCTGCTCTTGATTCTGTAAGAAAAAAAGAATATATTAAATTTAACGTATATGTTAATTCTGGCCTTACATTCTAAGTACAGGGCTTTCATTAATTCCCGAACCCCACGTGACTAAATTTAAAATTGCCGCGTAAATTATTGTATTTGTGCGTTGGAGGCTTTGAAAAAAGTAACCAAACGTTACTAAAGTCAAATTTGACATACACGTTTATGCGCGGTGCATCGTTAAACCAACCTTTGAGATCTTACAAGATTCGCCCGGAATTTTCAGGTAAGCAAAAATTGTTTAATTATTCTGAAACATTGAGTTTTATTTCTATTGATTTTGCAGAGTCAATTTGCTAGGATAAGCAAATACTGCGAAAATTAATAAAAATTAGTTACATTTTTGAAGATGAGCCTATTTTTTAATCATTTTAAATATAATATTTTCAGTCGTCATAAAAATACGCCGGCGAATAAATATTTTTAAATCTAGGGAATTTTTGTGTGAGCCATACCACCTTGTACATTTGGTTGCCTATTATTTTTGGTCACGTGGGGTTCGGGAATTAATGAAAGCCCGGTATATATAACAAATACCAAATTCACTTTGAAGGTAAAGTTAATATATACGTTACATTTATCAGTTCGCTTACAGAATCGGCCCGATTTGTGCTTGAATTAGCCTAAACGAACTCTGTACCTATTGACCCACTAAGCAAAAAAACAAACAAAAAACCTTATATCAACATTGTAGCAACATTAAACGTTGTTTTAATGTTGATGAAACATTATTTAAATGGATTTGCTCCGTGGGCACATCCATGGAGTTTTTCTTTTAAGTCTGTTACATATCTTAATAACTGTAAATCTTCATATATGTTTGTAAGAAGGTTAAATTGAAGCTTCAAACGAGTGTTTTCCACTCCCAGATTAAGCATGAAGTAAAATTTCGAGTTTAGAAAAGCCTGAAAATTTGGATTTGCCGTCACGAGCGAAGCGAGTGACGGCAAATCCAAATTTTCAGGCTTTTCTAAACTCGAAATTTTACTTCATGCGCCACGCGTATTAAACACTGATTTCAAATGAAGTTCGAAATGTACTAATAAAGTACTACGCTAAAGAAGTTCATTCTGAACTTCACATCAAATCGGTGTTTAATACGCGTGGCGCATGAAGTAAAATTTCGAGTTTAAAAAAGCCTGAAAATTTGGTTTGGTCGCCCCGCTTCGCGGGACGACCAAACCAAATTTTCAGGCTTTTCTAAACTCGAAATTTTACTTCATGCTTAGTCTGGGAGTGGAAAACACTCGTTTAAAGATTCAATTAAACCTCTTTTAAAAAACAACGAATGTCGTAAAATTTACAGCGTATGCATATCCTATGTATACTTAACAGAAAAAATCTCTATCTACTTACTAAGTATACATATCTTAATAACTGCTAATCTTCAGATATTTTCGTAAAGAGTTCAAATTGAAGCTTCAAACGAGTGTTTTCCACTCCCAGATTAAGCATGAAGTAAAATTTCGAGTTTAGAAAAGCCTGAAAATTTGGATTTGCCGTCACGAGCGAAGCGAGTGACGGCAAATCCAAATTTTCAGGCTTTTCTAAACTCGAAATTTTACTTCATGCGCCACGCGTATTAAACACTGATTTCAAGTAAAATTCGAAATGTACTAGTAAAGCAGTATGCTAAAGACGTTTATTCTGAGCTTCACATCAAATCAGTGTTTTATACGCGTGGCGCATGAAGTAAAATTTCGAGTTTAGAAAAACCTGAAAATTTGGTTTGGTCGCCCCGCTTCGCGGGACGACCAAACCAAATTTTCAGATTTTTCTAAACTCGAAATTTAACTTCATGCTTAGTCTAGGAGTGGAAAACACTCGTTTAAAGAGTCAAATAAACCTTTTTTAAAAAAACAACAAATGTAAAATTACAGCGTTTGCATATGCCATGTATACTTAAATGAAAAATATTGAGCACCTGAGAGTTCCCAAAGCAAAAACTTTTTTAAGCAGTTTAAACGAATTCATAATAACATTATTAGTTTTAGGTTAATAAAACCTTAAAAGTGTATTTCTTTTGTAGTAACCCTGTAAAACAGATTCCTTCCTTTAAGAAGGATAATTAAATATTTTTCATTGTGCATGAATTATCAAAACTATTGAAGCGCCTTATAGAAACGAAACTCTTAAATTGTAGGAGCTAACCTAATGTTAGTAGGTGCCCGGATGCGAGATCATTCATTAGAGCCCTGATTCACAATACAAATGTTGGTATCTTTGCACCTCGGGCCAGCCCTGCTCGGTTATGAACCTGAAGGGTTCGTAGTTCGAATGAGCTTCTATTAAAACTTACTAGGGTTCCTTAATTTAAACCAATTTTTGGAAGAGCAATTGACAGCAATAAAAGCTGTCAATTGTAAGTGTTTCCGATGAAGATTACATTTCATGAAAATTGTAAGCGCAGTTCATTGAACAGAGCGAAATTCATCGCCACCATTTCTTGTCTAATTTCCGAAGATTTCCTTATTCCAAGGTGCTTCCACATAATTTTTTCCTAATCAGTTTTGAACGGACAAGGTTAAGCAAAGACCCAAATTAGTTGAACATCAACATAAAAATCAATAAACTAACACTTGTTTTGTTGTGCTAAATACTAATTTGGGGTTTTGTTACCGAAAACCGATTTCTTAAAAAAAAAAAAATAATTGGGTCTTTGCTTCGCCTTTTTCAGCGCTAGAATGTCAGCCGAGGATTGCCTAAACCACCCGTGGCTGCGAAGACAGGCGCCCCCTCCACCAACGCGCACCGACTCCGTTTCCTCCATGGAAACCGCCAAAGACAACCTAAAGGTCTTCGTGGAAAGATGGAACGAGCACCCCAATTCCCCTTACGTTTTCGAAATCAGCTCCAATCACAGCCTAAACCTGTTGAGGCGCACTAGCTCGTTAAGATCCTTAACAGGATTATCCCCTTCCCCTTGCGGTTCTCTAGGTTCATCTTACGAATCCGATAACGGTTTCGATGGTTATTATAACTTATCACTACCACCGTTGGATCATTTCAGGCGAGCCTCCGATAGCAACTACGTGGTTAAAGCTTCGGATATTTCCGAAAGGGTGAACTTAGCGGAAGAGATTAGAAAATTATCAGATAAACTATTTCAGTTATCCACGATGCCTACAATCGACACGTTAAAAAAAGATGTCGAGAAGCCGATTGATGTTCCAGAACTGCAGCATTCCAAAAGCACGCCTATTAATATTAAACAGAATGAATTACCCCGTGACCATCCCAACAACAACGAGTGCAAAGTCCCTTGGAGGAGGACAAAATTCCGCATGAACGCTATGAGCAGAGACGTTCCCCTTTCCCCCCGCTTGCAAAGCTCCAGCTCTTTCCGAGAACACTTCAACTCGACTTTATCAACTTTCAACAACCACGAGAGAAATGTCCCTAGATGTAAGGTGAGAAGGAACACGAGCAGTCCGAATGGTACCAAAAACCTGCTTCTGAAATTGTTGGAGCATTGGGATAGCCCGAGTAGGCCCAGGCAGAATTCTATGACGACAGAGTGGAGTAGTGACAGTGAGACATTGGGGCAGAGAACAATCAGTTCGTTGAATACGTTCTTTCAATCGAGGGCGACTAACAGGAAGGTCACACCTTTTCATAAGTCTGAAAGTGTACAGCATTCGCAATAAATACGAAAACCCCTTTTTGTAAAAATAATTTAATCATTTGTTTATTGCTTGCATTTTTTTGTTTTTCTTTTGCATTTTTATTAGCTTTTATTTTATTTTTTATACGGATCTATTCAGTATTAAATTATTACATAATTTTAAATCGTTATTATAATGATAATTACAATAAAGGATATTGAAATTTATATAAAATTGAATACTTATTTGGTTAGTGCTTAGAGATAGTATTGCTTCAGTCTCTTTTTAGTAAGTGATGTAAGTGGTAATTTAAGTCTGTAATTACCACTGATAATTTAAACGGTATAGTACACAGTGGTTTCGGTAATATTCATTTTTTTAGACATGCACAATAGGTCATACTATAACAGAAAAATACGTTAAGAAAGACGCTGTTTTATTTGTAAATATTTCCACTGAGCAAACACATTTAAGTAATGTTTGATTAACATTAAAATAATGCTTAATGTTGCTACAATGTTGATATAACGTTATTTGTTTGTTTTTTGCTCAGTGGGTTGTTACATTTTGAAGTGATTTATTACCAAATAATCAATTTGGCTTTAATATTTTTATATAATAATATAATGTTACCCTAAAAATTGTAAACTTGATTTATGGCTTATTGCAATATTACCAGATTTGCATTAAATTTATATAATAATAAAATGGTACCCTAAAAATTGTAAATTTGATTTATGGCTTATTGCAATATTACCAGATTTGCATTAAATTTATATAATAATAAAATGGTACCCTAAAAATTGTAAATTTGATTTATGGCTTATTGCAATATTACCAGATTTGCATTAAATAAATAAATCAAATTACCACTAACATCACAAATTTTATCTCATTCTCAAACTCATAACATAAATACCTCTTAATAAAAGTAATGAAATTTTTTAGTTCTCGCATGTCAGCAGAACAAGCAATGCAACATCCATGGCTTCACATCGACACCGTTCACACGGATCAAGAGCTCAGTAAAAGCAAACTCAAGAGATACGTCATCAAGAAGAGATGGGTGAAAGCGGTCAATATGATTATCGCCTTGCACCGGATGGGGGCTAAAATCGATGCCGAATTAATTTAGCCCTACCTTTTTAAAACTAATTTTCTCCCTTCCGTTTTATTTGTACATAGCTTTTGTGATCGTCAAAACCCATATTTTTTCCATTCCTCTTATTCTCGTGTGGTACAACTCGAATTAATTTATTATTATTGTTAATGAAAGCACGGCCTTCGTGAGTGTGTTGAGTTCCCACAAATCTATATATTTAAGAGTGTTATTTTATAATGATATAATTGTTTAATAAATTGTTTACTAAAAAAAATTGTTTTACCATCACACTCAACTTTAAAAAGAATCAATGTTTATAATTTAAAAACTCACATGCATTGAATTCTTCATTTAAGATCAGATTGGTTCCAACTCTATTTCTATCCAACATAATTATTTAAAACTCAAGTTACAAATTGAATTGCCTCAATGAGAAGAACATTCTGGTTTGTTTATTTTTTAATTCTGAACCAATAATTGAATCTAAAGAGTCTGTACTTCAAGAAATCCTACCTTTGAAAAATTAAAAAAATAAAAGACAACCTCGAAAATCTGTTACATTTTAAACAAGAAAGGGAAAATGTATGGACGAGTCAATTTTGAAAAAAATAGGGTCTTACAAATATAATTAAATATTTATTGCGTACACAATAAATGTATAATGATAAAAATTAACGGTAAGATTTCTGGTAGCGAGCACGGGCACCTGGACCTCCGAACTTCTTGGGCTCGCAGCGACGGGGATCTGCTACCAAGAGGGTACGGTCGTATTGGATGAGGATGTCCTTAAGCTCCTTCTTGGAGGCCTCGTCAACGAATTTCTGGTAGTAAGCCACCAAAGCCTTGGAGATGGCTTGCCTGATGGCGTAGATCTGTGAGACGTGACCGCCACCGTTTACGCGCACCCTGATGTCGACGGCAGAGAATTTTTCCTAAATAAACAAGACAAATAAAAACGATTAGTACACTTTATAACAAAATTGATAAGTGTTTACTTGTAAATGGTAAAATCAGATAAATGTTATTTCATGGTTAAATCAATTTCGGGATAATATGTTCATCATGATAAAAAAACAAGTAATATTTAATGTTTTAATAATAGAAACAATTCTTACCTTGCCCAATAGATAGATTGGTTCGTGGAGCTTATCTTGGAGCATTTTTGGCTCCACCTGGTTCAAGGGACGGCCATTGACACGGAGAACTCCCTTTCCCCTTTTGCAGTAAGCTACTGCGGTGGCGGATTTCTACAAATAGGAAAATCGTTTCAATTTATATCTAGACATCGTGAGACAGCTAATTCTCATAAAGTAACTCAACAAACAATGAAAAATTTTGACATTATGTAAATAACAAAAAAATACTCCCGTTTATTTTATCTAAATTAGAAATATGATTCTAGTTGGAAACGCTTTAAACAAAAACTGTATAGGAAAAAAATTAATAAATATGTTTTTGGAACACAGGATTAAAATCTAGTTACCCTGAGCACAACAAATGAATACACTAATAAACGTGCTGATCACTTAACCGATTATAATTTCTTATGATGCACAAATCAAAATGTTGTTAACTTATTACCAATATAACTTAAATACTACAAACATGATCGTAGTCTTTAAATTCAGAAAAACAAGCCCACGGATAATTTTTAACCTATCACACAACAAGCGAAATCCACGTGTATAAACCAAGAGTAAAAATAGGAAAAAGCACTCACCTTCCTGCCGAAAACTTGTACGGAATGGATAGGCTCCTTCTTGGACTAAAAAATACAACAAAAAGTTAGTCTAAAGTTGTAAGAACTATGAAAATATTGAGGAAATTCCTCCGACGCACCTTCTGCATTTTGATGTCTGTCTGCGAAAGAACGGAAATGGCCGCCGACGGGATGTCAATGGACTCCGCTAGTCAAATCAGCAGCACAATCGAACATATATCTTCATTCATTCCTATAAATTAATTCAGTCAGTAAGCAAAAAATATTTTATAGTTTATTAAATGGCATACAAAGTAATAATTTGAAGGATATTTTACGGAAATACGAAGTTTTTTGATAAAATTATTTCATGCCACAAAAAGGCTGCCAACACAATTAGTGTGAAACTGGTTTTGATAAAAAATATAATACATTATGAATACTTATAAGTTTAATTAAACTATAAATGATTCTAATTAAATAATTATTTTAATAATATCAAAATATATAAGACCATTTATTGTATATTTCTAATTTAAAAAAATCATTGCTACCAACTTAATTTGAAGAGCGGAAAAGTAGTGTTTAAAATATGTTATTTTAATAAATATAAAAGTTATATGATTTTTAAATTTAAATAAAAGAATCTCACTAAATTGTATTATTTATTAAATTCAGATTAGATAAGAAATTGTATTTTATTTTCAGTGATAAATTTGAATATGGTAACTTTTAAGCGTAGCCACTACAGACAAAATAAATATTAATCATTATTGAAGGTTTACCATCCTCATTTCATTAATTAATCTTGTTTACGTGTTGAGGTTAATTTTTTCATCAAGACAAATTAAAATGATTGAAGATTAATATAGTTGTGATAAATCGAGAATATATTTAATTCCAAAGATGCCCTGCTGGTACTACGATAAAAAGGAGTTGAAAAACACTCCTTCGAAGCTCGAAGGCATCAGTTATGAGACGGAGATGAGATACAGAAAAGAGGGTAAGTACAAAACAATGTTGTTTTGCTTTTCAAATTTGAATGAGGAGCCGAGAAAGTCATTACATTAACGAATGGATATTAAAGTCTGTTTTAATGTTGGATTAGCGACACATGCTTAGTAGAATTATAAACCTGTCTGTTCAAGTTTGATATCGTTTTATTGTGGTCTTTATGTAATATTTATAAATTAATGTACTTATAGAATTATATGCATTGCTTTAAATATAATAGCTGTTTACGAAAACCCATGAATTGAATGAATTATTTCAGGGGCACGATTTATAATCGACACTGGCTCGAAAATGGACTTGGGTTACAACACGACAGCAACGGGTGTAGTTTATTTCCACCGGTTCTACATGTTCCACTCATTTCGTCAATTCCCTAGATACGTAACAGCCTGCTGCTGCTTGTTCTTAGCCGGCAAAGTCGAGGAAACCCCAAAAAAGTGCAAAGACATTATCCGCATGGCAAAGAGCCTGCTTTCCGAACAGAAATTTCTGCAATTCGGCGATGATCCAAAAGAAGAAGTGATGACGTTAGAACGTATTCTTTTGCAAACGATCAAATTCGATTTGCAAGTCGAACATCCGTACAGTTATTTATTGAAGTACGCCAAGTGTTTGAAAGGGGATAAGGCGAAGTTGCATAAAATGGTGCAGATGGCTTGGACTTTTGTTAATGATAGTTTGTGCACGACGTTGGCGCTGCAGTGGGAGCCGGAGATTATAGCGGTAGCGTTGATGTATTTAGCGGGGAAGTTGAGTCAGTTTGATGTTGTGGACTGGGTGGGAAGGACTTCAAAGCACTTGAGGTGGTGGGATATGTTCGTCGAGGATGTTACTATGGATTTGCTGGAGGATATTTGCCATCAGGTAAGTTTTAAGTTTGTAGCGTGGTAGTAAATGTTAAAGAAATTCAGCCTTATTAATTAGATGTTTAGTTTAGTAGAAATTAACAAGCATTGAACTATAACAAGATTACCGACAGTTCTATTAATAAGACTGATTATATCTAGGTGTTAGACTTATATCAAACGACATCAGCAGCAACTGCAGCAACACCCGACAGTCCACCATTAATACCACGGCCAGTATCGATGACACCGCAAGGTATGGTTAAATTGGCAAGCAATGGGCAGGATAAAATGGAGATCTTAGAACCGGGTCCGACAACCCCGTTGAAACCTTCTTGCCCACCAGATGCGCCACCCTATCCTTACCAATCCATGCCTCCGTACCCATATTCGGCGGCACCTGCTGTTCCGGGTCCACATATTGCACCCCCTCCACCTGGTCCCCCACCACCACATATAGCTGCACCGCTTGGAGTCTTCTCTGGATACTCGGCTCCTCCTCATTATCCCCCGATTCCACCATCGGCAGCTGCGGCTGCCGGGTTTTATCCACCACCGACAGCCAGTGCTCCTTTACCCCCACACAGGCCACCGTATTATAAGTAAACAGCTATGATAGACAAGTTTTTATAGGTTATGTATTAAATAATTATCTTTTTTGTAATTTGTTGGAAGACAAGATGATTGCGTGATGAAGTATTTATGTACAATAGGCTCTAATTATCTATTGTAAATTTTGACTACAAATGGGAATCTGAGTTTTAAATATCAATTGGTATAGAAACAATATCATAATGATATTATCATTTAATTTAAATATCCATGCATGTTTTATTTCAGAAAAAAATCTGGTTTTAATAATTAAAAAATCCAAAAGGTCAAAGGCTTACAATATTCAATCAAGACAAATACTTAAATTAATAATTTGTAAATAAAACTCACTCAATAACTTTAATAATATATTTTATATGTATAAAATATATCACTTTTATAAATAATAAAAAAAAATCGAATGTTTTTTTAATAACTTAAAACTGTGTCCTGATTACCGTACTTGCTCCACTTTTGAGCTAAACCAAGTTCCGAATAGATTTTCAGTGCACTCTTTTTTTGTGATTAATACATCGAGTGAGCATTTTTTAAAATGAGCTAGTTCTGTTTTTGTGCAATATGGCGGCATTTAAAGTGACATAACAATCATCAACAAAATTGTGACCTGACTCTAACCACTTCATGTACATGCTCGTGTCTGTCACGGACGCTGCTTACTGGCAATTGTACATGTGCTCGTGTGTCACGGGCGCCGTTATACCTCGTCAACAAATTTTACCTGCTCGTTTTCGCTTCGAACATTTTTATCAAAAAATAATGTGATAATTTTTGACTAGAAATTTAAAATTAATATGTGCATGAAGTGGTTAAACATTTAAAATAAATAATTATATTTTCTCTATTTTGGTGTATTTAATTTTCTGTCATCTCCATTTATGGCCTAATTTATAAGTGTCGGATAATGATGGTTTTTACAACGCCCTATTTAATTTATCTTCTTGATTTTACTAGGAATCGTATGTTTTGTTTTACAAGTAAAAATTTGCGACCTCTTAGTTCACCAAAAAATATTTTCTGATCTTTATGCGGCAACTGTAAAATTGGCGCCCAATAAAAATGTGCATTAGTTAATTATATACAGGAAATTTTTTTTTCATGTATACGTATCCCAATTTTTTCTATAATTTTGTATGCATTCGTTGATTTTATAAATACTTTCATACAGCTTCTAACGTGTGTTTTCACTCTTTAATTAAGCATGAAGTAAAATTTCAAGTATACAAAATCCAGAAAATTTAAGTTTGATAACATATTAATAAATTTTACAAATGTTTGTTTCTTTTAACCAAATCTTGCGCTTTCAATATTCGAGCAATTTGCTTTGAGATATGTAAGTATAGTTAAAAGCGTACTCCAGGTGCTTGAATTTTGGAAGAATTGGTTACACAAAATATTGGTCGCTATGTCCAAATTTTCAGGCTTTTCTAAACTCGAAATTTTACTTCATGCTTAACAAGGAGTGAAAACACGTTACCAGCTTGACCGCTAAAAACAACGAATTTCTGCTAATTTACCAAATCCTGTAATAATCGGGGATATGTGTACTTAACAGAAAAATTCCCTGTATTTATTATAAGATACTGTTGAATTAATGAGTGAAAATTGATGTAGTAGTAATTGCAGTATTGTGTCTGTATATAATATTTTATTATATAATTATCTGTATATACATTAGAATAAAGTATGTTCTTTCATTGAATAAATGAAATAATAATTTACGTATTTTTTCAATTTATGACCTTCCACGATAAATGATTGTGATGTCATTTAAAACTGATGAAATGCATTTTCTATTCGTTATAAAAGAACAGAACTTTAATTTTATTGACTGTATTACCAGAGTCAATAAAATTAAAATTAAAGTTCTGTTCTTTTATAACGAATGGAAAATGCATTTCATCAGTTTTAAACATTCTTTCAGTTTAATCTCTATAGATTTCTGTTTTAATCATACATAAACTTACCTTGAAAAAAATAATTCAAATAAAAATGTTAGGAGCATAATCAAAACAAACACTCATTTTTATTTGTAGTTACGTGTATATATATATTTAATTTGATACATATGTTGGTCCTTATTGCCGAGTATTGGCGACTCAATAAATTAATCACATTCTCAAGTTTTTAACCGATATTTACATCCGCTCGAACTAAATCCATTTAACTTTTACAAAACAAAACAAAAAAATCACTTCGCACGAGAACAAAAATATCTGAAACGCAAATCAACACACGCACTCACCCGCCGCTACTAAAAAAAAAAGATTGTGCCAGTTGGTGTTACACGATTACTTAAAAAAAATAAAATTCTTCCATTTTGTAAAAAAAAAGAAACATTTGTTGCACTTTACTATCAAGATAATAATTAGTAAACCACACAATTATATTTCAGAGTTAAAATCTGTTACCTGTGACCTCTTTTCTGTCATGAGAGATAAAAAAAGAGGCCATAGGCAACAGATTTTCACTCGAAAGTGTTGCTATGTATTTCTTAATTCCTTGAATTAATTTCTCATTTGTCACTTGGTGAAACATACTACAATATGTAAGGTTATTGAGAGAAAAAATGTTTGGTATAGTTTCATTAATTAAAAACCTTATTCCGACTAGTTTCAGTTTGTTAGACCATTTTCAAAGAAATAATGACTATTTTTTCTTAAAGAAAGTTATCTTATTTAACCGCTAACCAGGCACATAGGGTCTTTTAAGAACCCTAGCACTATAAAACATTGATGATTTGTTTTTAAAATAGATTGAAAGATGATTAATAAATGATGTAAAATTAATACTTTGATTTTAGTTTATAGAACACTTATTACTTTCAAAAACACTTTATTATACTCACAACAATTGTTTCATCACACTGTGGCTTCTTCAGGTAAAGAATACCAATTGTCACGAGTACAATGAAGTATTTTTGAAAGTTTTTTTTAACTGAAATCAAAGTGAAAACGAACTTCCAACCATTATCTGCTTCAAGAATTAAGTTATAACATAATAGTTTTATTTTTTTTTATTTTTGGGTTTTACGTCATCTATTTTCGCTGCTAAGGCCAATCATGACGCTGGAGATTAGGTCTGCAGTTATCCGGGAATTTTGCCGAACCCGGTGGGAGTTCTGTTTTTTTTTCCCTCTTTTGTTAAGTTGAGTAGATTTATATATATTGGAATCGCCAGAGAACCTATGCGCCTAGTTATGTTAATATTTAGGGGTGCCTAGTTAAGAGTTAAATGTTGTTCATTTTTGTCATTCATAGCCTATTACTGAAAGAAACGTTTGTGGCACAAACATTATAAAATATTTGAAATTATTAGATGTAACAACCAACTGCGCACTGTAAATCACTGATTACACAAAAAAGTAGGTAATATTTTATTCTAAAGCTAAAGTCTGTTTTACATTACACAGTAATTTGTTGAACAAGAAAATGGTCGATATTAATAAGTTTGATTTAAAAGCCATCTACAATAAAAAAAACATTTAGAGTCAGCTGCATAAATATTTGAAGTACAGTTAATTTCTGTGCTTAGATCAATATTGAAATTCTATTCTATTGAAATAAAATAATTAAGAGTGCAAATTAGTTTTTGTGCAACTGGCTCCTATTTACAACACCAAAATTGTTTGTTATGTTATATTCGAAGGCGATGTTATGAGTTTTTTTTACGATGACTTAATAAAATCAGTAGTGATTGATGTTCGGAAAAAAGTATGTAATTACATTAACTCTAGCTTACTAAAATTTCACTTTTTTGTTCAATAAATGTGTGCCTTTAAAGTAATTTAAGAAAATAATTGATATAATTATTACTTCGATTGTTCTTTTTTTTTCACATTGTTACATAGATGTAGGAGACCAAAAATTCATCTCTCTCAAATGCGACGGCTTCGGTTTCTGCACATGCTTCTTCTCCTCCTCCAAACTGATATTCTGCAACTTCGTCACCATCTCGTTAGTCTGCTCTTCGCTGATCGAAGTCACCGATCTCGACAGGTTCGAATCCTTCTTCGCCAGCAAATTGGCGAGTATACTGCCGGGTTTCTTGTCGTCGGCGTAAGCCCCCGTGAAGTACTTGTTGACCAGCTTGCGTTTGGATTTCGGGGAGCTGTTGGGCGACTGAAGGGGCGAGGCGGGCAGAGACCGGCTGCCGCGCCTCAGCTTGGGGTCGAAGCCCATGGCCCGCATGTGCTCCTTCTCCTCCTCCTCGAAGGAGTCGAAGCCCTTCACCACCTTCCCCGACACCATTTGGGTGGCCACCCTGATCACTGACGTGCCGCAAGCCGCTGCCTCGCCCTTGAAACCGTCATCGGTGCCCGCTGATTTCGGTTTGCCGTTGGTCGTCAGGATTTGCGACTGGGCTGGTTCTGAAACGGAAATGTTAAATTCACTTAAAATTTCATCATCAAACAAATAGTTCCATGATCTCAGTTTTTTTCCAGAAAGTTAGTCACCCTGCCTTTTCTTCTTTTTCTAATTCAATGGCCTTGGCAACTCTTTCGACTAGGGCTGGGATTTGAATACGCACAATACAAATAGTCAAATACAGTGACGGCTCGCAGCCTAACTTCAGGGTAGGCCACAGTGCCAAGGCACACAAAATTTGAGGTTAGGATCGCGCTTTATAAATACAAGAAGTTGCACAACAAAGTCACCTTTCAATAACGGATACATATTACCTTGGGTCTCTGGCCTACCCTGAAGTTAGGCTGCGAGCCGCTGCTGGTCGAATATTTCAATCACTAAATTATTGACATATTTGAATATTCAAATGTACAAATGCGAATATATTAATCACTAAATTATTCATATGTTTGAATATTCGAATATTTAAATATTCTAATAATTCAAATATTCTAATGTTTTTAAATAAATAATTAAATACTTAAATTTGAAAAATTCTCAACGGTAATTGGATATTTTAAACATCACTTGGAATCAGTGCTTAATACCGGTGGCGCATGAAGTAAAATTTCGAGTTTAGAAAAGCCTGAAAATTTGGTTTGGTCGCTCCGCTTCGCTACGCGACCAAACCAAATTTTCAGGCTTTTCTAAACTCGAAATTTTACTTCATGCTTAGCCTGGGAGTGGAAAACACTTGTTACACAGCTATTAGAACCTTTAATAAAAACACTGATTTCTTAAAGAAAATGAAAAACTAAGATAAACTGTAGTTATCCTCATAATCTTTGTGAGTTTCGTTACTTGTCTAGTTGTTAATTTGTTTCTATGATTTCGGTGGCGTCGTTAAAGGTTTCAATAGTTTTCTATCAAGGTTTTTCCACTCCTGCCGACGGGTTGTTCCTTCAACAGGCAGATGATCGCCTATATTAAATAATTCATTAAGCATGAAGTAAATATTTCAGGCTTTCTAAACTCGAAATATTTACTTCACGAGCCAGACGTGTAAAACACTGATTTAATATGAATTTCAAAAACATACTTGGTTATTGTTAATCTAACACAAAATAAAATAAGAATCCATGTTTTGATTAATTCACATATTTGAATATTCAAATATTTAAATATTCAAATAATTCAAATATTTTACTATGCTTTTAAATGAATAATTGAATACTTAAATTTGAAAAATTCCTAACCTTAATAGTGTGTTTTGAACTTCACTTGAAATCAGTGTTTAATACTGGTGGCGCATGAAGTAAAATTTCGAGTTTAGAAAAGCCTGAAAATTTGGTTTGGTCGCTCCGCTTCGCTACGCGACCAAACCAAATTTTCAGGCTTTTCTAAACTCGAAATTTTACTTCATGCTTAGCCTGGGAGTGGAAAACACTTGTTACACAGCTATTAGAACCTTTAATAAAAACACTGATTTCTCTAAGAAAATGGAAAACTAAGATAAACTGTAGTTATCCTCATAATCTTTGTGAGTTTCGTTACTTGTCTAGTTGTTAATTTGTATCTATGATTTCGGTGGCGTCGTTAAAGGTTTCAATAGTTTTCTAACAAGGTTTTTCCACTCCTGCCGACGGGTTGTTCCTTCAACAGGCAGATGATCGCCTATATTAAATAATTCATTAAGCATGAAGTAAATATTTCAGGCTTTCTAAACTCGAAATATTTACTTCATGAGCCAGACGTGTAAAACATTGATTTAATATGAATTTCGAAAACATACTTGGTTATTGTTAATCTTACACAAAATAAAATAAAAATCCATGTTTTGATTAATTCACATATTTGAATATTCAAATATTTAAATATTTAAATACAGTAGAACCTTGTTATACAGGGATGGCTTTTGGCTATACCTAGCACGATATAAGGAAAACACGGTATATCCGAATATATGTAATTTGTATAATAGTCACATACACACATGCGCATATATATACATATATATATATATACATATATATATATATATATATATATATATATATATATATATATATATATATATATATATAAATATATATATATATATATCTGCCGACAAACCGTCGCTCCGACGCGCCAGCGATCACTGAGTTGGAGCTGCTTAGCGCCTGCAGCAGGATTGGGGACACAAAGGCACCAGGTCCGGACGGCGTTCCAAACGTCGCCTTGAAAGCCGCCATCAGGTCCCGGCCGGACGTCTTCCTCAGGACGTACAACGCCTGCCTCGCGGAAGGAGTCTTTCCTAGAAGGTGGAAGAGGGCGAAGCTGGTTCTCCTTCCGAAAGGGAACAAGCCACCGGACGACCCGTCATCATACCGTCCGATTTGCCTGCTGGACACAGCGGGCAAAGTGCTGGAAAGGATCGTCTGTAACCGACTAGAGAGGTGCACCGAAGGAGCCCGCGGTCTGTCATCGAGCCAGTACGGTTTTCGGAAGGCGCGGTCCACAGTGGATGCAATCAACGCCGTTATCGACACAGCACGCCAGGCTACCGCTGGGAAGCGGTGGAAGGGAGGATCCAAAGAATACTGCGCCATTGTCACCCTAGATGTGCGGAACGCGTTCAACTCGGCAAACTGGGGCCGCATCTTGGTCGCGCTGAGGAGGATGGAGGTTCCCGAGTACATCAGACGCATAATCGTGAGCTACTTTAGCGAGCGAGTACTGGAGTACAACACGGATGCGGGGCTCAGGTCTCGCGACATCACTGGTGAAGTTCCACAGGGCTCAGTGCTCGGTCCCTTGCTGTGGAACATCATGTACGATGGGGTATTGAGGCTGCGACTACCCACAGGGACAAAGACGATCGGTTTTGCAGACGACGTCGCGGTGGTGGTGGTTGCCAAGCACCGGGAGGACGTCGTGGAGACGGCAAATGAGGCCGTCGAGAAGATCCGTAAATGGCTCGCAGCGAACGGCCTGCAGCTTGCCGCGCACAAGACGGAAGCAGTCCTTGTGACCTCCAGGAAAGCCAGGGAGATCATCACTCTGAGAGTCGGAGGGTGCGACATCCCCTCGCAGCCGTCTCTTCGCTATCTGGGAGTCCAAGTAGACGCAAGGCTCTGTTTCAAGGAGCACCTCCGGATCGTCAGCGCAAAGGCGGGAGCAGTCGGCTTTGCACTGGCGCGGCTTATGCCGAACATCGGCGGCCCAAGTCAGGCGCGACGGAAGCTCCTCTCCAGCGTCGTGACGTCGGTGTTGCTGTACGCAGCCCTGACCTGGGCAGCAGCCACGGTGGTTCCATCGTACGTGCGGCAGATGACGTCGGTCTACCGGAGGAGTGCTCTGCGGGTGGCCCGAGCATTCCGCACGGTGTCGTACGATGCCGTGTGTGTAGTCGCCGACATGACACCGATCCAGCTACTGGCGAAGGAACGGGCGCTGGTGTACCGTCGCAGGCGCGAGGACCCGGCCACCGACCAAAGCGCCATCGTCGAGGAGGCCAGTACGGCGACGAAGGAGCAGTGGCAGCGGCTTTGGGACGAGTCATCCAGGGGACGCTGGACGCATCGCCTCATCCCGAACATCGCAGCGTGGTCAGCGAGAGCGCACGGAGAGGTGGACCACTACCTTGCGCAGCTCCTGACAGGACACGGTGCGTTCAGGGCCTACAGGCATCGCTTGGGGCTTGAAGACGTGGCCGCGTGCCCCACCTGCCAGTCAGCACCGGAGGATGCGGAGCACGTGTTCTTTTGCTGCACGCGCTTCGAGGAGGACCGTCGGACCCTGCAGCTGAACTTCCAGCAGCCCCTGACACCAGAAACCATCGTCGACCAGATGATGGCCAGTGAGACCACATGGAACGCGACGTCCACCTTCGCGGCCGTGGTCACTGGGAAGCTCCGCCAGGCGGAAAGGCAGAGGAGAGGAGAGCCTGTGGCGTAGAGCCGTAGGGCTGATAGCCTTACTGACGGGCTGAGAAACCAGCCGTCCCCCTCCCGCGAAGTAATGCTTGACGGCGGTCCCGCGGGAGGTTGTGGGCGACAGGAGGTGTTTTTAGTGGGTATACCGAGACTTTCGGGAGTCCCACACATTGTCTATAAAAGATTTTCACCTCCTGGCAAAAAAAAAAAATATATATATATATATGTATATATACATATATATATATATATATATATATATATATATATATATATATATGTATACATACATATACATATATATATATATATATATATATATATATATATGTATATATACATATACATATATATATATATATGTATATATATATATTCAAGGGACCCAGTATTTACTAATCCCCTTAACATAATAGGCTTAATGCATGTATGTGCAGTAGCCACCTACATAACAAGACATACTATATAATACAATAATGATGCCGGAACGTTTTACCTAATCAGGGTGGTACGCAGTCAATTGTTAAAATTAACATCTTTAAAAAAAAAAGAAACCTGAAAAATGACCCCGATATATCCGAATCACGGTATCTCGAGGCCCGGTATAGCTGTAAGGTTCTACTGTAATTCGAATATTTTAATATGCTTTTAAATGAATAATTGAATACTTAAATTTGAAAAATTCCCAACCTTAATAGTATATTTTAAACTTCACTTGAAATCAGTGTTTAATACTGGTGGCGCATGAAGTAAAATTTCGAGTTTAGAAAAGCCCGAAAATTTGGTTTGGTCGCTCCGCTTCGCTACGCGACCAAACCAAATTTTCAGGCTTTTCTAAACTCGAAATTTTACTTCATGCTTAGCCTGGGAGTGGAAAACACTTGTTACACAACAATTAGAACCTTAAATGAAAACACCGATTTCTTAAAGAAAATGGAAAACTAACACAAACTGTAGTTATCTTCATAATCTTTGCGAGATTTGTTAATTATCTTGTTCTTAATTTTTTTTAACAATTCGGTGTTGTCATTAAACGTTTTAATTGTTTTCTAACAGGGTTTTCCACTCCTTGATTAAGCATGAAGTAAATATTTCGAGTTTAGAAAAGCCTGAAAATTTGGTTTGGTCGCGTAGCGACCAAACTAAATTTTCAGGCTTTTCTAAACTCGAAATATTTACTTCATGCGCCACCGGTATTAAACACTGATTTCAAGTGATGTTTAAAATATACTATTAAGGTTGAGAATTTTTCAAATTTAAGTATTCAATTATTTATTTAAAAACATATTGAAATATTAGAATTATTAGAATATTTAAAAATTCAAATATTCAAACATGTGAATTATTTAGTTTTTTTTTTATCGCTAGTGATGAAATTTATATTTTGTCATGTTTAAATTTACAATTGTAAGATTAATTAGTATATTTTTTTTGTAAAAAGGGGATCCCGTTTAATAAAGAAACTTAAACTTAATGATCACAATTTACTATTAAAATCATAGATATCCATGATTCCCCAAATGTCTTGAATTGATGTTACAACACTGACATAATTTTATTTAAAAATTGTTACCTGTGACAGAGGCCCTTTTGAAAATCCTGTCAAGTGTGACGATGAACAGGAAAAAATACAACCCGTACTTCAACTCGTTCATTCTGTTCAATAACTGATGTTCCTTTACATTAAAGAGGTAAACAAACTTTCTCTTAATAATTGGAACAGAACTAATAATAATAACCTAAAATTGTTTTTATGTTGTGTACGCAATTGCTACATCCAATTCAATAATAAACAACACATTTTTTTTTAATTCAATTAAAATGCAGCTCGTGTAAGATGAATTGTTTAAACAATTGGGTTTACTTTTGAAAATAATGTACTTTTTTTATAATTTATGATTTTATTAGCAATTAAATAGTTTTTTTAAATTGCAAAACTAATGATAATTTTCATATCTTATTTTCGAGATCAAATTAACAGAGAAGAGCAATATGATTTCACCTTCGTTAAAGCTTTCATTAACTAAATAATTGATTAGAGTATGTGAAAACATCAAAATTAACACGTATGAGACAAACAAAAAAAATCAATGACTGTCTTTAACTTTAACAAAGGGGAACTGATACGAACCAAAGTCATTAAGTATACAGGAATTTCATACCATTTTGGGCCAGTTGCATTAACATTTTGAACTTGATTAACTTTGAACTGAGTTGGAAATGTCATTCGGACAAGAGAAAATGTTATTTTAAAATGCAGTTAAGAAATGAAAGAAGGATTAAGTTTAATAAACGGCTTGGGCTAAATTTTATTTCATTTAGATATTTCGCCGGCATTGACAGCTTCTTCAGGGAACTGAAATTGTTTTATTGAACATAAGCAACATAACCTCAATTTAGTGGTTAAAAAAATGAATTCAATTTAAAATATTATAAATACATAATTTAGGATTTGATACAATCCCTATTATTACATTCGTTTATCATGAGGTAAACATAAACATAATAAATTCTCACGTAAAAGTGGTGTGATCACCTAATCTAAATTTACATATGAGAATTCATATTGGCCACTTGCCCGCAGGGGAAATAAAAATAAAGCGAATAATGCACGTGATCTTAAACAATAAGCTGCGCCCGCTTACATAAATTTAATGCTTCGTTATGGCATTCCACCAAATGATTTTTGAAAACTTCAAAGATTCCAAAAATAATCATTGCAATTCCTAGAAACTTAATCCTAATTTTAAAGAAAAAACTTTAAACAGATTTAATTAAATTCTATTCTGTTTTATAACCCACTTCAGCATTTAAAATTTAATATTCAAAAAAATTAATAGTGACTGCAAGGGTAAAGTATATCGATCAACTACTTCCAAAACCTCATAAGTCCCGATTTAACAAAAATGTCTCCTCGTAAGTCAGATATTATAAACACTTAACAAATTTTGTATTATGGAGACTTCTACTTCGTTATTTATTTATTTATTTATTATTATTATTATTACATAACATAAGTACATATATTTTCAACAAATTAACATCCGTTCTATAATATATTTCTTTTATATTGAGCAGTGTTCTGCTCAAAGTAATGAATATCCAGATGTAACAATAATAGTTCAAAGCACCTAAGTGAGTGAACACTTGTAGCGTGCTGACATGAAGTTCTTAGAAATTTTGTGCAATATATGATACATAAATGTTGTTTTAGTTTACATAATGAGTACCGAAAAATAAATATATGATATGTGTTTATTATTCTAATATTTTTGAGAATTGAGGATAATTTTCGAAGATATAAGTTTTTGAAAGTTGTGAGAATTTTTTTTTGTTATTTTGTTTGATATGTTGGGAAAGGAGAGTATAGGTTTTGGGGATTGTGTAGGTGAATGATCTGAGGCTAAAGGCTGATTTGCAATTAGGGATATAGAGTCTAGTCTTACTTCGTGTGTCATGGTTTGATCTCATGTAGTTTATACTTGCCAATTTATCAATTAAAAACGTTTTTTTTTTAATTTTTTGGCATTTGCCTGGCCTTAGTTACGAGACTATTAGCCATCATCAATTTTATATTGTATACATTTGTTTATTAACGTATTACTAAGTATAACATATAACTATATATATTTGGACGTCACAACACATTCACACAACACCCATGGAACCGGAGACGAGTATTTTTCATTAAAAAAATTACTCGTCCTCGCTGGGAATCGAACCCAGATCACCGCCGTGAACGATTGGCGAAACCAGCGGCTCAACCGCTCGGCCACGGCGGGCCCCAAAAACGTTTTAACTTTGTTTGTATTACACTATCTCGTAATTTATGTTTTAGTGTTATACAAAGTTAAAACGTTTTTTATTGACCAGATAATATTTATTTTCTTACTTATTAAAAATCGCTCATGATTAAGCTACACGTACCATAAAAGAAATCAGAAGGATTACGCAGCTTATAAAATAATTAACCCTTTCGCTCCGCAGTTTGAATTTCAAATGTGTGCCCTGTGTAAGATGCTCGAAAACACAATGAGTACCCGTACGTATTTCATACCACAGGCTCATACTGGCATATACCGTGTGTCCCACGAAAAAGGGCCTAAGCTGTAGCGGCTCTATTTTTGAATAAAAATGAAAAATTAAAGATATTATAAAGCTGGGTGTTGATTGCTACAATCTGCTTGTAATAGATTTTTTGAAAAAAATGCAAAATACAAAACAAAGAAAACTTGGTCATGTTCTTTTTTAATTATACACTGTATAGACTGCGTATTGAAGAGGTACCCAACTTCGTACGCTCTCCGCTCACGATTTACAGGCTTTTGAAAGTATACATTCTTCGCGCATAGAGCACATAAAAACAAAACGTATGGATATACTCCTCGTAGCGAAAGGGTTAACTAGTATTTTGTGTCTCTTGTGAAATTTCACATTTTGCACTTACGAGGTTTCAAAAGTAGTTGATCGATATATCAAAATAATTTGGAAATAAAGTTGTGTATAGTATGGCAAACATTACTTGCTGATGCGCTGTGGTAAAATTGTGGCGAAAAAAGGAAGGGGCACACTCGATAAGTTCGTGGCGTGGCTCTCGCTCTTGTTTGATTTTTACTCTTTCTCAACCAACCTAAATTTTCCGACTTATACATTGCGATGAATTTCATCATGTTTGAGAGATTAAAAAAATTATAAAAAGCCTTTGTTTTTATTGTAAACGTGTGTTATTATATTTACATAAGGTGTTATTATATTATAGACTTATGATAACATATTGCTTTTGTTTTACAGTAGAACCTCGCTATACCGGGCCTCGAGATACCGTGATTCGGATATATCGGGGTCATTTTTCAGGTTTCTTTTTTTTTAAAGATGTTAATTTTAACAAGTGACTGCGTACCGCCCTGATTAGGTAAAACATTCCGGCGTCATTATTGTATTATACAGTATGTCTTGTTATGTAGGTGGCTACTGCACATACCTGCATTAAGCCTATTATGTTAAGGGGATTAGTAAATACTGGGTCCCTTGAATATATATATATATGTATATATATATATATATATATATATATATATATATATATATATATATATATATATATATATATATATATATATATATATATATATATATATATACGTATATATATATATGTATATATATATATATATATATATACGTATATATATATATATATATATACGTATATATATATATATATATATGTATATGTATATATATATATATATATATGTATATATATATATATATGTATATATATATATATATATATATATATATGTGTGTGTGTGTGTATGTGACTATTATACAAATTACATATATTCGGATATACCGTGTTTTCCTTATATCGTGCTAGGTATAGCCAAAAGCCCCGGTATAACGAGGTTCTACTGTATATATTTTATGTTAAAACTAAGAATAGTGTTCCGCGTTTAAACAATGTTGGAAACACCATTTTACAAGGCTAATAGAATTTTAAATATTTATTTTAAGACACGTCATAGATTAAGAAAATTAGTAGATATGCCACGACGTTCATCGCTCGTCATGAAGTGGGGTGAGACGTATGCATCGGTACTGATGCGCCTGCAGCGTCAACTTTTACAAACGTTTAAAATGCGAGTTCAGGGGCAGCCAAACACCCAAACATAAATATGTGATGCCTGACAGATATAAGATAAATAAGCCGATTCGGTTCAAAGCCAAGACGGGATTTCTGTTTTCCCAAATATCATTCGTTTTTATATTAACTGTATGTTTTGAGTTTACGTGAAGTGATTATTACACTAAAAAATATTGTAATTCCTTACTTTACTTTTTATTTTTATCGTTAGATGTACATTTTGGGACACAAAGCGCTCATTATCAATAACAGTTTGTTATTAATAATGAGCACTTTGTGTCTCGAAATGGACATCTAACAATAAAAATTAAAAGTGAAGTAATCAATAACAGCTTTGTTTAGCTTTTTTATATTTGTTACCATTCCAATTTTAAACAGATATGTTGATAAGTTTACTTTCTGTATTTTTCGTGTTTGAACGAGTGCACACAGATGCCTCTCTGGTCAAGCGACGTTTAGGTTGGGCTTGAGGCGCCTCTAATTATTTATTTATTTATTTACGGAATCTCCTTTTACACAAATCTACAAGGATTAGTTACATATATAGATGTAGTAAAAATTACAATAAATTATATAGAAATACAACAATAACAAAAAGTACCAATAACCTACTTAATAAAAGACTAACACTTTCTTCACTAAAAACATATATTTTCGCTAAATGTACATTTCGAACACCACGTGCTCATTATCAATAGCTTACTATCACTCAGTAAACTATTGATAATGAGCACGTAGTGTTCGAAATGCACATTTAGCGAAAATAAATGTTTTTAGTGAAGAAAGTGTTAGTCTTTTATTAAGTAAATTATATTCAACTCTTCACGTAGCTCAATCCAAATACACCAATAACCTAACAGATAATAATATAAATATACTAACGTAAATGAATAATGAAGAGAATATACAAAACGGCATATCAAAGCGTGAAAGTTAATTAATGCCTCAAATTCAAAACTATTTGAATTCAAGAAAACAATCTTACGCTTCATATAGTTTCCAGAATTTAAACATAATCTATAATACACAGTATACATACAGAAATATCGTTAAAAATGTACATGTATTTAAGTTAAGCATTGATGCAGCTGCGGCTTAAATAGACTGTACGGTACACCAACAAAATCGACAGTAGAGCATATATTATTGCACTGATTGGAGATACGCGACAAGGGACTATGTTGTCCATAAGTAGTTCTATGATATACGTTATGCATTAGTTGCATGTTTCTTACAGTCCTTGCGGGAACATGGATATTAAGTAAACTAACCAGACAGTTTGACGAAATACAGCCATTTAAGATCTTATATAGCAAACACATGTCCATCCGCCTGCTACGTATCTCCAATGGCAATAGCCCCAAATATGTTTCAATGCTATCGCTTGGTGTTAGTAACCCACTGCAATGCAACTTAAATGATGCATACTTAATGAATTTTCTCTGTACTGATTCTAATCTGTTTATATGAACCGCATAAGATGGAGACCAAATTACCCGACAGTACTCCAGCTGTGATCTAACGAGTGAATTGTAGAGAATAGTGATGGACCGTGTATTAGTTAGATCAGCCGAAAATCGTTTCACAAAATAGGGAGTTTTATTTGCCTTATTAATAACACTATCGATGTGTGGGTTAAATGACAACTTTGAATCAAATAAAACTCCAAGATCGCGGATCAAATTGACTTTAGTTAATGATTTCTCGTTGAGACAATATTGAAATTCAATTGGTTTTTTGCACCTACTAAAACATATATATTGACATTTCTTCACATTCAGTGCCATGTCGTTTAATTCACACCATTTGGTTATGCTAGTTAGATCATCCTGAATGAGCAAGCAATCATGAATCGTCCGTACTTTAAAATAAATCTTCAGATCATCAGCGAACAGCAAATGTGGACATCAGCGAACAGCAAGTGCATTACTAAGATCGTTAATAAATAATGAGAACAGGAGCGGCCCCAGATGAGACCCCTGAGGGACACCGGAAGTTATCTTGATGCGACTAGATAAATTGGATTTAATAGAAACTCTTTGCGATCTGCATGCGAGATATGATTTAATCCACGTTAACAGCGGATCTTGTATACCATATGATTGAAGTTTTTGCGTAAGAATTGAATGATTGACGCAGTCGAAAGCTTTGCTGAAATCTAAATAAACTGCATGAATTTCACTGCCCTCTTCTAGGGCGTTGGAAATGTATTGTGAATATATAAACAAGTTAGTTAACGTGGATCGTGTTGAATAAAATCCGTGCTGGTGTTCGCTGATGAATGTGGAGAAGTTATTAAAAAGCTCAGTGTATATTAGCTTTTCAAAAACCTTCGATAGTGCACTAAGAATGGATATCAGACGATAATTCTCTACATTCGATTTAGAACTGGCCTTTTGTATGGGAACGACATATGATTCTTTCCAAATATTAGGAAAGGTTCCAGTTTCAAGGGATAAATTAAATATACATTGAAGTGGATCAACTACTTAAAAGGTTACACAAGTAGTTGATCGATATGTATAAAAAATATTAAAGAAAAAAGGATAATGTTTATAAAAGTATATTCTGTATTATTTTTATTTTTATGGAATATGCTGGAAACTGATGTCTCATATTTGTTTTTATTATTGATCATTTACATAATTATAACTTCATGAATAATTAATAATGTGTTGGTGCGATTCAAGAAGGTCAAATCAATGAAAATCTGAATCGTAGCTAATATGTAAAAATGTACACGATGATAAAGATTTATGTTTACAAAAAATTGTCAGTACGCCATGCATAAAAGTGCAAATTATCATTCCGTACGCAATGGTGGATAAGGGGCCTACTAGAGGGGTCCAGGCCTAACGACAAGGCCATAGCCTTGAAAAAATCGTGGGCGGGGGGGGGGGGGGGGTTAATGGTAAAAATAAAAGTTAATTGAATATTTCGAAAATTTCGAGGGGGGTTTGAACCCCCATATCCCCACCCCCTAGCTACGGCCTTGCCTCACAATCTGCTCTCTTAGAATGAGTGTATTTTAACAATGTAATTGTAATTGTAATCAGTATTTGTCTTGTGTATCGGATGAAACACGTTTGGGTTTTTTCACCGAGTAGCATCGGACCTCCCTTACTCGATTTTTTTTGGGATTAGAACATTATCGTCAAATTAGGTTAGAATTCGCCAGGGGATCAATTGTGAAAACTAAAGAAACTTAATAAATAAAGACAGTTGAAGAGCGTAACCAAGGACGGTCGAGTATACGGTAAGAAGGATTGACAGAATCGAAGATTTTGGAGTGGGGGTAGAGATCGCTTACGTCACAAATGCGCGCTGAATTTAAATGTGATTACTTCATGGTAAACTTAAGGTAAACATGCACAAGCTGTACATTTTTTGACATTCGTTGTTTTTTAAAAGAGTTCAATTCGAAGCTTTAAACGAATGTTTTCCACTCCCAGACTAAGCATGAAGTAAAATTTCGAGTTTAGAAAAGCCCCGTGAAAATTTGTCGAGGGTCGCGCAGCGACCCGAGACAAATTTTCTGGGCTTTTCTAAACTCGAAATTTTACTTCATGCGCCACGTGTATAAAAAACTAAAATATTGTGAAATTTATGTATATTTGAACCTCACTTGAAATCAGAGTTTTATACGCGTGGCGCATGAAGTAAAATTTCGAGTTTAGAAAAGCCCAGAAAATTTGTCTCGGGTCGCTGCGCGACCCTCGACAAATTTTCACGGGGCTTTTCTAAACTCGAAATTTTACTTCATGCTTAGTCTGGGAGTGGAAAATACTTGTTTAAAGCTTCAAATTGAACTTAAAAAAAAAACATGAAATATCTAAAGATTTAGAGAAAATAGGCTGAATTTGGAATACGTAAAACTCCCTGTATAATGTAAATATATAAATACATATCAAATATGTTTTTATTATAACCCAATCAACTTCACCGTTTAACAAACTGTTATTTAAATTACACTTAGCACGAACACAAAGTCTTATTTTATTAACCATTTTTTTAACACAAAATATTAAAAAAATGATCTATGAAAGTACAGCAAAACCGGAAAAAGAGGTTATGATAGACTCAAAAGCGTAACCGAATACAACGTAATTGTTCTCTCTAGCATGAACTAGGGCCTGCGGGGAAAGGGGTAGGAGAAAACATAGAAAGATCCAATTCTGTCATACCTTGTAACACATATGTGTTTATATGTGTTACGCCCATCGACGTACCTTGAGCGTAACTCGGTTATTTCCGAGGTTAGAGCAATTTGAGGATTCATAACGACAAATTCTAACCTAATTTCATATAGCACAGTGACGTACTCAGGTGCGCACCCAGAAATGGGTCTTAGGGGGGTCTCACGCGTCTTGGGAGAAGGCTCGTGCGTCTTGGGGGAAGGCTCGCGCGTCTTGGGGGAAGGCTCGCGCGTCTTGGGGCAAGGCTCGCGCGTCTTGGGGCAAGGCTCGCGCGTCTTGGGGCAAGGCTCGCGCGTCTTGGGGGAAGGCTCGCGCGTCTTGGGGCAAGGCTCGCGCGTCTTGGGGCAAGGCTCGCGCGTCTTGGGGCAAGGCTCGCGCGTCCTGGGGCAAGGCTCGCGCGTCTTCTGGCAAGGCTCGCGCATCTTGAGGCAAGGCTCGCGAGTCTTGTGGCAAGGCTCGCGCGTCCTGGGGGAGGGCTCGCGCGTCTTGGAGGGGCTCACGCGTCTTATGGGGGGCTTATCCCGGTCTTAGGGGTGGTTCATGCGTCTTGAGGGGGCTCATTCCAGTCTTAGGGCGGGGGGCTCACGGATTTAAACCTATGCATACACGTCGAAATACTACAAATTATGTACTATTAAAAATGTTACCCTAACAAAGCCTAGTGCTGTGAAAATAAAATGTGAACAGAGTTTATGTAAATCGACAGAATCTAATAATGTTAAGTTAGATTAGAAATTGTTCGATTAAGTTATGCGATGACGGTGTCATCTTAACTAACCTAACATCAGCGACCGTAGTTTAACACAATCATAGGGTATCTGATTCAATTGAGATATTTGATAGCTTTGACGTAAATTTAAAAAAAGTGGTCGATAAGAGGCCTTTAATATCAGACAGTTGGTTAATCTATCTTTATTCCAAAATGACAAAATCCAATTAAGAATGCAATTTTATAACAAGAGATTTGAAATATCACAAAAATATTACAATGTCCAAGATAATAAATGACAGTTAACTTAATAAATAAATTTTCGTTTTTATTTTTGGGAGGTGTGTCATATCACATCACTTTTTTTAAAATAATATGACAATTTTGACATTTTTGAAACTTTTTTTGCATAAAATGTGTCAACACAAAGTGCCACTACTGAAATATTAACACATTTTTCAGATTTTTAACTCAACTGTCAAAAATACGAAAAGATAACTGCCAGGCGCGCACTCAGAAATTAATCTGAGGGGAAGGGGGGCTCACGCGTCCTGGGGGGGGGGGAGAGGGTTATCCTCGCATACTTCCTTTTTTGATAGTTTTGTCATATCACGACACATTTTTTAAGATAATATGACAATTTTTGATATTAAGCCTAATTTTTTTCATTTGTGTTTTTTTTTTGTATAACATGTTTTACAATGTTAACACAACGTGTCACTACTGACATTTTAACACATTTTTGACTTAGTTAACTGTCAAATGTACGAAAGAAATAGGTGAACTGTCCAGACGCGTACCCAGAAATCAGTCTTAGGGGGGCTCACGCGTCTTGGGGGGTACTCAAGCGTCTTGGGGGGTACTCAAGCGTCTTGGGGGGTACTCACGTATTTGAGGAGTACTCACGTGTCTTGGGGGCTTAAGCGTCGTGCATGTTCACGCGTTTTGGACGGTCTGACGCGTCTTGAGGGGCTTACGCTTCTTGGGGGGACGGCTCTGGCGTCTGAGGGAGGGGCTTATTCTGACACGCATTTACACCTTTGCATACACGCCTAATTTCTTTCATTTGTGTTTTTTTTATAACATGTTTTACAATGTTAACACAACGTGTCACTACTGACATTTTAACACATTTTTGACTTAGTTAACTGTCAAATGTACGAAGCAAATAGGTGAACTGTCCAGACGCGTACCCAGAAATCAGTCTTAGGGGGGCTCACGCGTCTTGGGGGGTACTCACGCGTCTTGAGGGGTACTCACGCGTCTTGGGGGGTACTCACGCATCTGAGAAGTATTCACGCGCCCGCGAGCCATCCCCTTGGGTGCGCCTGTAACTGTCATAATAGACAAAATATCGAAGACAAGCATCAATGTCGGCTGACACCGACTTATGTCCGAATATTGATGTGAAATGTCAATGTCGTCCACGAACGTAGACGAAACAATGATCTGTATATGCACTCTTTGCATCTTGTCATTCACGATGCCACTATAGAGCATTAGATGGCGTTAGCTATGGAATTTCTTAATAGTTTTCACATATTGGCTTGATATAGTCAGAAATGTTCAGTATTCCTCAGCACTGGGTCGGGACCACACTGACGAGGACCTTGAAGTCCGAAACGCGTCTGTGGGTATCCGGTGCCGGAATACTGAACACAAATTTAATTTTGTTCATTTTTATGTTTAGTAGAACGGCGCTAGGAGGTCTTGGGCGCATAATTTTCTATGAGGCCAAGGGTGCTTAATTTTCTAAGGGACCTAGGGCGCTTCTTGCTATAAATCCGCCCCTGGGTATAATAGATAACTGTTGCCAATACAATTTCATGCTAGCTTTTCATTTTGACCTCTGGCGCAACTTCAAAACATTTTCCTACACAACAAAGATAAGGCCAGCATTAATTCTAAAGTTCGCAAAAACAAAAAATTCAAACCCACCTGTTTTTCCAAGTATGTAATCTTTGCAAGGAGCGGTGTGCTTGGAAACGTCGACGGCTTTATGCGCATGCGCCGCGGTGCTCGCTTGGGTGATTTTGTTGGCGCTCACTGTAATCGTGGTCTTGTTGGCCCCCTCGTTTTTCTCAGGGGGTAGCGTCACCTTGGGGTACCTGATGTACAAGAAGCTGTCGTCGTTTTCCGGCGGCGAAAACGTACTCTGATCAAAATCCAATCTGCAACAAGAGAACACAAAAAAACGTACATTAGTATGATAAGAAAAGTATTGAAGGAAACAGAATAACTTGGCTCTGGAGATGATTTATTTTAAATAAAATTAATAGTCACCATTAAGAACAATACTCTGCCCTATGTACTAATAATACGAGGGGTGATCAAAAAGTAAGGTTACAAAGCTTGCAATGAAACGTGTACTTTTGTAACCTTCCCACTGAGCAAAAAACAAACAAATAACGTTATATCAACATTGTAGCAAAATATTTTTTGTATTTTGTACGAGCGGTGATCGTAACAAAGAACAAACACATTTAAATCATGTTTCATCAACATTAAAATAACGTTTAATTTATTTTAATGTTGATGAAACATGATTTAAATGTGTTTGTTCTTTGTTAATTTTTGATCACCGCTCGTACAAAATACAAAAAATATTTTTTTTAAGTATACATATAGATACACTGTAAATATTCAGATGTTCGCTTTTTTTAAAATTACATTGAAGCTATAAACGAGTGTTTTCCACTCCCAGATTAAGCGTGAAGTAAAATTTCGAGCTTAGAAAAGCCTTAAAATTTGGTTTGGTCGCTCCGCGAAGCGGAGCGACCAAACCAAATTTTCAGGCTTTTCTAAGCTCGAAATTTTACTTCACGCGCCAGGCGCATAAAAGACTGATTTCAAGTGAAGTTGAAAATATACATTTTTAATAATAATAATAATTTATTTTACGGTAATCGCCTTTTACATAAATTAACAAAATTATATTTCTTAAATAAAAGATTAGTTAAATTTTGTTTATTTATATCTTTTCTGACATTTACTTTTTTTACATAAATTAACAAAATTATATTTCTTTAATTAAAGATTAGTTAAGTATAAATTCTAATTAACATAGAGTTTAAAATAAAAGATTAGTTAAATTTTGTTTATTTATATCTTTTTTGACATTTACTTTTTTTACATAAATTAACAAAATTATATTTCTTAAATTAAAGATTAGTTAAGTATAAATGTTAATTCTATGTCTATGTTAATTAGAATTTATACTTAACTAATCTTTAATTTAAGAAATATAATTTTGTTAATTTATGTAAAAAAAAGTAAATGTCAAAAAAGATAGCAATAAACAAAATTTAACTAATCTTTTATTTTAAACTCTATGTTAATTAGAATTTATACTTAACTAATCTTTGATTTAAGAAATATAATTTTGTTAATTTATGTAAAAAAAGTAAATGTCAAAAAAGATATAAATAAACAAAATTTAGCATACTACTAAAGTATGCTCTATAAATATAGTACTAAAGTACTATATTTTGAACTTTTGAACTGGAAATCAGCGTTTTATACGCGTGGCGCATGAAGTAAAATTTCGAGTTTAGAAAAGCCTGAAAATTTGGTTTGGTCGCGTAGCGCTGCGCGCTACGCGACCAAACCAAATTGTCAGGCTTTTCTAAACTCGAAATTTTACTTCATGCTTAGTCTGGGAGTGGAAAATAGTCGTTTAAAGCTTCAATTAACTCTTTGGAAATACGACGAATATCTGAAAATTTACAGTATATTGAAGTATGTATACTTACAAGAAAAACTGCCTGTATAACGGAAGTACATAGGCAAAGTAATATAAAATGACAGATGGATTAACACTTGATGAAAATATGTAGATACATAACGAAATAGACGATCACTACTAAAATAAAATATGTTAAAAATGTAAGCTGTAAGTACTAGGATTAACACTTTCCAAAATATCAGTAAAATGAGTTCGTATAAAAGTTGGTTAAAAATGAACAAACCATCACAATGATAACAAAAATGATCATTTAATACACTATGAACTTAAAATGAATAAATCATCACAATAACAACAAAAATGATTATCGAATACACTATTAGCACATGTCCAAATTGTTTCTCCTTCAAATCTCTAATATTATGACGGCATTTTTTTGTGTTTTGAATAGTTACGAAAAACTGAATCCAATGATAACAAAAATGATCATTAAATACACTATTAACTAAAAATGAATCATCACAATAATAACAAAAATTATTATTAAATACACTATTAACACATGTCCAAATTGTTTCTTCTTCGAATCTCTAATATTATGACGGCATTTTTTTATTTTTTGAATGGTTACGAAAAACTGAATCACTGACATACCCTTTAAAAACATATTAACGTAATAAAAACATAACTACCACTAAAATACAAATTAAATTACATCAACAAAACCGAACGGCAATTATTCAACACTAGGAAAAGGTAAGCCGAAGCGACTTCGACGATCCGCCTTGACATCTCCGCATATCTGCGCAGCGCTATCAGGAAATTTCAAGAAACTGCCGACTGCGGCTAGATAAGAGCGGGATGCGCGCGCAGCCGGCCGCAATTGCATAAGCGCCGGTTTGGCTTAAGCCGGCCCGACGGCACGTGCCAATTATAGGATCCTTTTTACCTTTTCTCGCTAATTCAATTTACGGTTTTCTCGGCGCACAATGGTTATTCAGGAGGATGTTGACGACGGGAGGTGCTTGGGGATACTATGTAAATGTTTGGGCGCACCAGATAATGTGTTATTTTTGCGCTGTGGCAAGGTTGAGATTATGTAAACAAGCGGAGTGTATGTGTGCGTGTGACCGTTTTATTTTTGATTTTTCGACTCCGGGAGAGATAAGACGCCGACCCCGTTCGCCATTTGGGATGCTGTTGTTTGTTGTTGGGGAGTTTGTTTTTGCTAATGTTTTTATGCTGAGCTGTTAACTTTGTAACTGAATGTAAATTGCTGTTAATGCCAATTGTAATTTAAGTTAATCATGAGCTGGGGGGACCCTTTTAGAGTTCTTGTTTATATGGCACTTTCTGCAGTTGGATTAAATTTTGTTAGGTTAAAGCAGTATGCTAAAAACGTGTATTCTGAGTATCACATCACATCAGTGTTTAGTACGCGTGGCGCATGAAGTAAAATTTCGAGTTTAGAAAAGCCTGAAAATTTGGTTTGGTCGCTCCGCGCTTCGCGCTACGCGACCAAACCAAATTTTCAGGCTTTTCTAAACTCGAAATTTTACTTCATGCTTAATCTGGGAGTGGAAACACTCGTTTGAAAGTTCAATTTGAAATATTTGCAAATATTTGCCATTTTATAGTTAGGTTAGATGTCACTTAATAAAGGGGCAAAAGACAAAATGTTGTGTCCAGCAGGAGCAAGAATCAAAGGATTTATTAAAAACAAACAAATTTTCTAGTAGGTTTAATTTGGTGGCTTTTTTTTAATGTTTGTAAGATTTTTACACCCTGGTTAAAGTTGTGCTTTTCATCTATTAGGTGGTTGATGTTCTTTTTTGTTTAACATGGGCTTTTTTGTGTCCCTCTATCCTCGAACGATTTTCCGGTTTGTCCTATGTAATATTTAGGGCAGTCATCACAATTTAACATATAGACTCCAGATTTTTTGTACTTTTCAGTTTTTTCTTTATTGTTTGTATATATATATATATATATATATATATATATATATATATATATATATATATATATATATATATGTATATATATATATATATATATATATATATATATATATATATATATATATATATATATATATATATATACACACAGGGTGTCTACGTTAAACCGTTTGTTAAAAGTTTATAGGGTTGCCGTTGCAATAAAAATTTGAAAAAAATTCTTGTCATACGGTTGAATCAGTTATGCTCATGTGAAATATTTTCAACTTTATATCACTTCCGGTTACACCGGAAGTAGCACCAAATTTGTTATTTTAAATGAAACACCCTATATATTAGTAATTTTTTGGATTCCTCGTTTAAATTGCAACATATTTTTTTCGAAAATATGTACACTTATCTCTTATAGTTTTCAAGAAAAAATATATTTCTAAAATTTTGACCTCTAAAAGGCATCTTAAAATAAGTCTGTAATTTCTCTTAACAATAAGATAAAAATATGATTTATATTTCTACTTGTACTTAGAGGATGCCTCTATGAGTGAATTAATTAGAAACTGTCAATTTTGACAATAAGTGTAAAGTGTAAAGAATTTATTGATGCACGTATTAGTTTTTTTTATTCCATGGGCAAAATTGTCAGCATTCTAAAAAAGTGTGAAGAATTTATTGATACACATATTAAATTTTTTTTATTCAATGGGCAGTATATTTTCAACTTTACTATAAATCAGTGTTTTATACGCGTGGCGCATGAAGTAAAATTTCGAGTTGAGAAAAGCCAGAATTTGGATTTGGACGCTGCGCGTCCAAATCCAAATTCTTCAGGCTTTTCTCAACTCGAAATTTTACTTCATGCTTAATCAGGGATTGAAAAACACTCGTTAGAGCATGATTAAGTTTTTTCAAGAATTTCGTGTTAAGTTATAAGTCGCCGCTGCAATAGACAGTTTATGCTGCTGATTACGTTACTTTCGAAGATTGCAGTCAAAAGTAAAGTGTTTTGATTATAATGGTAGCGGACAGTGCCGTAGCCAGGAAGGGGTTACGGGGGTTAGACCCCCCCCCTTGTGCTGCTATCAATTTTATTTTGTCTTTTTAAAATCGCCGCGTGTTCAACATCATTGAAAAATTGTGCGTTAGTAAGCATCTGCACACGCGATATTATATTATAGTTGTTTTTTATGTAGTTTCTATAGAAATATTTTATGTTATTATTATTTTTGGGTTTTACGTCATCTATTTCCGCTGCTAAGGCCAATCATGACGCCGGAGATTAGGTCTACAGCTATCTGGGAATTTTGCCGAACCCGGTGGGAGTTCCAACCCACCGGTAGGGATCTTTAACGTGCACGCAACATCCAGGCAGTACACGGGTCCTACATGCATTTAACGTCATATCCGAGAAGACGGAGTGATATTTTATGTTATTAACGTCAGTACTAAAATTTAGTGTCAGTTAATAGTAATATTGGAAACAACGGTTATCAACGTAATTGTCATTAATTTCAGTTGACAGTAGCATTGGTAATAGCAGTTATCAACGTTACAGTCAACTGTTAGTACTATATTTAACTGTCAGCTGACAGTAGCATTTATAATAATGGTTATCAACGTTACTGTAATTAACGTCAGTACTATATATAAGTATAATTAACTGTCAGTTGATAGTAGCATAAGTAATAACAGTTATCAACATTACTGACAATAACATCAATACTATATTTAACTGTCAGTTGATAGCAGCATTGATAATAACGGATATCAAGGATACTGTCTTTAACGCCAGCACTATATTTAACTGTCAGTTGACAGTAGCATTGGTAATAATAGTTACCAATGTAACTGCTAACTGTTGTTAACGTCAGTACTATAAATAACTGGCAGTTGATAGTAACATAGGTAATAACGGTTATTAACGTCAGTACTATATTTATATGTCCACTGCTATTAGTACTATATCTAACCGTCAATTGATAGCATTAATAATAGGTGATACTAATGTTGCTCTTAACTGTTAGTACTATATTTTACTGTCAGTTGATAGTAGCGTTAATCAAACAGGTTATCACCGTTACTGTTATTAACGTCAGTACTATATATAAGTATAATTAACTGTCAGTTGATAGTAGCATAAGTAATAACAGTTATCAACGTTACTAACAATAACATCAGTACTATATTTAACTATCAGTTGATAGCAGCATTGATAATAACGGATATCAAGGATACTGTTTTTAAGGTCAGCACTATATTTAACTGTCAGTTGACAGTAGCATTGATAATAACGGTTACCAATGTAACTGCTAACTGTTGTTAACGTCAGTACTATAAATAACTGGCAGTTGATAGTAACATAGGTAATAACGGTTATTAACGTCAGTACTATATTTATATGTCCACTGCTATTAGTACTACATCTCACCGTCAATTGATAGCATTGATAATAAGTGTTACTAATGTTGCTCTTAACTATTAGTACTATATTTAAATGTCAGTTGATAGCAGCATTGATAATAACGGATATCAAGGATACTGTTTTTAACGTCAGCACTATATTTAACTGTCAGTTGACAGTAGGATTGGTAATAACGGTTACCAATGTAACTGCTAACTGTTATTTTTTTTTAATTTTGGGTTTTACGTCATCTATTTCCGCTGCTAAGGCCAATCATGACGCCGGAGATTAGGTCTACAGCTATCCGGGAATTTTGCCGAGCCCGGTGGGAGTTCCAACCCACTGGTAGGGATCTGAACGTGCACGCAACATCCAGGCAGTACACGGGTCCTACATGCATTTAACGTTATATCCGAGAAGACGGAGTGTTTGGCATTTTTATCCTAACCTATATAAATGCAGACAACTTGTTAGGCCGGTATTTGAACCCCGGTCCGTGGGTGGCAGTACAACACTCTAACCACTACACCACCAAGCTGCCCGCTAACTGTTATTAACGTCAGTACTATAAATAACTGGCAGTTGATAGTAACATAGGTAATAACGGTTATTAACGTCAGTACTATATTTATATGTCCACTGCTATTAGTACTACATCTAACCGTCAATGGATAGCATTGATGATAAATGCTACTAATGTTGCTCTTAACTATTAGTACTATAATTAACTGTCAGTTGATAGTACCGTTAGTAAAACAGGTTATCACCGTTACTGTCATTAACGTCAGTACTATATTAAACTATCCGTTGACAGTAGCATTGGTAATAGCGGTTACCAATGTTACTGTCAACTGTTGTTAACGCTAGTAATATATTTACCTGTCAGTTGATAGTAACATTGGTAACAACGGTTATCAACATAACTGTCATTAAAGTCAGTACTATATTTAACTATCAATTGATAGTAACATTGATAATGTTTACCAACGTAACTGTCAACGCCAGTACTATGTTTAACTGTGAGTAGCTTCGGTTATAACGGTTATCTACGTTATTGTCTACTGTTAGTAACTCCAGTACTATGTTTAACTGTCAGTAGCTTCGGTTATAACGGTTATCTACGTTATTGTCTACTGTTAGTAACTCCAATACTATAACTGTCAACACTATTGGTAATAACGGTTACCAACGTTATTGTCAACCGTTATTAACGTTAGTACTATATTTAACTGTCAGTAGTATTCATAATAACTGTTCAACTGTCAGTAGTATTCATAATAACTGTTTAACTGTCAGTAGCATTCATAATAACTGTTTAGCTGTTAGTAGCATTGAGAAAAACGGTTACCAACGTTGCTGCCAACTGTTATTAACGTTAGTACTACTACTAACGGTTACTAAAGTTACTGTCAACTGCTATTAACGCCAATACTATATTTGACTGTGGGTAGCATTGATAATAACGGTTACCAACATTACTGTCAACTGTTATTAACGTCCCTACTGTCAAGTATAATTCTAAATGTTTTTTTCCTGATTTTCACAAAATTCCATGTAATTCAATTCGAATTTAAAAAACCACTTAATTAAACTGTTTTTTCTTTCTGCGCTTCAGTTAGAAACCTCCCCAAATCTAAAAATCCTGGCTACGCCACTGGTAGCGGATGCACTGTTATGTTATTAACCCATTAGCCGAGCAATTATAGAGTTAACTCAAAAAGTTGATTTTAGGTAAAATTCTACACTTCTTTTAATGATTTCTAAGAATGACTTATTGTTTTACATACTGTGAATTTTTCTTTTAAATTTACATATTGTATACGCTGTAAATGTAAGGCATTCGTTGATTTTGTATAAAAAAGTGCAATATGAAGTTAAGAAGGAGTATTTCCACTCCCAGACTAAGCATGAAGTAAAATTTCGAGTTTAGAAAAGCCCCGCGTAGAAAATTTGTCGAGGGTCGCGCAGCGACCCGAGACAAATTTTCACGGGGCTTTTCTAAACTCGAAATTTTACTTTATGCGCCACGCGTATAAAACACTGAAATATCGTGAAGTTAGAAATACACTAAAAACATTGTTTCAAATGGGTAATAATAGACCCAGCAAACCAAATCATATAATATATACATAATATTTATCTAATACATATAAGATACATATATCTTACATATATACATTTTTTTTTATTTAAATATCTCCCCAGCAAACACACATAGTGTTTGCTGGGGAGATATTTAAATAAAAAAAATGTACGTTTTTCTATTGATATTTTCAAGTCAACTCAAACAATATAATATAATAAATTAACTTATTATTAATTTAATTAACATAAAACTAATAATGTTGCGTATATGCATCAATGGCGCCTAATGGGTTAATCCTGGCTACATTCATGGTACATCCAGTGGCGGCACTAGGGCGGTGCGACCGCACCGTGCGCTGTCTTGGAAGAAGTGGCGGAAACAGCCGAAAACGAAAAAGAGCTCTAATTTTTGTGTTTGCAGAAGCGCACAATAAGATCTCGCATCACCTACAAATTTAGCTAGGACCGCCACTGGGTACATCAATTTCTTTTTTATAGATAACCATATTCAAATTAAACTCAAAGTGACCAAATCGTTTCAAACCTGTGTAATATCTATTTTTACACCTATTTCTTTGTTTAAATATGCATACGAAAGCGAGTTTTGCAACTCAGAAATGTTTAGGAATAGAGCTGCATTTGCATCTTCAGTTACTTTCTCATATTCCCGTCTCGACTCGTTTGTCATGCTGTATGATTCATACGAGTATCAAAAGGTCGAATGAATGCGGGTTCTAATATTACCCACCCGCTTTTTTTTTAAATGTCACTATCAGTGGGAGAGTCACGGGCCAATTTTCGGACAGCACAACACGTTTCAATGACGCAATAGTCGGCCTGGTGAATGGTAATTTTCTACCAGGAAATTGTAATTTTAATTATATACAAATGTGTAGTTAATTTTGCCTTAGAGATATGTTTACGCACACGGTGTAATTAGAATTTTAAAAATTTTGCGAAATTAGTAAATAAAAAAAAAACGCAATCAAAGCAGGACTAGGTACAAGAGTTGTACATAAAATTAATTTGGAACTTTTGCAATGAGAAAAAAAAAAGGAATTTAATAACCAATTGGATTGAATGGCTCTCCTTATTTTAAAGAGAGATCAGGGCCCCTATTCACAGCACCGATTCAAATTGTCATCGGTGAGAAGTTGCACTGAAATTTTACTCCAAACGGTTGGGTAAATTCTTCCTAAAATTACGTCATTTCAGTCCAACTTCTCACTGATGACAAATTGCATCGGTACTGTCAAGGTACGTCGATAGGCGTAACACATATGTGTTACAAGGTATGACAGAATTGTATCTTTCCATGTTTTCCCCTACCCCTTTCCCCGGAGACCCTAGGTCCTGCGAAAGAGAACAATGACGTTGTATTAGGTTACGTTTTTGAGTCTATCATAACCTCTCTTTCCGGTTTCGCTGTACTTTTATAGATAGATTTTTTAATATTAGAGTATTAAGTTTTTAAAAATAACAAAGGTTTTAAGAGCAAAATCTCTCAAATAAAATAAAATGCAAAGAGGAGAAAATTTAATTAATTGTTAATAAATAAAATTATTAACATGTTTAAAAATAATAATTTCCCCTTCTCGTACCTTCCTTAATAGTTCAATTTGAAGCTTTTAACAAGTGTTTTATACTCCCAGACTAAGCATGAAGTAAAATTTCGAGTTTAGAAAAGCCCCGTGAAAATTTGTCGTGGGTCGCGCAGCGACCCGAGACAAATTTTCTGGGCTTTTCTAAACTCGAAATTTTACTTCATGCGCCACGCGTATAAAACACTAAAATATTGTGAAATTTATGTACATTCGAACTTTGCTTAAAATCTGTTTTATACGCGTGGCGCATGAAGTAAAATTTCGAGTTTAGAAAAGCCCAGAAAATTTGTCTCGGGTCGCTGCGCGACCCTCGACAAATTTTCACGGGGCTTTTCTAAACTCGAAATTTTACTTCATGCTTAGTCTGGGAGTGGACAACAGCCGTTTAAAGCTTTAATTTCAAATTTTAAGAATTCATATTCAGTTACTATAATTACTTGTAATTATCTAAATCCTGGGTCTCCAAACTAACTTCTTCGCGGGCCACAAATACAATTCTACATAATAAAGTCGGCCAAGATCCGATTAATTTTATAAAATTATGAAAAATTTAAGGAACAATTGTTACAATATTTCGAAATATGATATTTACAAAAAAAAATTACAAACAATCGCGGGCCGGATTCATGCAAGTCGCGGGCCGGATTTGGCCCGCGGGCCGTAGTTTGGAGACCACTGATCTAAATCATAAAGTAACCACATTTAAATTCAGCGCGCATTTGTGACGTAAGCGATCTCTACCACCACTCTAAAATCTTCGATTCTATCGATCCTTCTTACCGTATACTCGACCGTCCTTGCGGTACTGTGAATACGGGACTTAGGCCCCGATGACAAATTGCATCAGTGAGAAGACGCACTGAAGCACAGTGAGAAAAAGCACGTAAAAACCTGGCCAAAATATGAAGATGTGTAAGAATATGCTTCAAATTGGTTCCTATTTGGTTTTTAGCGTCGCTGATTACGAATTTAATGTCAAAAATTCAAAATGGCGGATCAAATATTTAAAAACCTGTGCATAGATAGCAAATGTGTATATTAGTCTTACAAAACGTGTACATTAAAGTTTTTGAGATCTCTGATTACGGATTAAATTTCTAAAATTTAAAAATAATAATGGCAGATTCAATATGGGGGATCAAATTTTTAAAAAACAATGAGCTCGTACAAAATTTACAAAATGCAGGTTTTCGAAGTTGCTGATTGCAAATTTGATGTCAACATTTCAAACTTCAAAATCTCGGACTATAGCGAATCAAATTTTCAAAAACCTGTACATCAAGATTTTTAAGATCAGTAATTGCGAATTAAATGTCAAAAATTCAAAATGATGGATCAAAATTTAATAATCTATGAAATCGTACAAAATTTACAACATATAGGTTTTCGAGGTCTGTGATTACGAATTTGATGCCTGCCAGATATAAGGTATTGTCAGATATCGCGATTCCAGCCAACGATACCCGTGGCATAGCATAGCCGGTAGTTTATGCGCTGCTCGGTAAAATCGTCATTTTAAGAAAAATAGCAGGTAGTAGCAGCTAGTTTTTGTTTTTTCCTCTTCAGTATAAAAATATGAAGCAGGGAAGCTATTTTTAAAAGCGGAGACATTTTTGTACGCCATAATTTGTAAATATTTTACACTACGAAAATGAGGTTAAAAGGATCGCGAGATTTGTGAAGATATATTCAATATATTCGTGTATATATCTGTTAAACTTACGTTTCGGAGTGCAATCCATTATTGGAAGACGCGAATCGACGCCAGGATTGCAAATTATTCACGCAGCACACTCGCAATTGCAACGGCAACTTTACACTATTTTGATTTCACTTGTATTCGGAGGGTCATTCAAAGGAGATTGGCGACTGGTATATCATTCTAGCACTGAATCAGTCTACACTGATGCAATCAACATTTAATTTTATGAACTAGAATTCGGTCCGTAAACTTTTTTTATTTTGGCCTTTTCATGCTTTTGGCCTACTGTGTAATGTGACGTCATTTTGGGAAGAATTTACCAAACCGTATGGAGTAAAATGACTTTATTTTGGTGCAAGTTCTCACCGATGACAAATTGCATGGGTGCTGTGAATACAGGCCTATACAGGGTGTCTACGCTAAACCGTTAGTTAAAAGTTTATGGGGTTGCCGTTGCACTAAAAATTTGAAAAAAATCCTCGTCATACAGTTAAATTAGTTCTCCTCATGTGAAATATTTTCAACTTTATATCACTTCCGGTTCCACCGGAAGTAGTACCAAGTTTGTTATTTTAAATGGAACACCCTATATATTAGTAATTTTTTGGATTCCTCGTTTAAATTGCAACATATTTTATTCGAACATATGTACACTTATCTCTTATAGTTTTCAAGCAAAAAAAATATTTCTAAAATTTTGACCTCTAAAAGGCATCTTGAAATCTATCTGTAACTTCTCTTAAGTGTAAGATAAAAATATGATTTATACCTCTACTTGTACCTAGATGATGCCTTTATGAGTGTATTAATTGGAAACTGTCAATTTTGACAATAAGTGTTCTTAAAATGTCAATGTCGAAGTGCCCTCTTCAATATCTCGTAATTCAATTTTTTTTAAATGGAATGACCCATTTTTTATCACGTGGTACGATTGTGAGGAAGATTTCCTACAAAAAAGTATTAACAGCTATACTCCTAAAGCAAGTGGCTTTCGAATTATTTCGAAGATTCGTTATTCGTCGCATTTATGCAGGGAATAATGCGCGCATAAGTCGCAACTGAATTATAGTAGGCAAGTAGTAATGCTTCTGTTTTGTCGCTTATGTAATGCGAAATGCCAAATAATAAAAACAATTAGTTCAAAGTTATACAGAAATCAACAAAATGAATAAATACATCCATCAACAAATTATCAATTTATTCTTTATAAAGGGTGATTCAATTTGAATTTCCACATTACAATCTAAAATATTTTTGACACGCCACTGTATTTCTCAAGGGCAGCGTGTGATTTCTAACCTAAAAAGTTAAAGAAAAGTAGTCATGTAGCAATATACGCAAGAACAACGTATTAAAATTATCCAAGCATACTATGAAAATGGCCGATCGAGGAAAAGTGCATTTCGTGCTTTACGTGAAGTTTGTGGTGCGCAAAATCGACCTTGTGAGAGGACAATTTGGAATGTGGTCCAAAAATTCGAACAAACTGGATCCGTAGCTAATATCAAAACCCCTCAGCGTGCTCGTAGAGGTCGTTCGGAACAAAATATTGCCATTGTTCGCGAAAGCGTGGCCGAAAATCCAAGCACATCGATTCGTCATCGATCGCAGCAAGTGGGCCTTACGTATTCCACTAAACAGCGAATTTTAACAAAAGATTTGAAGTTAGACCCGTACAAACTCCAAATAACACAGGAATTGAAGCCTCGAGACCATCAACAGCGCCGTGTGTTTGCCGAATGGATAAGAGAACAAGGGGTAAATTTTTCAATGAAAATTATCTTTAGCGATGAGGCACATTTCCACGTTGATGGCTTCGTAAATAAGCACAATTGTCCTATTTGGGGATTGGAAAATCCAAGAGAGATTGTTGAAACGAAAATGCATCCTCAATAGGTCACTGTTTGGTGTACCTTTTGGTCCGGAGGCGTAATTGGCCCATTTTTTTTCGAGGATCATGCGGAGAACTCTGTTACGGTTAATGGCGTTCGTTATCGGAACATGATAACAGATTTTCTTTGGGAGCACTTGGAAGATATGGATATCGAAGATTTATGGTTTCAACAGGACGGTGCCACCTGCCACACAGCAGGAGAAACGATACAATTACTGCGCGGCAAGTTTCCCGGTCGAATTATTTCACGTAACGGTGACTTCAATTGGCCGCCGCGATCGTGTGATTTAACTCCCGCAGATTTTTTCCTTTGGGGGTATCTGAAGAGCAGAGTATACAAGAATAAACCGAACACCATTGCAGAGCTGAAACAGGAGATCAGACGCGAAATAGCCGGCATAGAACCTGACTTGTGTCGCAGAGTAGTCGAAAATTTTAACAAACGAATTACGTCATGTCACATGAGCCGCGGCGGTCATTTACATGATATCATCTTTCACACATAATTGTAATGAACTAACCTTAAAGGGCAAATAATTTTTTTTATATTTTTCAACTTCTACGTGTTTTTTTAATTATTTTTAATGTGGAAATCCAAAATGAATCACCCTTTACATGGCAACTGCGATAGAATTGGTAGAATATTTAATGAAACTTATCCACATTTGCCGCCGATGAATAAAACAAGATTCAGAAGATTGGAATCAAATTTTGTTCAATTGGCAGTTGCCATGTATAAAGAACAAATTGATAATTTGTTCATTTGTATAATTATTCATTTTGTTGATTTTTGTAAAACTTTGTACTAATTCTTTTTATTATTTGACATTTCGCAATACAATCGCAACAAAACAAAAGCCTACTACTGGCCTACTAAAATTCAATTGCGACTTATGCGCGCATTATTCCCTGCATAAACGCGACGAAAAACGAATTTTCGAAATAATTCGAAAACTGCTTGCTTTAGCAGTATAGTTTTCTAATACTTTTTTGTAGGACATTTCCCCCCCAATCGTACCATGTGATAAAAATTGGGTCATTCCATTTAAAAAAAATGAATTACTAGATATTGAAGAGGGCATTCAGATATTGACATTTTAAGAACACTTTTTGTCAACACTGACAGTTTCCAATTAATTCACTCATAGAGGCATCCTCTAGGTACAAGTAGAGATATAAATCATATTTTTATCTTATTCTTAAGAAAAGTTACAGACAGATTTCAAGATGCCTTTTAGAGGTCAGAATTTTAGAAATATTTGTTTTTCTTGAAAACTATAAGAGATAAGTGTACATATGTTCGAATAAAATATTTTCCAATTTAAACAAGGAACCCAAAATATTACTAATATATAGGGTGTTCCATTTAAAATAACAAACTTGGTGCTCCTTCCGGTGGAACCGGAAGTGATATAAAGTTGAAAATATTTTACATGAGGAGAGCTGATTCAACCATATGGCAAGGATTTTTTTCAAATTTTTAGTGCAACGGCAACACCATAAACTTTTAAGGAATAGTTTAGCGTAGACACCCTGTATGTATTAAAATTGTAAGTCATGTTTGTATTTTATTTTTACTACATTCTAAAAACGTAAACAATTTCTTAACTACAAGCTCAACTCAATTTGACGAATAAAGCACTAATTAGTGCTTTATTCGTGAAATTAATTTGATCTTCACGTAACTCACAATCAATTTATTTATAAGATCAACTCACCTGTCATGTAATCTGCTCCTGGACCTCATCCACATGGGCAACGATATTCCACCCCCCAAAGACCTATCCTCTTCAGTGGCCATGTTAAGTCAAAAAGCGCCCAAAATCCAAAACACCCTCTTTCTCCAAAAAAAAAAAAAAACAACTGCAATCCTCCTCTCAAAGAAACACCTCCGTGAAACCAGCCTCACAGAAATAAACCTTCTTGTCGGCAACGAGAACGTCCATAATCATCGTAATTGCACTGCAAACAGACGCAAAACACCTCTAATCACTAAAAGTAACACTAAACATCGAAAATTTCATTATGATCCCCCCTCCGTTCCGTATACTTGGCAACAAAACGCGGAAAAATAAACGCTCGTAATAAAACGTTTTCGATTGTAATTTACTGATTACGCAGGTGATTTGTTTTATGCCATTATGTACGTTTCTGACATCACATTTTGTGCTGCTTATCTGGCTTTTTTTTAAACAATGCCCATACGTAATAGGGAATTAATTGTATCGGGAGAAAATTATCTCAACATGCAGTGATTGTTTGGATTTGCTATTATCGCTTTTTTTTTCAAGGATACGAACGGTCCGAGTTGTGTTTGTTTGTTTATTTCTTGTAAAATTGTTAACGAAATTGTAAATAATTACAAATGACTAATTGTTCAATTTGTTATTATTATTTTTTTTTTAGTAGAATGTATAATATGTGTTGACTTAATGTTGTGAATTAGAAAATTATTGTGATAATTGTGTTTGAAATGGTCAAATTCACATGATGTTGATTTGTTAATTCAATAGACGTCAGTTTATTGCTAATTTAAAAATGATTATTCATATTTGTTATTCTTTTAAGTATACATATCCCAATTACAGCTGTGAATCTTCAGATATTCGTTGTTTTTTTTTAAGATTTCATTTTGAAGCCTTAAAAGAGTGTTTTCCACTCTCAGATTAAGCATGAAGTAAAATTTCGAGTTTAGAAAAGCCTCGTGAAAATTTGTGGAGGGTCGCGCAGCGACCCGAGACAAATTTTCTGGGCTTTTCTGAGTTTAGAAAGCCCCGTGAAAATTTGTCGAGGGTCGCGCAGCGACCCGAGACAAATTTTCTGGGCTTTTCTAAACTCGAAATTTTACTTCATGCGCCACGCGTATAAAACAGTGATTTAACGAGAATTTTTTAAACACACAAAATACATTTTTCAAAATTAATTTGAAACTTGCAATGAGTGTGTTCCACTCCCAGACTAAGCATGAAGTAAAATTTCGAGTTTAGAAAAGCCTGAAAATTTGGTTTGGTCGCGTAGCGCGAAGCGCGGAGCGGCCAAACCAAATTTTCAGGTTTTTCTAAACTCGAAATTTTACTTCATGCGCCACGCGTACAAAACACTGAAATATTGTGAAACTAAAAATATACTATTAAATTAGTATTAAAGTTATCGTATGTTCAACCAAAAAAAATCTCTTGAGTGCCATGGAAAATATTTTAGGTTGGCAAGTTTGAAAATATACATTATAATTATTATGTCTGACATCTCGGTAAGGGTCTGCAGGATATCAGAACAGAAGGAGGGCATGACAGCCTAGACCTCCTCGCGGGGGAAGTGCAGGCAAAGATCCTGAAAGCATATAAATTGACCTGCCCACCTAAAAGGAGAACAGAGACAGGGGAGCCACCCCATGGTGGTGCCCAGATCTCGACTCCCTAAAAGATGAGGCTAGGAAAGCATTTAAGAGCTCAACGCTCTAAACTGAGCTCCGACTGAGCCTTTTATAAGGCCCGCATTAGAGAGTACAAAAAACTTATAAGGCAATGTCAACGAGAACCATGTCGTGCTTTCTGTGAAGGTATAGACAGCACGCAGGAAGTTGGCAGGCTCAAGAAGGCTCTCCCACAGGACCATAAACAGTCTGTCGGAATAATGAAAAAAGGAGGACGGCGCTATGACCAACGACCTCTATGAGAGTCTGCAACTATTGCTCAACACACACAATACAATACGCCGGGGAAGAACCTGAAACCACCTCAATAAGATCGAAAGACTGGCAACTAGAGGTGGTTAACGAGGAAAACATCCTAATGGCAATAAACAGCTTCTCCGCCTTTAAAGCACCTGGACCGGACGGCATATTTGCCGCCCTACTACAGTAGGGACGGGATGCACTACTTGAGCACATAGTGATGCTGTTCCGGTCCACTCTAGCGCTGGGACATGTTCCAAAGGTCTGGAAACAAGTTAGGGTAATATTCATACCGAAGCCTGGTAGAGCAGACTATACTGCACCCAAGGCATACAGACCAATCACACTATCTTCGTTTCTCTTGAAAACGCTGGAGAGAATCTGTGAAAGGTACATAAGAACGTAAGTCAGCCGCTGATGCCATCGCAACTATGAAAGTCTGCAACTATTGCTCAACACACACAATACAATACGCCGGGGAAGAACCTGAAACCACCTCAATAAGATCGAAAGACTGGCAACTAGCCCAGGAGGTGGTTAACGAGGAAAACACCCTAATGACAATAAACAGCTTCTCCGCCTTTAAAGCATCTGGACCGGACGGCATATTTGCCGCCCTACTACAGTAGGGACGGGGTGCACTACTTGAGCACATAGTGATGCTGTTCCGGTCCACTCTAGCGCTGGGACATGTCCCAAAGGTCTGGAAACAAGTTAGGGTAATATTCATACCGAAGCCTGGTAGAGCAGACTATACTACACCCAAGGCATACAGACCAATCACACTATCTTCGTTTCTCTTCAAAACGCTGGAGAGAATCTGTGAAAGGTACATAAGAACGTAAGTCAGCCGCTGATGCCATCGCAACACGCTTACTCACCGAGTCAGCCCTACATAACGTAGTGAATAGAATCGAGAGATTAATGGATAACAGAATCAGCCCTGGGTGTTTTTGTTGAAATCGAAGGTGCGTTTGATAAAACGTCTATACAGAAGATAAGAAACGCGCTAAACAAGGGCGGAGTACCATCAAAAATGTGTGACTGGATTGGCAATGCACTTGCCAACCGACTGGTCACAGTGGAGGAAGGTGGAGAACGTATCACCTGCAAGATTGACAAAGGCTGTCCACAAGGAGGTGTCCTAACTCCTTTACTATGGAACATGGTGCTGGACAGCCTACTAGAAGAACTTCAGCAATTAGGCTTCTTTGTGACAGTCTATGCTGACGACTTAGCCATTATAGTACATGGAAAATTTGAAGACGCTCTCTGTGATCAAATACAGGGAGCTCTAAATACAGTTTCGCGGCGGTGCAATGTTCACTCCTTGCCGGTAAATCTGGCTAAAACCGAGTTGGTTATGTTCACCAAGAAAAGGAAGGTCATGAAAAGAGCACGTAAGCTAATGAATACGATGCTGCAGTACAGCGACGAGGTAAAATACCTGGGCATTACACTCGACAGGGAACTGAGCTGGAAAACGCACATTGAAATTAAAACGGACAAAGCTATAGGAGCCTTTTGGCAATGTCGTCGGGCAGTGGGGAAAACCTGGGGGTTGAAACCGCGCACGACGATGTGGCTGTACACAGTTGTGATAAGGCCTATGCTAACATATGGAGCTTCAATTTGGTGGCCCAGAACCAAACAAGTAACGACTATAAAGAGACTAGCGCAAGTGCAGCGAACAGTCTGTTTAAGCGTAACAGGCGCCGTGCACACAACTTCGACAATAGCGCTGGAGGTCATGCTATGCCTTCTGCCACTTGATATTTACGTGGAAAGGGAGGCTATTACGACCATACTTCGCCTCCAAAGTAGAGGGATTTGGAACAGCAACAACTGTGGAGAAGTCAGAGGTCACCCCTGGAGGATGTTCTGCAACGATATACCTCTAGTAGAGGCTGGCACTGACTACTGTTTGCCGATATCAATACGGAATGCACCCTACACTGTTAATATCCAACCCACGAAACATATGAGAAAGTCGGCTATAAGAATGGCTCAAAAAGGAAGGATAGGTCAGGGATTGGAGTTTTCTCTAGAACCCTGAGGATCCATACGAAAATCCCCATGGGTAAGTATGCGACCGTCGCTCAACTGAAGACGATGGGTATAACACTTGCGGCTGACATCATTTTAAGCCGTAAAGTATCAAACGAAGCCATACTGATCCTAACAGACAAGCAAGCCTTGATGTCTCTGAAAAAGTTATACACTACTTCACAGACAACACTAGAGTGCCATAAAAAATTACGGCAGGCAGCAATGCATAACAACATTGAAATCTGCTGGGTGAAGGGGCACGATATAAACATAGGTAACAGGAGGGCTGATGCACTGGCCAGAGCAGCGGCTGGGGTGAACGTTATCTCACCGGAGTCGATAGTGCGATTGACACCCCTGTCACTTGGAATGGAATGTAACATGTTACATACACTTGATAAATTCAGGAAGCGTTGGGATGATACGGAAAGCTGCAAACTCTCGAAGGAGACTTTACTGTACCCCAACGAGATTTCAGCTAAACGGTACCTGCAGATGATTAGAAGGAACCTCAGACGGATAACCGCTGTTCTAACCGGACACTGTGGGCTCAATGGACACTTATTCAAGATGGGAATAGTTGACTCCCCATCTTGTAGAGGTTGTGAAATGGGAGACGAGACTGCGAGGCACATCCTCAGCAAATGCCCGGCACTCTCGTCTACGAGAGGATCCACACTGGGGGAAATATGGCCGAAGATGGACATTATCAGGGATTTACCTACCTCAGTAATACTGGACTACCTAGACAAGGTGGGATCTCGGGCCGTCGGGCAACTGGCGGATTTCCTTAGAAGGGAGATGGGGACACCTGAAACCCCTACCGAGCGCGTCCCCAGGTGGCGGATAGGGGAATGCCCTAACCGGCTTGCCGGCGGGTAGGAGGGAAATAAAATACCTCCCGCGGACCAACAGGATGGCACAAAAGAATAAATGGGTGGGACCCGACACCGCAAACAACCGTCAGGGAGCGCGGCTGGTCAGTAGCCATAAAATGACACATGAAATAAAAACAACATGAACACAAAACAAAAAGAAACACCCACTCTGGGAGTCGGAAACCCAGAACCGGTCGTGGAAGGCGAGCAAGCAGGCCAACCAGGATCGTCATCCAGCTACTGCAAGGACAACATAGAAGAGGACAATCCATTCGCCAAGGGCAAAAGAATGGAGAGAACTCCACCCCCCAAGCAAGTGCAAAGTGAGACGAAACGGAGGAGGATGGAAGACACGCCACCGAAAAGAGGGAAAACAGAAACCACAAGGAAGTCCCATGAAGACGAACTGCTAAAGATGAGAAAGATCTTAAAAGAAACCATTAAGACTATAAACACACTCTCAGACCAGGTGAAGGAATACGCAAACACCAAAGTAGAAATCAAGGCGACGTCCAAGAAACTGAAAAGAATAGCGAACAGATTAACGGCAGAGGGCCCTCTGGACTTTGTGGAGGACATTATAGACACCATGAAGGAACACACAGAACAAACAAAAAAACATACAGCGACAGTGGAAGTCCAGACGCTGAGCTATGCGGACGCAAGCAGGCAATCTAGAGCTGCGGAAATCATGGGCGCCCTAGAGCACGACCAGGTGAAGGTGAAACAGATACTAACGGAGGTATGGCCGGAGGAAGTCTATAGAAGATGCAAACTAGAACGCGAGGACCCCCTAAAGGATAATACGGAAGACCTTGTACTCTTCATCCACGAGAAAGATATGGAAGGCAGAGATATCCAAGACCTAACGAAGATACATCCGCAGGTCAAGAAAGCCCTGGCAAAGATTACCCTAGGAGCGCCAACATGCAGCGTCATGGAAAGCGGTATAATGACAACGGGAGGGGAACTAGAAGATATACAACAGCAATACATACATATTGCCCTGGTGGATCAGGTGGCGGATATAATTGAAGCAACCCGAACGATTGTGAGAAGAGCAAAACAGCACAACCGGACCCAAACTGTATGCACTACCACAAAATCGGTAGACAATAACACAACAAGAAATATACTGGAGTGGACACTCCGCCAACACGAAATGGACATGAACATCTACATGAAAAAACGCCAAGAGGGTGGAAGCAAAGGAGGAACGTCCCCAGCGAGCAACAGAAGTACGGAAACGGTCATTATTAAACCCAAGGACGGCAAAACATACGGCGAAGTGCTAACAGCAATGAAAACCAAGGTAGACGCGACTGGAGTGAATGTAAACAGGATACAGAGAACTGAGGGAGGAAACATTAAGCTGCAGGTACGCCGACAAAGGGGCTACACACTGGAAGCTTTTAAAAAGGCACTGGCGGACGAAATGCAGCCAATGGCAGAGATAAAAGAGCACCACGAAGAGACTGTGCAATTTCTGGACCTAGGGGAAGAAACAACGGAAGAAGAGCTGGTAAATACCATACAAGGTGAGCTAGGCAGGATAGAAAATATCAAGGTCAGACTCCCGGAAAAGAAGAGTGAACAGGGTACAAAACAAGCTTTCGTGTCACTACTGGGAATCCTTGCGCGACAACTAGCAGCAAAGGGAAGGGTCGGTAAAGGCTGGAATAGATGGAGGGTAAGACATCTAATCAGACCCCCTATATGCTATGGATGTCGTAGAGTGGGACACATCAGAAAAGACTGTACCGCAAAATTGGGAGAAAGCACCTGCCACAACTGCGGAAAGACAGGGCATAAGATAGCAGACTGTAAAAACGAAAAAGGATGCTACTTATGTGGCAAAGAAGGGCACAGAGCTGAATCAATGAAATGCCAGATATACAGAGAAATGATTAAGAAAATGAGAAACACGGAGTGGGGAGAGACTGAATGCCCACTAAACTGAACATCATTAAAATACTCCAGGTAAACCTTAACAGGGATATTATTATCGATAAATTTGGATCTTTTGAAAATTGCAGCGAATTAATTGAACTCATGATGATTGGACTAGAAGAATGGAACCTTATTAAAAATATGATCGACAAAATTATTACTATCAAAGAATATGAAGAAAGGGAATTATTTGACTTTTGAATTTTAACTGACATTCATGCAAGCAACTTGATGGAATGCGCAAGCGATGCCAAGTTGGTTGCTAGATTACATAAGAGTGAGGTTTTAGTGAGTAACAATCCTTTAGATAAGGTTGAGTCTCACACATCCCAGGTAGACTGGTAGTGCATAAAGCATTTCCTCCTCTTCAAAAAAAAAAAAAAGACAAGGTGGGATGGTTGAGCTGAGGATGAATGACCCGTAGTGGGAGGCGGCACAATGGGCCTAATGAGCTCTAAGTTCAGTGCAGCAATGCACACTCCCCTTATACCGCTTCGCGGAGCGACCAAACCACATTTTCAGGTCTTTCTAAACTCGAAATTTTACTTCATGCTTAGTCTGGACGTGGAAAACACTCGTTTAAGCTTCAAATTGAACTCTTTAAAAAAAAACTACGAATTTCAGAAAATTTACAATATGTAGGTATATTTAAGAAAAAAATCATAATTTAGCATGACTTTTCAATTCAAACATGCTTCATTTGAAAACATTAAACTTAATACAGGGAATATTTCTTTTAAGTATATGAAGTAAATTTTCGTGTTTGGATAAATTTTCAGTCGAAATTATACTTCACGTTCAAACAAGGAGTGAACTTGGTAAACAAATATTATGCATTAGACAAATTAAGCATTGACATATATGACATACTTTCATACGAAATAAATTGATGTCAAATCCTTTTCGAAAACAATATACGCACTTTAACCAATTATCGTTTAACGACACTTTTGATACGCAACAAGTTAAAGCCGGAATTTTCCATCTTGCGTAATACGTTCTAACAGTATAGTCTGACCTAGACTGAAAAGGTAATTGGATTTTAATCGCACTCGACCGACTTTTGAATGTCATCAACCAATCTATGTTAGATATACAAAAATTAACCAGGAACTGAAAATTTACATTATAATATACAGAAAAGATCAATCAACTAACATTATCACTTAATATCGTTAATACAAATGCATTTGAATGAATTACGTGAAGATGATAATAATTTAAAAATTAACCCGGAATTCAAAATTAACATTATAATATACAGAAAAGATCAACTAACATTATCACTAAATATCGTTAATACAAATGAATTTGGATGAATTCCGCGAAGATGATAATAACTGAATAAAAACACTTTTAACCTTTACAAATTTATTCTCTATGTTAGATATACAAAAATTAACCCGGAATTAAAAATTTATATCATAATATACAGAAAAGACCAATCAACTAACATTATTACTAAATATCGTTAATACAAATGAATTTGAATGAATTACGTGAAGATGATAATAATTTAAAAATTAACCCGGAATTGAAAATTAACATTATAATATACAGAAAAGATCAACTAACATTATCACTAAATATCGTTAATACAAATGAATTTGGATGAATTCCGTGAAGATGATAATAACTGAATAAAAACACTTTTAACCTTCACAAATTTATTCTCTATGTTAGATATACAAAAATTAACCCGGAATTAAAAATTTATATCATAATATACAGAAAAGACCAATCAACTAACATTATTACTAAATATCGTTAATACAAATGAATTTGAATGAATTACGTGAAGATGATAATAATTTAAAAATTAACCCGGAATTGAAAATTAACATTATAATATACAGAAAAGATCAACTAACATTATCACTAAATATCGTTAATACAAATGAATTTGGATGAATTCCGTGAAGATGATAATAACTGAATAAAAACACTTTTAACCTTCACAAATTTATTCTCTATGTTAGATATACAAAAATTAACCCGGAATTAAAAATTTACATCATAATATACAGAAAAGACCAATCAACTAACATTATTACTAAATATCGTTAATACAAATGAATTTGAATGAATTACGTGAAGATGATAATAATTTAAAAATTAACCCGGAATTGAAAATTAACATTATAATATACAGAAAAGATCAACTAACATTATCACTAAATATCGTTAATACAAATGAATTTGGATGAATTCCGTGAAGATGATAATAACTGAATAAAAACACTTTTAACCTTTACAAATTTATTCTATACCAGATGTACCATCGGTGGACATAAAATGTTGGGACAAATCGAAAATTAGATAATGTCAAAAATAACTAAATTTATACCGGTTAAGTCAGTTTTTTTACAGAAAGGTTATAATATGGAGTAACATTTTGTTTCCACCGATGGTGGACACAAAGTGACCATTATCTATGCTGATATCGTTAATAGAGTTCAGAAACAAAAAAATAAATATTTAGCAACTAGAAATCGAATTCTTCGATATAAAACCGTTCAAATTCAAACTTCTAACAAGTGTTGTTACTCCTCGATTAAGCATGAAATAATTTGTTTTTTGGATGGTTTAAGTAATATTATAACGAGTGTTTTCAAATCCCAGATTAAGCATGAAGTAAAATTTCGAGTTTAGAAAAGCCTGAACGTTTGGGTTTGGACCAAATACAAATTCAGGCTTATCTAAACTCGAAGTTTTACTTCATGTGCCACACGCTTATGTAACACTGATTTAAAGTTAGGTTCAAAACACTTAAACCATACTTAAGTAATATGATGTAAAATAGTACTAATTATAATAATAAGCAGTTTTTATTCCTTTAAATATATACATACAGGGAGTTTTTCTATCAAGTATACATGTCTCAGTTACAGCGTATATGCCGTAAATCTTTAGATACTCGTTGTTTTTGAACATAGTTCAATTTGAAACTTGAAATGAGTGTGTTCCACTCCCAGACTAAGCATGAAGTAAAATTTCGAGTTTAGAAAAGCCCCGCGTAGAAAATTTGTCGAGGGTCGCGCAGCGACCCGAGACAAATTTTCACGGGGCTTTTCTAAACTCGAAATTTTACTTCATGCGCCACCGGTACAAAACACTGACATACTACGAAGTTTAAAACACACCGCTAAACTTTACATTGCATCAGTGTTTCGTACGGGTGGCGCATGAAGTAAAATTTCGAGTTTAGAAAAGCCTGAAAATTTGGTTTGGCCGCTCCGCGCTTCGCGCTACGCGACCAAACCAAATTTTCAGGCTTTTCTAAACTCGAAATTTTACTTCATGCTTAGCCTGGGAGTGGAAAACACTCGTTTAAAACTTCAAATATTTTAATAAACCGAGCGTCGGAGCATGCACAACGTATGCTTATGTATACTTAAAAAATTCTCGTTATAAAAATGTTCGGTGTTACATAAAAGTCTCTGTATAAAAAAAATACAGTGCGTTCATTAAAATTATCAATTAGAGTAGGCGGTATTTTTTTTTGTACGGTTGCCCAGAATGCTAATTGAATGATAAAATAATTTGAGGTTATGGTAAACTATGGGCTAACAGTCAGTAGTGCGAATCTAATTTAATATTCAAAGCCCACTCTAATTTATATTTTAAATGATCGCACAATGAGTGTGTTCCACTCCCAGACTAAGCATGAAGTAAAATTTCGAGTTTAGAAAAGCCCCGCGTAGAAAATTTGTCGAGGGTCGCGCAGCGACCCGAGACAAATTTTCACGGGGCTTTTCTAAACTCGAAATTTTACTTCATGCGCCACCGGTACAAAACACTGACATACTACGAAGTTTAAAACACACCGCTAAACTTTACATTGCATCAGTGTTTCGTACGGGTGGCGCATGAAGTAAAATTTCGCGTTTAGAAAAGCCTGAAAATTTGGTTTGGCCGCTCCGCGCTTCGCGCTACGTGACCAAACCAAATTTTCAGGCTTTTCTAAACTCGAAATTTTACTTCATGCTTAGCCTGGGAGTGGAAAACACTCGTTTAAAGCTTCAAATATTTTAATAAACCGAGCGTCGGAGCATGCACAACGTATGCTTATGTATACTTAAAAAAATCTCGTTATAAAAATGTTCGGTGTTACATAAAACTCTCTGTATAAAAAAAATAGAGTGCGTTCATTAAAATTATCAATTAGAGTAGGCGGTATTTTTTTTTGCACGGTTGCCCAGAATGCTAATTGAATGATAAAATAATTTGAGGTTATGGTAAACTATGGGCTAACAGTCAGTAGTGCGAATCTAATTTAATATTCAAAGCCTACTCTAATTTATATTTTAAATGATCGCACGGTACTTAGTATAGAAATTTGCGTCAAAGCAAACACGTAAATATTGCAATAAGCTATACAAATTTACAAGTAAAGAATTCTTCCAAATTGTATGGTTCCATTATATTAAAACTTCACATTAATCCGTGTTTTCAGCGCGTGGCGCATGAAGTAAAATTTCGAGTTTAGAAAAGCCTGAAAATTTGGTTTGGCCGCGTAGCGCGTAGCGCTACGCGGCCAAACCAAATTTTCAGGCTTTTCTAAACTCGAAATTTTACTTCATGCTTAGTCTGGGAGTGGAAACCCTCGTTAAACGTAATTCAGCAAACTTCGACAATTAAGTTTCCGTGTATTTAATGAAATTCACCCCTAAAACAATATTGTAATTTTTTTTCCAAATTACCGCTAATCGAAAAAAAAAATCGGTTAATTTACAATCACTAAACAGTATAACTAAGTTTATCATAAATTTTTCTATCAATAAAATTGATTAGTAATAATTCAATTCAACACACAAACATCAATTATGCAATCCCGACTGATATTAACTCAGCTGATTCCCCTAGCATTAACAAACACAAAAGAACCATTAAAGTCTCGCTTTTGTATTTTTTTTTTTTCGTCTGTTTGGCTTTTATCAAAGCGTTATCTGGTGAACATGTATTAAAGTGCAATTCGCCGGGGTTTCGTAAATATTGTTGATTCGCGTGCAAGAATAAACACGGTCGCTTATCGAATTTGGTTTACATAAATTGGCGCAGATAAGCTTAAGATATGCTCATTTTTATTTTATTACTTATTACGCTCGCGATATCAGTTTGGCGAAAAAGTACGAATTATTTGAATTATATATATATATATATTTAGTTTAAGTGTAAAGATAAGTTTGTATTATAAATACATTTGTTTGTGTAAAGTTTAAGTAGGGACGTTGAAATTATTGTTTACTTTTAAGTGTTTAAATTTTTTTTTTTTGGGTTTTACGCCATCTATTTCCGCTGCTATGGCCAATCATGACGCCGTAGATTAGGTCTACAGCTATCCGGGAAGTTTGCCGAACCCGGTGGGAGTTCCAACCCACCGGTAGGTGGCACGCAACACCCAGGCAGTACACGGGTCCTACATGCATTTAACGTCATATCCCAGAAGACGGAATGTTTGGCATTTTTATCCTAACCTATATAAATTGTTTAAAATTGATTGAATCTAGTCGGCTTGGCCAGGATTTTGCATAGGGTGGGGGGCAAGAGATAAAAGAGCCCGTTCATCAGAATGTTCTACATTCAACATGTTTGGATTCGTTCAGCTTGAACTCGAGTTCGCCGTTTTTGGTGCAACTGGGCCTAAACAGTGAACCTGTCACGATCGTACGCTTAACTGTTTATTCAAACATAACCATAATTTTTATTTTTACACAAAAAAATATTTTTATTTTCAACAAAACGAACTCGAGTTCGCCGTTTTTAGTGCAACTGGGCCTAAACAGTGAACCTGTCACGATCGTACGCTTAACTGTTTATTCAAACATAACCATAATTTTTATTTTTACACAAAAAAATATTTTGTTGAAAATAACATATTTTTACATATGATTGCTATATATGATATAAACAAAAAATTCCCTAGATTTATAACTGCCAACTTAAAAAAACTATATAAACGAACTGGTTCAACTGAACGCCTTTCAATGCAACCCGCGCCTCGTTAAACTCAAGTTCAACATTTCAACTGAACTCGAGTTTAACTTAGTCTGGTGCAACCGGCCCTAAATATTAATGTTTTGAAACCCCTGCTGTACAGTAAATAAGATGTTGCCATTTATTTGCAAATCAGTATAATGGATTTTCAAGGTAAATATTTCCAATATTTATAAAATAATACAAAGAATTTAAAACTAATGAAAAAGTAGTCAGTCTAACTAATAATGTAAATATTTTAATAAACACAACGTAAATATGTGTTTAAAGTATTTACATTATCAGTTAGACAAAATATTTTTTAATTTCTCTTAAATTCTGTAGGCCAATAAAATAAATAGCCTTTAAGTAATGCATTATAAAACAAGCAAAATCTTAAATAATTACTGCCCAAAAATTAGGTAGTCACTGTCGTCGAAGAAGAAATTACTGAGAACTAAAGTGGGATCAACTTTTTATTTCGTTAAATGGCTTCAAATATTTGGCCCCGCAAAAACTAAAAAGAAAAAAAAGAAGGCTCCCCATATTTGGCCCATATAAACCTAAAAAAAAGTACAAACGAATAAAAAGGAGCACTTTTTTGGAGGGAGAGTATGACAGAAAAGCAGTACAGTATTTTCAAAAGGAAAGTTAGTCAGCTAAGTGTAACATAATATTATCAATATGAAAATAATCTTATGATTAATCCGTGCAACGTGAGTCCTTAGTGGACTGATTGCAATTTTATTGTCATTTGTTCTGGAACAATTATCTCATTTAATAGTCATAACCTTACTCATTCTTCGCTTAAGTCTTATCAAACAAATTAAAGCAAGAGCATATTTATTGCAATGAGTCCAACTGATTCACCCGTTTCAGATAAGAGTTATGGGTTTTTCGTGCGCTTTCGCAGAGGATTATTTGAGGATGTGATATTATTAAAAATAATATTTTCAATATTTGTAAATAAACACACAAAGTGAACGCCTACACCACAAAACAGTTTTAATATTTGTATGATATTATTAAAAATACGGTAAATACTTTGTTCACTGCACTCTTGATGAAACGAAATTATAATATTAGGTAATTTAAAATTAAAACACTTGTTTAGTTTCATGTTGTTGTATTCAGTTTCCTGACATGTGTTTCGGTCCATGACGACCATTCTCAAAGAAATTACAAAAATAATAAGTATTTCTTTAATCTTGATGCCTTTCTACCCTTTCAGGCGCAAGGTTAAATATTTTTAACACAATTTTCAATAATCATGGCGAAATTCCATTCACAAAAATGCTAAATTTCCCATACATATTATTCTTAAGAGGAAGTCGACCACTCTCTAAAAGTATAAAACTAAGCATACTGCCGTTCTAATTACATCCTTGTTTAGGGATGAGAAATTTTGAAAAAATAGGCATACTTTAAGGAAAGTGAAATCTTAATGTCTGTCTTAATAAAATATTTCCCACTTTGACCGTTCTTTTATAAAAAAATATCAAACATTGTTAAACTAGCGTAATCGCATCTTCAATATAATTTTTTTCTGCAACATTTATAAAAAATATTGGAAAACTAAATCAGTCACATTGTAGAAGAATTCTTTTCGAAGAATTTTAATTTTTTCCAATTCTTTCTATCGTACAATAAATTCACTGGGATGTCACGCGATATTGAAGTGTCAGAAAATTGAAAAACTGTTTTACGCGCGACATTCTAGTGACTATATTTAACCAAATAATTAATGAAAAAAATCACATATCTTTGCAAAGGAATTATCTACAATGTGACTGATTTAATTTTTTAATATTTTTTATAGATACTGCAGACAAAAATAAAATTAGGAACGCGATTTCGCTAGTTTACCAATGCTTGATATTATTTTATGAAATAACGGTGAAAGTATAAAATATTTTATTGAGACGGGCTTAAAGATTGTACTTTCCTTGAAGTATACCTATTTTTTCAAAATATTTCATCCCTAAACAAGGATGTAATTAAGACGGCATTATGCTTAGTTTTATACGTTTAGAGAGCAGTCGACTTCCTCTTAACATCAAAGTCTGGTAATTGATATGTAAATTTGATTAAAACGCTTAGAACCTTTCTTTAACACTAAAGTGTTCTAAGCGTTTTAATCAAAGTTATAATTATCTTCAAGTAACTCAATCAATCCAAAGAAATTGATATGTATACTTAGATTGTAACGTTAAATAATAACGTTAAATTTAACATTACGCATATGGAATAAACCGAATCAAATATAATAACTAAAAGTGTACCGTAAAGTATGAATAAAAGCCAATACTTGGAGTATTTCAGAAATATGAATAATTTGACCTGAATTGTTACATTTTACAGTATGTAACAGCAAACACTTAATTGTATATCCAATATCCATTTGAATTGGTCTTTGTAAGAGAAATTAGTTGTAGATTGCAAAAAGAATCGCATTTTTAAATGATGACTCACGTATGTGTGAGTGGAGATTAAAAATAGTTGTATTAATTTTAGCTCTAAAACTATAATTAAAATTTATTTGTACTCAGAATTCACACAATCATAATTATTTATTATATCATTCACAAATGTATTCCTTGTAAAAGTTATCATTGTTAGTCTTTACTTGGAAGTTATTAATCTTAATTACATGAATTTTCAGAAATACTGCATTAACTTTTAATCCTAATCAGTTTAGGGTTTCCGCAAATTAGGCGAATATTTGTTTTTCTTAATGTATGTAACTAACATTAAGTATAAACTTCTAATATACCAATCTTTAAAAAAGAAAAAGAAGAGAATTTTAGATGCATAAACAGTATTACCAAGAATTGATACACCTTTCACTATGTTTTAATTAATCAATTCGTAAAACATGATTGAAATATACGAATACATTTATTTTATTTAAAAATCACTTGCGTCCAGTTTCACCAACATTAGTTAAATTTTATTCAAAGATTAAATTTATTTGTCAATTAAAATAGACATTTTCCTCATCATTAATGTAAAAAGATATGATTTTTTTATTATTATTATTATTATTATTATTACATAACATGAGTACATATATTTTCAACAAATTAACATCCGTTCTATAATATATTTCTGATTGATTGATTTTTTGGCATATAATAATAATAATAATAATAATAATAGCTTTATTCACGTATGCTACATAATGCAATGATACAATACATTGTATATCATAGATGTGAAGCGTCAAAACAATATCAAAACAAATTTTGTATAGTATGTACAGGTACACTTTTGCCACCGATCGAGGTTAAAACTTGAAGTCATTAATTGTGTATACAACTCTATTTAGTAGCATATTTTTTATGACCTTTTTAAATTGTGGAAAACCAAGATTTTTAATATCGTTATCTAATATGTTGTAAACTTTTTTACCTTTGTTTATAAATGATTTATTATATAGAGTAGTAGTGTGTTTATCAATTCGTATTAAGTCACAGTGTCTTGTTTTGTAATTATGATTTTCACTATGGGTAACGAACTGATTTAAATTAGATTTAATGTAACAAACCATTTTGTAGATGTAGATTGCTGGAAACGTTAATATTTTATAAGTTAAGAAGGCATTTTTACATGATTCTGCTCTGTTTAGATTGAACATAGTCCTGATAATTTTCTTTTGGGCTATAAATACTTTATTTGAATCAGAGCTCCTGCCCCAAGCCAGGATATTGAATGACATATGGGAGTAGGCCATAGCATAGTAGATAGAGAAAAGAGTATCAATATCTGTTTGTTTTTTCATTTGAAGAATCCCATAGTGGGCTTGACTTAGCTTTTTACATACATGATCTATTTGAGTTTTCCATGAGAGGCTATGATCCACATAAGTACCCAAATATTTTACCCAACCGCTTATAATATATTCCACATCATCAACATTGATTGTGAAGTTGGTTGGTAATTGTTTTCTTTTGCTTACATGCATACACATAGTCTTTGCAGAATTGAGCAGCAATTTGTTGCGTTTACACCATGAATTTATTTCAATTATCACCTTTTCAATGTTAGCTTTCAGGTCAATAGGATTATCAGATGATACTATGACAGCAGTGTCGTCTGCAAACAATGAAATGTTGCCTGAGACGTAATTTGGTAAATCATTGATGAAAAGTAAAAATAAAAGTGGCCCAAGGACCGATCCTTGGGGTACCCCGTAATATGTATATTTAACTGAGGACTTTTGTTGGTTGACTTCAACATAAAAACTCCTTTTAGTTAAGTACGATAGTAGCCAATTTGATATGTGGCCCCTGAAACCGTATGTATTGAGTTTTTCTAATAATATGGTTGGGTCAACACTATCAAATGCACGAGTTAAGTCAAAGAGCAAAACAACTACCAACTTAGCTTTGTCTATTTCGGATATAATATGGCCAACAAAAGAGCAGATTGCAGTCTCAACTGATTTTCGAGGCATGAATCCATGTTGACTTTTATTTATTATTCGATTTTGTTTTAGGTATGCATACATTTTATTGAATACTATCTTTTCAAGTAATTTTGAGAGAAGAGAAAGCATATATAGAGGTCTGTAGTTTTATATTTTACTATTACCAGATTTTATTCGATAAATGAACTATTTGTCGATTTAACTGACGGTAAAACCCGACATTGGTTTATTTCATCAACTATTAAATATATTCCAACTAGTTACGACTTCTAGCCATTGTCTAGGAACTTGGAATTGATATAAGTTTCATTCTGATAGATTTATCAACAAGTAACAAGAAGTATTATACAGGGAGTTTTTCTTTTAAGTAATCATATCCCAATTACTGCGTATATGCTGTAAATCTCCAGATTGAAACTGTTAATCTTCAAATTGAACTCTTTTTAAAAACAACAAATGTCTGAAGATTTACAGCATAAACGCTGAAATTGGGATACGAGTACTTAAAAGAAAAACTCCCTGCACAATACTTAAACTCAACCAATGTCGGAGAATATACAGAGTAATATTGAATTTGAATTAAAGGCACTTGGTTTATTTCACATGAAAAAAAGTCCCTTTAATTCGAATTCAATAATAGTTAAAATGTTTCATCAATTGATCAATAAGAATAACTATGTTTTTGAGTTCACGTGAAGTGATTATTACACATAAAAAGACTGTTATTTCTTACTTCACTTTTTATAAATAAAAAGTAAAGTAAGGAATGAGTCTCTTTATGTGTGATCAATAAGAACCTAATATATTTGTACAGAATGCAGATGTATACTTAAAAGAAAAAATTCCCTCTATTTACATATCAAAAGTTGTATATAAATAAATAAATATTACATACTTAATATCGCAATATTTACAAACAAATTATGACAGACGTTAAAGCCCAAACTCAGCATAACCTCACAATTAAAAATCGGTAAAAACAATCACCGAACGCAATGATTTCATTTGTTAATTCCAAGTAAAATACATGAAATCATCTTCTTGTGTATAGCGAGGGTGTTTGAACCCGCACAAATGCAATCACGTGTGGCCCAGAAGAATGACAGAACAATGCACACGCCCCCTAAACTCAGCGATTAACGCAAATTTATGGCTTACCTTAAATAAACACAAGTCCGCCGAACAAAATCCACTGTTTACTGCTTGTAACCAAAACACACAACACTGTCCTTTAACGTAAAATAAAAGGAAATGAAATTCACAGAAACGACAGACGGTTTTATTGTGTTATCTACCACCAGTGGCTACAAACATTCGCTAAATATTTCTTCGTAATGAAAAGAGAAAGCTCAATAAACATTACAGGATTACGTTTAACGGGTATTTTAATTCGTTTAGTTGAATTATTTTTGATAAGCGCGCAAGAATATTTCTGCATTTGTTATAATAACATTTGTTTTACAAGGAGTTGTTTTGTAGTCACTGGCTTCGATAGATGCGCATGCGCGCGGCTTTAAATGGATGATGCAATAAATTAGCGAGAGGGAAATTCTCGTGAAAATTCTAGAAAGCTGCTTTATTGAGGTTAATCCATTTGTACTTTTTATTGCCTTTCATGAGAATATGACGACTGGGAATTATATTGATTTTATTAATACAAAATACAGGGAATTCTGCTTACATATACCCACTGAATAAACACATTTTAGAAATATTTCATTAACATTTAAACAACGTTAATGTTACTACAATGCTAATATAACGTTATTTGTTTGTTTTTTTGCTCAGTGGGTATATTTTTAAGTTTTCGTTATTTTTTAACAGTGTTCAATTTGAAGCTTGTAACGAGTGTTTCCGCTCCTTGGTTAAGCATGAAGTAAAATTTCAAGTTTAGAAAAGCCTGGAAATTTGGATTTGCAGGCGCGCGAGCGAATCGAGTCGCGCCAGCAAATCCAAATTTTCTAAACCCGAAACTTTACTTTATGCGCCACGCGTGCAGAACATTGAAATATTGTGAAGTTTAAAATATTTTGTTTGTTTAAATTTATATTAATAAATGTGTAGGCGTTATTTTTGAATTACCCGCCCGTAAGCGTCATCTAACGTCGCGCAAACAGGACATATTTCACGTTGGTAACACTTACAGGGCTTTTAGAGCTGAGTTCACGCTGTTGTGAAATCATAGAATAAGATTAAATAAATTACAAACGTTACGTAAAACTTAAGGTACGTCGATGGGCGTAACACATATGTGTTACACAGTATGACAGAATTGTATCTTTCAATGTTTTTCCCTCGTTCGTGCGAGAGAGAACAATGACGTTGATTTGGTTACGTTTTTGAGTTTATCATAACCTCTCTTTCCGGTTTCGCTGTACTTTCATAGGTAGATTTTTAATATTTTGTGTTAAAAATAAGTGTTATTAAAATAAGACTTTGTGTTAGTGGGCCCGTTCAGTAGAGACAACAGTTGGGAGTTTACTGTCCACTGTTGGGGATTATTAATCGTGAACGTGTTTGGAATTTTTGCAATCGTACGGAATAGACCGACTGAAGTACCGTTCATCACAAACAAATCCAAACATGTTGAATATTTTTCTGAACAGGCCCAGTGTTAAGTTTCGTCCAATCGGTTTCAGTAAAATATATCGTGATGTACAAATTAATATGTAAAATTCAGTCGAAATAATGCACAAAATAATCCGCCAAGGAGAGCTGACTCAATTTCATTAAAGTCAAAAAGTGGAAAAGACCCTTAAATATTTATTTACATTATACCAGCGGCGGCTCGCAGCCTAACTTCATGGTAGGCCAGAGACCCAAGGGATTATGTATACGTTATTTAAAGGTGACTTTGTTGTGCAATTCCTTGTATTTATAAAACGCGATCACAGCCTCAAGTTAGGCTGCGAGCCGTCGCTGCATTATACAGAGTTTTTTTTTAAATATACGTATTCCAAATTCATCCTATTTTCTGTAAATCTTGAGATATTTCCTGTTTTTTTAAAGTTCATTTTAAAGCTTTAAAAAAGCGTTTTCCCTTCCGCAGCGACCCAAAACAAATTTTCTGGGCTTTTCTAAACTCGAAATTTTACTTCATGCGCCACGCGTATAAAACACTAAAATACTGTGAAATCTATGTATATTTGAACCTCACTTGAACTCAGTGTTTTATACGGGTGGCGCATGAAGCAAAATTTCGAGTTTAGAAAAGCCCAGAAAATTTGTCTCGGGTCGCTGCGCGACCCTCGACAAATTTTCACGGGGCTTTTCTAAACTCGAAATTTTACTTCATGCTTAGTCTGGGAGTGGACAACATTCGTTTAAAGCTTCAAATTGAACTCTTTCAAAAATTAACGAATGTCAGAAAATTTACAGCTTATGCATGTTTACCATGAAGTAACCACATTTAAATTCAGCGCGCATTTGTGACGTAAGCGATCTGTACCCCCACTCTAAAATTTTCGATTCTGTCGATCCTCCTTACCGTATACTCGACCGTCCTTGGAGTTCACGCTGTTGTGAAATCATAGAATAAGATTAAATAAATTACGTTTACTAAGTATTTGTATCAAACCATTGATAATGGACACGTCGTGTCCGAAATGTACATTTGGTGACAAAATAACGTATTGAAGAAAGGTTCTAAGTATTTCATTCAAAGTTAAATTACTAACGTTACGTAAAACTAACCCAAAAGTTGTGAAGTCAACATTTATCACCCAACTGTGACGTCAAAAGTCAAGGTTGTTAAAGCGAAAAGTACTCGACATTTCAAGTAGCAGACCTTTATAGTTTAACCACCTTGATGTTCGACGTCATACGAGGAAATCCTTAAGTGACGTCACAAGCCAAGCTAATTAATCGCATAAGGTTGACTGCAGCAAAATGACGTCCGCCTTATGGGTGTGCTTACGTCACATGAGGATTTCCACGTTACTTCAAAAACCCAGGGTGTAAGTTCGATAAGGTCAACCGCACAAAGCAAAATATAAATCCACCGTTTGACGTCAGGTTTTTTCAAATTATTTTAACCACAATCTGACTTGATTAGTTAAACAAGAGTATATGAAATATTAGCAGATTAAGGATTAGATAAGATTAACTTAAGTTTCCAAAATTTATTTTTTTTTAATTTCAAACAAAAGTGTCATGGATTGGAGAGAACTTGAACTTAATACATTTTTGATTGAGAAATATTAATAATTTGTAAAGTTAAATTCAAGTATGTAACAAGAGGATTCTGTAAGTAATTTAAATAGCACAAACACACTTGCACTCTGTATGTAAGAAATTAACGATGTTTATAGTAATAAAATTTGGCATTATATAAAATAACATTAAACAACATTGGAGTGCAATTTCAAGAAATATTCATTGTTAAAACATATATCAGCAAGTCAAGATAATAATTAGGCCGTTTATTTAAAAATTATCAATATTTCTTCGTTGACTGTAATAATCATCATAATATGAAGTTTACCGTCATAAACAGCAATTTGTAATTAAGTATATTCAAAATATACAGGGTGTTCGTATTTCGAGAGAATGTATGGGGATCTCAGTTATTTGAAGAGATAGAGAGTCGGTTAAATTGAGGCAAAGTTGCATATTTTAGGGCCTAGCAATAATCTGAAAACAATTTTGAAATAACAAATTTTGTTTTCAAGATGTCAACAAAAAAGTGACTTTTTGAAAAATCATATACATTTTTTATTCATAAACTATTGAACCTGGACATTTAGAACTTTGACTATATGTCAAAGTTGTAAATGTCTAGATTCAATGGTTTATGAATAAAAAATAAAAACGAAATATAAAAAAATCCGTTTTTTGACAATATCTCAAAAACGAAAGAAGATATTTCAAATTTGTTTTTAGATTATTATTGAGCCCTAAAATACGCAACTTTTCGATAATATATTTTTTATTTTTTTTTATTTTGGGTTTTACGTCATCTATTTCCGCTGCTAAGGCCAATCATGACGCTGGAGATTAGGTCTACAGCTATCCGGGAATTTTGCGAACCCGGTGGGAGTTCCAACCCACCGGTAGGGATCTTTAACGTGCACGCAACATCCAGGCAGTACACGGGTCCTACATGCATTTAACGTCATATCCGAGAAGACGGAGTGTTTGGCATTTTTATCCTAACCTATATAAATGCAGACAACTTGTTAGGTCGGTATTTGAACCCCGGTCCGTGGCGTGGCAGTACAACACTCTAACCACTACACCACCAAGCTGCCTCTATCGACTCTCTATCTCTTCAAATAACCAAGATCCTCATACATTTTGTTGAAATACGGGCACCCTGTATATTTCAAATATACTTAACCATAAATTATTCTTGATGGCTGTAAACCTTATATTATAAAGATTACAAACAAAAAATTGAGGAATTTCCACTTTGAAAATAAACGGCTCAAATATAAGTTATGAAAGATAACTCTTGAACTAATTTCTCACATAACAGTTGGTGAATTATGTTTAAACAATTAGGTAAATATTGAACAGTGTTTGTTTTACGAAAATGGGAAAAAAAATATTTTCTGACGTGATTTTTACATTCTTAAACAAAAATTAAACTAGTCAGATTAAAAATTGTTTTTAAAAATTATTGTGAAACAAACCAAAGAGTTTAATTTTTACCTAATAATTATGAACTCTAAATAAATCTCAACAACCAAACTGTGTGGATCACAAACACTTAGACCCAGTTGCACCAAAACCGTTGAACTCGAGTTAAAGCTAAACTTCTAATTAGATGTAACGCGTTTAAACTTCTAACCAGTTCAACGTGTTTGGTGCAACTGGTCTTTAGAAAGATGAAAACTGACTTTTTCTTTGTATTTTAGTTCCTAATAACGTGTAAGTAAAGTATTAAAGGTTTCAAAATTGAATAAAAACACTTGGTTAGTTCACTTAATTTGTTTTATTACTTTCCGACTAGTTTTGGTCATGGACCATTATCATTCCTTGATAATGGTCCATGACCGAAACTAGTCGGAAAGTAATAAAACAAATTAAGTGAACAAACCGAGTGTTTTTATTCAATTTTGAAACCTTTAATACTTCAAAAATGTTTCACCAAGAGTTAAGTGAGAAATTAATTAAATATAGTGTAAGTAAAGGCTTAAACTTGAAAAGTTTAAGTATTTAAACACAACTTACATAAAATAAAAACTTACCAGCAGCTGCAACATTATCACTTCCATTTCTCGAGATAAATAAAAAGAACCCAAAAAAATAAGTCAATGGATGACGAATGACGAATAAAAGGATCGGTTAGAACATTAATCGACAGTATAGGAAAACAATAAAAGCGGGGATGGAGAGAGTGCCGATCGTGACAGAATTAGTGCGCGTGAGAAAATGACAAAACGGAAACACCCAAAAAAAGTCGAAAAATAAAAAAAAGTAGAGAGTGAAAATGAAAAAAATAATAAGAGAGTGAAGCGCAACACACACCTCGATTTCAATTATTTTTTCTTTCTTTTTTTTTTGTTAAAACATGGTACGTATTTATTGGAATAATTAAAGTATATGGAATAAGTCGCCGGCGCAACTCTGTCGAATAGGCAAACAAACCTCACCGTTTGTTTATTTATAAGTAATTGCAAAAAAAACATGACTTGTTTTTCCTCTTAAATACTATTCTACATTAATTTAATATTATTATAAATAACAATACTATTTATATAGTAAATTTTTATAGTCAGGATCATTCATTTTTTATGCACTTTTTTAAAAACACTTTGGCTTAATCCTCATTTTTTATTCTTATATTTTACTTTTATTTATTTTTTTTTTTTTTTTAGAGACACCGTACTAGTAAAATGGCACTAGAATTACTCCAACAGCAGTCACTAAAGCTAAGCGCACACTTTTACACAAAAATTCGTCTTTATCGTTATCGATTATTTTCATCATCTCCCTTCCCTTCCTTCTTCTTTTTCTTCGTCATCGTTACAAA